>CM052437.1:72459035-72509511 GCA_028533085.1 Varecia variegata | reverse complement strand
CCTGAGCAAGAGCAAGACCCCGTCTCTACTAAAAATAGAAAGAAATTCTATGGACAGCTAAAAATATATATATATAAAATTAGCCGGGCATGGTGGTGCATGCCTGTAGTCCCAGCTACTCGGGAGGCTGAGGCAGTAGGATCGCTTAAGCCTAGGAGTTTGAGGTTGCTGTGAGCTAGGCTGACGCCACAGCACTCACTCTAGCCCGGGCAACAAAGCGAGACTCTGTCTCAAAAAAAAAAAAAAAAAAAAAAAAAATTAATAAGTCAAGTAAGACACGGTGTATTTTACAGCCATACAAATGGAGAGAAAAAGACAAATTGGAGCAATATCTTAAAGCAAATAGGTTTCTAGCGACTAACACATGTACAGGATAAAGGACATAGGAAAGTTAAAGTGAATCTATTGTTAAAAGGCATGAAAAACAGTAGTGCCACTAACCCAAACAGGGGAGAGGATATGGTCATGTTGAGTTTGAGGAGATAAGTGAAATGCGTGAGGAATTTTTTTCCCCAGGCAGCTAGAAATGCAACTGTGAGATCTAGGTCAGTAGTCATGTCTTGGGATACAGATCTATCTATAGATTATATACAGTATACCTATAAATCACTGAAGTCCTAAGTGTGGCCAGTTTTTCTGAGGGGAGGTGGGTGGGGAAGAGCATGACAGAAAGCCACCACAATTAGAAAGTATGTGAGAAGAAGAGAGAATAATAATTTCAGAAAAGAAAAGAATCTAGAGGTCATTAACCCTTTGTTTTTATGGTGAATCAGAGAGGTGAAAAAACAACCACAGCCAGAAAGGAAGTGGTAGAGCAGAAACAGAAAGCCAGAAAGCCTCTAGCAGGCTGGCAATTCTTAAGGAAATTCTATTTGTCATTAGACATTTCCTCTAAGTAAATAAATACAAATTAAAACAATATTCACAACTGTTTCATTACCTTAGTAATATCGTCAGTTCCTCCAGCAACAGGTTTTGATTTGAGTTCTTCAATTTCTTTCTCTAATTCTAAACAATTATAAATGATTCCAGTTCAGAAATGAAGAAAATAATTACTGAGAAACTGATAAGTACATTCTAAAAAAAAAAAAAAAACCCAAAACCTACAAATTAGAATATTTGTAAGAAGCAGATACTTTGAGGAAGTATTAGCTTCACTCACAGAATAATATTACCTTTTCTTTTCCTTTTTATTATGGAAAACTTCAAATAGAAAACTAAAGGGAATAGTATGATTAATCTCTATTGCACTCATTCCTAGGCTTCAGTATTATTACATGGCCAATTTTGTTTTCCCCCAACCAGAAGTCATATTCTTTTTCTCTGCTTTTCTTACCCATCCTGATAATTTTGAAGCATATCCCAGACATCATATTATTTCAGCTGTAAATACTTCTTACTGTATAATCTTAAAGCAACAACCCCACATTAAGCATGTTAATCTAAATATTTCATCAACACACGTCTACATCTTGTGTAGACATCTTTCCAAATAAATTATTCTCTTTATCACAAGGTGATCCAACCTCTCAAAACATAATTTGTCCTTTTCTAGTACAAAGTCAGTTTTAACTATTAGGTTTAGCACTTAATATTTTGTAAGTCATTGGAAATTCAAGAGCTCACCCATGTATAATAAAAAAGCAAAGGAAACTGAACAGGGAATCAATCAGCTTTATCAGATAAATATACTTCAAATTTCCATGAATGGAAATCTTTTATTACTTGAGGACTCCTTTTTTAAAAAAATCTCTTTGGGCTTACAACCTTGTGTCTTTAACATTTCAACTGACTCCTCTAGAAAAAAACATTTTATTCAGAAGAATCTAAAATCCATATGAAGGACAAAAATGCTTAACAAACTTTTAAAATCTTCCTCCCTGACTTTATTTAATAACCCAAAGGTAACTGCTGTTTAGAGATGTGGGATAATTAAAAAATCAGACATATATGGTTAGAATGTTAAGTAATAACAGATTCTACCAAACTGTCTAAAATGTTTTAGGAATCACTGGAAAAAAAAGAAAACAAGCCAATGCACTATTAAAAAAACTGCTATTTTTAACCAGGATTAAATGAGATTGTGGCCAAGGTGAGTATTTTCAACCCAGTACCTGTACACCTTGATTTAGCTTTCTGTATTAGCATCATCTGCTTCTTGGCAAACTTGATGAGATCTTCCTTGGGCAATGTTTCCAGCTGAAAGATGTGGTCATGTTACCATCTTGTTATAACTCATGCTTCTAGTATACCACAAAAAAGAAACATAAGGTCTGCCTAAAAATAAAAACATTCTACTGAATATATCTTTATGCCAACCAAATACTGTACTTTGTTCCACATTTTAAAAAAATTAACAAATACAACTTCAACTAAATAATTATTAGGTCTCAGTTTTCTCATCTGTACAATGAAGATAACAATAGTATCTATCTCATGGTTACCAGGAAGCTTAAATGAAGTAACCTAGCTAGTGCTTAGGCAAATGCCTGAAACGTGGAACGCAAACAATAAACCTCAACAATAAACCATTATCTTTCTGAATCACTGAATGTTAAACATTGTACAGGGCCATAAGAATTGACTAATTCAACTCTTTTTCACAATGTAGGAACTGAAGCCTACAGAACTGTCTCTTGATTTCTGCCCTATGTCACTGCTCTTTCCACCACACCACTATATAAACCTTCATAAATTAGACTGCTTTGTTTAGTATTTGAAAAGTTGTAGGATCTCTCAGCAGTGTGAACTAGGAGCAGGAAGTAAACAAAAAATCAAGTCTTTTCCGTATCAGGAGATTCAAAAAAAAGAAAGAAGGAAACAGGAAATAGATGGGTAACTGTGTAAATCAAAATTGAGATCCCTTGGAGTAGGGCTGTATTTTTTAAAAATAGGCCACCCCTCTTTCTATGCCAAAGTTTTCCAATTCATCACCCTTCCACTCTTCAGAGAGTCTGCTAGTCAAGTATTCTCTTCACCTTAGATTTCCCGGGCCCAGGGGTGGCTGGTGAAGCCACCCCATCTTGAACAGGATCCTGCAAAACAAAATCAAACCCAGGTGTCAGAAGAACTCTTTTCCTATTAATAATCCAGAGAGAACGCGTGGAACCTTACAGGTATTGACAAAAACCCTTCTGTGGAATGAAGTGGAGAAAGGCTTCTAAGTGAGAAAGAGAATGAGGGCAGTGACTGTCACTGTGGAAAACCGTACCCACCGGGCTCTAAGGGGACAGGGAATCGCGAGGGACAGAGTTTGCGGAAGGGGAGGCGGGCACTGAGGGAGAGGATGCCGTGCCCTCCCGCGGGGCCTGCTCCCACGTCCCACATCTCGACACGGAAGGCTTGGTGAGTAGGTCCGGCCCCAGTCCAAGCCCCGCCGCCCGCGCCTTGTTACCTCCATCGCCTCGCACCCGCCGCGGTCCCGAGCCCCCGCAGCCCGGCCGCCGTCGCGGTAGCACTGTAGTCTGCCGCCACCTCTGACGTCGCTTAGACTGCAGGTCAAAGGTTGCGCTCTCCAGGGCGGCCCCGCCCCCCGCATCTCCATGGCTACGGCCCGGCGGCGCTTCCGCTTCCGCCTCTGCGTCCGGGAGGCGGTTCCCCGTATGTGCTCTGCCTTCCCTGCGCAGCCACCATCCCTGGGCCGGAGCAGTGTGAGCGCTCCACCGCCCTGGGCCCATGGGTTGCAAGCTAGCTTTGAAGCCTGCCACTGCCGTTTGTTGTCAGTGGGAACGTGGGCAGATTACCCCTCCGGGCCTCGGTTTCCACATTTGTAAAATCTTGGAAGGGTGATGAGAACATTGTATTGGAGGACAGGTCTCCCCAAAAAGGTGTCTGCCAGTCTCCTCCCTAACATCTATTTCTCTTTGACAGTATGTAGCGCCTCTGCTCTTTGGCTGGGATTGGTTCTGGGATGGTATGTGATCTAAGATGTACATACATACAGTCAGGAGGTTTGGAATTCTGTTAAATATTTTGGTTCAGTGATAATGTTTTCTCTTTCTTTGGATATGATTGAAGAAACATACAGCCCTAATTGCTGTTGGCAGACATTTGGCACTACAGTAGAAGGCAGCCTGAGGATGAAATTGATGAGTGGGTGGAGGCAGAGCCCAGGCAGCTGCAGAGGAATGAAACTGGAGTCCTGATCAGTGATCAGTGAGTCAATAAATTCCTTTTATTAAGTGAGCCAGTTAGCATTGGGGTTTGCTGTTATTGTAAAGCATGCATATATTTTGGGAGGAAGAGTTTTCCAACTTGACAAAAAATTCTGTCTGTAAAGAGATGACTTGAGAAAATGTCCATAAATCTGGACATTGTGCAGTGTTGTAAATTGGATAACTTTCCTACTGGACTAGTAAAACAATCTCGGACAACTTTTTAGAAAAGTAACTCTTAAGAGCCAACCAAAATTGTAATGTTTTTATGGCAGCAAATACTATTAAAGAAAAGTGGATAAATGATTTGGCAGATAGTATTGGAAAAATTCTAGACTTTGAGCAGTGTTAGAGGAAAAGAGGATTTTTCTGGTGTCTCATCTCCATCAAGTACATTACCTGTATATAGCGGGCACTCTATGAATACTTAATTGAATCAATTAATTAATGTAGAAAAGAACTTAAGATCACTAGTTAATTTTTTTCCAGGTTTTGAGTAAGCTTAGAGTGGAAGATTCAGGGGTATTTGTTCTGTCTGTTGATATAAAGGACATTATAGCATTTTTTTCCCTTTCAGTATAGAATTCAGTCGAGGATCAAGTATTGCATTTAATTGTCATATCTCTTCAGGCCCCTTTAATCTGGAGTATTTCAATTAACATTTTTGAAGACTATAGTTCTCCCCACCTTTTATTTTATTTTTTCAATTAACATATAATAAAATGGACTTTTTGGCATGCAGTTCTTTGAATTTTAATACATATATAAACTCTTACAACCACCAGCACAATCAGGTTACAGAAAAGCTCTATTGTACCCCCAAATCCCCCACACTAGTCCATTATTGCCACACTCTCCTTTCATATCGAATTTCTGGAAACCTTGATCTATTCTTCATCGCTATAGTTTGGTCTTACCATGAGTATCACATAAATGGAAGTTTTAACGGAAAAAACCAAACTCTGTAAAATAATTTAAAGAGGTTTATTCTGAGCCAAATAAGAGTGACCATGGCCTGGAACTGCACAATCTCAAGAGTGCCAGAGAAAGTGTGTCTGCAGTTGTTGGGTTACAGTTTGGTTTTATACATTCATGGAGACAGGAATTACATATAAAATCATAAATCAATATATGGAAAGTATACATTGGTTCAGCTGAAACGACAGGACATCTCAAAGTGGGGGGGGCTTTACAGGTTATAGGTGGATTCAGAGATTCTTTGATTTGCAATTGGTTAAGGAAATGAAGCTTTGTGTAAAGTGGAATTAGAAGAAAGGAACGCTTGAGTTGAGATAAGGAGGTCTACTATCTGTCATGTGATGCTATACCAGAGTCAGGTTGGAAAGTAAGCCACATTATACCAGGCTAATAAAAAAAAGTGTTTAATGAGATTTTATGGTTTGTAAGGACTGACTTAACCTTCGCCTTGCATGGCCTTAAGTCCTGTTTGTAATTTAGTATTTTATTGCCAGGAAGAATCTGTTTTGTCATTTTTGTGATCTCTATTTTAACATTAATGCTGTTGAGTCTAAACTCTAAATGGGAGGGAGTGTAAGGAGGTATGTCTTATCTCCCTTCCCTTCATGGCTGAGAACTCAGTTTTAAGGTTTTTCTGGGGTTACCTTGGCCAAGAGGTGGTACGTTCAGTCAGTGTGGGCAGGGGCTTGGGATTTTATTTTTAGTTTACAGAAACATACGGTACTAACCTTTTGAGACTGGCTTCTTTCAGGCAGCACAATGCTTTGTGATTCATCCCAGGTGTTGCATTTATTAATAATTTGTTCCTTTTCATTGCTAAGTAATATTCATTGTATGAATGTATCACAATTTTTTTTTTTTGAGACAGAGTCTCGCTCTGTCACCTGGGCTAGAGTGCCTTGCATCAGCCTAGCTCACAGCAACCTCAGACTCCTGAGCTCAAGTGATTCTCCTGCCTCAGCCTCCTGAGTAGCTGGGATTACAGGTGTGCACCACCATGCCTGGCTAATTTTTCTATTTTTAGTGGAGGTGGGGTCTCCCTCTTGCTAAGGTTGGTCTCAAACTCCTGACCTCAAGCGATCCTCCTGCCTGAGCCTCCCAAAGTGCTAGGATTACAGGCATGAACCACTGTGGCTGACCAGTATCACAATTTCTTTATCCATTCACCAACTGTAAGATATTTGCATTTGTTTTAAATTTTGTGTGATTATGAATAGAGCCACTATAAACATTAATGTATAGGTTTTTGTGCAAACATAAGTTTTTATTTCTCTGGGGTAAATACCTAGGAGTGGGATTTGCTAAGTTCTACAGTAAGTATATGTTTAACTTTTTAAGAAACTACCTGACTGTTCATCCTGATTATTACTCAGAATACCACTGAGAGGAGATGATCTAATTCTGGGGACAGCTGTATTTGGTGACCAACTGATTGAATAAGGGGTGCAGACCATGAGAAGAGGGAAGCAATCAAAAACCTTTTTGAGTTGGTTTTTAGGGACCCTTTTCCAATGCTTAACAATGCCAGATGCCTATGGATAGCAGGGAGCATGGAAGGTTCATTGGATACTTTGACTATCAACCCATTGTTGAGCAGCTTTGCAATAAAATCTGTACCCTGGTCAGGTATCAAATTGTCCAACAAACCAGACACATGACACATATTAATATTAGTTTCAGGGCAACAAAAGTGTGATTGTAGTTAGCTGATTGGATGAATTGACATCACTGTAACCTTAGAAAGTATCAATGATCATGAGGCACCACCGATAGCCAGGGAGGGGTCAAAGGTCCAATGTAGTCAATCTGCCAGTTTAATGTTTATGATCCAGAACAACTTTGGGCAGGAGCCACAATCTGCCATGCAGTGACAGCCTCTGCAGAGAAATAGTGCCCTTTACTTTGTGGTTTGTCTGCTGTGGTGGATGTTGTCATGTCTGATGTGATGATGGATCTAGGCAGCAATAAATTAACAACCAGGGCAGTGCAGGCTCAATTAGCAGCTTGGTTCTGGTCTGTCTCATCAGACATTGGGCCCTTCCTGTGGGTATCTCCAGGAGGGCCCCTGAAAATTTAATCAGGAGCTGTAATTTGTTTCCACAGCTCACATCCCTATAGAGGGGTATCTTTAATCACCAGTCTGTGGTTTTCAAAGAGGCAGACCAATGGCTAAGCCCTTGGCAGTAGCCCAAGAGTCAGTAAACATGTAGCAAAGTGCATCAAGGGAATATTGGCCAGAGCTCTGATAAGGGCCTTGAATTCTTTCCTTTGAGTGGGGGTACCACATCCATTTTTGGTTCTGCAGAGCTGGCACTGAGATTGAAAAGCTATTGCAGTTCCATAGAAACCACAAAGTTTCAGCTTAGCCAAGCCAGGCTCAGGATTTAGGGGAATCTTTGTGAATTGAAGGCCCCATTGAGCCAGTGCAATGGCTCATATGGCTGAGTGGGGTAAAATTTTCCCAAGGTATATATAGCTGCCACTTTTTCACATAAAGTCCAGAGCCAGTGGAGCCAGGCCAGCTGTGTTCTTGAATATGCATTTTCATTTGACAAGCAAGGTTTTGTGGGCCTTCTCGCATTGTTAGTCATATAGTCGGAACAGAGCCACCCATGAATGGGAGCATCAGGTCAGAGATTCACAGGGCCTACGTGGGTTAGGCATTCAATTTGACCAGAGCTCTGTGGTGAGCTAAAAGCTGCTTGTCAAGAGGGATGCACCTGGTAGCCATGCTAGGGAGGCAATGTGTCTAAAACCCAAGGGAGTATTTCCAGATGGGGGCTGCTTGCCTTCATGACAACAAAATTAACCGAGAGAATAGAGGAGGAGGGAGGGATCAGTGGCATAGAAGGAGAGAGTGGCTTCATATCAGAAGACAGGCATTATATTATAATCCATTGTGTTTTGAGTAGAGTGGTGACTGCTTGGGGCTCAACCAAATTTATATTTAGTGTTTATGAGCCACCAAAAGTTCTGTACCCTTATTGAGAACACCATTTATTTCAGCTGTATAACATCCTTGAAAAGATAGTCCAGATAAAAAAATTAGTTTCTCTGCTTGAAAGATGTACAGAAATGCCAAATTGTCTTGTATCCTGTGACCTTGCTGAACTCACTTATTAGTTGTGGGAGTTTTTTTTTTAATATAGTTTTTTTCCTGGATTTTTTATGTAGACAGTTGTTATCTAAGGAGAGGAACAGTTTTATTTCTTCTTTTCCAATACGTATGCCTTTTATTTATTTATTTATTTCCTTATAGCATAGGCTAAGACTTTTAATACTATGTTAAATAGGAGTATGAGAGTGTACATTCTTGGCCTTGATCTGATCCAAGGGGAAAAGCATTCAGTCTTTGACCATGGAGTATGATGTTAGCTGTAGGTTTTGTGTGGATGTCCTTTATCAAGCCTCTGCATCTGCAATGAAAAAAGCCCTCTGCTTTTATAACACCAGTATATCTTTATTATGAAAATTAAATTAGGGTCTGGTGAAATAAAAAAGTATGATTTGCCTCAGTCCACTACATTTCTGAAAATTCCCCTATTCTTTTTGTATCCCCTTTCTGTCACTAAATGGCCAACTCCTTTTACTTTGTGTACCCTCAGATGACATTCTAATTACATGTAAGTCTTTAAATGTGGCCCCAAAGACATGGTATTGTTTATTAGGGCCCCTGTTCCACTGGGGTAACATGGCCAAGGAGATGGCCACATCCTTTTATCTATCTGTCCATCCATCTATCCATCCATCCATCTCTCTCTCTCTCTCTACCTTCCCAAATATATGTATACTCACTCATTTATATTCATCTTCTATCTTCAATAATTGTCAACTTGTAGCCAATCTTGTTTTACCTCTGTGCACATCTATTATTCTCCCGAATTTTCCTACATTATTTTGAAATAAATCCAAGACATCGTGTCATTTCATATTTATAAATATTTCTGAATGTATCTCTAAAAGACAAAGACACTTTTAAAAAAGTAGAACAATACCACTATCATACAAATAACAGTGAATTCTTAATATCATCATGTATCTAATTAGTACTCACATTTGCCAGATTTTCTTAACAAAATATTCTTTTAGAGCTTGGTTGTTTGATTTAGGATTTTAAGTAAAGCCCATACATTGCAATTGGATTTATATCTCTTAAGTCTTTTTTTAATCTGAAGTTTCTCCCTCTATCTTTTTTTATTCCTTGCTGTTATTAAAGAAGTTGAGTCATTTGTCCTGAAGACTTTCTTACAATTGGATTTTGCTGATCGTATCTCCATGGTCTCATTTACCACTCCCCTTTTCCTATAAATTACTAGTTAAATTTAAAGGCCTGATGAGACTCTCATTTGTGTGTGTGCACGTGTGTGTTTGTGCGTGTGTGTGAAGAATACTTCAGAGTTGATAATGTAATTCCATCAGGAGATGTTTAAAATCTGTTGTATTATAAGGTGAGCAATAACTGATTATCAGTGCCTGAATCCGTTAATTCCTCAGGAGTTGCAAAATGGTGATTTTCTGATTCTTTATTCTTTATTAATTAGCTGAGATACTTCTCTAGGGAGAAACTTCGCCTCATTAATAATTTTGTTACTCTGAGGATCAATGTTTGTCACTTTACTTACTAGTTTTCAAAGCAATGAATTTCAAAGCAATTCTCCAAAAGTGCCTGGGTTTTTTTTTTAATCATTCAACATTCATAGGGTTAGAAATATTTGATGAATGTCAGTCCATTTCAGCTCTTATCCTTCCCAGTGTTCAGATTGTTCCATTCTTGGCATATGGGAAGGAGCCTCTTCAATTTGGCTCTAGAGTTGGCCATGTCCTTTTATATAGACCTTTGGTGTTTAACTCTCAAGATTGGATGATACCTTAGAAGTCAGCTGCTTTAATCTCCCTTCTCTTCCATTGAAACTCATTTCTTCTTGCCATTCAAAGAGGCTCCCAAATTACATATTACAGCTACTTTTCTTATACTAATTGAGATGATCTGTGGATATTGCTCCAACACAATGATCATTCTTAGGTAACTTTAGAATATTTTTATGCTTTTTTGCTTTAACTTGACAATTCAAATATAGCAATGAAACTATGCATACACACACACACACAAACACACACACACACACACACACACGTCACTAGGCTGGACTGAAAAGCTATTCAGTATGTCATCCCATTCTTTTTCAACTCCTCTAATCTCCCAGTCCCTTCAAATTTTTTTCTTCATACTTGAGGGTAAAACAGCATCATCTCTAAAAGTAAGTTAAAAAAAGAGTTGTTGGATTTTTTTTAACCCCTTAACTTTCCTGACTCACTGTTCCTGGGATGAAAGGAATACAATGAATGCTTTGATTTTATGAGCTTTCTTGGTGGGCTGAGGGGCATGCACAATTAAGTTAGAGTAAACAGCAGGGGTGTGTGTGTGTATGACATACATATTATGCATAAATGTATATATATAAATATACATACACATAATCCCAAAGTGTACACTGCTTTTAATGGCCCGAATTACTTTAATGCCATGGCAAAATAGTTCCTCAAGTTATGAGAAACTTATGGTAGATTCCTATTTTGATTAATAACTTGAAGAAATCACTTGCAATAAAATAGTGGGTTAACTAGATACTGCACTCATTCCAATTCTGTAAAAATTTCTCAGAGAAACACAGTAAGAAATAATTACATTCCAGGAATGCACCTACATGAATAGCTACAAAAGAGCTGATGTTCTCACATTAGAAACGTTCTCACACTTGAAACTGAAGGAGGCCAGGTGCGCGTGGCTCACGCCTGTAATCCTAGCACTCTGGGAGGCCGAGGCGGGCGGATCATTTGAGCTCAGGAGTTCGAGACCAGCCTGAGCAAGAGCAAGACCCCATCTCTACTAAAAATAGAAAGAAATTATACAGACAGCTAAAAATATACATAGAAAAATTAGCTGGGCGTGGTGGCTCATGCCTGTAGTCCCAGCTACTAGGGAGTCTGAGGCAGGATGATTGCTTGAGCCCAGGAGTTTGAGGTTGCTGTGAGCTAGGCTGATGCCACAGCACTCTAGCCTGGGCAACAGAGTAATGCTCTGTCTCAAAAAAAAAAAAAAAAAGAAACCGAAGAAATCTTTCTTTTCTTCCCTTGGATCTTCCCTCACCCAGTCCTCCATTGCATTGTGTTGGGAACACTGTCCTGAGTTGCAGTGGCAGGTGGGGTATAATTGAGTATTTTTCTGGGGGTCCCCAGGAGGAGGAAGGCCAGTGTACCGCTAAGCCTCAGGTCACCAGCAATCCCCTGCACAGCTCCAGCTCACTGCCATCTGCCTTCCTGGTTGTCATAGTATGGGGATTTTATTCTGTGAGTTGATGGCGGCAGGCATAATGTTCTCGACCACCTGAGAGCCTCTGCTATTGTTCCTCTTAAGGAAAAAAATTATTTATTCCTTACCTCACTAGTTACAGTGAGTGTTGAAATCCCCTAAATATATTTATCATTTTTCATATTTTAGGCAAATTAGTGAATATTTATGAAGTGATTGTGAGCACTCTGAGATCTTCTCATATTCTTAAACTTATAGCAAAGACGTTATTTAGATTTTAGAAAAAAACCTCTTCTTTATATTTCACATTTTTTGGACAACAGATTAGTTCACATTTTTAAGATACATATTACCTTAATGAGCCTAACCATTACCTGTTTAATGAATATGTTTCCTTCCAATTGCAAAAGTAACAGGTTCATTGCAGAACATCTGGAAAATATAGGAAAATCTTAAAAAAGACAGTAAAAATCACCTTGAACATGTTATGAAAATAGAAAATAGGAACACTGTGTGTATCAGTAATATATGTTGTGCTGGGCACATTGTATACCAGATGGAGACTGCTTTATGTTAACCAGCACTACTCACATAATTTGAGGACATTGCCAGGCCTTGCCTAAGTATCTTCTTTACCAACTTGGCATGGTGCCACCATTCCATTTTCTCCAAAAGAGTCTTATTAAAATGCATCTGCTACTTAGGGCCCAGAGAGACACCTGATCTTTTTTTGTTAGTATACTAAAGAGTTTTATTTAAAAAAAAAATCAGTCCTTGATTTTTTAGAGCTTCAGTTATAACTCTTAAGGTAAGCATGGAAAAAGTACATCACAAATTGTATTGATATGGCTAAAACCCACATCATATATTTTAATTTACTTTTAATATACTTACTACTTAAAAGTGAATATAATTCTTCTGATCTAACCTCTTGCCACTTATTATACAGGATAAGAAACTGAGTTTAAGGTACTTGTTAAAGACTACAAAATGGTTAGGGGCAGAGCCAGTACCAGTACCTGAGGATTCCTGACCCTCAGTGCAATGCCTTCTCCTCTATGACACAAAAATATTAGCTGCATGGTGTTATACTGTAGAGTCACAGGAACATGCTCTAGCCAGCCTGCATTATATTTTAATTTATTAAGTAAATTTTTATAACACTTTTGAAATATCCATGATTCTTAGGTGTTCACACTGGTGAATTCTAGTTTCTACTTGAGCCTCTATGCATCTAGCATATGAGGTTATATAATTATTTTATTAGCTTTCCAGGGCTTCTTTAACAAAGTACCATACCACAGACAGGGTAGCTTAAACAGAAATGTATTGTCTCATAGTTTTGGAGGCTAGAGGTCCAAAGGTGTTGGCAGGGTTGGCTCCTTCCGAGGCTGTGAGGGAAGGATCTGTCCCTGGCCTCATTCCTCACTCGTTACGCAGTTTTGCCAGAAATACCAGTAAAGCCATGTTGTGTCACATCAGGAGACATATGCAATATGTCTCATTATTGCTGATGTTAACTGTGACCATTTGGTTAAGGTAGTGTCTACCAGCTTTCTTCACTATAAAGTTACTTTTTTCCCCTTTGCGTGTGTGTGTGTGAGAGACAGAGAGAGAGAAAGAGAGAGAGAGACAGGCTCTCACTCTGTCACCCAGTGGCATCATCATAGCTCACAGCAACCTCAAACTCCTGGGCTCCAGTGATCCTCCCACCTCAGCCCTCCAAGTAGCTGAGACTATAGGCACGTGCCACCATGCCTGGCTAAATTTTAAATTTTTTGTAGAGATGGGGTCTCGCTATATTGCCCAGGCTGATCTCAAACTCCTGGCCTCAAGTGATACTCAAGTGCTGGGATTACAGGCATGAGCTACCACACCCAGCCTTCCTTTGTACTTAATAAGTATCTTGTGGGAGATGCTTTGACACTATATAGATATCCTGTGTCTCATTAAACTTTCATCAACTAGTTTTAGCACCTCCTGACAATTCTTGCCTGAAATAGTTATTATTCTTGTGGTGAGTTTCTGATTTCATCATTCTTCCTACATCTATTAGTCATTCTACTGTAGGAAAGAGCTTTCCCTCTCCCCTGTTTATTTATTTACTTATTAATTAATTTATGTATAATACTGTGAGTTCATGAATTCTTATTTTATTCTATGAGTTATAATTTATTACTAATGCTATTTATTTCGATGTTTGAATTGTACCAGATTTGACCAGTGGGAGATCTTTCAAGCTTCCATGTCCTTTTTACATGTCCCCATCATGGTTAAATCCTTTTCTCATTTTCTGGCATAAAAAGATATTCTAGGTTAACTTTAGACTTTCCATGCCCCGGTCCTGGAATCAACCATTTCTCTGAGGAGCTCTGGTTCCTTTAATGGAGTATGGTATTTAAAAACCAGGAGCTGGGGAAACAGTGTGCTCACTGCTACTGGGTGTCATTGCTTCTAGTCCCTCTCAGCCTAGAAGAGTAAGAACTAGAGAATATATGTATGTGTGTATATACAAGTATGTATAAGTATACACACATTGTGGTACACAGAAAAATGGTTCCCTATGTCCTAACCCTGGAACCTGTGAATATATTACCTTACATTCGAAAGGAACTTTGCAGATGAGGTTAAGGATTTTGAAGTTGGAAAATTATCCTGGCTTATTTGGTGGGCTTGGTTGTAGTCACAGCATCCTTATAAGAGGAAGGGAAGAAGTCAGAGAGAAGAGAAGATGCTAGCTTTGAAGACAGAGGAAGAGGGCCACAAGCTAAGGAATGTAGGGGACCTCTAGAAGCTGGAAAAGATGAGGAAACAGATTCTCCTCTGAAGTCCCCAGACGGTACTGCCAAACACCTTGATTTTAGACTTCTGACCTCCAGAACTGTAAGAGAATAAATTTGTGTTGTTTTAAACCACTGTTTGTGGTACTGTGTTACAGCAGCAATAGGGAACTAATATGGAAGTAGGAAATATATGTATATGTGTATATTTATATGTGTTTGTGTATATAGGTATACACACACACACACACACTGGTATCTATTATTTATGTAGTAAAAACTATGAGTTTATACTGATACCTAAAATTCCATTTTAACACAGTAAGGATTATTCTAGCTTCCCCCTGTGAGAGGAAAAAAACAAAGGCTTTTTTTCTGTTCTCTTACTCCACAACAACAATCAACACAGAAGATTTCTGTGACCAAATATGTGTGTGTTTTCCTCCACAGGCTAAGCAGCAGATACCAGCTAGGTGTCCTCTAATTCAATTCATTTCTGATACTGTGTACTTGGAGATAGCCTCAGATCCCACCGGTTGAGGGCGCTGTCCCAAGATTGTCCCCTCCTTCAGATGCCAGTTGCAACTCTGGGCCTTTGGAACTTCTGACAGATTGGCTCCAAATTGGGGTTTCCATAACCCCTTCTTTGGGTTTGATTAATTTGCTAGAGCAGCTCACAAAACTCAGGGAAACATTTACCTACATTTGCCCGTTTATTACAAAGGATATTTTAAAGGATTGGGCGAGGTCTGGAAGTTGCCCTGAGCACAGGAGCTTCTGTCCCTGTGCAGTTGGGGTGTGCCACCCTCCTGGCGTGTGGGTGAGCTCTTGTTCACCTACTTGGAAGCTCTCTGAACCCTGTCCTCTTGGGCTTTTTATGGACGTTCCGTTGGATAGGCATGATTGAAGCATGGACAACTGTGTCAAAATGTGAGTGGACGTAAAGGGTATGATTCAATGCTAATAGACTGGGGAAATGCAGTGAGTCCCGTCTGTGCAGATTCTTCTTGGTCTCTCTATGCAGCCTTTCTTCCTCTAGGGAATGGGGCAGGGCCCTCTCTGGAATGAGGGTCTTGTGACCCACAGGCAGATTCGAGTTCTGCCTTGGCAGGTGATAGGAGGGCAGGAGAAGGTTAGAGAGAAAGAGAAAAAGAGAGAGATTCTGTTTATTGTAACTAGGGCTATGGGTCTCACAGTACTACACATCTTATAAGACATGTGCCTTTGTTCTGGATTACTTTTTTAAAGAATGTATGGTGGGCCGGGCGGGTGGCTCACGCCTGTGATCCTAGCACTCTGGGAAGCTGAGGCGGGTGGATCGTTTGAGCTCAGGAGTCCGAGACCAGCCTGAGCAAGAGCGAGACCCCGTCTCTACTAAAAAAATAGAAAGAAATTATGTGGACAACTAAAAATATATATAGAAAAAATTAGCCAGGCATGGTGGCGCATGCCTGTAGTCCCAGCTACTCGGGAGGCTGAGGCAGGAGGATTGCTTGAGCCCAGGAGTTTGAGGTTGCTGTGAGCTAGGCTGATGTCACGGCACTCACTCTAGCCCGGGCAACAGAGTGAAACTCTGTCTCAAAAAAAAAAAAGAATGTATGGTGAAGAGCTTTAAAAGAGAGATAATGTCTCTTTCTGAAGAAAAGGGCAGGCATACTTACTGGCCATTATAAAAAATTAGGGCCCTTTCAGTTCAGGGGATACTCGCTTATAATATAACCCACTGCTAAGAATTAATCTTCTCATTGCCTGTGGGAATTGGGGTTGAGGGAAATGTTACTCTGGTTACTACTGTAAGTATTAATTTAAAAAAGTCCTTTGTCTTTGAGCCAAGAGTCTGGTGTCTTCCACCAATGTCTATGAAACCGTGTCAGGATTACTTAGCTAGTAAGTGGGATAAAATCTCAAACCTTCAGTTCTTGACATGTGCATTCCAATCCTTCCTGCTTTGTCTGTACTCAGCCCCTGATGCATTCATCAGTATCATGCAGACTTCAGACACCTCTGCATGGGTACAGCCTGACAACTTGTTGCCAGACCTGTGCTGCTGTACCTCTTACTTCCTGCATTAGGGCTTCTCCAAAATGCTCTTGCTCCAGGAACCTGCTCAGCATGTGTTGTACGCAGGCACAGCTGGGAAGTGTTCGAAAGTTAATGCCCGTGGAACCATTGTTGACCCATGCTGAAGAATGGCATTTTCATGTACTAAACTAGCAAAGACTGGGGCTGGGGGAAGACCAGGAATTTTGTTTGGTAGTTAACTAATTGTTGTGCTAGTTACTATTGGAAGATCCAAAGATGAATAGAATATGGTCTCCTCCCTCAAGGAACAGTAGGGAAAATAGGACACATTAAAAAATATTAGTAATTGTATAGGATATTTCGTATGTGCCATTCAGATCCAAATGGAGAGGCCAAGAAGACAGTGGATATATGTCTCAAGTTTGGGGGATTTCTAGACCCCTCCTGGAAAACAGGTTGTGGGTACTTGTATACTTTGATTTCAATAAAGTGGGAGCAAGGTGATCTGCTTTGAGTAAGTTTGAGCCTTGAAATAAGTGGAAAATATTTAAAACAGTTGCTGTGAGAAGTTTGAAAGAGAATTGATAGGTGAGGAATGAAAGGACTGCAAACAGGCAAATTTCCAACTGAAATTAGATAGAAGACAGTCATGGGCCTAACAGCATAATTTTTAACAAGTCTTAATAGCCGAAAGGTGATGGGGGTGGGTACTGTGCAATTTTATAGTTTCACAAAGTGGGCCTAGCGAATGGTAAAGGCATGAGGCCAGCGTGGTGATTAAGGCACCTTTGGAAGGACAAACCACAGAACCCAGGTTAGGGAAAGAAGCCAAATGGAGATGAGGATAGGGAAAGAAGGAGGGATCGATACAGTTGAGATCCAAAGAAGGCAAAGAGGGTTTTGTTAAGAGTGTGGGAATAGTAAATTTTGAAAATAAGGACACTGTGATCCCAGATGAGAAAGCTCAGAATTCAGAATATTGGGGTGAGGCATTTCTGAGTGATTAGGAGTCGATGGGGTGCTGAATTTCAGGGCTGATGAAGGTTACTGCAGTTGAGGAGGTTGCAGATCTGTGAGGTCAGGGTGTTAGATGGGTCATTAGTGTGCACCAGGAGCATCTATCCTGAGGGTGCAGCAAAGAGGAAAGTGGTGAGGCAGAGGAAGTGTGGACATCTGCAGATGACAAAGACAGGTTGCAGACATTGTCAGCTGCCTGCTTGTTATCTCTACCTCTTGTCCTTGCTAAGAAAACCCCAACCTTCTTCAGGGTTAGGGTACCCAGAGCTCAGGCTCATGAATGATCTAAGCCTTAAAACTAGGGTGGCCTGGTTCTGGGGGATGAGATGTAACAGGAAGTCTGTTTGGGGAGGGTTTCTGGAAAATATTTTGCTTTTTTATTGAAGAGTATAAATGGGGCTGGTGTCCCCTTTCTTCCCTGGAGCTATGGCAGCCATCTCTTGATCATGAGGAGAAGGCCAAGAAAATCACAGAGACTCTAGCCTTGGTATCAAATTGTTATCTACTTATTTCCAGGTGTCCCATCAGGGAGAAAGAAAATCGATTTGTTTTGGCCACTGTTAGGTGCTGTTGCTACTTGCAGCTCAAAACAATATTTACTGATACAACTGACATATAATATTAACAATGTTTAGATTCTTTAATTCACTGTTGGACAATGTATTAGTTTGCTAGGAAGGACTGCCATAACTAAATACCACAGACTGAGTGGCTTAAACAACAGAAATTTATTTTCTCACAAAAGTCTGAGATCAAGGTATCAACAGGGTTAGTTTCTTCTGAGGCCTCTTTCTTTGGCTTGTCTCTCTTGGGCTGGCTGTCTTCTCCCTGTGTCTTCACATGGTCTTTCCTCTATGTGTGCCTGTGTCTAATTATCCCCTTCTTATAAGGACACCAGTCATGTTGAATTAGGGCCCACCGTAATGACCTCATTTTCACTTAATTACTTCTTTAAAGATCCTATCTCCAAATATAGTCACATTCAGAGGTATTAGGGGTTAGGAACTTTTTTTTTTGAGACAAGAGTCTCACTCTGTTGCCCGGGCTAGAGTGCCGTGGTGTCAGCCTAGCTCACAGCAACCTCAAACTCCTGGGCTGAAGCGATCCTACTGCCTCAGCCTCCCGAGTAGCTGGACTACAGGTATGCACCACCATGCTCGGCTAACCATATACATACATATATATATATATATATATATATATATATATTTTTTTTTTTTTTAGTTGTCCATATAATTTCTTTCTATTTTTAGTAGAGACAGGGTCTCGCTCTTGCTCAGGCTGATCTCGAACTCCTGAGCTCAAACGATCCTCCCGCCTCGGCCTCCCAGAGTGCTAGGATTACACGTGTGAGCCACTGTGCCTGGCCAGGGGTTAGGAATTAAACATACGAATTTTGTTGTCAAAATTCACCCTGTAACTGACAACTACAACTGACATTTAATGTTAATGATTTTTAGATTCTGGTAATTCACACATCTACAGCAAAGGACCTTTACAAGATTATATTAGTCACTCTTTCCACTAATTTGTTCATTCATTTATTCAACAAGTGATTAAATGTGACTGGTGTTATCATGGATGCTGGAGAGAAATACAAGGAGATTAACAGGAAGTTGCTTCCCATAAATACTGTACACATAGCAGAACATGTGGGCTAAAACTATAAGGAATTCCAAAGGTCACCCAGAGAGTCATAAAATGTAAGAGTTGGAAGGACTCTACCTGTTGTCTTGTCCAATCTCTTCATTTTGTATTTGGGAAGTAAGGGGCATCCCTCTATTTCACAGCCCACATCGCATCCCACTGCCAAACCCAGAAAAATAGGGTCTCTGTAGTCAAAAAATCTTAAAAGAACCCAGTAAATGCAGTAAAATCTAGTAAAATAATCTTAGTATCAGTGGGGAAAAAAATGACATTTCTTGAGCAGTTACTATTTTCTAGGAACTGTGCTATCAACTCTAAGTAGATTATTTCATTTAGCTTAATAATTATAAAAACCCAGGTAGGTATTATTGTTATATTCCTTTTACAGAGGAGGAAAGTTAAAGACAATCATGTAGGTTGGCTAAAGTCAAAAAGCTTGCAAACAGAAGAGTTAGGATTAAAACCCAGCCCAACCCCAGAACCTGCATTATTATTATTAAGTGTTGTATATTTATTTTAACTTTTTATTATGGAAAATTTTAAACATACACAAAACTTGATTGCCTACATACCCAGTCACTCAGCTTTAACAGTTACCAACTCATGGCTGTTGTCACCGGCTACCTATACGTGCCTTTTTTTTTTCTGCAATATTTTATAGTAAATTCTAGATATGATCATTTCACTCTTAAATACTTCAGTATGTGTCAGGACCTGTATTCTTAATCACTGTTATTGTTCTTATTTTATAGATGAGGAAACAGGTTCACAGAAGATTAAGTAAGTTGCCCAAAGCTACAGAGTAATAAAGTGATTCAGAGACAAAATTAGTTTAGTTACCTCCTATACTGCCACTGCTGTTCCTCAATTGCTCTTCCCCTAGCTGGTGTGGCCTGGAAAAGCAAGAGTTACACATGCAGTGTTTCGGCTAAGATCAAATAAATTTATGTGCACTGGCTCAAAATAAAGGAACAAGCATGAGCTTCAACTTTTAATACTTTGGTAATTTTAATGTTAGGAGCATGAGATTCAAATCTTTAAAATACTATTTACCTGTTTTATCACTTCTTATCTTTTTTACAGTAGGAAAGCTTATTGTCCTGATTCTGCCATGTATTTTAGTATAAAACAAACTACATCCATGTTAGGTTCCTATATATTTTTTAAATCTTGGTTTCATGTCCCAATCATGATGATTTCTAATAATATTAAGAACTTCCCCAGGTAGGTGGCACTTAGAGTCATGAAGGTAAGGACCATATCTGTTTTGTTGATATTTTTTCATACCTGGGATAGCCCCACACAATTCTTTGCACATAGCAGATTCTCGGGGAACATTTGTCAATTCAATGTACTTTATTTATTCTTTTTTTTTTTTTTTTTTTAAGACTAGTCAAGTGCAGTAGTGAGGAGGGGGGAAAGTAGTAGAACAAGGAGTTCAATCTGTAACTGACTGTGAACACAATCAAGTGAGATAACTCACTACCTTCGGACCAGCCTTTATTTATTCTTAGTAAGACACTTTGGTAATTATTGTGACACCATCTGATCTAAAACTGCATGTGGTATTTACATGTTGTGTGTGATTTATAAATCAAAACTCAGTAGGCCGGAAAAAAAAGGCATTTCTAAAGAACTGGAGTAATAGTTAAAAACAATATGGTATAAACAATGCAAGATTTTTTGGAGTGTGTGTGGTAATTTAAAGAAGAAAGAGTGTCCTTGAGTATGAGCAGATGACTGTCTTCTGGATGGCTGCCAGCTGATTTACCTCCTTCATCACATTCAGATCAGGAGAATTTGGGGGTCTCTTGTGAGAATAACGTGGGATTCTCTTGTTTGCATGCTTGTATGTATTTATTTAAATCCAACATTATGAAGGATGCATACAATGTGGCATACAACGTGTTGTAAGAGGTAGTATCCCTGCCTCACCCCATTCAGACTTCTCATTCTCATTTTGTGTGATTGTATCAGCACTGGCTGAATATAGCCTTCTTTTTTTTTTGAGACAGAGTCTCACTTTGTTGCCCAGGCTAGAGTGAGTGCCGTGGCGTCAGGCTAGCTCACAGCAACCTCAAACTCCTGGGCTCAAGCGATCCTACTGCCTCAGCCTCCCGAGTAGCTGGGACTACAGGCATGTGCCACCATGCCTGGCTAGTTTTTTCTATTTTTAGTGGAGACAGGGTCTCGCTCTTGCTCAGGCTAGTTTTGAACTCCTGACCTCCAGCGATCCTCCCACCTCGTCCTCCCAGAGTGCTAGGATTACAGGCGTGAGCCACCGCGCCCGGCCTGAATACAGCCTTCCGAAATCAATATTAAATACAGTTCTAGAGACAATGATGATTCTAGTCTACTGGTGAAGACTCCATACCTGTTAGGTAATCATATGTGGAAGTGATTCAAAGATTGACTTTAGAATCAGCTGTTACTGGTTTGGTTTTGACATTTTTATCATGTTTCCAAATTCAGTCTTTTCTGGTTCCAGGACGCTTGTTCAAGTACCCAAACTGTCTTTTCAGTCTTTTGTTTCAGGATTTTGTCCTAATCTAAAGTAAAATCTATCCTGCATGATTCTCCTTTTGTCCAGCTCTGGACACCTGGCTCTCACAAGAACCTGTTTTTCAGGTTTTTGTTTTTCTCAGCAAGCTACCACAGTCTTGCATAAAGGTAAAGTCAAGATTGTTTATTATGTAAGCCATATTCAGGTACACGTTGATTGTCATTGACCCACTTATACACAATAGAGATCTGTTTGGCCACAAGAAAAAAAAGCCAGGTCATTCTTGTTCTGCTTCTGAAGATAAATTATAAGATAAATATCATTTTACCCACTTTGACAAGACACATACAGTTGGTTTTATTATTCAGTAAGTTCAGAGTAATTCGGTTTAATTTTTTTCTCTCCTAAGTTTTACTGACTAGTTGGCTTTCTCTTGTTGGGTGTTTATTCTTAAATTGAACTGGTTTGTTTAGATTTGTTTCCTTACAAATCTTCTTGGCTTATGCTCTTGTAGAGGAATATTTAGGGTGTTATCTAGACCAGAGTTCTGTATATCTGTGTCATTGGTCTAACTGTGGAGGTGACCCATAGTCTGGGCAGGCAAGAAATGAATTTCTCTTGGCCTTTCTCTCTCTCTCTCTCTCTCTCAAATGGTTGTCAGATGCCACTTTAATCAAGTTTTACACTCTACAGGGATGGGGAGTGGGAGATGGAAAAATGGTGATTGTTTTCGGGCAATTTCACCAGGCACTTGTTACCCGCCTGGGCTTCCCATAACAGAAAAATGCTTTTCTTCCCAGGGGAATCCCATTCCCGAGCTGATGGAACAAGATTTCAGTAAGAATGAGCCCAAACAATAGGGCAAACTAGTGAAGGGAGCCAGGTAGATTTTTGAATTCTTCCCAGTGCAAACTGGAAAAAAGACATGTAGGTATCCCTTTTAATAGGTATCCCTTTTAAAGGTAACACCCAAATCCCAGCCATTCCCACTTGAGGCCAAACTGCCTCCCCACAGAGACTGGCAACCAATGTTCAATTCATAACACTCCTCCTGGAGTATACCCATAAACTCAGAAACCTGAGTAGTTGTGGCCACCATGCAACAGATGCAGCCTTCAGGCCAGAACCATCAAGGGCTTTCCTATTCACTGGCCTCTCAGCTGGGCTGTGTCTACCTGGCCAGTATTGTGTGGCTCTGTGGTTTGAGAGGGGCCAGAATAAGCAACAAAGCAAATCAGATATGGTATGGGGCTGGGTCCATGTGGTGGCAGGACAGAAAGTTGGACCTTGTTTTTTTATCTTTTCAGCCAATGTATGTCTTTTGATTGGGGAGTTTAATTCATTTACATTTAAAGTAATTACTGATAGGGAAGTACTTACTATTGTTTTGTTAATTGTGTTCTGTATGTCATGGAGCTGTTTTGTTCCTCTTTTCTTCCTTTACTGCTTTCCATTGTGCTTTATTGCTGTTGTTTTTTTTCCTTTTTTTTGGTAGTGCCATTCTTTGATTCCCTTCTCATTTTCTTTTGTCTATCTTCCATGCATATTTTCTTTGAGGTTACCATGGGGGATTGCATAAAACATCTTAAAGTTATAACAATCTGTTATTTTAAACTGATAAAAAACTTAACTGCAATTGCATAAAAACCTCTACTCCTTTATATGTCTACCCCCTCCCACTTTATTTACTGATGTCACAAATTATGTCTTTTAATATTTTGTATCCATTAACAATGATTTATAGGCTTTTCCCCTTTTGTCTTTTAAAGAGCATACCAGAATTAAAAGTGAATTGCACACCAACATTACAGTACTCTGGGATTCTATATTTGCCTATATATTTACTTTTACCATGAGCTTTGTATTTTCATATGGTTTTGTGTTGCTGACTAGCATCTTTTCATTTCAACTGGAAGGACTTCCTTTATATTGCCTTTAGGGAAAGTCTAGTGATGATGAATTCCCTTAGCTTTTGTTTTTCTGGGAAAGTCTTAATTTCTCCATTTTTGAAGGACAGTTTGCTATATAGTATTCTTGGTTGACAGTTTTTTTCCCTTCAGTTATTTTAATATATCATTGTACTTCCTTCTGGCCTGCAAGGTTTCTGCAGAGTAATCTACTGATAATCTAATAGAGGTTCCATTGTATCTGATGGGTTGCTTTGCTTTTGCTGCATTCAAGATTCTTTGTCCATGAATTTGATAGTTTTATCATAATATGTCTCAAAGTAGATCTCTTTGGGTTTATCCTAGCTGGAGTTCATTGAGCCTTTTGAATTTGTATGTTCATTTTCTTTTTTTGGATTTGTGAAATTTTCAGCTATTATTTCTTTAAATTATCTCTCTTCCCCTTTCACTCTGTCTTCTACTTCTGGAATTTCATAGTGCATAGTTGTTCTGCTTAACGGAGTCCTACAAGTCTCTTAGGCTGTCTTTACTTTTCTTCCTTGTTTTTCTTTTTTGTCTCTTGACTCAATAATTTCAGATGACTTATCTTCAGGTTCACTGATTGTTTTGTACTCTTTTATGTGATAGTCAGATATGGTCACAAGAGTTGATGCAAGAGAAGCTCAGAAAAACAAGTCTTATTATATTCACAGCTTCTAGGAAAGGGGGCACAGAATGTCATGCAGGGCCAGTTAGGTGGTCAGGAGGCAGAAAATAGGAGTGAGGGGAAGGTTTAGGCCAGAGCCTTTACTGGGGTTTATTTACCTGAGAAAGACAAGGCAGGGCAGAATAAGCAGCTTAAGCTTTGCTAGTTTGAATAATTTTGGTGATATCTAAGTTATTTGGTGGTCTCTAGTTGTTTGGTACCTGGCCCTGGATGATTAAGGCAGAGGAATCCTGCCTCCTGTGGTATATGGGCCAGATAGAGAAGGCATGGCTTTGGATTTATTGGTTTATATATCGAAGGTACTCTCCTGGCTGAGCCCTGTTACCTCTAAGAATTGGCTAACTCCAGGAGGGGCAGTCTCTCCCCAGCCAGGAAGGTTTTTTAAGATGTCAAAACATCATAGTATATGTGTGTGTGTATACATAATATGTAGCATATATAATATGCTACATATTATATATACACTTTATGTTAATATGTATTACACTGATTCTTTCTTCTATCTGATCATGTCTGCTTTTGAACCCTTCTAAGTGAATTTTTAAATTCAGTTATTCTATTCTTCAGCTCCAGAATTTGTTTGGTTCTTATAATAGTTTCTATCTCTTTGTTGATATTCTTACTTTTCATGCATCATTTTCCTGATTTCATTTAATTGTCTTTCTGTGTTATCTTTTAGCTCATTGTGCATATTTAAGATGGTTATTTTGAATTCTCTTAGGTGATTGATAGATCTCCATTTCTTTAGGTTTGGTTTCTAGAGATTTATTTTGTTCCTTTGATTGGGCTGTGGTTCCCTGTGTCTTTTTATGCCTGTGATCTTTTGTTGAGATTTCCACATTAAAAAAAAACTATTATCTCTTCCAGTTTTACAGACTTTAATTTCCAAAATTTCCCAGTTAAAGAGGTTTGTCCCTTTTTTTTTTTAATTGGAAGCTCTTAATCTCTTGCTCCCCCTGGTGTCTCTCTCCAACACTGCAATCTCTCCGGTGCTGTAACAACCTCCTTTGTTCTCAGTGGCTTCCAACCTGGCCTCCAAAGTATGCTACTGTTTCTGTTAGAGCTTCAAGTCGGGCAATACAGAAACCATCTGCTTTCTAATTTTCTGTTTCATTGTATATTTCTAATCCTAGGGTGAATTTTTATTTGTGTGACACTGGATTTAAGTTTGAATTAGTATGACACCTATTTATTTTTAAAATTATATTCTTCACCAGTAGACAGGAGCCAGGTGACCTCATGAGGCCTGTTAGTCACACCAAATTTCCTCTTAGCATTGCTAAAGAATATGGGTTTTTAAAAATGTTTTACATAGAATCATAATACTGATATTTTATTGCAGTGGTTTACTTTTTGCATCTCTACACATGAACTTTGATTTTCTTGGTTCAAGTCCAGACTTCCTCCACGGGGTCGAAGGTTATTACTCAGGTGTGGCAAAACAGGGGATGTGCACTCTGTTTTTACAGACTCAGTGTTATTAGAAGGGTTCCAAAGTCTAAATGAATTATTGTAATTCTCTGATGAAATGGAAATAATCTTGAATAAATCTAGAGTATAATATGCTAATCACTAGTTTCAGAAGACTTGAGTGACAGGCCAAGTAAAGATCAGTTTGATTTGGTCTAGTTGGGGCTGGAACTAAGTAACCAAAGCATAGAGATTGGTTTGCCTGCTGGGAGTATGGAGGGGGTTTGCAGGAAAGTAAGAGGTGTAGCCTGAGAGTAAGGTCAAAGGTTTAAAAGCCACTGACTGAACTCCAGCCCACTTCCCCTGAGTTGCCTATCAAAGGCAGCAGGTCAGGTCATGGAGTTTAAAGTCCTGGGGAGTGGTGATGTTACTGGGGAGAACTGGCACACAGCCACAGAATGCACCACATTGAGATCAGGCTTTGCAGATCCCTGCTATACCCAATTCCAGGGGGGAACCTTAGAGATATAAAGGCTTAAAGGGCAGATTTCAAAAGTGAGCACATGCAGTAGGTGCCAAGTGAGAGGCTGCTGTGGCCTTAGGGCTCTGTCTACTTCAGAGCATTTAGACATTGGGAATGGTGTAGCCCTTGAGTAGACTATTGCTAAGCTTCACTTGATCACGAGTGGAGAATAGCCAGCATCCTGCCCATACGCACTCTCATTGGCTCGGGGACCATGCTGGGCAGTCTCTAGTGAACAGTGGTCATGATGGACACCTGTGGTGAGACTGTAGCAGGAACAGGAGGGAGAAACTCTGTTGTGAGCAGTTAAAAACCCAAGCTTTGGAGCCACCGGATCTGTGTTTGAAACTGGGTTCCAACATTTCTCATTTGAGCAACTTACCTGATACCTCTGAACATTAGTTTTAGTTTTCTTAGCTATAAAGTGAGAATAATAATACCAAACTCAAAGGGTTGTTGTAAAAATAAAGGGTCTTATCCAATAGAACTTTCTCTGATGATAGAAATGTTTTAGAACCTGCAGTGTCCAATATAATAGCATCTAGCCACATGGGGCTACTGAGCAGTTGAAATTTGGCTGGTGAAAATGAGGAACTGAATTTTAATTTTATTTGGTTTTTTATTAATTTAAATTTAAATAGTCATATGTAGCTATTATCTAGTATATTGGATAGCGCAGCTATTGATGATAGTGGTTATTAGAAACTATCTACTTGGAATATAAAAAGTTAATTTTTTATAATTTCCTTGACTGAGATGTTTTTTCAGCCACTTATATTTGAGCATGTTATATGCTGTTTGATATGCAGTGAGGTATACAGCAATATCCCTATCTTGGAGAAAAAAATAAACAAATGAAAATTTAAATAAGCATAAGAGAGAAATACAGAAATACAAAATAATGCTATAATATATTTTAATTTTAATCACAAAAGAATTATGCCAAGTGTAGAGGACTTCAGAGAAGCAAGTGTGCTTTTCAAGTTCCAGTATTTGTAGGATGAATGAGCTGGTTATTGAAGTGTGTTATATGTTTTGGATAGGTAGAAAGAAAGGCAGGCAAATTCCAGGTGGAGGCATGGTGTAAATAAAACAGGAGGCATAGGAACCTGGAAGATATGATCAGGGCCCAGGGAGGAGGCTAATTTGCTGAAATATGGAGTGGTTTGGAAGATGAAATCAAGCTGTAAAGGAAGATTGGAGTCGTGTAGTTATAGCCACCTTTGAATTCATGGATAAAATCTTGGGATTTATCTTTCAGGTAGTGAAAATTCAGTCACTGAAGGATTTTGAGCTAAAAAGCAACATAATTAGAGTCTTGTTTTAGGAAAATTACTTTATTAACTGTGTGAAAAACAGAGAAATGACTTAGGAAGCCATTAAACTAGTCTAGGCAAGAGGTAAGAAGTTTCTGAACCAGGAGGATGGCTATATAAATAGAAGGAAAACAATGAATGGTTAGATGAAAATACTGTAAAAGACTTCATAGATTAAAACTGACACATATTGTTGATGGATTAGAATATGATTGTGGAGGCATTGGGAAAAGTGAGCCAAGAGGTGACTACACGAGTGGACTGTAACATTAGCTGGGGGTGGGAGAGTGAGTTCAATTTAATATATAGGCTGGTGAGAGATGGGGACGGATGTATTACACTAGAGCCCTGAAGTGAATTGGAAGGTTCCAAGAGGAAACTGAGTCACTTGATGGTTACTTGGCTACCAAGAAATTGCTGGAAGAAATAGTCACTATTTATACATTTAAGTGATGCATTTAAAAAAATTAACTTGAACCAAAACTTAATCTGAAAACGTTAGTATATTCCCATATGAGGACGGAAGCATTTTAAATGTGTTAACACATGATTGTAGAAAACTTAAATGTAATGCTAATTGGCAGTGATACCAGGATGGTAGCTAGTAAGTTATTGAGTTTCCCTCCCTCCACGTCGCCACCCTGCTTCCAGTCTCCACCTTGCCCCTAACCTCTGCTACCTCTATCACTTGTCTTGTCATTTTATGTTATTTGTTTAGTAGAGTGAACAAGAGCAAACACAATCAACAACTAGTCTGAGAACCTGAATCCAATATCAGTCGGTCTGAGTATTAAAGTTTGAGTTATTACCCAAATATACTGTGTAATAACTGGGAAATGTTTAGTTCTTTTTCTTCCTTACTAGAGTTGGAAGTGGAAAGTTAGACTGGTGTCAGCCATGTTCATCTTGTAGTCTTCATCAAATCTCTCATTCTGAGCCACAGTGAAGTATTTCTTCCAATCTCCCACTGCTCCTGAAACACAGTCATGTGGGAGAGTCAGTAGCTGTTGGAGGAGTTCGTGCTTCTCTATCCTCCTGTTTCTGTGTGGTCATTTCTCCTCCACCTTCCAGGAATGGCAGTATTGGACAAAAAATTTCTCTTGCTATCCTGTGACTGTCTTATGCTGAGGGGAAGAAGAATTTCTTGTCTGATTTGTGAGACAGGGAGAACCTGTTACCCGACTCGCCACATTAGTCAGGGAACGAGACCACCGTGTTAAAACAGCGGGCCTGAGGGGCTTTCTCGTCTTTCTCTGTGCCCTCTTGCACATCTAAGCATGGTGGCTGCTCATGCCTGTAACTCCCATGCTATGAGCTGATCAAGAAGGGCCTGTTTCTGGGAGGTCTTAAGGTATAGTTTTGAGGAAGAATAAAGAAGAGTCCCCAGATTTTCTAATTGTAATCTGTGTTACCTTTTCCAGTTTTATTTTTATTACCATCATCTATCATCCTGTGTATTCTCCTTATTTTTCTTATTTCTCAAATATAATTTCCATGAGAGAAGGAATTTTTGTGTTTTTTCCACCGCTCCACACTGTGCCTAGAACAGTGCCCGGCATGTAGAAGCCCCTCAGTAAGTCCTTGTGAATGAATGACTCTAACTGGTAACACAGGGCCTCCTGTAAAATGGATTCTTTGACCCATCTGACTTAATTCTGTGTATTTTCACCTTATCAGCCAGAACTCTGGAGGCAAAGTAGAAATAGTGGTTGTATTTAGACACTAAATCTTACTCTCCCATAGTGGCTAATTAAATATTGTTTTCATTTCATTGGTGGTTTCTTAAATACTTCTTTCCCCAAAATCATTCATTGAAGATATTATTTTTCCTAACCATAGAAAACTCCCCAAATACTCTGAAATATTGGACAATTCTTTTAAGATTATGGCCAAAAGAAAATATAGAAACCTTTTCTCATGAATGGAGAAATGGAGTGGTTCATGATTTCAGTAGGAATTGTGGAATAGTTTGCCATTGGATTCTGCTTCATAACATCAAATGAAGTGTGATGGACAATTTTTTCTAGAACTTTGTCATCTAGTTTCTTTCCAGTAAACTCTGCCAGCTTCTGAATTTCATGCTTTGGGTTCTATGATCAGAGTCAAAAGAAAAGTGAACAGTTAATATAATTAATTTAAAAAGAATGCTAAAATGGATTAATGACAGTAACCGGTAACATGGAATGTATTAACATTTAAAAAAAATTATCATACAAATGCTCAACTTTCCAGAAATGAGTCATTTTAACATGGTGACCTATTTGTTCTCTGTTTTATTAATTGGAATTACTAAGTGTTTTTTCCTTTGAGTCCCTGATGGAGTCAACACATTATGACTTAAATGTTTTACAGTACGATGAGAACATATGATGGGATTAAGACCACTGGGATTTAGGGATGTTATGTCTGAGGCTGTGAGAGGAGAGGAGGCGAAGGATTTGCCTGAGCAGAAGCCTGAAATAAGGGCAGATGTTAACTGCCTAGTTGGGGGACATATATCAGCGATCTGGGAGTACATCAAAGCATGTTCCAACCTCAGAGCCTAAGGGGTCTCATGCCTGAAAAGCCACAGAGTGGCCTGACATGAAAACATCTCCTGGCTGTATAGGTAGATTGCAATATTTCAGCCCAGGGGAAGGGTCTTAAGGCTACCATTGTTAGAACACTGGGCCAAGCTGCTTCTCTCTCTTTCTCTCCAGAATGTCTCAGTTAATGTAAAACCAGTCTCCCAGTGGAAAGCATGTAGTTTCTTTGTTCCTTGATCAAATGGGTTGCAGCTACTGAAGTTAAAGATTGCTATCTATGTACATAGCATGTGCTTGGGATAAAATTAGTTAGTTTACCTTGGGACAGGGTTGTATCTACTAAAGAATTATGTGTTTTCACTTCTAGAAAGGAGAAGGTAATTATCCAGGCACCTTGTGATTTTGGGGGGAGCCCCGAGACTTTTGTTCATTGTATCCCATGATTTTTTCACATGAGATCATTGTATTTTGCAGCATGGCAAAGAGAATAAAAAGCAAGTGCTGGGTTTCAGTCAGCACCACCTTGGCACTGGAGTGCTGGTGGTCCCCTGACTTCCCCACACTCTTAAAATTATTCCTGTGTCTGTGTCTGTGTTTCTTTCATCTCTTGCAATGCATTCTGCCCGGGGACTCTATCTTTATTGGGGACTTCAGGAACCCCTGATAAACATATTAGATGGCACTACCCTCACCTTCTTCATTTCCTCATAGAAGAGGTAGAGAATGCGGTGCTGGTCTTTGGCTTCCCACCATCCTTTCACGTGGTCATACCAAGAGCCCCAGCACACTGGAAGATGGGATGAAAAACAGGGCAATGAGTCACAGAGGTCCACTCCACAAATACTATACTGAAAGGAGAATCCCTGAAGAGAGAGGGAGTATCACATTAAAGAAGGCAGACCCCCTACTGGTCTAAGGAAATGATTCTTTCCTTGTAGGGTGTTTGAGGATTTTGAGAACGGAAGGAAATAAAAGCTGAATTCTCTTACCTTTCCCAGCCAGAAAAGTCTCAAAATACTCTTCCCATGTTCCTGGATCAGGAAGTGCTTTATTCATTCTTTGGAAATGGTAATAGGACACCATATTGTCCTTGGGATTTCTTGCTACATAGATTATCTGGGAATGATGGGAGAAAGGGAAGAAGCAAAAACTGGATTAGATCTATATACAGTTATTGCCCAGACGTTAGAGTGGATACATTTCATACAAATGAGTTTTTCTGATGTTACATTCTTGTGATCCTGGCTTTTATGGGAGATGTAAAAGATTTATATCAATTTGCATATTGATTATTGTACGGAGCTGGATGGTTTTTTTTAACAAGTGAAGTGTTTTAAAAGGAAATTGATTAAAGATTACTCTAAGGTTGTTCTAAGGAGTACAACTCTGAATTCCTTTTGTTTTTTACCTTACAGTTTTTCTCTAGGAAGGATGGCGGGACCAAGTGGATGGGAAGATGTGTTTTCAGGGTCCGTGGTGAGGGCATTTCATTAGCTTGTTCCAAACCTGCAAAATTGGTTTTCAATCATTTTCTACTATATTTCTCTATTTGCTTCAAAATCTTGCAGCTTCCATTATTACTACCTTAGGAACAATTCAAGGCATCTGCAAGACACTGTACTGTCTGTAGATCTGATTTGAGAGAATGAGTCTAGCGTATGAACACATGTCTTGGCTAGAACAATTCCTCTCCATCACAATCAACCAAATAAATAAGAACCTAAACAATTCAAACCCTTCTACCATGGTTATCTTATTTGGGCTCATCCTTGTGAAATAAAATTAATTTCTAATTAGAGAATAAAAATTTAACTTACCATATAAACAATAACTCCATTAGGAAATGTCTGTAGTATAGCAATGGCCAGACACAGTTAAAAAACAACAAAGCTACAAAACCCATCAGTAATTGTTTGAATGCCTAGAATTTTGAGAAGTGCAATTTGGTAGTAAAAACTCTAAGTACTGTAGTTAAGTGTGGCTGTTCCATACTCACCAGATCCTATGGATGGGATTATCCATTCGATGAAAGGAAATCGTACATAAATAGGTGCTCGTTTACTGTTCTCAACATCACCATCATTTTGTATTAAGTCCACTATCTCCTGAGTCCATGTTGTTCCTTATTCCACACATAAGATAAAAATGCATAGACATTTAATATACTACATTCTTTAAAATATGATCAAATACTTGTTAGAACATCTATGTGAATTTTAAAGCTAGGTTTATAATGGAATTCAGAAGACATCATTTCCTATTTATATTTTATGTTATCATAATATGAATTTTTATACACATATTCCAGTTTGGCATGGACTTTGATAAATATACATTTATTTTTTTCTGTCACAACCATTAATTTTGATTGTTTCTTTTTTCATCTTTATATTCTTTCCATCATGACATTCTGCCTTTCTTTTTTTATTTATTAATTAATTAATTAATTTCAGGAAATTATGGGGGTATAAACATGTTGGCTACATGTTATGACTTTGCCACATCCCAACCATGATTTGAGACGTGGCCTTCCCCTCCTACAACGCTCACCACATCCATTAGTTGTGAGTTTACCCACCCCAACCCCCTTACCCCCAAAGAATATTACTACTGTGTGAGCACCTTAGTGTTGATCAGTCAGTGCCAGTTTGATTGGGGGAGTACATGTGGTGCCTATTCTTCCATTCTTGTGATACCTCACTTCGAAGGATAGGCTCAAGCTCTATCTAGGAAAATATAAGAGGTGCTAGATCACCGTTGTTTTTATAATTGAGTAGTATTCCATTGTATACATACACCATATTTTATTAATCCACTCATGGATTGACAGGCACTTGGGTTGTTTCCACATCCTTGCTATAGGCAATGGACATTCTGCCTTTCTTAAGGACAATGCAGCTAAATCATAGGAAAAACAAACAAATAAAAAAACAAAGAAAGGCAGAATAAAAGGTCTTTCTTACCAGATTGTAATCTCCTGTAGAGTAATGATTGTGTGGTTTTCAAATTGTCTTTTTTCCCAAGTGTATTAGCAGTTGTTGGCTGAAGAATGAATGATTAGTGCTTGGACTTGATATTAACCATTAGCACAAGTATCCATTTTCACTCTTTTCTCTGATTTCCCCTTATCTCAGGGGCTGAAAGGCTAAAAAGTGTCTTCCCTAGACTCCTTTGCCACTAAGATTCTGAATGCTGTTTAGATTCTGCCAATGAGTTGCATTAATTAGCCTGAGATTTGGAAGGCAGACAGTAGGTAGATGTCATCCTTCCTGAAGTGGTGGCTGCTGATGGTAGCTCCAACAGATAGAAATTTTGCAGAGGCCATTCCAAGTTCCACAGCCCACTTCCCTAAACCCAAGAAGGTGCATCACCACTGTCACTACAGCCACAAGTAGAAGGGCCTTTGTTCCTGAGCTTCAATCTGTCTGTGTCTTACCCTGATCCTGACTGGTTTAGTGATACCATGCTACCAACTGAATCTTCACCCTTTGATGAAGGTCTATTATGCTGGACATTCTGGTAAAATCCAGGTTGGGAGGATGTTGAGTTATTTTAGGATGGTTTTCTGGGTTGATCTTTCCTATATGCTTTGGCAGCAACTCTCATTATAGACTTCCTTTCCCATATCCTCTATTCAATGCTTTTAAAGGTCTACAGTAAGGGCATAGGTTAGAAAACAATTTAAAAATTACATTTTATATCCTGGATGAGTTAGTCTCCTACATTTGCTGGCACTAACTTTCATTACAGGGCAAAGGGCTAGGATTTCTTTCGCTGTCTACTCCAAGAATGTTATAGCTATTTATACTAGTTTTCTGTGTTTACTCTGAATTTATAGCCATGAATTAACATGAGGGCAGGTTCAAGTATCACTAGAGTTTTAGGAATGAATTGAATGACTTCTCAGTTCATTCTTTTTTTTTTTTTTTTTGAGACAGAGTCTCGCTTTGTTGCCCGGGCTAGAGTGAGTGCCGTGGCGTCAGCCTAGCTCACAGCAACCTCAAACTCCTGGGCTCAAGCGATCCTACTGCCTCAGCCTCCCGAGTAGCAGGGACTACAGGCATGCGCCACCATGCCCGGCTAATTTTTTCTATATATATTTTTAGTTGGCTAGATCATTTCTTTCTATTTTTAGTAGAGATGGGGGTCTCACTCTTGCTCAGGCTGGTCTCGAACTCCTGAGCTCAAACAATCCGCCCGCCTCAGCCTCCCAAGTGCTAGGATTACAGGCGTGAGCCACCGCGCCCGGCCTCAATTCATTCTTTAGAGGTCAATGATGCTATGATATATTTTTTTCTTGGTTCATTCAGAGTATTTATTATTCTTTTAGAAATTTAGGGTAGACTATTTTTGCCATCTCTGCTTGTTTCTTCTTCCCTCTAATAAAAATAGCCTTCATTAATGTGTAAGGTTTTAGTGATGATTAAATATTACTTTAGATGGGAAGCATTTTATTTTTTGAGTGTGTTTTTTGAATTGCTGAAACTCCATTAATGCCATGAAAAACTTAAGTGACCCAGATCTTAATGCTCGCATTTGGCAGGTAGAGAAAAGATTAATTAGTAAATAGTGTACTGAAATGATAATCAAGTCAAGTTGTGGATGAAATTAAGACAGTGAGATGTGATCCTCACCAGTGGCTACTTTTAGACATTTACACTTAGAAATTTGAAACTGGCACCTTGCCTGTGCCTGCTCAGAGCCAGTGGATCTCCACCCAGCCAGCATCCCGTGTGATGCACCAACAAAGGGGACATGGGCAGAGCAACGGTGGCTATGCTTGTGCTGGAGCTTCTGCTTCTGGCACTGCTCCTACCCACACAGATTAATTCAAATCTAACAACTGTTGTAACACTTTCAAGTAACTCCTCCCAGAGTACCTCCGCTGCCCCAAATCTAGCTAATGCCACCAGCAACATGGCTGGCCGTGCCCTGCCATCAATAGCCAGACTCCTTGTGGTCTCCCTCTCTCTTCTACATCTCTACTAGTAAGAGACTCAGGCCAAGAAACATCTATACTTTCCCATTTTCTAAACCCAATCCAAATGGCATCTAGAAGTCCAGTGTGGCAAGGAAAAAAACAGGTCTTCCTTGAATCTATTGATTCCACATCTTTTTTTTATTGACACAGAAAATGTTGAGACTCCCAAATTTGATTGATTTGAAGAACATGTAAAGGGTTTGACTAGATGATATATGCCAATATTAAGTTTGCTGGAGATTCATGTATAAGATAAAGAGAGGCAGCATCCAAAATTCATTAAGACATGATTTCCTTGAATGTGCCTTAAGAAATATGGACACTTGGCTGGGCGCAGTGGCTCATGCCTGTAATCCTAGCACTTGGGAGGCCGAGGCGGGCGGATTGTTTGAGCTCAGGAGTTCAAGACCAGCCTGAGCAAGAGCGAGACCCCGTCTCTACTAAAAATAGAAAGAAATGATCTGGCCAACTAAAAATATGTATAGAAAAAATTAGCCGGGCATGGTGGCGCATGCCTGTAGTCCCAGCTACTCAGGAGGCTGAGACAGTAGGATCGCTTAAGCCCAGGAGTTTGAGGTTGCTGTGAGCTAGCCTGACCCCACGGCACTCACTCTAGCCTGGGCAACAAAGTGAGACTCTGTCTCAAAAAAAAAAAAAAAGAAATATGGACACTTCAAACTACTTTAAAATAAGAATAGATTTTATCTTGTCTAGAAATAAAGTATGTGATGTGGAATAGAGAGTCAGTTTTCATTTGGTCCATTAATTCTGTAAGGCCATAAAACAGGTAATACAACAAGCTTCCATGATTCTGTTTATATGTACATCAGAAGGATCATCCAAGTGTTACTGTAAATCCTCAATGTATTGTTTCAGTAATACTAATTTAATGCCTGTATAGATGAAGTTTTACATTGTTAAGCTATCACTGTTCTCTTGGGAACTGAAATCTTCTTCCTATGAGACTTAGGAGGTGACATTGGATTTGACCTTTTAAAATGTAGTAATTGATGTGCCGGGGCAGCGATGGATTGGAATCTACCCTAAGTCCAAGCATCATGAGCACCTCTTTCTTATCCTTACAGAGTCAAATGGTAGGCATTTCCCATCACCTATTTCCATTCAACAAGAGCACCAGATTCATTTAGCTACACAGATTCCAAAGAGTAGAATTGTATTGATCTCAACTAATTTCAAAGTGCTTTTTATTTCTGCATATGTTTGAAAATTAAAAAGGCAAAACTGTGAAGGAGCCAAAAACTATAAACCCAATATTTAGGAAGTAAAGACTGGAGGGTAACTTGCATTAAATTCACGAAAACTTTTATACTCTTTCTGTAAATGCCTTTTTTGTTTGTTTTGTTTTTTCTTTTAAACAACAACTATGGATCAGAATAGCTGCACTTGGAGTGCTTTTCATTATCAGTCAATATTTTTTGATAGTTAGAATCTGGTCCTAAGCCTAAAAGTGGGCTTAATTCTGCAGTAAATCTTCTTTATTTATTTATTTTGAGACAGGGTCTTGCTCTGTTGCCCAGGCTAGAGTGCAGGGGCGTTATCATGGCTCACTGCAATCTCAAACTCGTGGGCTCCAGTGATCCTCCTGCCCCAAGTAGCCTTCCAAGTAGCTGGAACTATAGGCATGTGCCACCACACCTGGCTAACTTTTCTATTTTTTGTAGAAACAGGGTCTCACCATGTTGCTCAGGCTGGTTTCAAACTCCTAGCCTCAAGTGATCCTTCCGCCTCTGCCTCCCAAAGTGCTGGGATTACAGGTGTGAGCCACCATGCCCAGCCTCTGCAGTAAGTCTTTTACAACTGCCTCAACACACAGGAACCTTTTAAAAAATAGACACTCCCTGAAATCTTTTGTTCACATGGTCACACACTGATGCTTAGATGTTCCAGCATCTAACATGGCTATAGTAGTTTTGATGACCAAAGTCATTTTTTTTCCCATCTTTAAAAGCCTACACAGGAACAACCAGTTGGAACAGATCTGAAGCTACCGTGTGTGTAAATGGGTATCTGGATGCCATACATCTATAATATTTGGGATTGTATATTGTATTTGTATATTTATGCTTTGAGTCATAGTAACTTCTAATGTTATGGAATTGATTTGCATAGAACACAAACTGTAAATTAAGAGAAATAAATAGCTGGAAAAAAATTTCGTCCTAAGTAGGCTCTTGATGAGTTAGATTGGAAAACCAGGACCAATATGAAACCAAAGGACAGAGAGGAGACTAAGTCCTCCGTATGACTACAGAGTCTTCTGTTAGGATCTCAAGAAATGAAGACATAAAAGGAGTTTGAACAGTCTCAGAAAATGCTGAGGTTTAGATTTTTTGGGGTTGTGTATATGTGTAACAGGAATTATTGGCAGCAGGCTTGATTTTGTGAAGGGCAAATGTATATGCAATTTGAGTGTGGATCAAATACTGTATTTTTAGTAAATATGTAGATATGCACAGATATCTGTAGAGAACTATTTCCCCCTGCTCACCCCCAAATTTTTATGATGTGGCTGGGCTCAAGTTAGTCTTACTCCTACAGACAACTTTGTTAAACTGTTTGTCGAAATAAGGAAGTAGGTTTACAACTTACCATGAAGGAAGGTGGAAATCAGAAGAATAGTTCTCCCACCCTGAGCTGGGCGGGCTCCTGAGGGCTACTGAGGTGAAATCAGCATTGCAGCACCCAAGCTCCCCTATTTCTTTCCAAAATCAGCCTCAGGATCCCCTTTCTAGCTTGCACACCCAAAGCAGCTCTTTGCAAGATCTGCAATAATGGCCTAGATTGGGAACGAATAAATAAACAAGTCTACCCTTTTGCTCTTGGCTGTTTTACTCTCTCCTGGGTAAGTAAAAACGTATGTGCATCACAGGAAAAATTAAATTCTTAAAATTTGTAGGTCATTTTAACATTTTTTGTGTAGTTTCAGTTTCCACAAGTAATTTGTCTTAGCCATGTGACTCTGTCCAATAAACGGTTTTCCACTCAAACCCAGATCAACTTCTTTATTTCATTATGAATATTACATCCTTCCCACTTACTTTCCTAACTTTTCCCCTTCCCTTCCACACCCTTCCACTTACCTGCTTTAGGATAGGTGCAAATAAGCAGGTCATCAGGCTTGGCTTGAAAATTCCAGATCTGATCCCAGGTGTCACAGGTGGGTGTGGGTTGAAGAATTCCCTGCACATAGTCAAAACTTAGGCGCTCTGTGGCATCAAATTTCAAATCCTTCATCTTGTTCAAGGTCATTAGTGTCAGAAAAATCAGAATCTTGTTCCAGAAAAAAAGTTCCTTCTCAGTCAGCACAACGCTGTATTTTTGATATGATCTGGACAAGGCAACACTCAGACCAGTCCTGTCTGGGAGCGCCTGGTGCCTGCCAGCAAACAGGAAGGAAAGCTACAGGCTTCCTGGCTGCAGCTCCAGGGAATGAGAACTGTTGTTTAGGACTTTGTTGCACAAGCGTTTCCTACTGAGCCCCAGCCCTCCTCCCCGCCTGGCTATGACATCACATCAGAGGCGGTGACAAATTCTGATGGCTAAGTCTTGCTCCAGCCCTATTCTTCTCTGACAGTTAAAAAGAGTTAGTGCCACGTTGTATGTATCCCTCCTCTTTGTGCTCATAAAGTAGTTCACAAATACTTTCATTAATTGTTTGATTTTAAGCAATTAAAAAGTCGCAGGGTACTTGCCTGTGGAATTACAGATTCAACACAGAAGGACTTCCCTGAAAAGCTGCAGGGACCTTTGTGTGGGCTCTTAACAGTGAGGCCCTGTCTGGACCTCCAGCACAAACACCCCAAAGGGTCAACTTTGTTATTTTTTCAGAGTAAAATAAATAATGTTCCACTGGAGAAGGTTCCCTTCCTTTTGTAGGCTAGTCTATAATATCAGTAGGCGGGTCATCACAGCTATTCAAACATGTATGTCTCACGCATGTACCCCAGATCATGCCACACGTGCTCCCTCTGGCAGCACCCCAGGTTCCCTCCTGCACGGATGCTGCCTTCCTTCTCCTGGAACTCTCTTTGGCTCTTGTGTCTGGCTCTCTTCTGATTCTTTGTCTTTCTTCAGGTCCCAGCTTACATGTTTTCTTTCTGGAGAAGCCTTCCCTCACTTTCTACTTCATCTCAAGTAGGTCCCTCTTATTTCCTTGCTCATGGCACCTTTCCTTTCCTTTAGAGCAGCTATCAAACTTTAGTTTTTCTTGTTTACTTATTAGCATTTTTGATCTCCTTCATTACACTCTAATGCACGTGGAACAGGGCCAGGACTCTGTCTTGTTTTCTCACTGTTTACCAGCTATATGCCTAGTGCCTGGCATACTATTTATACTATTTCTTGAAAGAATGAATAAAACTAAACAAAAATTGAGGAAGTGAGTTCTTTGGGCCACTGTTATGTGGGGATTAGGTGAGCATGGTGACTGTGGCTCGGCATTCTGCAGACAGAAGTCAAGACTGCCTGTGTTTGAATCCTGTGCCATCTCCTGGGAGCTGTGGGCAACAGCAAGCCACATTTCTTTCTTTTTTTTACTTTTTTTTTTTTATTATTATTTCAGCATATTGTGGGGGTACAAATGTTTAGGTTACATATATTGCCCTTGCCTCATCCAAGTCAGAGCTTCAAGCATGTCCATCCCCAGACGGTGTGCAGCACACCCATTTGGTGTGTATAATACCCATCCCCTCCTCGCCCCCCTCCCACCTGCCCAACACCCGATAAATGTTATTGCTATATTTGCACTTAAGTGTTGATCGGTTAAAACCAATTTGATGGTGAGTACGTGTGGTGCTTGTTTTTCCATTCTTGGGAAACTTCACTTAGTAGAATGGGCTCCAGCTCTGCCCAGGATAATACAAGAGGTGCTAGATCACCATTGTTTTTTTTTGGCCGAATAGAACTCCATGGTATACGTATCTCTGTGTTTACACTTCACTTTCCTCATGTGTAAACTGGGGATCTTAACAGCATCTACCTCATAGTGTTGTTTTAGGGGATAAAATAGTGTGTATTTAGTGCTTGACAACAGGGAAATGTTCAATAATTTTGGCTCTAAATAATAATGAATGACTATAGTTCTATTTCTCTGTGGCTCACATCTGGATGCAAACTCTAAAAAGATAAATTTTTTGGCTTCCCTACTCCTCCTCCTCTCCCAATTGGCTGTGGTGAGGTGAGTGGACACTTGGACAGAGACTGCCCAGTGGAATTCGTGACATTCATGTGCATTAGAAAGACTTACAAAAGTTATCTATAAGTTTTCAGTTAGATTTCAGGGAGCTGTGGGCAACAGCAAGTTACTATAATCTTTTCAGTCCTGTGTGCTCCTAGAGTAGAGTGGTAGATAGTTCAGCAATATCTTAGCAGTTTTCTGTAGTGCATTGTGTGCTAGAGATGGAGAGCTGGAAGATGGGGGAGGATGTGCTCCCCGACCCAAAAGATGACTGGTTGGGGTTGAAAACAGATCCAGGGAAAGTTGAAAGTTTCAAATAATTTGTTAAAACCATAATGAGATGCCATCTTTTACCAGTCAGAATGGCTATTATTAAAAAGTCAAAAAATATACAGGTGCTGGTGAGGATATGGAAGGGAGAGATGGTAGGCACTAATGGGTCTCATGCTGCTGTTGTTTCATGAGCTTACTTCACTGCATTACAATATATTCTAATAGCATGCTCCCCCAAACTCAGCTTTGACTGGCAAGGCTTCTGAAAGGGGCACCCTTTTCTCTGAAGCAGCTTGGAGGAACCATGGAAGACCTACTTCTCTGGACCTAGGTGGCTGCTTTTACCTAGTAAATATTCCTAGGTGCTTGGGTAGTTTCCTTTCTTTTGTGAATTGGTCACTCCCTGCCTCTTTTCCCTACAAGCCAGTTTTGAGGAGTGAGGTGAACTCTTCCTGCCGCCTCTTTTTTGCTTACCTGAACATAAGTGTACAAGCCCTTCTCCTTTTCAGGCCTTGCTGTTTATTGCTACAAGGGAAAGTTAACTAAAAATAGCCAGCACGGACATACAGATTTGGGAATTTTACTGGTCTGTATTTCCTGACTTCCCTGCTGAGTCTCTCCAGACTTCCATGTGCCTCCCGGAATAGGATTCAGCTGCTTTCAGAGATTAGAAGCTCGGAGAAGATAGTGGTCAGCACTGACAATGGGAAGAAAGGATGGAGGCCGAGCAGCAGAGACTTTGACCATGAAAGAAGAGACCCCTACAGAAGATGAAGTGGGGAGAGGGAACTGCCTTTTATTAAGTGTCTCCTATGTGCAGGATCTCATGACTGCTGCAGTGGAGAGACACAGTCTCTGCCATCAGGGGATTTGCAGTCTGACACAGGGGTTGATATGTAAACAAGCAATTAGAATAGAGTATCATATTAGCTTTAAGGGAGATGTGGGCAAAGTGTGCTACAGCACTGGAGAAGGAGCACTGAAGTCAGCCTGGAATCAGGAGAGGTATTCCGGAAGAGAGGACACTTAAACTGAGGCTTGAAGGATAAACTGGGGTTGGCAAGTGGGTAAGGGAGGGCAGGGTGTTCTAGGCACTGCCGCCGGCATGTGCAAACCATGTGGCTACAAAGGTTTTTATGGTTTGGGATTGTTAATTGAAGTCATGCACAGTATATGTCTATTACACACGGCTGTTCTACCCAGGTTAAAGTCACCAACAGTAACATTTTGATCCCTGGTAAGGTGTGTGAATATCTTGGCATTGATGAAACCAGGCCAAATATAGTAGGAAAAGTGTGCCAAAACCAAAGTCCTCTATGGAATTCCTTCTTCCTTTGGGTCTCCAACCTTTGAAATTGTAGACTATTGGCAAGAACTCTCTAGCTGATAGTAATTGGTTCAGGTACACAGATGATGCACAAATTGAACCCTAACTGGGTCTCAAACCACATAGAGCTTTATTATATTGAATTGAGAATAAAATACTAAATGTTATTGAAAACATATGGTCAGTCTTTACACTTGTGTATCAGTCTAGACAAGCCGTTTGTACTCTTATGGGGAAAGGAATACCAAAAAAGTTGCTAACATTATTACTCTTATTCATGAAAATATTAATCTCATGCTGAAGATATGGTGGCCCTAATTTTTGGTAAGAACTAAGCAGCAGAATCAATGAAAATTTGTTTTAGTCTTTTTGTTTTTGCCCACTAGTTACAAATACTTAACTTTGTGTGGCACAATTTTATCAATAAGCACTGAACACAATTTGAAATGTTTTAATACTTAAATACCAAAGCAAGGTCTTTAGTCTTTCTCTTTGTCTCCTCTCCTCTTTTCTTTTCGCTTTCTCTCTCTCCTCTTAACACTCTCCATCTCTCTGAAATGGATGGATTGCCACGTGGGCCCTTGTACTGAATTGACTACGTTAAGATGTTTACCTGTCTAGATGTCTCCTGTTGCTGGTCTCACAGCAACGGGGTGAGGTATAAATTAATTGGGTGTTTTGGGGGACTGTCCAATTCCCAGGCATATCTCATTATTTCCTTAGTCATGTCTTATGACTTCAGAGAATGTGTAGGGAATTGAGAGAGCAATAAATGGCGTTCAAATCAAGTAGTAATGTGGCTGAGACCTGGTAACAATGCCTTTCATTTGTGTAGTGCTTTGCATCACCCGCATGTTCCCACATATCCACATGGGGACATGACAGCATGGATCCTGCTGGCAGCAGAGCATGGCACACTCAGAGCAATTCTAGGTGAAATGAGTATCCAAACTTGGAGGCAGTATCCATAGCAGATGGCCTTGATGGGGGATCCAGGCAGAGGAAATGTCTTGTTCCTCCTCCTCATCACTTCCTAGTGTTTATGAATGAGACTTATGGGCATGTAAAGATTCAGATTGCCTGGTGAGCTCATCACTGTCCATACTTATGGTTTTAGTGATTGCCATCCATGCATTTTCTCTATTAAGACCTGTTCCAATAGTCCTAGGAGTGCTGGGAAGTGGTAGAGGTGGAATTATCTACACACAGGGTAGAGAGGCTTGAGGTAATGGCTTAGAGTACACTATCATCACTGGTCCATGCGTGGCCCCCTCTCTTGTTTTCTGTCCTTATACTCCACTCCCATTCCCTTCCTCCCAAAGAATCTATGACATTTAACATGTCTCTTTTGGTTTATGTGTTCTTGTAAAATGAATATTTTGAGTGCATGTACTTTTAAATTTATATAAATTATATTGGGTTATATATCTCATTTATTTACTTACTTTTTTCCTTTAAGCACACTAGTATAAAGATGTTTTCATGCCACTATTTGTAAATCTGTTGCTTCTAATTAATTGTTTCTATTAATAATATCCCAAGATGTGTATCCACCACATTTTTTACCTATTTACTCTGCTAGCAGCGGGCTCCTAGTTAACCTTCAACTCCCTACCAGCACAAATAAGGCTGCAAGGAACATGAACATGAATATTCTTGTACATGTCCCCTAATGGAACTGCTTAAGCATTTATTTGGGGGATATACTGTATACCTATCGATGGAATTTCTGGATCAAAGAATGTTTGTTTACTTATTTTTGACTAAACATTGCCAGATTGCTCTTCTGAATAGTTGCACTTGTCTGCACTTCACCAGCAGTATATTATCAGCTTCCTAACTTTCGCTTGTTAAAGAGATGCAAAGTAATAGCTCATTGTTTTCATTTGCATTTACTCTTACTTACTAATGATTTTGAGCATCTCTTCAAATGCTTGTTCATTCTTTGGATTTTCTCCTCTGGGTCCCCTTTGCCCATTTCTCTGTTTGGGTTATTATCTTTTTCATATTGATTGGAGAATTTCTTATGCATTTTACATATTGTCCCTTTTTGGTTTTGGACATTACAAATAACTTTTTTTCATTCTTTCCTCTTTGTGGAACAGAAATTTTGAATATTGATTTTTGAATTCATTAAATATTTTTGCCTCATGTTTTCTGTTTTTGAAGTTTTGTTTTAAAAAAATCCCTTTGGTCATTAGGTAACAAAGATAGGTTATCATCTTTGTGAATGAAATGTACTCTTATCCTTAAACTTTTACTGTTCACTGTAAAAGGCCACATTTTCCCTAATATCATCTGTTAGCCATCAGTGATTTCCCTGTTGATTTGGAATGTCTCCTTTATAATATACTAAGTTTCCATATATTCAGCTGCCAGTCTCCGGGTTTTCTGGTCTGTTCCATCAGACTGTATCTGCTCTGGTGACAGTGTCACCTGGTACCGTTGTTCCTGCTCTGTGGCTGTCCTGCTGTCTGGTAGAGCAGGTGCCCTTCTAGAGCTGCTGCTTTTTCAGGTTGGCTTCGTTGTTTGTGAGCCTTTTATTCCTTCTTGTACATCTCAGATTAATATTTCTTTTTTTTTTTGAGACAGAGTTGCGCTCTGTTGCCCAAGCTAGAGTACCGTGGCATCACCCTAGCTCACAGCAACCTCAAACTCCTGGGCTCAAGCAATCCCTCTGCGTCAGCCTCCCGAGTAGCTGGGACTACAGGCATGTGCCACCATGCCCGGCTAATTTTTTTTCTATATAGTTTTAGCTTTCCAGATAATTTCTTTCTATTTTTAGTAGAGACAGGGGTCTCGCTCTTGCTCAGGCTGGTCTCGAACTCCTGACCTCAAGCGATCCACCCGCCTCGGCCTCCCAAAGTGCTAGGATTACAGGCATGAGCCACCGCGCCGGGCCAGATTAATATTTCTTAAGCTTGACTGGGGTCATACTAAATTTATAAATTAATTTGGTAACTGTACTAGTAGATGCTGTTCTTTTTCTACAGTGCTTTAAAATAATTGCTGCATTTAGAATTTCTCTTTGGCTTTGTTCTTAAATATATGGGGTTTTCTCCATGTGGATTTTTCCATCTATATCCTGTCCATCACTCTGTGAGCCCTTTCAATATGATGTCTTTTTCTTTAATTTTGGCAAATCTATCTCCACTACTTCATTGAACAATTCCTCCTTTCCATTTTTACTTTTCTCTCATTGTCTAGCTATTAGCTTTTTCTACTTACCTCCTTTGCTCTTACATTTCCCAATACTCACCTTGGTTTAAGTCGCCTGAGGGTCTCCCCAGGGTTTCTCAGGACTTTATTGTTTGTTCCTGAAATCCACAAGCCCTTTCACTTGGATTTTCTCCAGAATTGGTTTTGAGGGAGGTAGTTGGCAATCTAGTAGGAACTGGAAGACTTGGGGTCATTTCTAAGCTGGTGAACTAGGAAGTCACTGAAAAACAGACTGACATAAGTGCTATCAGGCTTAATAAGTAACAGACATTGGGCAAGTCCAAAAACATGTGATGCTTATTTTTTTTGTAATGTTACTTGGCTTGGTAAGAAAAATTTTTTTCCGTAAGTACAGAGCAGATCAGCTCAGCACAGATCAAATTGTGCCTAATTAGGAGCTAATGATCACAGTATGCCTACCTTAGATTACAAGCAACTGTATAGTGAAGCTTTCGAACACTTATGACTTCAGTCTTATTATTATTTTTAAGAGACAAGGTCTTGCTCTGTCACTCTGGCTGGAGTGCAGTGGGGTGATCATAGCTCACTGTAATCTTGAACTCCTGATCTCAAGTGATCACCCCGCCTCAGTCTCCCAAGTAGCTGAGACTAAAGGTGTATGCCACTATACTGGCTTATTTTTTTATTTTTTGTAGAGATGAGGTCTTGCTATATTGCCCAGGCTTGTCTTGAATTGCTGGCCTTAAGTGATCCTCCTGCCTCGGTCTCCCAAAGTGCCGGGGTTACAGGCGTGAGCCACCATGCCCAGCCTCTAACTTCAGTCTTAAAACTCTCCCTAAGATATCACTTTCAGGTTCTCATTTTTTAATGGTCTAATTATGTTAACTAGGGGCTTAATGATATTAATATTCTTGTCAAATTACTAACAGTAGCAGTATTTGAAGACACCAAAGTATATGCCAGAAGTACTATTATTAAGAAAACTTAAAAAGCTGACATTAGCAAAAATAGTGGAGTATGGAACTACAAAATTTAAACTCTTTATAAAAACAATAAAAAACTCATCAAAAAAACCTGTCAGAATCAACTTTTTTGGAACTCTGGAAACCAACCAAAGACATGCAGCAACCAGAGGAGTGCCTATTCAAGAAAAATGGCTGAATCTCAGTAAGAACAACAAATTTTGTGGTGTTTTAACTTACGCTGGTCTCATCTTTCACTCCTCAGATCAGTGGTGGCTTTGAAAATAACAGTCCACACTCTCAGTACTAAAAGGAGCAGAATACAGACACCTCTTTCAGAAAGGTTTGTTCTTGTTTGATCTGTCTCTTGGCCCCTGTAAGACCTATTGAAAAGCCTTGTCTGTATCTCACCTGACTAGGAACTTGCCCAATGCTAAAGTTGCTACCCATGGGGGCATTTGCCAAACCATTTACAAGCAAATGTTTTAGTCACTGCTGCCTGAGGCAATGGTTAACAGTTGGGGCAAACATTGGACTAATCAAAAAGAAAGATAGGAAATAAAGGCTGGGGAATGAGATGTACATAAGACATATTTTCCTCAGTATTTAGAAGGTCATGCATATACTAAGAGCTGTGCACATGTTCAGAAAGGATCTGAAAATGTCCTAAGCTCTCATCTCTGGTTGACCTTGAGGCTTTGCACAAAGCTAAGGGAGAGTTGTAAACTGCCTGGCTGAGTATTGAAAGTGTGTCCCAAGATATGTTAACCAAAAACTCAGCGCTTGTCCCCAAGGCTGCATCAGAAGAATGAGGACAAGTGGTTTGAGGAGAAGGAAAGAGGAGTTTATTAGTTTGCTGGCAAATGAGGAGGATGGGGACTCCTATCTAAAAAATGCCATCGTCCTAATATTAAGCAGAAATACAGAGCTTTTAAAGGGAGGCCGTTCAGCTTCATGCAATTGCTGTCTAACTACAGTTGATGATTCTGATGGTCCTACCTCTGAAGATGATTCCTGTGACCTTCACCCACCTGGGAAGCCCACCTGGACCTCCACCTGCCTGGGCCTACATCCTGGTGGTTCTGCTGAGCCATCTCCTGTAGCACAAAGAAGGACACTCCCCTGCCCCTCCCAACCACTGGCCTGAGACAGGGAAGCAGGTTTTAGTTTCCCAAAAGAGTGAGGTTTTAAAGAGACAGAAAATATTTTTGCCTTTTTTTCCCCCCCAGGCCATTGCCTCTGTTGCATATTCACAGAGGCCCTCTGTAAAGACTAGGATACTATTTGGTTCTAGGCATTTAAGGAAATCTCTGTCCAATGATTATATGGCCACTAATCTAATGGAGGAGAGATTTCAGTGGCCATACACGATACAGACTTTAAAGAATTAGTTCAGAAAAGTCACTAAACAACAACTAGTATAACAATCAGCAACAACAGCAATCTTCAGGGAGCAGAGAGAATCTTATTTCCAGAATTGCTACATGTTAATATTCAAAATGTACAATTTTTAGCAAAAAATTACAAAGTATGCAGAAAAACAAAATATGGCCCATACAATGGAAAAAAAAATCAACAGAAACTGTCCCTGAGGAAACCTGAATGTTGGACTTACAAGATAAAGATTTGAAATAAACTATTTTGAACATGTTTAAAGATCTAAAGGGAAGTCATGTCAAAAAAAATAAAGGTGACAGAATGATGGCTTACCAAATAGAGAATATCAATAAAGAGAAATTATAAAAAGGAATAAAGTATAAGTTCTGAAGTTGAAAAGTACCGTAACTGAAATGAAAAATTCACTAAAGGAACTCAAAAGCAGATTTGAGCAAGAAGAAGAAAAAATCTAGCAAACTTTAAGATAGGTAATTTTCTATATTAACATGTTGTATAATAATTTCCAGGGCCATCACTAAGAAAATAGCTAAAAAATGTACAGTAAAAGAAATGACAAAAGGAATTAAAATGATATACTAGAAAATGTCAACACAAAAGACAACAGTAACAGAGGAATTGGACAAAAAATATCCCATACTACTAACTAGCCAAAAGAAAGCTGAAGTGACTGACTATGTTGATATCAGACAAAATAGACTTTAAGACAAAATTTGTTATAAGAGGCAAAGGAGGACATTATATAATGATAAAAGATGAAGAATATATAATGATTATAAATACATATGCACCTAATGACAGATCCCCAAGGTACATAAATGAAATCTGATAGAACTGTAAGGAGATATAGACAATTCAAATGATAGTTGGAGACTTCAGTATCTCACTTTCAGTAGAATAACTAGAGAGAAGATCAGCAAAAAATGGAAGACCAGAACACTATAAACCAACTAGACCTAACATATCAATAGAACATTCTAGCCAACAACATGAAACACATTATTCTTAAGTGCACATGGAACACTCTCCAAGGTAGATCAAATGATAGACCGCAGAAAAAGCCTCAGTAAATTTAAAGGGATTGAAACCATGTAAGTATGTTCTCCAACCACAATGAAATGAAATTAGAGATCAGTAATAGAAGAAAATTTGGAAAATTCACAAATATGTGCAAAATGAACAACACACTCCTAAATAATTAATGAATCAATGAAAAGTTCTCAAGGGCAATTAGAAAATAGTTTGATATAAAAGCAAATGAAAACACAACTTATCAGAACTTATGAGATACAGAGAAGGTAGTGATCAAAGGGAAATTTATAGCCATAAATTCCTGTATTAAAAAAGAAGAAAGATCAAATCAATAACCTAACTTTCCACCTTGAGAAACTAGAAAAATAAGAGCACACTAAGCCTAAAGCAAGAAGAAGGGAGAAAATATTAAATATTAGAGTGGAGAATAATGAAATAGAACATAGAAAAACAATAGAATCAATGAAACTAAAAGTTGGTTCTTTGAAAATATCAAGAAAATTGACAAACTTTTAGCTAGACTGACCAAGAAAGAAAGAAGACTCAAATTACTAAAATCAGAGATGAAAGAATCCCACCTCTTTCATTACTCCTGACTTCTCAGAAATAAAAGAATTATAAGGTAAAACTATGAATAATTTTATACCAACAAGTTACATAACCTAGATGAAATGGTCAAATTCTTACAATCACGCATGCTACTAAAACTGACTCATGAAGAAATTGAAAATCTGAACAGTCTGACTTAAAGAAATAAGTAAGTAATGAAACAACTTCCAACACAGAAAATCTCAGGTTCAGTAGGTTTCACTAGTGAATTCTACCAAATATTTCAGAATGCACACCAATTCTTCTCAAACTCTCCCAAAAATCAGAATAAGAGAGAACGCTTTCTAATTCATTTTATGAGGCCAGCATTACCCTAATAACAAAGCCAGAGAAATATATCACAAGCAAAGAAAACTATAGACTAATATCCCTTATTAATATAGATGTAAAAATCCTCAAGAAAATAGTTGCAAACTGAATCCAGTAGCACAGAGAAATGGTTATACACCATGATCAAGAGAGATTTATCCAGGAATGCAGGATTGGTACAACACACCAAAATCAATCAATATAATGCACAATATTAGTAGAATAAATGAAAAAAAAATTCACATAATTTTTTTAACAGATGCAGAAAAAGCATTTGACAAAATCCAGCACCCTTTGGTGATTAAATAATAACAATAACAATAAAAAAAGAACAAAACAAGCTAGGAATAGAAGGTGTGGTAGGCTGAATAATGGTCCTCTAAGACTGTGGCCCTCAACTCCTGGGTCATGGACCAGAGTCAGTTCATGGCCTGTTAGGAACCTGGCCACACAGCAGGAGGTGAGTGGCAGGTGAGCGAGTGAAGCTTCATCTGTATTTATAGCTGCTCCCCATCCCTCGCATCTCTGACTGAGCTCTGTCTCCCCTCCCCTCCCCTGCAACCGAAAGGCAACTCGTTGGAAACCTCTGCTCTCAGTGGACAGCTAGGTGGAATTATGCCTTCAAGGCCAAGGTCCAATAAGGAATCTTTATGGACTGCTCCCCAAAGTGGAGTTTAGCCTGGTCTCCTTAGCCATGATAATACTTCAAGCAGTATTAGTTTGCTTTTTCTGGGTCTAAAGTTTAAGCTCCTTAAAGGCAGAGTTAGAAATTTCTCACCTTTATATCCTTACCAGCACCTAAAGTAGATGCTTATTGATAGAAATCATGAAATTGTGCATTAAGAAACAGAACCCGAAGGTCATGAGAAGACTTATATTCATTTCTCTGTGTGGAGAGAGCAGGTAATTGCCTCATACACCCTCCTCCTGATGTTTTACAATAAAAATGGAACAGAGTTGTGTGTGAGAATGTGTATCGTAATTCCAGAGTCTCTGTTTTGAGGTAGTCTTTAGTAACACAGGACTTGGGGCCAAAAAATTTTGTACTCATGTAGGGTTACATAGAATTAGAATTCTTCATGTTGCCCAACTGCTTCAATGCCCAGTGGTCAGAGAGAAAATAAAAACAAGAACAAGTGGCCAGGCTTGGTGGCTCACGCCTGTAATCCTAGCACTCTGGGAGGCCGAGGCGGGTGGATCGCTCGAGGTCAGGCGTTCGAGACCAGCCTGAGCAAGAGCGAGACCCTGTCTCTACTAAAAAAATAGAAAGAAATTATCTGGCCAACTAAAAATATATATAGAAAAAATTAGCCGGGCATGGTGGCGCATGCCTGTAGTCCCAGCTACTTGGGAGGCTGAGGCAGTAGGATCGCTTAAGCCCAGGAGTTTGAGGTTGCTGTGAGCTAGGCTGAC
>CM052437.1:72441288-72458535 GCA_028533085.1 Varecia variegata | reverse complement strand
TAGGTTTCTCTAGATATAAGATCATATAAACCGCAAAGAAGAACAATTTGACTTACTCTTTTCCAGTATGGATGCCTTTTACTTCTTTTGCTTTCCTGATTGCTTTGGCTGGGACTTCTGGTACTACATTGAATAGGAGTGGGAAAAGTGGGTATTCTTGTCTTGTTCCAGTTCTTAGAGGAAAAGCTTTCAGCTTTTTCCCATTTAGTATGATGTTAGCTGTGCGTTTGTCATATATGGCCTGTATTGTGTTGAGGTATGTTCCTTCTATACCTAGTTTGTTGAGAGCTGTTATTAATACTATGAAGTGATGCTGAATTTTATCAAATGCTTTTTCTGCACCTATTGTGATGATCATAGGGCTTATATCCTTCATTCTGTTGATGTGATATGTCACATTTATTGATTTCCAATGTTGAACCACATTTGCATTCCTGGGATAAATCCCACTTGATTGTCTTGTTGTATTTTTTTTTTTTTTATGTGCTGTTGGATGTGGTCTGCTAGTATTTTGTTGAGCATTTTTGCATCTACATTCATCAGGGATATGGGCCTGCAGTATTCTTTTTTACTGTGTTCTTGTCTGGTTTGGAATCAGGGTAATTCTGGTCTCATAGAATGAGTTTGGGAGAATTCATTGCTGTTCAATTTTTAGGAATACTTTGAAAAGAATTGGTGTTACTTCTTCTTTGAAAGCTTGACAGAATTCAGCAGTGAAAACATTCAGTCCTGAACATTTCCTTGTTGGGAGACTTTTTATTATTGCTTTGATTTCATTACTTGCTACTGGTTTGTTCAAGTTTTCTATTTCTTCTTAGTTCACTATTAATTTCTTTTTGATTGGATCTGTTGCTCAGAATTACTGTGTTTCTTTGGAGGTGTCATATTTCCTTGCTTTTTCACGTTTCTTGTGTCCTTACATTGATATCTGCATGTGTGATGTAACAATCACTTCTTCCAAATTTTTTAATTTGCCTTCATAGGAGAGGACTTTTTCCTGAAGGTGTGTCTATGGTGTTGTTTGAGTAGGGCACTTTGGTTTTGATTCTGGATAAGCACAGTAGTGACGACTCTGTATGATTTCTTTGGCTGTGAGCAGCATCAGTAATGTCTGTGATTTCCTTGATGGCTTAGGGTGCAGTTATTAGTAGAGGCTGTGGAGAAGTTTTGCTGGGGACTAATGCAGTAGATGGACTGGTCTTCAGGTACCAGTGGTGGCAGCACAGGGCTGAGCATGCCTTTCTTTGGAATCCAGTGTGCTGTATGCTGGCATACATGGATGTTAGCAGGTCCAGGCAGGCCAATTTGGGGCCTCTGGGTGGCTTATTCTGATGCTGGTAATGTCAATAGTGGACCAGGTGGGTGGGCAGATTCTCAGGTCCCAGGACAGCAGGTGTGGTGTGGGCAATGGCACTAGCAGTAGCAGAGCAACCCTCTGGGTCCCCAGTGGTTCATGCTGGTGTTGGCAGTGGCTGTGCTGGGCTGGGCAAGCCAATCTCCTCACTCACAGGTGGTACTTGCAGGTAGGTGCCAGTTATGGTGGTAGTGGTGGGGGGTTGGGCCCAACTTCAGGGCCCCAGGAGGCATGCTCAGGTGTGAATGGTGATGGACTGGGCTGGGCAATCTCTAGGCCTCTGGACTGCATGCCCTGGCACAGGGCTAGGGGGCAAAGCCAGGCTTGGTAGGCTTCTCTTTAAGCCCCTCAATAGTCCACAGGTGCTGGCTGTGATAGGCAAGGGTGAAGTGATCCACAAGCCCCCAGCAGAATGCTCAGGTGAGGAGCAGCAGTGGCTGCACTGCAGCCCTACTACTGTGGAGAGCAGGTTTGCATTCAGTGGCAGTAGCCACAGGTAGGCAGGTGGGGAACGCATGCTTTGCTCATGCTTCAGCCCTGGTGGCAAGAGCCCACATTTTGCTCACACTTCAGTCCCGGAAGCAGCAGCCTGTGCTTGGCTTGCACTTGGCCTGTACTTCAACCCCAGTGGTAGCAGGTCACAGTGATGGTGGCAGCAGTAGGCAAGGGACTCTGGGTGCATAAAAATGTATAGTGGCTCCACTGCTGAAGGCAGCAAGGTAGCTGCCAGCATCTCGTGCTTTGGACCCAATAGCAGCAGCCAGTGGCAGAGGTCGTTGTGGGCAAGGGATGTCAGTGGGGCTCCAGGGATGTGGAGAGGCAGGTGCTGTTGAGCCCCAGCGGGGTCTTCTGGGGGTTGGGCTCTCAAAATGATGCCTTGCTGTAGCTGCTTAAGACTTGAGGAGTGCGTAGGACCCAGTGTGAGCTCCCTCTCAAAAGAAGTGCCATCACACAGTCTCTAAGTACCTCCTTATGTCGGTTTCAGGGCCTGAGAGGGTCAAGGGGCTTTGCCATGGCTAGGATTGCAAGAGTCAGTGTTTGGAATATGGACTACCAGGGGTCTCTCCCTTACCCTTTCCTCACATTTTGGAGTCCTTCTAGGCTCCCAGCCAATCCCAGCCAAGCAGGTTCCCTCACTTTCCCCTGCTTCCTTGCTTTAGGTGATTTCTATCAGTTCTCTGTTGAATTCCAGTGTTCTGTCTTCGATGATCTATTCAAATTATGATTATTTACCCATTGCTTAATTTAGGTTCTTCTTTGTGGAGAAGATGGGCAGGAGATATCTCTAATCAGCCATGTGGAAGTCCCTCCTCTAGGTTCATAATTTCTGTTATATAAAAGTGGTTACTTAGTTACATGGTACATATTCGTGATTATTATATTTTATTGATATAATGGAGTTTACCATTATAAATTTTCTTCTTTGTCTCATATAATGGTTTTGGGGTTGAATCCTGCTTTATCTGAGCACATTACATCCCTGCTTTCTTATAGTTTCCATTGGCATGTTGTATCTCTATCCATTATTTTACTTTTACCCTTTGTTTAGTTTATCCTTTTCGCTTTTCATTTTTTTTAAGTGTGTGGAGGTTTTTCATTTATTTTTAGGAGGTTTATTTGGTATTTAAGAAAGTTTTTATTTTCCCCCAGTGGTTACTTATTATTATCCTTTATAAGGCCTTAATCCTCTTTTCTCTTACTTAACATTTTACTGTCTGATCTGCCAGTTTCAAAGTAATCCTGTAATGCCCCCCACTAATTATACAACAACCAATCATCTTATTCAAAGTTTTAATTTGTATTCTTTCTACTTTGTTGGAACTATAAGGTTTACACATTGTTTTTCTATCCATGATCTCACTCTTATTAATTTCTAGTTCTAGTACTATTTAATGCGAAACATTCACCATTAGTCCCTTTGATAGAATTTTCCAAGTCATCTCCTGGTTAAATGAAATTCATTCTAGCAGATTGCTCAGGAAGGGCATATGTATACTATATTCTCTGAGTTCTTGCACATTTAAAAATTTTATCTATAGACTTGATACTTGAAGCACAGCTTAACTGGGCATAGTATCTTTCATTCACACTTTTTTTGCCTTGCACTTGGCTTGTTTCTTTAAAAACTGTTTCTTTAAAAATATTTCTTTAAAATACTGCTCCATGGTTTTCTTGCTTCTTGTGCTGTTTTTTGAGAGCCTAGTTTAATTTTCTTGGCTTTATAATTTATTTCATCTTTTCCCTGAAGGCCCTAAGGATTTTTTCCTTACCATAAAATATAATAACATTTTATGTTTCAGAGTTGATCATTACAAATCAACTTTCCCTGATACAACATGTTAACATGTAAATACACACACACACACACACACACACACACACACACACATTTTCTTTATCCACTCATCAGTTGATGAGCACTTAGGTTGGTTCCATATCTTTACAACTGTGAATTGTGCTGTGACAAACATTCAGGTGCAGCTGACTTTTTATAAAATGACTTCTTTTCCTTTCGGTAGATATACAGTAGTGGCGTTGCTAGATTGAATGGTAGATCTACTTTCAGTTCTCACAGCAATCTCCATACTGCTTACATAGCAGTTATACTAGTTAACATTCCCGCCAACAGCGTAAAAGCGTTCCCTTCTCACCACATCTGCACCTAAATCTATTGTTTTACGACTTTTTACTAATGGCCACTCAGACGGGGTTGGGCAGTATCACACTATGGTCTTAATTTGCATTTCCCTGATAATTATGTATGTTGACCATGTTTTTCATGTTTGTTGGCTAATTATCTTCTTTTGAGGAAAGTCTGTTCATGTTTTGCCCACCTTTTGATGGGGTTATCTGCTTTTTGCTTATTGTTTGAGTTCCTTGTAGATCCTGGTAATTAGCCTTTTGTAAAATGTATAGTTTATGAATATTTTCTTCCAATCTGTAGGTTGTCCATTTACTCTGCTAATTATTTCCTTTGCTGTGCAGAAACTTTTTAGTTTCATTAAGCCCCATTTATTTATTTCTGTTGTTGCTGTAATTGCTTTTGGGGTCTTACTCATAAATTCTTTGCCTGGCCCAATGGCTAGAAGTTTTTCCCACAATTTTGTCTTCTAGAATTTTTATGATTTCAGATCTTACATTTAAGTCTTTAATCCATTGTGAGTTAATTTTTGTATATGGTGAAAGATAAGGATCCAGTTTCATTCTCTATCCAGTTTTCCCACTACCATTTATTGAAAAGGAGGTCCTTTGCCATCTGTTTGTCAAAGCGTTTGTGTATGCTTTGTCACAAATCAGTTGGTCATAGCTTAATTGTTTTTTATCTTGGTTCACTAACCTGTTCCATTGTTCTACATGTTACCTTTACACCAGTAGCCTGCTGTTTTGACTACTACAGCCTTGTGGTTATTAATATAATTTGAAGTCAGGTAGCGTGATGTATCAAGATTTGTTCTTATTGCTTAGGATTGCTTTGACTATTTGGGCTCTTTTTTGGCTCCATATGAACTTATTTTTTCTAGATCTATAAAAAATGATGTTGATATTTTGATTTGAATTACATTGAATTTGTAAATCACAGAAATGCAAAATATCATCTTTGACTACATTGAAAACCTCTATACATACAAACTAGAAAACCTAGAGGAAATGGATAAATTTTTGGAAACAAACACCTCCCAAGCTTAAATCAGGAAGAAATAGAAATCCTGAACAGAGCCATAATGAGTAGCAAAATTGAAACAGTAATAAAAATTGCCTTTCTTAAATTTTTATATAAATCTATTTTCCCTTGCCTACCTTATAATTTAATCTGCATTTCCTATGTTATTTTGTATTTTTTTCTTGTATTTCTTTCTTTAGTTCAATTAAATCTTTATTCATTTCTATTCTTAGTTTTTATTTCTGATTTAGGATTATTTTTTCCTATTCCTAGATATTTTTTAGAATATTTAATTTAGTTTAAAGTGTTGTGTTACAGTTACTGGTGGGCGAGGGAGAAGAAAGACTGAACATGCTCTATTTTTCTTTCATTTCTACAGGATCTCTCATTTTCTCTATCTAAATTTCTTCTTTGTTTTCACTTCCATGTCTCCAGGGAGAACTGCCCCTTTTCTATACATCTGATTCCCTATCTGAAGCTATGTTCTCTAAGGCTGCCACTCCTGCCTTACTTGTAAGACCCTTCCCTGAGCATGATGTAGTGCTTGATCAAATCCAGCCTATATTCAGTATTTTAGCGTTTAGCATTGAGCTTTCTATTTCCAGGAATGATTTTTTCTTGCTTTATCTAGATTTCCTAGCCTCTCTACAGTTTTTCACAAAGCCTCCTCTCTATGACTCGCCACACTCACACACTGGCTGATTACTAATCCTGGTTCTCACATTAATTAACTTGGAAAAATGACTTGATCACTATAAGGCTCAGTATTTCATCTAAAAATATATCCCATGCTGGCACATGACTGGTGCCTGTTGTGGTTCTTGGCTTTGAGAGTAAATGTTGAAAGAAAAGCTGAAGCTCTTTAGACACACCTCCTTCCCTTCAAAGGGATGTCCACTCTTCATCTGCCTTTCTTCCACTCCTTATTGCAATAATGGAAAAACTTAAAGGACAAAATATTCAATGGTTTGTTGGGGTCATAGTTCTCACCAACCTCAAACCTTCCAAAGCATATTTATTTACCTACACAAGCACACACCAATACCCAACAAGTAAAGGGGAATAATGTTGCCTCCATAGTATGCAATATCTCATTAGTGCTTCCCTATACCAGAATGAACAGTAAAGTTGTTATTAGGAGGAAAATAGAGACATGAAAACCATTATTTTAGGCAAAAGGCCAATTGTTTGGTCAATCTTATTCCACATGATTGACACAGCAATAATATTGAATCCATGTACCTGATGGGAAATGTTTGGCTGAATGGTGTGGCCTTATTTCCCAGGTCTGGACCTGGCTAACAACATGCCTTCTCCTAGAACTTTGAAGACTCATCTGCCTGTTCAGATGCTACCACCTTCCTTCTGGAAAGAAAATTCAAAGGTAAGAACAGCCAACTCTTCAAACCTGGTTTTGATCATTATGGCCAAATGTCTCTATCTAAGTAGAAACAATCAAAGGTATTAGAAGATAAATGACCAGTGGAGCTATAGGGCACATGGTGGCATTACACCACATTCCCACACACTCTGTTGTTCAAAATATTATTTCTGGGTACACATTGATAAGTCTTCAGACAAAACCATTCTGATTTTTTTTTTTTTTTTTTTTTTGAGACAGAGTCTCACTCTGTTGCCTGGGCTAGAGTGCCGTGGTGTCAGCCTAGCCTCACAGAAACCTCAAACTCTTGAGCTCAAGCAATCCTACTGCCTCAGCCTCCCGAGTAGCTGGGACTAGAGGCATGTGCCACCATGCCTGGCTAATTTTTTCCTATATATTTTTAGTTGTCCAGTTAATTTCTTTATATTTTTTAGTAGAGACGGGGTCTCGCTCTTGCTCAGGCTGGTCTCGAACTCCTGATCTCGAGCAATCCTCCCGCCTCGGCCTCCCAGAGTGCTAGGATTACAGGCGTGAGCCACCGCGCCCGGCCAAAACCACTCTGATTTTATACCAATTAAGCCACAGAGGGTGATCAATGAAACAAAGCAGGTAGTTCCTAAGGAAGGCTGGTATCTTAGTTTGGGTCCTCTAAAAATCACTTGTCAAAGCAGAGTGAGATGCGAAAGAGACCTATCTGGGGGAAGATCTGTGAGGGGACAAATGGAGCAAGACAAAGGAGTACAGAGAACCATAAGACTATGATGCACTCTCCGACCCCTGTGAAAGAGAGGCAAGGAAGAAGGGCTGGAGACTCAGACTGCAGTGCAGCCCTGAGCAAGAAGAGTCAGCCTTCTAAGTAACGTGAAAATCTCAATTGCAGCACTTCCCTTTATCCATTTAGACTTGTGAATTATTTGAGTAGGAAATGACTTCAGAGAGACTAGTCTAAGCTTTTTGTGTTATGAGGGTGTAGAAGGCTGAATAATGTTCACCCAAAGATAATCTACATCCTAATCACCAGAAGCTGGGATTGTTACCATATATTGCAAAATGGACTTTGAAGACGTGACTAAGTCAAGGATCTTGAGATGGGAAGATTATCCTAGATCATCTGAGCCCTAAATATCATCACAAGTGTCTTTGTAAGAGAGAAGCAAGGAGATAAAAGAAGGGAGTAGATGTGACCGTTGAAGCCAGAGGTTGGAATTATTCAAAGAAAGGGTCAAGAGCCATGGAATGTAGGTGACCTCTATATCCTAAAACAGGAAAATGAATTCTGTGCTGGAGCCAATAGAAGGAGCCCGCCCTGCTGACATGTTGACTTCAGCCCTGTGAAACCTGGCCTCCACAACTGTGAGAGAATGAGTCTGTGTTGTTTAAAGCCATTACATTTGTGGTCCTTTGTTACAGCAGCAATGGGAAACCAATACAGATGGACCAATAGACTCTCAGAAATTTTATTTGACATTGAACTCCACACTGAAAGTATATTTGAATATGTTCCCTGTCTAGCTCAGGGTTTGCCCTATTTCCAGTTCCTCAAGCCTTGAAGGCAATAACCAACATAAGCATTAAGAAATATTTCATATTACACAAAATATACTTACATAATAAGACTTTGCAGTTGTATAATACTTTTTGGTTCCCTAAATGCTTTCATTAATATTGGATAGAAATCCAGCAGCAAGCAAGGGAGAAAAGAAACAGAGTCATGCAGGGACTGTTTATCTGAGAGAGCAATGAGGGAACACAGTTGGGAATGCAATAGCCTGAGGCAATTTGCTAAGAGGAAACTGGACTGGGTTGGACACACACAGAAGTTTTGTTGAGCAAGTGAGACACAAGGCACAGACACTTGAGAAACCACTGCTGTGCGTGGTTTCTCCCCAACCCTGTAGAGAAAGCAGACAGCAGCTGGGAACTAAGGTGGTGAGGGAGGCAGGGGACAGAAGGACAAGAAGCCAGGAGGTCATCTCTCCCCAACCAGACCACACCACTGCCCTTCCTATGGGAATACATCATCACCAACAGCTCCAAAGAGGGGCCTAGGCACTGCCCTCAGGGCTCCTTCAACATTATCAGCAATGGAAAATTAGGAGTGAGTATTCATCTGTAAGGCTAGGATTCATCTTGCAGAAATTAGAATGGATGGCTAACTGCTTTAGCTCCTCCTATCCTATACCCTCCCATCCTATTCTTTGTTTAGTGAAAGCCAGAGGGAGGGTTTTCTTTATGCACTGAAAAATACCATGTGCTATGGTCTGAGTGTGTCCCCCAAAAATTTATATGTTGAAATCCCAACCCCCAAGGTGACAGTATTAGGAGGTAGGGCCTTTGGGAGGTGATTAGATCATGGGGATGGAGCCCTCATGAATGGGATTAGTGTCCTTATAAAACATGGCTATCTATGATGAAGCAGACCCTCACCAGACACAGAATCTGCCAGCACATTTATCTGGGACTCTCCAACCTCTAGAACTGTCAGAAATAAATTTCCGTTGTTTATAAGCCACCCAGTCTATGGTATTTTTTTATAACAGCCTGAATGGACGAAGACACCATGGGTAGCCACCTTAACCTCCAGAAATATCATACTTAGCATGACTGTAGTATGTAGCATGCAAACCAGGACACTTTATGGAACAAAAGGGGTGAAGTGTTCTTAATAATCATGCTAAGACCCCAGCTGTAAATTAGAACTGTGCCTGGGCAAACTGGAAGAGATGGTCACCTTAATCATAGAAAATGCTGCATGTCCAATTACTCAAATGGGATCGCACAAGATTCTACAAACAGGCTTTCTAAGATCACGGTCCTCATCACCAAATGATATTTTTCTGACTTGCTTTCTCTCTGCCTCTCACTCCCCTTCCTGGCTGATTCCAGATTATCTATGTGGCTAGAAATGCCAAGGATTGCCTAGTGTCCTACTACCATTTCTCAAGAATGAATAAAATGTTGCCTGACCCTGGTACGTGGGAGGAATACGTTGAGACATTCAAAGCTGGAAACGGTAAGTGAAAGAAAACTGTGAAAAAAAGAAAAAGAAAAGAAAACTGTGGGTTTGTATTTCCTTATTCATTCATCTGCAACATCAGAAAGGAAGATGATTTTCATTGAATGGCTATATTTATCAATGTCTTGTAAGGAAGTAGATAGTACACTCAAACTGGGTCACCTGGGGAGACTTTTTCAAAGGTCTATTTACAAAGATACGGGCAGAGTTTAAGGAAACTAACAAAGGCTGGGGAGAGTACCAGCAGGGAGCCTTTGCTCCTCAGAGGCAGGAGAGGACCCCTTGACAGGAGCTGAGGCCTTCGTTGGGGGGAGCAGTAAGCCACAGTGAGCCAACAGGAAGGGCATCAGGGAAATAAATACAATGTCCTCATTCTCCTTCTGCCTCTACAAGCCTTCCAATACTTCTTGCTGGTGAAGTCCAGCTATAAGCCTGAGGGCAAAGGAGCCCACTGACACAGTCTATCCAGGTCAGCTCACCAGGCACTGAGCAGGGGGAAGTGGATGGAGGGTGGATATGGCAGAACCATCAGAAGATACCCAGTGCACCTCACTTCCTCCCATTTACAATCATAGGGAATGAAGGTGCCCAAATATCTGGTAATTATAGATTTTTCAGAGTAAAAGGCTTCTTTACAAAATCAACCAGTTAAGAAACAATATTTATTATATAATATTGATCTATGCATTAAGAAATAATGCAAGAAAAATAAAGATGTTGAATCCCTGGCCACAAAATAATCTCTCATGGAGTAATAAGTTCAAGGGCGGAAATATAAACCAAGAAATCCAGGATATTTTTTATCATTTCCCTAAATTTTCTTTTAAAAATCCCTGTCTTCTGCAAATAAGAATTCTTCCCAGGGTCTTTGTCTTCTGGTTGCAATTATTAAATGTCCTCTTTTATTTAAGACATCCATGCTCATTTTATAAGTTTCAAGTTGACATTGACATCCCATCTCTCTCCTTCTCCTCAGTGCTGTGGGGTTCCTGGTATGACCACGTAAAGGGATGGTGGGAAGCCAAAGACCAGCACCGCATTCTCTACCTATTCTATGAGGACATGAAGGAGGTGAGGGCACTGTTGTCTCCATGAGATCCTCCCACATCCTCAGAAGCAACAAACCCCAGTTAGAACACTGGTGCATGGGCTTGCCCACAGAAGAATATTCATGACATTCTTTCCATCTCAGTTTCACCCTCAGAAGCTCTAACTACTTTTTTGGTCTTCGCAATTTTCTTTGCTTCAATTCAGTTTCCAGAAGATCCCTCTTCCTCATGAAATAGCACATGTTTTATAGTCAAATCAACCTGTTGGATCCTGACACTTGTGAGCCATATTTCTTTACCTACAAAATGGTATCATGTCTATCTCATGAGATTATTGTAAAGATTTACACAATCACGTTTGAATAGTGTACATGCTTATATTCAAGAAATGTAGATTTTTCTCCCTCTTCCACACCTCAAATCCATACCACAAACCAAAGTCTAATCCATATAAACATTGGTCAGATTAGTCCCATATATTAGGACAGTGGACTGATTTCTGCATTTTAGGTCATTGTGTGTAAGTGGCATCACAAATTCACTCTCATAACCCAGTGGATTGTTGTCCTATAATTACAATACTACCTCCTATGCCAATGCTAAGAAGTTTAATCAAAAGCTATGGCTTCTTCCCTTTCTGCATCTCTTTGATACCAACCAAGAAACAAGGATTTACATTTCTGGATCAGCTTGAGATTTCTTTTATTTATCCTTTAGTGACCTTCTGTTAAACTCATAGACTCTTTTTGCTATCTCTTGTGTGATGGCAAATACTAGAGCTAGTCACACTATGCTTCACCACCAACATTGTTCCTCCTTCACACAGCCTTCCCTGACCTACCCAGGGGATATCACCGCTCCTTCCCACCAGATCTCCTGGCACCCTCTCTGTATGCAGGCAGCATGTGCTTCCTCAGGCAGGAGTTGTGTTTATGTTTCATTCTCTTCTTGCAGGGGAAGCCTCTTAAGGGCAGGGACAGCTCTCATCTGTATGTTGCTGCAGCATTTGGGACAGTACAATACCTTGCACTAGCAGTCACTTGAGAAATATTTGTAGAATATATTTGAATTGATCCCTTAAGTCATTCCTCTCAAACACTGTTTGTCCCAATAGAACATCTTCCTAATGGAAGATCCAAAATGATTTGTTTGGCGTGACTGTTCCACATACAGGACCTAAAGCGGGAAATTGAGAAGATATTGAAGTTCCTGGAGAAAGACATACCAGAGGAAGTTCTGAGTAAAATCATCTATCACACCTCTTTTGATATGATGAAGCAAAACCCAATGGCCAACTATACCACTATGCCCACCAGCATCATGGACCACTCCATATCCCCTTTTATGAGGAAAGGTAGATGAGATTTATATTCTAAGATGCCAAATATGACTCCCTGGTCCCCATGGTCTGCTTAGATTTCCCAGAAATGTTTCATAATCTGTTATTCATTCTTGCCAGCAACACCACTGTACAATTTTTGAGAGGCAAACTTCCTGTTTCCCCCCATTCTTGTTGGGGTCCTAAGAGTACATGCTTACTTCTCCCTGTTCTCCTGCAGCAATCACTGAGATTTTTCCTTGTTTCAGGGATGCCTGGGGACTGGAAAAACTATTTTACTGTGGCCCAAAATGAAGAATTTGACAAGGACTACCAGAAGAAGATGGCAGGAAGCACCCTGACCTTCCGCACAGAGATCTGAGAGCAATTAGAGAGTCTGTCGTGGACTTTTGTACTAGATTTTAGCCATTGGAGCCTCCTGATCATGGACACTTAAACCAAAGACACCCTTCTTCCAATCTGGAGCTGTTCCACACTATCTGTGGATCGTATGCCACTATGGTAATACTTCATCAAAATATAATCAAATTCTGGGTAGAAAATTTTTAGTTAAGATACATGGTCATTTACTCACCTGTCCTAAGGCAAAACAAAAATAATTTAATTCCATCACTAGTTTATAATAGTCTGGTCCCCCAGAGGCAAAATTCATGAAAAGAAATAAATAAATAAGAGTAGAACACAAGAGAAAGTGAACAAGAGAAACAAAGAGGATGAGAAGTGGGCACTAGGGAGAATGTGAAAGGGGATTTATTTTTTATTCTTAACATTCAAGAATGAGACAGAGGATGGTCCAACTCTGTTGGACATTAGATCATGAGGTGTAGAAGGTAACATGAAGAATGGAACCTGGGGAGCTGAGTCTGACTCAGGAGGTCCCAAGAACAAAGAGAAAGGCCAAAGCTGGGCAATGGGGTGAGTGAGGAGGAGCCCAGGAAGAACAAGAAACTCAGCCCACGTCTGCAGCCAAAACAAGGCTGGAATACAGAGAAAGATTTTTTTCTTTCAGATGGACTTGTTAGAGAAAGAAAGTCTTAAATTAGCTCAAGGAAAAATAAAATAAAATATCCATTACCTTCTGCACTTTAAGAAAAACTTGAATCTCTCTCTGGGGAAAATATTTTTTTATACTTCTCCATAAAAGGGATCCTAGCAAAATTGTCAGCATTGTCAGGTTGTTCAGCTACACATATCATCATGTTCTGTTTCTTCTTTTTTAAAAAACCTGTATCAAGAAAGTATTTTCCATCATTTACACAAGTTATACAAAAATCAGTACTTTTTTTTTAATGTCAGGAATGTACATTTTATAGGACAGGTGATATCTATATCACTAAACCATACCATACAAAAAATTATCTACTCCACCCAGTACAAAGTAAGCCCTTTTGCATTCTCTTATCTTTCCACTTTCTAAGATAAGCATGCAAATACTGACGCAAATATTTTAGTATAGCGTTTATGCAGAGTGCTGAGCTGCACTGAGGAAAGGCATGGTGAACTGAACCAGCGTGATTCAACAGCAAATAAATTTTTATCAGTGAACACCCACACCAAGTGTCTTAGGTTCACATTCCAGGAGCTACCCAAAACTTTAGATAGCAAATACATAATAATTCACTTTTTGACTACAGTAGGGTCTGAGCATATAGAAGGTACAGATAAGAATATAGGCAATGGGTCTAGAGTTTACAAGTAGGAAAAACTTGCCTTTCTTCCTTTATAAACTGTAAATTGTTTTACTTTAATTGTAAAATGAATTCTATTCTTATATTCTTCATAAATTTTAGTCACAGAAAATATTTTTGCACTTCTCTCTTATAAAGCTCTGCTATATCCTTTTACACAATCCTTGAAGTACCATGAAGAAGAAATAATGTTTTAACTCAATTTTAAAATACGTTTGGTCCCATCCGATAAAATAAAGATGATGGAGAAGATGACCATCCATGTATCCCAGATTATCTAACATTCTCAATGGTCATGGATAAATTCAAAATAAATTTGTTCTAACCATATATTACATATATACACACAGAGAGACTCCTGAATATATCACAGTCAAAGAAGATCAAATTGTAAATGTTCATGGGTAACTTACTTTGGAACTATTCACTTAGAAGATAAAAAGCAGCAATGGGCCCCAGCATGGTGGCTCACATCTGTAATCCTAACACTCTGGGAGGCTGAGACCGGACGATCACTAGAAGCAAGGAGTTCAAGACCAGCCTGGGTAGCATAACAAGAACCTGTCTGTACAAAAAAATTTCTTAGAAATTAGTCAGGCGTGATGGAAGGCACCTGCAGTCCTACCTACTCAGGAGGCTGAGGCAGGAGGATTGCTTGAGCCCAAAAGTTTGAGGTTGCTGTGAGCTATGATGATGCCACTGAACTCCAGCCCAGTCAGTCAACTGAGTGAGACTCTGTCTCAAAAAAAAAAAAAAAGCAGCAATGGGAAATTAGAATCATTCCAGAACGATTCTAGAATTTTTGAATGAGAATTAGAGAAATCAGAAAGATCACACCATTCAACAATCTCACATTTTGGATGAGAAGACAAGAACCAGGAGAGAGGAGTGGCCCCCACAGACAGGTCAGTGTGGACACAGTAAATCAGGATCCCCCAGCCCCTGACTAATGCACCGTCCCCTACCCACTGCCGGAATCACGTAGATACAAGCGCCTCCTCTTGGGACTGCATCTTGCACTTATTTAACTCCTCTTAGCACGTAGAACAATCTGAGTGTTCTATGGATCCTTTCTGATTATGCAACAAATTCCCAAACTTTTCTAACAATCTGCTTAGAAAAAGAAAATCAACAAAGCCTGGGTGGGCACCCACTTAGAAAGGCAGCCCTTCCCTGAGAGGGTCTCTGGATCAGAGCATCTTTTTCACAGAGATGTCTGTGAGCAGGAGGGAGCCCTGGGCAGAAACTGCCCCGCCCCAAAGTTGAGGGAAGCCCAGCTCTGCCCTCCACCCTGTCATGGGCCTCTTGGGCCTTTCTCCAGCTCCTAGGCTCCTAGGCACCCCATGGATTCCCCCTCCATCCTGCCCAACCCCACTGCACCGCCCACGGGCCACCCTCCTCTAAGTGGACCGAGCTCCCTACTCAGCACCAAAGTCTCTGTCCCTGTTCCTCTGTTTTACCCCTAATAAACTAGTGTGGGGTTTGCTGTTAACAACCTTTAAAACCTCTATCTGAGGCAAATTTTAATCCATATAAACTTGAATATCCTGAACTGAAGTATGAGGAATGTTAACAACAAATGACAGCAAGGTTAGGCACAGGAATACAAACTCTTAAACCTTTTTAGGTATTGTTGAAATAATTACCTGGGAGGCCATTAGACTGAGGTGCCCCAGTGCCCTGGGTTCCTATGGAAGCAAACCAAAACCCAACCCAGCGTAAATGGTCTTAACCAAAATCAGAAACCACCAGCTGACCTCTAACTAGGGACTTTCTACTTCCTGCTCCACTTTAACCAATCAGATATTTCCTCTGCCCTGCCCTTGCCCGCTCACGCTATGTCTCCCCTCGACTTCCTTTAGAGGATAAGCAAATCACTCTGGTTTGGAGCTGCTGGATTCATGAGTCCTTGTCTGCTCAAATAAATGCATTAAAATTTTAATATGCCAAAGTTTACCTTTTAACAGTTCCTACTCTATTTTTATCAGCTTTGTGGAATTAGAGTTTATGTTAATGTTAGAGGAATCTGATGACCAGCCTTCTTCGCCAAAGAGGTTCAATCTAAGTGGAAGGTCCTCCCAGCCCTTCTGTATCATGGTGCCCCGCTCTCCACTCATGGGTTGTTGGTCTAGGCTCACAGAAATTGGGCACTGTGGCTCGTGGGCCAAATCCAGACATTTGGCATGGCTGGGAGCTACAAATGAACTGTTTTTATATTTTTAAATGATTGTTATACACACAACAGCAATGACAAAGAAGGATATGTGACCCACAAAGCCCAAAATATTTACTACGTGGTCTTTTACAGAAACTGTTTGCTGACCCCTGGTTTAGGAGAAGCCCCCAGCCAGGTGTGTCCTGTGGGCAGAGCCCCTGAAGTCAGCCATGTGCCTAAACCACCCTGCTCCATGGAGGGAGAACAAAGGGAGGAACGAAGGGAAAAAAATCATGCGAATTTTAAGCCAAATTTGGCTTTCCAAATGAACACTGACAAACACCCCAAGCCCAGCTGTGGCTAGAGCAGAGCATTCCCTGAGACCACCATGCATGGGTGGCACAGATGTCACAGCCCCTTGAGTCCTCTCTTCCCTCATGCTCTGCCCCTGCCAGCTGCGCCCTCACCAAATTCTACATCTTTAGCACATCATAATGTCTTGCCTCTCACTTGGTTTAAGAATCCCTCCTTGGGAAGAAGAGGCAATGCTCCTCAGAGAGCTCTTCTCATCAAGGAGGGCCCGGCATTGGGCTGGGGCAGCAGGCATGGTGCGGGGAACCTCCAGTGGGTCTAAGATAACCAGGGGTCCTCAGCTGTCCCTGGTTTACAGTTCTCCCTCGAGAACTGAATCTTTGTTGGCAATGTGGACTGGTTTCTGGCAAAGTCATCTTCTTCCTGAGGGTCATTGGCCCCCTCAGTCTCTGGGCACCACAGGCTGGGAGGTGACACCTGCTGGCACCTTCCACCTCAGGGCGTGCATCAGGAGAGTGGATGTGACGTGAGTGCTCTCCCTCATGAGTGGTACCATGGCTCTCTCCCTACCCCACCATCAGTCTCTGGCTGCCAGAACCAAAATTATAGAAAAGAAAGTGCTGGCAAGGACGTTAAAAAACCAGAAGCCTCGTGCATTGCTGGTGGAAATGTAAAATGGCACAGTCACTTTGGAAAACAGTCTTGCAGTTCCTCAAAAAGTTAAATATAGAGTTACCATATGACCCAGCAATTCTATTACAGGCATATACCCAAGAGAAATGAAAGCATATGTCCACACAGAACTTAAATACAAATGTCCACAGCGTCATTATTCATAATAGCCAAAAAGTGGCAACAACCCAAGTGTCCATCAATAGAAGAATGGATAAACAAAGTGTGGTCTGTCCATATGATGGAGCATTACTCAGCAATAAAAAGGAATAAAGTACTGATACATGCTACATGAATGAACCCTGAAAATAGCACGCTAAGTAAAAGAAGCCAGTCATAAAAGACCATATATTGTATGATTCCATTTATATGAAGAGTCCAGAATAGATAAATCTATAGGGACACAAAGTACATTAGTGGTTACCTAGGGCTGAGGGGATTTGGGGGGAAATGCCGTGACTTTTAATGGGTAGGGAGTTTCTTTTGAGGATGATGAAAATATTCTAAATTGCTTGTGGAAATGGTAGCACAACTCTGTGAACATATTAAAATATTTTAATTATACACTAAAAAATTAAAGAGGTATGAATTAAAAAGAAAAGAATTAATGCCCTCCTCCT
>CM052437.1:72417436-72440788 GCA_028533085.1 Varecia variegata | reverse complement strand
TGTTGAGAATTGAATATTTTTCCTTGCAAGAAGTGGTCCAAAGCCTGGAAGAAGTGGTAGTCAGTTGGTGCAAGGTCTGGTGAATACCGTGGATGACAGAGAGTTTCCAAGTCCAGTTGCTGTAGTTTGAGCAGCATTGTTTGTGGGACATGTGGTCCAGTATTGTCTTGCAAGAGGATTGGCCCATCTCTATTGACCAGCCTCAGCTGCTTAATCACAAGCATTCTCATTATTTCATCCAATTGGCTGCCGTAGACATCTGCTGTAATCACTTGAACAGGTTTCATGAAGCTGTAGTGGATAATACCTGAACTGAACCACCAAATAGACACCATTAGCTCTTCTTGATGACTATTCAGTTTTGAGCTGTGTTTCCGCACTTCATCTTTATCCAACTGTTGTGCCTAATGCTTGCAATTGTCAAAAAGAATCCATTTTCATCACACGCAACAATACAGTGTAGAAATGGTTCACCTTTATGTCATGACAACAAAGAAAGGCAAGCTTCGAGACGGTTTCTCTTTTGACCTTTATTTAATTAATTCAGAACCCATCTATCCAGCTTCTTTACCTGGCTGATTTGTTTCAAATGGTCCAATATTGTTGGAATAGGAACATCAAACCTTGCTGCTAATTTATGCATAGGTTGAGATGGATTCGCTTCCACTACAGCTTTCAGCTCATCATTATCCACCTTGGTCTCAGGTCACTCACGTGACTCATTTTCAAGATTAAAATCACCAGAACAGAACTTCTTAAACCATCGATGTACTGTGCGTTCTTTAGCCACATTCTTCTTAAACACTTCGTTCATATTTTGAGCTTCCTGCACTGTATTTTTTCCATGACCGAATTCATATTCAAAAATAACTCAAATTTTTGACTTACTCATGTTTTCACAAAAATTGCTGTAAAAAAATGTGAAAGATAATCACAAGCCAAATCGTGAGTTTGAAAAACTGAGGATGTACCTTCACAATAAACATAATACAAGAAGTGTCAAAGTGAAATGTCAGATATATCAACTGTCAAACTGTACTTAAGGAAATTGGACTTTTCATACTTAGTAACCTGAATAAATGGCAATTACTATTTGGTGTAGGGAACCAATTGCCTCAGACTATGTGTTATCCAGTGTCCCCATCTGGAAATACAAAGCCTGCATGTGGGAGAATGCTTATGCACATAAATTTAGCTTTCTAATGTTTTACTTTAAAACTTCTCAAACCTGGCTAATAATCCACCATTCCTTCCCATTAACTGGATAACTTGGAGAAAGTGGGATTGTGCCCTTTGCTCCTCCAATGCCGCTTTATTGCCCAAAGCATTGTTAGCTGAGCCTCTTACTACATGTTTGGTTTAGCTGGATTTGTATTGCCACCTGGAAGAAACAGAGATGGAAAGCAGAGCTCTTTATTTTGTACCCTAAACTCTGAGGAACTGGGGAAGATTTAGGATGATTGATGAGGGGAGATTATTATCGAGGTTCTCCAGGGATCTTGGGTTTTTTCCCAGGAGATTTAGAAATGAAACCTGCTTCTCTTTAATTTTTGTTAACTCCCATTGACTTCCTACCACTGAATATCCCTGTGTTCTAAGTCAGTTTTCTCCAAAGGTGGGTGTGCACATGCCAGGTCATGTATTATGAGCCATGGAGTTGAAGGAAGAATATATGGAAATTTCTATTTTCATTTATTTTTGTTTAAGCAAAAGTAAATTAGCCATTATTAATCTTTAATGCTGGCACTCCCCACTCACACCCTGTATATTTGGCAGGGTTGTCGTAAGATGTCATTCCACTTGTTTTTGGTAAATAATGATGTATGGAAGTTTTTATGGAACCAATCAAATGGATTTGCCAGTTATATTAACCACCTTTATCTAAACTAACCCTCAAAAAGTAGGCAAATACTATACAAAATCTTGCAAAAAATCATAGTTGAAGATAATACGAATAATAGCACAAGCAAAAGATAAGAAAATCAACAAGTTGACACTTCTCTTCTTGGTGTGAACTACAAGTCAGCCACATTATGTGGCAAAAGTAATGACAGTTTGGTTAGTCAGAGATATAATTCTAATAAACTAGATCAAGAAGAGTATTTATGCCCACTCTTACTGGCACTCATGTTCTCAGTGTCTATTGAGACTTTAGCTAATTATAACAGCAAAAATATACAGTTTGCCAATAAATAAGGCAATACCCAACTCTACTATTACCTCCTTTCTTTCTCTGTCAAATTAGTACCTCTCATTGTTCCAATCTTGTCTTCCAAGCCTTCACTTTATAGCGAGATTCATCACATACAAACATAAATCAAATCACATCAGTCCCCTTTACCCCTACTCTCAGCTTAAACTCTGCAATTGCACTTAGAACTAAATTGACAATCTTTGCTGTGACCCGTGAGGCCTGTGAACTGGCCCTCCCTCCCCTTCAACCTCATCACATGCACCTTCTTTCCTGCTGCCTGCCCTATGCCACCCAGGCTTTCTCTCCATTCCTAGTACAAGTTAAGGTCTTCTCCACCTTAGGTAGCTGCACCAGCTGTTTTGTCTTCTGACAATAGCTTCCATCTCTTTATTCCTGTAGGCTTCAAATATATGTATTTGTGTGTGTGTATATATATGTATATATATATATGTACGTATATGATGAAAGTTTTACATTTCTTGTAGTCAGTGCTAAGCGCAGCAACTCTCTGTCACTTTAGAGGTTATAACCTGCATTACCAAGACCACTGCATCCCTAGAACCTTCACCAGAGTTATGCTTTTGAAGTTCATGAGTTTTAATTATACCAAGGTAAATGATATATTTGGTATTTCATGGTGTTATTCACATAATCTAATCAACATACTGGATCAGATGATCAAGGTTTCTGCCAACTATGTAAGGCAGAGGAGGACAGTTGTCACAGCCAATCGCTCTTGTTAGCCAATAAGGGTGTACTGCTGTCTCTGCCAGGTGAAGGCAAACTGCTTCTAATTGTCCTGACTAATTGAGATGGGAAAAAGGTGTATTTCAGGTCAATGTCAGCATACTAGGTGCCAGGGATTGTGTTGGTCTCATCAATAAATACATTTATATGACAGCTTGATTAAGTTTATGATAATTCATAGTTCTTCATTTGGCTTCACCATTTTTTCATTTTTAAAGTCCCTTATGGTAACACTGAGTTCTGCTATTTCTCCCAGAAATGCAGTATGGCTTTTGGTAAAGTATTTAGTCCAGAGGTGGAGCAGGCAGTTCCAGGGGCTTTCACTTGGTCCTTCCTACCATGATGATCCCTTTTCCATAGGTCAGGGGATCAGTGTGGGAATTATGCAAGTTCTAAACATGTGCATTCCAATTCTACTTGCGGAAACCAGGGAAATAACCATAGGGTGGCTGAATGAGTCCTGTAGGTTGAGCCTACAGGACCTACCGTGAGACCAATTTAGATTGACTTTATTGAGTGTCTTTCCGTCAACCCCCACCATTCAAATACTGTGTCCCCAGGATGAGTGTCAGTTCAGGCTAATACCTAAGAGCCCCCTGAAGGTCTGGACGTCTCTCTTTCACATAGTCAGCCTTTTGAATGGCTGCACGTTACTCTGGGATAGAATTGGGGAAGATTTACAGCGTATACTCCAGGACATGTTTTAGAATCCTCCTTAATGGTTTCCTGACTTTCTCCCCACTCATGGGCTCAGGATCTGTGAGCTGGCATACGTCTAGGGTCTGACTGGGGATTCATACCGGCAGCTCAGGGAAGCCTTTTTGTTTTTTGTTTTGTTGCCATCAGACATCGTGATCTCTGGATTATATTAATCAAGTCATATCTTAGTTGGCCACCCATCTATTTCATTCATAGGAAGCCAGTAATAAATCTCTACAGACTTCTAAGTGTTAATACATTCTGACTGCTGCATCTCTGTATGTATTACGAGAATTGGGACAACTTTGTCTCTGATAGTTAAGCCTCACAACTGGGTCCCTGCCACCCTGGATCTCATTCCGATTGAAATCAGAGCAGTCAATGGCAAAAACTCTCTTTGTCATCTCAAGACTATGTAGGACAGCCACAGGGAACTCCTGAGGGAGGCAGGTCTCATCAATGTGTGTCTTTTTGCTTTGCTCTGGGGTCTAGTGAGGAGAGAGCTAAGTGTGTTGCACATAAGAGGTTCATTCCTACAGTTTCCTCTGCCTAATCTTCCAGTTTTCTCTATTTACAATATTCTAGGGCAGTTTCTATCTCAAGTTTATGCTTACAGACTACCATTGGAGCCAGGCTTTCATTAATCAAGCAAACAAACCGTTAGAACCTCTTCCAGTTATGTGAGCTAACACAATAAATCCCCAATTGGGTAGTACATCAAAATCTCTCTGTCTCCGTCCCTTTCTCTGTATATATTTCCTATGCAAACTTACATAATATTCTCCTTGAGAATATATTCCATAATTCTATTTATATTTATATAAGAGTATATGATTCATATAGGGTATTAATATAAGATGTATTAATAATGCATAATATATTATTAATATATATCATGTTTAAGAATATATAAGATATCTGTGTATAATTATATATAATATTTTCTGCTATAAATCAGCAAGAGCTTCCACTCTAATGAATGATTAGATACCCAGAGATTAGTACTAGGATAAAACTCTTGATAACCCTGGAGTAGTGAGGCACAGAGAATTGCTGGGAGGGCTGAAGCCCTGGCAGAAGGGCCACCTGGAGGCAGCTGTGGTGTGAAAGGATATGGCTGTGACCAGATGAGTGGTACAGAAGGGAGCAGGGAATGAACGCCTTGCTCTCTGTCCTCTGGCTTCTGACCCTTTGGTGACCATTCAGTGGCTGAAATCAACAGGAAACCAGCCAGCAAGGGAACCCAGTCCTGTCCTCTGTGTAGAGCAGCCTCCCAGGACACAGAGTAAGGTAGAAAATATTGGGAAATGGCCCAGAAAGGGGATATGCCAATGGAGAATAACCAGCACTCCATTAAAAAATTAAAGTCAATATGCAGCATTCTGAGTTTAAATTTTAGAGACTCGTGAATTATAATTCTCATGAATAAAACTTGAAAAATTATTTGGAATTTGTCTAAGACTTGTAAAGTTGCTCTCTGACCGAGGAAAATCATATTGCCGCCTGGCCATGACTGAACGTAGGACATTATTCCCACAGCTGTAAGCTTTCTAATTTGCCCTCCCCACCCCCAATATAAGGAGAAAACATTAATGTAGGAATTTTCATCTATTTCCATTTCTGCTGTGTTTACTGGGAAGGAGGAGTAAAGATAAATGTGTTCAGGGAATTTCCATCTCCACACTTTAATTATTTCTTTTTCTATTCCTTTAAATCCATGCCTACCGGAAATCGTATTCCTGGAAATGTCCAATTTTCATCCTTAATCAAATTGTGGTGAAGAGATATTCGCTTGTTAATGGTAACTGACAGTGTAAATCTATATGAGCACTGTGAAGTCCATACACATTTCTATGTGATGCTGTTAAAGTACTGTGGGTGTCCTTCCTTACCTGCTTTGTAAACCCAGGTAGGACTCTGCTAATACTTTATTCACACAAGGCCTTGAGTCACATCCCTTTGGAGCCCAGGCCACCCTAAACATGAAACACGTTTTGTTATAGAAAGAGATATGCTTAAATATAGTATTTCTTAAACCTTAGTAGGGATGCTGACACTTAATAAACAGAGGTATATATTAAGATAGAAATTTGCAGACTAATTATGGAGATTTTTTCTTATACAAACGTTACATGTTAATTTAGGAATTTGGGGAAAATATAGAAATATATAGGGAAACTAAAAAGTCATCCGTAATTCCAGTATTGGGACATCTACTATTTTTTTTTTTTTGAGACAGAGTCTCGCTTTGTTGCCCAGGCTAGAGTGAGTGCCGTGGCTTCAGCCTAGCTCACAGCAACCTCAAACTCCTGGGCTTAAGCGATCCTACTGCCTCAGTCTCCCGGGTAGCTGGGACTACAGGCATGCGCCACCATGCCCGGCTAATTTTTTCTATATGTATTTTAGTTGGCCAGATAATTTCTTTCTATTTTTAGTAGAGACCGGGTCTCACTCTTGCTCAGGCTGGTCTCGAACTCCTGACCTTGAGCGATCCACCCGCCTCGGCCTCCCAGAGTGCTAGGATTACAGGCATGAGCCACTGCGCCCGGCCAGGGACATCTACTATTAACATATTTGTATATATTATTTCACTGTTTTTTCTTGATATATATGTACCAATATATAAATTTTTATCTATACCTGTATGTTATTAAATTCACAAATCTTCCTTTATTGATATATATATTTGATACAAAATTGATATCAGTTAACTTGGAAATCTTTCTCATTAATATATTATTTGTATATATTTTAAATTGTCTTCTAAAATGTAATTTTTAATGATTTCATGGTGTTACATTGTTTCAATTAGTCATGATTTACTAACCAATTCCCTATTTTTTAAAAAATTGTAAACAGTATTTTATTGAGCCCCTTAAATTTAGAATAAAATTTTATGTATTTGGAATAAATACTTAGAAGTATAATTACTGAGTTAAAAGGATTACATGGATTATTTATTTTTTAAAGTCAGATATTTTAGATATAAAAGAAACATTATCAGTTGTTTTGTGTGCATTCATCACAGATATTTTTGTATGCACTGGATATAAAAAGTGTCAGAAGGTTTGAAACCTTGACGTATTAGTCTCGGCAGAACATTTTCTTTTTTGACAGAATGGCTGGGTTCTTGGTCCTGTCTCTCTGCTTCATTGAACAAGAGCACCCGTTCTGTCTGACTTCATCCATTTTGAAGTTTCAAATGGTCACAATGTCTAAGACACAGTGACAAAAGGCCATCGATCAACATAAATCGGTGCTCAGTCCATGGGTCTGGTCCGGGGCGACAGAGATCGTCACTGGCTGTTCCTTGGGATGTGAATGTGTCTTTCATGTTGACGTAGCTAGTCTGGAGGCCACAGGTCGTGGTGCATGGTGAGGATCCCAACATTAAGTGCATTTTTAAAAACCAGAACATGCGTGTAGCTTGGATTTTGAGAGCTGTTTCCTCCTAGTGATGCTGTTCACTGGTTAGCAGGTCAATATCATTCTTGACAGTATTGATTTTCAATGGCCATACAACAGTTCTCGTGTGCCTGCCTCATAGGGAAAAATGGTGCAGAGCTCAGATATTAATTTTGTTGTTGTCTTTTGAAAAATTATTACCTTTGAGCGTCTGAAGGTCAAGCTGGAGAAGCAACATTAAAATCAATGCCAAAAAAGAGCTTCCGGCTGGACCTTAGGTTTGGCAGTATTAGAAGAATCCAAACAGTTTTTGTCACTCACGTGAGAGTAAAGCAAAAAATGACCTTTTCTGTGTGCAATACTACCCAGTCCTTATGGGGACTATGTCTTTAGTGAGAGTATAAGAGAGGGGATGTCTGACCGTGTAAATGCATTGCAGATTTTTCCTAGATGCTTCCTCCAAGCTGTCTGAGAGAAGGGATTTTAGGATGACTGACTTCCTTTTCTGAAAGGAGTAGCTTTGAGACAGCAGTTCTCTCTCTGTCTCTCTCTCCCCCTCCTCTTCTCTCTCCTCTCTCCCCTGTCCCTCTCCCTCGTTCCCTATCTCTCTCTCTGTTTCCCTTTCTCCTCCTCTCTCTCATTCTTCTTTCCCTACTTCTTCCTTCTTTTTTCTTTCTTCCTTTTCCCCTTTTTCTTCTATTACATTTTTTTTTATTGCAAAAGGAATACACACTAATTGTGGGAAATTTAGAAAACATAGAAAACCATAAAGATGGAAGTTATCAAACTATTTGTAATCTCATTTCACAGAATGAATGTTTCATGCTTGGAGTGAAAGAGAGTGTGTGTGTGCATGTGTATGCATAGTCTTGCATGCACACATACATGTACACACATATGCATGTATATATATAATTAACCAAGATGGCCAGCACTGGTTGACTTTTGGTTAACAAGAACCATTAAGGAGGTTGTTCTTAACTAGCAATTTTCTTTTAGGATGTTATTAATGGAAAGTGGTCTTGTCATTTAAAAAAAATAGCTGATACAATTTCTTATAATAAATTTTTAAAGTGTAACGTAGAATATTTTTTCATTTTGGGTATAGTTTTGAATATGGTCTAAGGAGATGGGTGGGTGGGTCTCAAAGCTTCTCTACCAAGGGGTTGTCTTATTCCCCTACTCCTCTGTCCCCCCATCCCACAGGTGACAGCTGCTGCTAACTAAAGTGCTGTGGGAAAAGGTTCCAAAGGGGCCACTGAGAAATTGAGGCTAAGGTGAGGATGTTTAAAATGTATTCAAGAGTAAGCATTGGTTAGGAGACTTCACTTGGAAGCATTTAAAAATATCCTTAACCACAGAGGCGGGCTCTGAGCACTGCAATGCCCCAATGCAGGATCTGTGGGGACAGAGGAAGCCCCACTAATAAACGGCTCCTCTTATGGGAAATGCTCAGCTTCAGCTGGGCACGCAGCCTGCCCAGACGGTCTGAGCTGGGGACTAGCCGTGCCCTGTGTGCTGTCCAATGATACTTAGCATGAAGAGACAGGGAAAGAAGCTAGTTGCACGTACGCAGCAATCAGAGGTGAAAATGCAGCAGCTCTCACAATGATCTTACTATATATATATATATATTTTTTTTGAGACAGAGTCTCGCTCTGTTGCCTGGGCTAGAGTGAGTGCCGTGGCGTCAGCCTCTCTCACAGCAACCTCAAACTCCTGGGCTCAAGCGATCCTCCTGCCTCAGCCTCCCGAGTAGCTGGGACTACAGGCATGCACCACCATGCCCAGCTAATTTTTTCTACATATATTTTTAGTTGGCCAGATAATTTCTTTCTATACTGTTAGTAGAGACGGGGTCTCGCTCTTGCTCAGGCTGGTCTTGAACTCCTGACCTCGAGCTATCCTCCCGCCTCGGCCTCCCAGAGTGCTAGGATTACAGGCGTGAGCCACCAGGCCCGGCCATCTTACTATATTTTTGTTTAATTGTAAAAATGAGCAGGAGAGAAACTCTGCTAGGACTCAAGTAGTGAAATTACTTTCAACGCTATTATTATTTTCTCTCAGTAGATGGCACTGTTTTGAATGAATAGGGTTTGGTTGAGTTTAATTAGAAAAGTGGAATAGAATAAAGCTTCTTTAAATGAAGAGGATTGTACTGTCATAAACTCCAAAGCTTTGCTACCAAAACAGAAATAGGATAGTAGCAAAAGTATATCTTCTAGTTTCTAAAAGCACAATCCTATAGAAATATAATAAGAGCTCCATATGTACTTTTAAAGTTTCTAGTAGCAACATGGAAAAAATGTTGAAATAAAAGGTGAAATTAAAGTTTAATAAAATATTTTATTTAACCCAATATATAAAAATATTCAGATTTCAACATTTAATCAATATCAAAATTATTAATAAAATACTTTGCACTCAGATGACCACTATTTCAGGTCCTCCATACCAGCAACCAGCAGCTGCTGTATCACACGGTGCAGTCTGGCTGGGTGCCCCCCTCTATCTCCCTTTTTTCTTCAGAAGGGGGCGGTTTTCCAGAGCAATTGGCCTGAACAAGAACCATGTTTTCATTTTTTTTTTTTTTTAGGGTAAATTGATGTGCTGAATCTGATCCTTGGCCACATTGGGTCTCCATCCACGCAGAGGATACATGTACAAACACCACTTTTGGTCCTCTGTAGAAGACTACATTGCCAGCATCCTGGATAACTATTAGAACCTTCTCTGACATCTGAAAACCACTGGATCCTTACTGTACCAGACACTGTTCTAAACTGCAAGAGTCATCCTTGTATTTCTAAACAAGGTGAGAGTTAAGTAAGACATTTGCAGAGACACAGTGGGACTTGCACCTTTCTGCCTCCATTTCTCTCCATTCAGCGCATTCGGTTAACATTTATTGAGCTTCTAACTTCCCCCAGAAGTCTGCCAAGTGCTGAGAGTGTGCAAAAGGATAAAGTTTCTGCCCAGAGGATGACAGTCTCATGGGGCAGTGGACAAGTAAGCAGACAATTAGATAAGATGGCACAAGTGCTGTTAAAACATGCTTGGGGTGTGATCAGAGTTAAGAAAGGTCACTCACAACCAGCTTGGGGGTGCTCGTGGTGGAGGTGGGGGAGTGAGGGAAGCCTTCTGCAGGGTTTGGTGTCTGAGCTGCATCATCACAGGATGGGTAGGGCTGGCGAGAAGAGGTGGAAGATGGCATCTTCAGTGGGGTGAGGGTGCCTCATGCGGAGACCAGCATAAGCCTGTGCCCGGAGGAGTGAGAAAGTATGCTGTGTTTGGAGAACTATAAGTAGCGGGGTTTTCTGGGGTGTAGGGATGAAGGTAGGATGTAGAGTGGTAAGGGGCGAACAGTGCTCAGATTGTCCAAGGCCTTGAATTTCATGCTAAGGCGTTGGATTCAACATTGAAGGCTGAAAGAAGGGTTAAAGAATCCCTGTCTTGGGAATAGTATGGCCAGATTTCCACTTCAGAAAATTCCCTCTGGCTTCTGCATGGGGAATGGGCATTGGGGTGGCGGCGGGGAGGAGAGAAGGATGAAGCAGGGAGACCTGGTCTTTGGGCTTTTGCAGTGACTGCAGGAAGAATGGTGAGGGCCTGACCTACAGCAGCAGCTGCGGGGATGAATTAGTGCTGTATTTGAGAGATACTTTGGGAGCAGGATCAACAGGAATGGGAGAGCAGTGGCATGGGAGGGAGACAATGGGATGAAGGAGAGAAAGTGTAGATCCAGATTTTGTAGATGTACAAGCTCATGTAACTTTGGAAGCTGCATCTTCCAGAAGATGAATACAAAATTATAAATGAACAGGTGCGCAGATGCTCTCAGGGCCTTGAGGGGGCCGTGTGCATGTGAAGGCCTCAGAGCTTACCCCTCAGAGTTCAGTGGTGAATCTGCTCCTACTCCCAGACGGATGGCTGGGACCACAGACATGCAGAACACAGGAGGAGGAGGGGATTTACGGGGACGATGACAGGGTCTGTTCTGGACTTGTTCTTGAGATGTCTATAGAGCATTTATATGGTGACACTGCATGCACACATCTGGAGCTCAAGAGAGCTGTGGGCTGCAGATGCCCCTGGATGTCCTCAGCACATGGGCAAAACCACCGGAGTGGATGATGCCACCCAGGGTAGAGTAGGAAGAGAAGGGTGTGGCGCCTCTCACTGAGTGGTGGGAGGAGGAAGAGAATTATCCAGCGGAGAGTGAGCAGGTGAAGCTCAGGGACTTGAGGAAAGGAGGCAAGCGTGGTGCTCTGGGGGCTAGTTGGGAAGGGAGCTTCCAGGAGGGTTCAGCTGGTGCGGTTTTCAGGTTTGTGGCATTCACGATGGACAACACACTTGCTCTCATGATCCAAAGAGGGCTTCAGATTTAATGTGCAAATATCTGCAGAGAAGAAACAGTCTCTACAGTCTACACTGAGTTGCAAGTGACTGACACCAGCTTTTCATTTTGGAGGCTGTTCTTTCTCTCATTTGCTGTAAACCTCAGGGGCCAGAAGAGGGGTTGGCGTTATCTCAGCTCCCTGATGATTCTTCCAAATCCACACTCTACTACACTCCTTTGTGGCATGTGCCATTTGAATATGCAGCCTTCTACCTCCCTATTACTGGGCACCATTGACACACTCCTGCTCAGTCTCCTCACATGAAAGATGTTAACACCTTCCTTAAGGTCCTCAACCTCAGTGCCCTCACAGTATTGAATAAGCTGTAGATTATACCACTATTTCCTCCACAGTGGCCTCACCTCAACTCTGTGGCTGACACTGGAAGCTCTCTTTTTATAGCTGTGGTCCCTTATATTTCCATTATATTATGAGAAAGCCAAAAATCGGTCAGGCACATGGAGTCAGCATATTTTACTGAAAGTCTGGTCACTGAGCTGGTCACTGGCTCCATCTCTTCTTCTCCTCTCAGTTTCATTCTCTGTATCACTAAAACAAAATAAAAAACTCCTCCAGTCATTAGTAAGAAATTGTGTCTCCTCTGAGGTCCTCGTCTCTCAGAGGGTCCTCTGACACTACTCCTTTCCAGGGCCCCAGCAGGCACCTGCATGTCGTAGACACACACAGGACCCAGGCAGGGCATGAATAATGGGTGTGGCGATGGGCTTGATTGGAGAGCTAAGTCCTACCCAGAGTCATTAAAATCTGAACCTCTTAAAAGACCATTTAGGTCAAACAGAACAGCTGAGTCTGGTTTGTGGCTTCTTCTTCCTTGTATCTTCAGCATCTGCACCAAAAAATGTAAATGAGTTACGGTTTATTAAGCACTTAGAACATCGTTTGGCCCATAGTAAGTGCTGTGTGGGGCTGGATGGGTACAGCAACACATCTGTGGCATAGGTTTTATTTAAAAGCCTGGAAAAATATGCTTTTGACACTCTGGCCCTCTCAGCCCAGGGAACACAATCGTTCTAGAATGCCTCCAGGCACAGTAACCAGGATCATAGCTCAGGACCTGGGGGTGTCCAGTTTAGCCTCTTCCCTGTTACAAAGGAGGAAACGGAAATCAGAGAGGGAAAGCCACTACCAGTCACCCCTCTGATGTTGGGCCCTCCAGTGGCAGCTAAGTGTTCTCTAGATAATAGGCCTAAGGCAGCTGAGGCGGGGATAGTCATGTATTAAGCATTTATTTAATGAGAATATAATCTGAATGCCTCTGATACAGGTTTTTCCTTAATGAATTTATGATTTTGGAGAAGATATAGGACAACTCTGAGGCAAATATAAACCAAGATGAGGCTGGGGCAGAGTACCTAATTTCAGGGGACACGAGGCTAAGACCTTGCAGCGTGAACTGGGCTGAGGAGTGGAGGCAGAGAGAATTACCAGTTCCACTGGTTCAGAGGGGCCCAGCTATGCCGCATGTTGACGTGGGACTCCTGCACAGACATTCAGCCTGTGTGACCAGCTGTTGGGTGGCAGGAACTGTTTTCACTGAGGCCTGAGCCCGCTTGCCCTCCATGGCCCTCGCCACGGAAAGAAGCAGAAAGTGACTTCTGGTCCCAACACTGTTCAGTGCTGGCGGAATTACAGTGGAGCACTCAGTGGGGAGGCAGCCGGTTTCCAGCAGACCAAGGCTGCCTCAGTTTCCACTTTGCTGCTGTAGGACGTCAGGTCCCAGCCCCCAGTGTACTCAGACAGCGAGGAAGAGTATAAGCACTTAATGGCCTTGGGTGTCTAGGAAGAAATATTTCAATGTTTTCCTATTTATATTTAATATTTGCACAGAACGGGGTCCTTGATGACTATTTCTCACATTTTCCTTCCATGACTCATTCTTTAAAGATCTAAAAACAACTGTATTGTTTCTGATAAAATGACTATTTCTATTTCTCAGTGGAGAGCCAGAATTTTCTGTATACTTTTTTAATCTTTCAATCTGACTTTTACTAAAGCCAATGCCCTCTTGAAAGATAAAATGACCTTCTTAGTGTCTCTTAAATTCCCTGCTTCTCCTGTCTTATTCTCTTTAATTCCAGGGCAGAAGGAAAAAGATTAAGATGGACATATCCCTGCTGCCCTTCCAATTAAAAAAAAAAAAATCCAATTGCTTTCTTAAAACCCTAAAAGCCAGAAACCGGGTGTGATTTTTCTTGCTGGTGCAGGTTGCACATTTAATCTGCCAGGGTGTTGAATTATTGATGCTGTATTTCTTTTTTCTTAATTTTGTAATACTTCCTGTAAACTTGGCTTCATTCTGGGCTTTCATCCTGACTTCATGTTTTATTTTAGCCCATGACAACGATTAATAATTTAAAGTCTGCTGTTCCATGTTATCAATCTCCTTTGGAGATTTTCAAGGCAACATTGACTGAAAAGAAATTCTCTCTGTATTCCTGAATGTTTGTTATGGAAAGACCCAGCTGCACTATTTGTCTGAAGTGTAAGCACGTGAGCCATCCATCAATATGGTTGCCCAGCGTGCACATATGTTAAGGTAGAGATTTAGTAGGGGTTGTTTTTTACCTAGTGGGTTTTATAAGGTTATTATGATAAAGATGGCCAAAGGGATTCATGAGAAGCCATGCTGTTTAGGAGGCTTCCACCACGAATCGTATAGTGCCAAGATAAACAGCCTCTGTACTCTAAAAGAAATTGGGTTAAAAGAGAATTGTGTGCAAGATCATCTCAAGAGGTGGGAATGGCTGACAGAACTAATTGAACATTTGTGTTATTTCTAATAGCTAGAGTGGATGATGGGTAATGGAGGTGGGGAATTGGGAATATTTTTTTCACTGTAATAGACTGCGTGAAAAATATTTTTCTTTTGTTTTGAAAGGGAATTAAGGTTTCTAAATTTGATGTGCTTTAGCCTGACAGTTCTGCAAAAAAACAGCTTAAATTATTAAAATTTCCTATGTTGAATTTATAGATGCCAAGGAGTCACAGTAATTTCTTTCTTCTCTTTAACATCTACTCAAGTGGCCTCTATGTAGTTATGAAAAATAACAAGAAAATCACAAGTGTTGGTGATTGTGATTGCATTCCAGTGCAATTGTGCCTACTGGAAGATTGGAGTGCCAGTAAGGTTAGCTTAGAGAAGCAGGTTTTCTTTGTGTAGGAAAGCCTGCTGGGCTTACTCACAAATGAACTCAGTGCAGCCAGAACTGACTACATTGCAGTAATGATTTTCACCTTTCTGCCCTAAAGTACATCAAGTGTAAGCCTCAGAACTGGGAAGAAACTGCCTTTCTAGTCATTGTTCCAGTTATCTGGCAATAACATACACGTGTTTGCATACGTTTCAGCCAGGAAAGGCCCCTGTGTTGTGAAATCATAGCATTTTGTTGTGGTCCCTACAGAAGGGCGGGGGCATCATTAAGGGAACATTGTTAGCATGGGCACTTGTGTCTGTTCACCGTCATGTTCCTGAACCATTGTGCAGTGCCAGGCACTGAATACATTATGTCATTTGTTTGATGATAAACAAGTGCAAGACACTTTAAACTCCATGCAATCACTTGATCCCGGTTGGTAACATCTCATACGAGCTTTCTCCTTTGCACTAGAAGTGTTTCCTCTGGGCCAGTCTCTTGGACTTTCCAAACTGCCCACACTGCCTGCTCTCTCCCTGCATCTTCTCCTTCATCGTCTCCAAGTCTCCTACATGCCACACCTTGTTCTTTTGGAATAGTTATGCCAGCTTGTGCCTCACATCTCTTCTACCCTTCTCCTCCTCCATTTTGGGCTCTTTTCTTCCTCTCTGGAATGGCAAAGCCACTGACTCCACTGGGTCCTGGGAACTGCTCCATTAGCTTTATTCCTCTGCATTTCCATGTCTTGTTGGTCTTAGAGGCATTGGGCATGGAGACATTGGAACTGGAAAGTACCTTTGAGATACTCCTGTTGAATCTCTTCAGTATTCCAAAGAGTACATGGAGGACTAAAGTGACCCTGGTGGCAGAAAGCAGTGCTGGAACAGAAAGAAGGAGCTGTCTTCAAGAGTTCTCTAATAGAACGGGGGTCTGTGGGTACAGCCTTAGCACTTGGGCCTCCTCCGCTGTGCCTGATCCCAAGCAAAACCCTAATAGCCCTGGGAGGCTGAAGAGGAGAAAGAAAAAAGCAAAAAGTGGGAATGGGGAAGGGAGGAGAGAGAGATGGAAAGGTCCTGTACAAAAGCAATGAAATCTAAAAGCACAACTGCACACATCTGGATTGGGGGCTTTTCTCATTTGCACGTTACTGTATCCCGTGATGATGGTAAAAATGATACCTGGGCTCCTGGTGTGTCTCCGTTGCTTTTAGAATGAGCTGTAGAGGAAGCTTTGGCCACTGTTCCGTATGATCTGCTATCTAAGCCCTGAGTTTCTTCCTTCTCTACTTATAATTAAAAAAAAAAAAGGTGTAACAGCAAGATTATGGCTTTCATTGAGCTGGGATTTAGTATTTTGGAATATGTGAGACAGGTTCCTCAAACCAGAAGATCTATACTTTCCTCCTTTACCTTGTGAGTCAACTGAATAGTTGAGTTTTCCATTGAACACTTGTGTAATTGTGCTCTTGACTTTTTCCAGGTATTAAAAAATAAAATGATGAAAATGAAATGCCTAAAAATAAGTGTACTTTTTAACCTGTAGTCCTACAGTGAAAGATTCTGCTTGTTAATAATACCTGCTTGAAACTTTATGCCCTGATAATTTTTCTTAATCAAGAAGCATTTTTTCCATTTTCCATATATTGTTTTTCTTATAATCTAGGTATCCAGCATGTATTTACCTAGTTTATTAAGATCTTCCTTAGGATTTTAGTTCTGTTTTTCTGAGCAGAAATCATAAAAGTAAATTGAATAGTTTATATACACTTTGGCAATGCACCACACGTTTTAAAAACCTGATCTGGGTATTTCGGCTTCCACTCATTTATAGGTCTTACATGTCAGATGATTTCACCTCTCTTCTATTGAACAGATCTTGCCACTCAGGGGGGAACAAAACCATCTCTGTTATAGTAAGTATGCTCTGGAGACTTCAAAGTACTTTATCTGGATTTAAGAATCTGGCTCTCAGAGCTCAGAAACAATGTACATTAGTCCTGCTATAAATTTAAACCTTTATAGAATGAAAGATGTTGAAATTTTTACTTACCAAGAGGATTTTCCATATCCCTCTGTATAGGTATGAGTAATCCCAGGGTACACGATAGCTGACATATTTTAGGATATGTCTGACGATTCTTCCTCATCTAAGCCCACTGAATGGCTTCAACCTTAAGGGTAAAGCTTTAGCTAATTCCATGTTGTGTACTGAGTGACTTTGGACATTTTCTTCTTCAATTAAGAAGGTAAACACGCGTCTAAAGAAGAAGGCAGTCCAGACAAAGGAACTATCACTACACTGGAGTTAGAAGAGCAGGTTTAAGATTCTTCTTCGCTACTTACCAGCACTGCCATCTTGAACGATTCATAGAGCTTTTTTTTAGTTTGAACTTGTGCGATATTCTCTAGCATCCTTTTCTGAACCGAAAACAGAGTGACTTGTTTGTTTAATGTAGGAATTGAAAGAGTTCTAGATAATAACCTAGTTAGGCTATCTCAGTGCCATAACTGTCTTCTTCAGCAGTGAAAACCTTAGAGCTAGTACCCTGGGAGTTGTTTTAAGCCATTAGGTTCCTGAAAAATTGTTACGCAGCAACAGAAAATGGATACAATATCTTTAATGATCACATCCTAAACATTGGGTTAAAATACAATTGGCAGTAGGACACAGTGATTAAATTACATTGTATATTATATTTTGGAGTGATACGGAAGATGGGATTTTGCTTTTGAGCCAATGGCCTCAGTACTTTTTATTAAAAAATCAGGACTGTTGAGCTAAGCACTGGGAAAAAATTATGGACTATCATAGAAGGTCATAAAAAGTATGCCAGGAATATTGTCTTTCTTAAAACACTTTTAAGTGATAAAATGAAGATTTTAAATACCTTTTTTAGGGTAAGAAGAGTCCAAAGTCATTTCTGATTTAAATATAGGCCAAGTCCATGAGAATTTGAGAAGCATTTTACATAAAGAATATGTATGTATCATTATGAAAAGAAAGTTTCAAGTGGTTGGTGTGGCTTTATCCAGTAATGTTGAAATTCACTAGCTTGAGGTATGATGAATATAACAAACTATGTTGGGAAATTTAAAATATAGTGGTAGCTAATATTGCATTTTATTTTGCTCAAGGCTTTGTTATTTTATTTCATGCTGCTTATATTTCTTTCTGAAACTACTATTACTCAACCATTACACAGAGGGAAGGCTGCTCTCCTACCCATGAATGTGTCATTATGCTAATTATTTGGATGACATATATTTCATTTATAGTACAAGGTTTAAATATGAATTTTGCATTACTCAAACAAATAGAATGAATAATTTATACCTCAAAAATAAAGAATTGTGTTCTTTGGTAATTACAGTTTCTGAATATTCAAGTCTTTGATAGAAATTTGACTTTCTTAGAATTTGTCATATCTATGCATGCATAAGCATAGATTACATTTTAATTTAAATTTTGATATACTTTATAAAAACAATGTTGTAGCACCATAATTGGATCATAACAAATTCAATTTGTATGTTGTCAAAACTAATGGATTCTAGAATTCCAGTTATGGTTATTATAGTTACGATTATTCTTGGAAGACCCAGGGATCACCAAATATAGCACAAAGAATTTGGAAGTGCTAATTAGAAAAATTCTAGAAACTTTAAACCTATATTAATTTTGAATGAAATATATACTTTATTTCTTGTCTTTACCTCACATCTGTAAATTCCATGATTTTTCTCATTTCTTGTCATCATCTAAAATACCAGTTGTTACTCCTTTTGAAAACACTCCATTCATTGTGTAAATAATTATTGAGTGCCTCATTCTCTGTCTCTGTCTTTGTATCTCTCTGTATGTATGCACACACACACACGCAGATAAATTTATTTCTGAACCATGTGAGGATGATTTACATACCAATAGCTTTAACCCCTAAATATTTCAAAGCATATTTCCTAAGAAAGGGATATTATATTATTTTAAATAGTACAGTTATCAACTTCAGTAAATTTTTCATTGATATCTTTTATTTAACCTACCATTTATATGCCAATTTTGTCACTTTATCTAGTAATGTCCTTTATAAGCACTTTTCCCCATCCAGTATAGAACTCAGTCTGGAATGGGGTATTGCATCTAGTTATGTCTCATTGGCCTTCCTTAGTCTGGTACATTTCCATACCCCCCCCCCTCTTTTTTTGCCTTTCAAAATATTGCTTTTCAAAGAACCCAAAACCATTTCTCTGTCATCTTTTTTTTAAAAATAGTATTCTCAACTTGGGTTTGTCTAATATTTCCTTGGGATCAGATATAAGATTACATTTTTGTCATGAATACTGTGTGGTTTGTTATGACATCCTCAGAGCATCACATCTGGAATCACATGATGTCTATCTTTCTACTATCTGATGAGGTTAATTTTGGCCCATTGGTGCTATGGTCAGGTTCATGCATCAACTTGGCTGGGCTACAGTCTCTGGTTATTCAATCAAACACTAATCTAAGTTTTACTCTAGAAGGTATTTTTTGTATATGTGATTAAAGTCCATAATCAATTGACTTTAATTAAGGGCAAGTATCCCCGATAGTCTTGGTGGGCTTAATTCAATCAATTGGAAGTCCTGAGCTGAGGCTTTCCTAAAGGAGAGGAAATTCTTCCTGTGGACAGAAGCTTCAGTTGATGCCTGGGGGTTTCAGTGCCCCCTTCCTGACGGCCTGCCATGTGGATATTGGACTTGCCTAGTCGGCCTCCAGAATTGTGTAAGCCAACTTCTTGCAATAAATCTATTAATATATGTTTCCTACTGATGTTCTTTCTCTGTGTCAACCCTAACTGCTACAGATTCAAATCCATGTTAGTTTTCTATTGCTGCTATGAAAAATTAGTATAAATTTAATGGCTTAAAAAACAAATTTATTATTTTAGAGTTCTGGCGTTTAGAAGCCTAAAATGTATTGGCAAGGCTGCAATCCTTCTAACAGGTGGGGGAGACTCCATTCCTTGCTTTCTACAGCTTATAGAGACTGCCTGAATTCCGTGGCTCAGGGCCCTCAATAATTCTGACTTCTACTTCTCTTGTCAGTCTCCTTCTGACTCTTGACAGCTCTGACTCCCCCTTTGTCTTATAAAGACCATTGTGATTACATTGGGCCCACTTTGATAATCCAGGAAAATTTTCCCATCTCAAGGTCTTTAATGTAATTCACATCAGCAAAGTTCCTTTTACCATGTAAATTAACGTATTCCGAGGATCTGGGGACTGGGAGATGGTCATTTTTCGAGAACGGCCATCAGTTTTCCTGTCCTCACCTGCCCTCTGACTCCCAAAGATTCACATCTGTCTCATATGCAAAATACACTCACCCCATCTCAAGGTCCCCCAAAAGTCCAACCCATTATAGCATCAAATCAAAATCTCATTTAAATTTCATTAGCTTAAAGCTTCCAAATCCCTTCATCTAAACCATCTATTAATGTATTTGGCGTGGATGAGGCTCTGGGTATAATCCATTTGGGGGCATAATTCTTCATCTGTAGACTTGTGAAACTAGAAAACAAATTCTCTGCATCTACAATACAATGGTAAGGTAGGCATAGTATAACAATTACAGATACTTTTATTCAAAAAGACATAAAATGGAAAGAGATAAGGAATCCTCAGTCCCAAGCAATTCTGATATCTAGCCAGGTATACAATGCTGGGTTTCAAGGACTAGTTATAATCCTCTGGGATTCATGACTCCTCTCCTTGGGCTTATGGCTTTGCCCTTGGAGTCATCCTTCTAATTGCATGAAAGGTAGCACATTCTTGCCACTGAATAGTTTTATCAGTCTGTTTCCTGTGTGCAGAATGTTGGTGGACCCGCATTCTTTCTTCACGTTGTTCTCTTTAAGTGTCTTCCAGTCCAAGCTGGCAATGTTTCCAATGGTTTCGTGTGCTGAAGAACATTGTGCATCTCCTCTGTAAGTCTCAAGGTTCACTCCATTAGATAAGAGATTCCTTCACAGATCTTACCTGAATAATTCCTTCTCTACTTTTCGCTTCTGCTTAGATGGCTGAGGGGATCTGTGGATAACATGCCAGTCTTTCAAAGAGACGTCTGTGTGTCTGAACACTCCGACCTTTTCAGTCTCCCCAGGCACCAGGTTGTTCAGTCATACCTTTGGCTTTCTCTTCAGGGCGTGCTTTTCTGGGAATGAGTTTCCTCATTTTAACGTCTTTTGACAATTGAAATGGCTATAGAATTTCCAAAACCATCAAGTTCTTGTTCCTTTTATAATAGTTTACCAGTTCTTCCCTCAATCTATCTTTTTTATTGTAACATTTTACTATAAATATCAAGAAGAAACCAGGCTGTACCATCAACCCTTTGGTTGGAAATATCTTCAGTTAATATCCAAGTTCATCACTTATAAGTTGTTCTTTCCATGTCCCTGTAGGGCCCAATTCTGCTAAGCTTTCTGCCAGTTTAGAACAAGGATCTCCTTTTCTTCAATTTCCAATAACATGTTTCTCATTTAATTCTGAGACTTTAGCTCCATATTTCTTTTACCAACCATGTGTTCGTGACAATTTAAGTACTCTCTATGACTGTGTAGGTTTACTTTACTCCTCATTTCCTTTGGATTCTCACTAGCAGGGCCATTGACATCCATGTTTCTACTAACACTCTATTCAAGACAGTCTAGACTTTTTCTATCATTTTCTTCAGAGTTCTTCTGGCCTCTGTTTATTGCTCAATTAAAAAAGCCCTTTCCACATTTTTAGGTAAGTATTTAGTACTGTAACTCCTCCTTCCAGGTACCAAAATCTGTATTATTTTTCTATTGCTGTTTTAAAAATTACCACAGACTTAGTGGCTTAAAACAACACAAATTTATTATCTTACAGTTCATGAGTCTAAAAAGGGGTTGGCAGGTCTGTGTTCCTTCTGTCAGTTCTAGGGGAGAATCCTTTTCCTTGCCTTTTTCAGCTTTTAGAGGCCGCCTACATTCCTGAACTTGCGGCCCCGCATCAGTTGACTTCTGCTTCATGGTCACATCTTCTCTGATTCTAACTGTCCTTTCCCCCACTTTCTCTTATGAAATCCCTGATGATTACATTAGGCCCACACAGATAATCCGGAAAATCTCCCCATTTAAAAATCTTTAACTTGATCATATCAGCAAAATTCTTTTTGCCATGTATGGTAACATATTCACAAATTCTGAAGATAAGGAGGTAGAAATCTTTGGGGGGCTACTGCATCTGGTCAAGGTGTTATCATATTTAATGTACAATTACAGAGCTTCCCCTAGATGGTGCGCACTGCACCCATTAGGTGTGAATATTCCCATTCCCTCCTCCCCACTCCCACCTGCCTGACACCTGATGAATGTTACTACCATACGTGCACTTAAGTGTTGGTCAGATAAGTCAGTTAATACCAATTTGATGATGAGTACATATGGTGCTTTTCAACAGCAGAAAAGGTTATTTATTTATTTCCCCACATTTTCTGGCCTGTTGCTGTGTTTTCTATCGAGGTGACTCGCTCTCTCTATTCCTACTTATTTCATGGACGGGGTTTCATGCGCCCCTCTCTGTGCTGTTTCTTTTATGGATGGTGCTGATCCTGGTGGGCAAGTGAAACAGGGTCTTTCATTTCTGCAAGAGTCTTAGCTTCTCCCTCTGTTTCCTCCTTTCCTTCACTGCCTCCTCCCCCGGTGTGCCACTTCTGTAGACATCTAATTCTTCTCCAAAGCAGCTGTTCTTCCAAGCTGCCACTGCTAGTGTCTGTCCCAGGCGGGTCTGTAGACTACTAGTGAAGCTCTTGTCATTTCCTCCAGACCTGAAATCCTCCCTCTCTCTTTCATATTTTATCTAATTTCTTTAAATGTTTCTTCCAACTTTACTCATTATTTTAGGCCTCTCCTGAATTCTAATAATTTGATTCTTAGCAGGTTTATTTATTCCTTGTTTTTTCCTAATATAATAATTAAATCTTTAATGGTCTTAATTTTCAACTTGCTTTCTTCACTGTAAAATTTTTCTTCTTACATATTTTTTATCATCTAGATTTTGAGTTTGCATTCTTAAATTCTTCTGTAGCTTAAAGCCTTTGTAGGTTTTGTTTTATTCTCTGGGTAATGTTTTCTTCCAGAATGAGTTCTTCTTAGTTCCTCACTTTTATCTTTCTCCCTCCCCCCTTTCTCCTTCATTCCTTCTTTCCTTCTTTCTTCATTCCTTCATTATTTTACTTTTATTTATTTACCTAGTTGCCATGCCATTTATGTCATCTTGTTTATGTTAAAATTGGCAGCTGACTCTCGATTTTTCCTTTTTAATGATGTCATATAGATGAATACTTCTTGGCACCATTCTTGCCTCTTCTGGGGTGGTTTGTCATTCATCCTCAGTATGCTAGAAGTCATATGCTATTGATGCTTGATACCATCTCACATCCTTTAAACTGTGATTTGTATCCCAATATCTAGAAGCCTGGCAAATATATTTTTCATATTCCTGTGACATTTCTGGTCCTCGTTTCACCAATAAGAAGCACCTGAATGCTATTTGGAAGCTGGAAGATAAAGGGAAGCTGTCGTTCTCCCTCATCAGCAGCAGAGACATCCACAGGCAGATGGTGGATATGAGGGTTACTTGATTTCTAAACAAGTTCCTGTGACTTATATTCTTTGATACTACAAGTAGCTAAAATACTTAAATTGGTTTTCATTTTCTTGAATAAACACTGATACACTCAG
>CM052437.1:72257061-72416936 GCA_028533085.1 Varecia variegata | reverse complement strand
ATTAATAAAAAGTTAGTCTTGTGTAGATCTTCCCTGTGCCATGATCTAAGTTAGAACATTTGACTGAGGACCTGACTCAATTTGGAAAATCCTGAGCCCCTTTGGCTGTCTCTCCCTTTTGCTGATTTTGATTACTAGGAAAATAAAGCTCTTTCGAAGTTAATAGGAACATCAAGTTTATGTGGGATTTCTAAGTTAACTGTTGGGTTAACTTTAACTCAAATGACAAATTGGATTAATACAGCTCACCTAGGTCCCTCAGAGGTTTCCATAATCAAGGCAAAGCGGGTTAACAGCATTGCAGAGATTTAGGGTTCAACCGAACTGGCAACCAACCGCCCGGATCCAATATGCTTTACTCTAATGCCTCACGTATCACGGCACAGGAAGCACAGTCCACGCAGCATCTTGTCTCGTGGCACAGGAGCTACTAAGGAGCCTGGTTTTTAGTGTCCTCAACCACATGGAGCATGGGCACCTGCTGCAGATGACAGCCAAAGTGCGCTTGCCACCTTGACAGAGAGAAGCGAGGCTTCCCGCTGCTTTTATGCCTTTCTATAACGTAGGTCCAAGGCTCCCCTGCCAACTCACAGCTTCCCAAGTTCACTTGCCATCCCACAGAAAAAAAATGTTCACAGCAAACAGGGCAGACACAATATTGCATATTTTCCGCAACTCTGTTTCCAAGTATCACTATGAAAAGACAGATCAGTCCAGGCCTGATGTTAACCCTTTTCCCGTAATTAGGTTGATTTTTCCAGGAAGACTAGCCCAGATTTCAATCTGGGGCTGAGTCAGGATGCAAACAAAATTAAGTAGGAATACTAGATGCATCTAGCCCTCCCTCTGACTGCAGGGAGTTTGGAATGCTCCCAGAGTGAGCCAAGGGAGCACCAGGTTGAGACGATTCTCACTTGAGTTCTAGGGCTCTGAGCATAGCTCACCACCTATCAGTCACATGCAAGTGACAATAGCTTGAACTGACTTGGCTTCAGAATGAGATGAAGTCTCCTTATAATAGATGGAATTAGAATTTTGCTTTGTTTTGTTTCTGGCCCCTCATCCAAAAAGCAATACAGAAAACAAAACCAAACAAAAACCACACAACACTCTGCTTGGCTCTTTCATACCACATGCATCAGAAGGAATGTTCTTGAGATATCTGTCCTGTTCTTTATCCTGCCCTGACTGGGCTCCTTCCTGGTCTTTCATCAGTGTTGATGAGCCCAGGGTGGAAAGGTGCTTCTCTCTTTGTTCCTGAGAGAATGTCATCTTGGTCATCTCACGTTTTAATCACCACTAATAGCTCTTTTGGCACAAATTCAGGGTAGGCTCAGTTGGGGGCAGAGGAAATATTTTGCATCAACTGGACTATTTGAAATATTCAGCCCTGTAATGTTGCTCCGGGACAAGATGGATGGTGCCAGGAAGGGCAGCGTGCTTCCCTCCCAGCCGCAAGGAAACAGCTCCAGTGACGCTAAGCGGCCGAGTCCCGCTAGCCCCCTGCCCAGCGCCTTGCTTCCGAGGCTTTTTGTTCTGTCAGTGGAAATGGCGACTGTGACTGGGATATGTTTGCTGTGTGGCTGGTGTAATGATCTATTGGTGATTGATTATAGTGGCTGAACAAAGAACAGGAAAAAAAAAAAAAAAAGAAAAAGCTTTAAAAGTATGTTTTGAGGACTCCTCTTAGAAGTAACACATGAAACTTAACTGCTTCAGTGCTGAGTCCCTGCAGGTTTTCCATTAGTACATTCAGAAGAATTTAGGTTGTGGGTGAAGAAAAAATACTGAGAATAGATATAGGTTGGGCTTGCACTTTCCTATATAACCTGATTTGAGGGACTTACTGCCTCCCAGTGCCAGATGCAGAACTGAAATAGACACATCTGGGATCAACAGGGCCCTGGGGTCAGGCTGATTCTTGTTGGATTGAAGGCATCGAGCTTTATGGATATCCTGAAACAATGCCAGAGGCAGGCTCTTGCCTAGATGCCCTGTACTAGAGCAGTTAACAGGATAGACCCTGGAGGCCTGGCCTTAAATCCTGGATCCACCAGTTGTATATCATTCAGCATTTCTGAGGCCCAATTTCATCAATCAACAGAATGGAGGAAATAATATCAATCTGATAGGGTTTGCTCAAGGATTAAATGTGATAATATATATGTGTCTATATGTGTGCATGAGTGCATGTGTGTGTATGTGTGTATGTTTGTATATCTGTATGTGTGTGTGTGTGTGTGTGTGCGTAATGCATAGATTTGCTTGCTCAGTAAATAGTAGCTAATACTATCTGCCAGATTCAGACACTTTGTAAAATATCTAGCTTCCTCTAGGGCTGCTTTAGTTTGATAATAGACTCTTGTCTTTCGTCCTGACCAAATCATCAATGAAACCCAAACTCTTTTAGAAGAGGATATCTTTGATTAGGGCCATGGGTCATCCCAGGTTCACAGGGACCTTGATTTCTGGCTTCTGGTGTGTGCCATCCTGTTCATTATTTGAGTCATAGTCTTTGGTGACCCACCAGATAGGGAGATAAGAGGGAGTATTGGGACTTTGAGATCTTAATATAAAATGATGTCTGTATGTATAAACATACTGTACTAATATCTTAGTTTCTTCAATCAAATCTTCTCTCTGAGGCATGGGGAAATGGCACATGAGAACATAAATTTTGAAGGAATTGGAGGGAGTGACACTTGAGCCACTTTGTAGATTTGGGCTTGGAAGATCAGATTAATAGAGGCTGATTTTTTTACTCCTGGGTTTGATGCCTGGAAAAGAAATAGCTGCCACCAGCTGGGTGTTGGCTCCATGTTAGACTTTACTTGTCAGGTGGAGAGACCAGTTCTCAGCACACACAATTTTCTACCTTTCCCCTGACTGTAAGCCAAAATGTCTCATTCATGTACCAGGAAATACTAGGCTTACACATTTGCATCTTGAAGTTCAACTGGTATTCAAGGAAAGCACTTTGGGCAACCTCCAACCCCTTCCACTCCTCTTGCACTCATTTTCCACCTTCCTCATCTTCACCTTGCTTTCAGTGGTTGTGCTTGCTCTCTTAAAGGCCTAGCCTAAGCCTTCTCTTGCAGGCTTAAGTTTTGCCCATCCATTTGGCTATCGATGTCTTCTGCCTTGCCCCGGAATCCTGACCCACCAGAACCCACCCTGGCACCAGCCTGTGACTAGTCGTGCCTTGATACTCTGCTGCATGCTGGAGAGCCAAACAGCACAGATCTAGTCCTCTGCTCACTACTGACAATCATCATGTTACCTTTTTATGGAAATACTGGACGTTTTCTTCTCTCTCTGTGATCTAAACACAAACAAATGGTTCAACAGTTAAGGAGATGTAGATACTTTGGTAACCCTTTCTTTATCAATGAACTCAACTATTATCAATGTCTGATGTGTGCTATGTATTGACTTGCCTTTTTGTTTTAACAAAAGCTTTAATATCCTCCCACTCGGAATGGATACAGCACTCCCAGTTCCAGAAATTCCTCTTTCTGTGACCCAGGTACAAATCTCTGTGTCTCAGTTTCCTCATCTGGGCATCATTAGGGTATCTATTTCATAGTGTTATTGTTAGAATGAAATGAGATGATATGTGTAAGAGGCTTAAAACAGTGTTTGCTAGATAGTGTTATTTCTATTTCCCCAAATTTAAAATTTATTTTCTTAAATTGGAATTAAAAATTCTCAAAAGCTCTGCAGTGAGGCACATCAGGAGCCTCCACACCTGGCCTCTGTGCTTTACTCTGTGCAGGGGATAGAGCTGCCCAGGTGATCTGTGTTTTCTTAGTTTGAGTTCCTAGAAGGAAGGGGGAAGAGAAAGGAACGTTTGCAGTGTTCAGTATTGTGCTGGACACACTTATCAACTCCTGTAAGGCCAAACAGCCCAGTGCAGGTCGACCTTAATTTCCTAATTTTATTTATGGGAAAACCAAGGTGAAATCAACCTTTGATCCCAGGTCTTTCTGGCCCAACATGAGTATTATCTTTCATCTTTGGTATTGTTTTCCTTCAAGTTAGGAATTTCCCGACAGCCAGACCACTGTTGCGCACATTTCTACCTTACTCAGTGTAATTAGTGGCCCATCCCTGATTCAGTTCATCACTATGTTTTAGGAGTAATTTTTGAAAAAAATATTGTTTGACATTTTAGCAGTTTTTACAACTTTCTTGAATGCCTTTCCACTGAACATTCTTTCTTAAAGAGACCAAATCATATATCAAGTGTTTCCCTGCTAAGGGAAATAATAATAGATTCAGGTGAGATGTCACAGTGCAGGTCCTTGTGGCCAGGGGCCTTGCTAAGAGCTACTGAAGGCAAATGAAATATTAATTTTTTTTTAAATTAGACTGAACTTGAACTATCTTAATAAAGCAATTTTAATTTTGAAATGTAATTGATATACATTAATGATAAGACTTAGATATATCATTTTATATCCCTGAGGGATGCTTTCTTTTTCCAAATTTTCTACCTGATTTTTGAGATTTTTCTTTGTGCTCCTGAGGATAAGAGGCTCCATGCTACAGACTCCATTTATTACTGTTTTATGACTCAGTGTCTTCTGAAATGTGCTTTCTTCAGTTTATAAAGTGGACACAACAATGTTTCTGTTTGTTCTCAATAACTTTTATCTAACTGAGGGGAAGTAATAGCTGCTTGATGCAGCTGGCTGAGGGAGCACAGCGATCTCACGTTGACCGTTTTCTGCTTCCTATTTCTGTTTCCTATTGCTGGTGGGTGTTGGAGGCGTGGACACCGACATCCCAGTGTGAGGACTGGGCGCCCACATGGATGCTCTGCCTTTTATTTTCTTGATAGAGACCCTATTTACTCAAGATTCTTGATTCAAGTGCAATCTACAGCTGTCACTAATGCAACACTGCAAATGACATGCATAAACATTTTATCCACTTAAAATCTGAAAAAAAACGTATCTTGATTAAGGGAATGGTTTTATTTTTCCTTGACAAGGTCCTGGAAAGCAGTGTGTGGAGATAGAAAGAGACAGGAAGTGGGAGAAACCTGGGAGCTGGGAGAGGCAGTTCTTCTAGAAGGCAGAGGAGTAGAAAGAACAGGGGTAAGAGACTCAGAAGCTAAGTGTGACCTAATGCACAAATCAGTTAGTTGCCCTGGTTAATCGAATGAAATTTTCTACAGTCCATAGATGAAAATCACACAATGACTTTTGGTAGGATGAATGAATGAACATTCCTATACATCTACTCAGTAGAAATACAAATTTCTACTCATATTGCTATTAAATTATGAGTAGTCTTTGGCTTAAAATGATGTTCCCATTTCACTTGTCTTTACTTGTCGAATGTGTAAAGAAAAGGTGGCCCGTGCATATAATGTCTCATTGTGAAATCTTTACTTGACTTTATTATAACAACTATAAATAAGATGAAAAGTTTGAATTACAAGGTGCAATAATGAAATAATAAATGACCTAGTTATACTTGAGATATTTATCCAGTGGTAAAGAAGGAACATCCTCTGCAAGATCCTTAAATCATGGAATAGAGTCTTGCTCAATAACATTCTTATATCTTCACAGCCTGGATATTACAGGTGATCTTACTTATGTGAGACCCAATACCTGTCCATAGTTAATGCACTCATGGACTTTGTTTTCATCAATAAAAACTATATTTAATGTGTACGTATTGTTTCAAATGATGCCCCGGTATCAGATGGGGCTGTGGCCAGTCTGACTAAATTGCTTGTAAGTTCCAAACCACTGACTCAAGACTCCTTTAACAAGATGATCTGTCATCCCATCAGTTTTTGCTTTGACAGTTACGGACTATGATAATGTCAAGTCTAGCATCAAAATGTTCTATTTTGATCTCAAAATAAATTCTCATATTTGTTATCCATGAAAAATGAGATTATAAAAAGGCAACACTTCGATCAAGAATTTCAAAGTGTGTAGCATGGGTAGGCCCTGTTGAGAGAGGATAGTGTACATTGTCAGAAAGTCTACGTAAGGATTAATGTAGGACCTGTGTGATGAGTCCAGGTCCAGAAAAAGAAATTGTTTTTTAGGGGACAGGGGATGGAATGATAAATCCTTCACATATTTTTCTTTTATGATAATTTTAGCTTATTTTCATACTGTGGAAACTATTCCAGTTGACCCTGATTGCAAGTCTTTGAGAAAACTTTATCATTCTGAATAAATACTCAGAGCCTGCCATATTTAGTAAGAGGAAAATTTTTTTAATCTCTAAATGGATTTGCTGGCAATAAGTGCTCTTTTATTTTATCTTGGCCCATACATTGGTTTAATTAAAGTCAATTTATCACAAAAGTTTTCTGCTCTGGGATCCAGACCCAAATGGGGGACATTAAAGAAGAAAGGCAAGGACACAAAAATTGGTGGAATATTAACTTCTAGACCAGCGAGTGACATTCCCAGAATTCCAGGTCTGAACAAAGAACTTTCTGGCAAGGGACCCTGCAGGGCTTCCTCCTGCATGTACTAAGAGCATTCAATGACAGCCATCACCAAAAGTCCCTTTATGTCAAGAAGGGACTGATCTTACTCAGCCCTGCAGAGGTTAATGAGGACCTACCATGCATCTAGCAATTTCCAGTTATTTTTTCTCTTGTGCCCAGTCAAGAACAGTCAAAAGCAAAAAGTTATACAGTTTTGACATTCCCTATTCATCACAGATTTAGAAAACCACCATCAAATTTGTGGACAATGGCAAACTTCTGGCTTTCTCTCATACAGATCGGTTCACTAGAAGGTCTCCAGATGGATAATAGAATCAGTTTCCTAACTTGCATTTTAATTTATTTCAACTTTTATTGTAAGTCTGCAACAAAAATAAAAGTCATATTAAAAGTCATATGTTCACTATTGCATTTGCTATACAAATGTTACTGTGAACTTCTACATGAGAAAATTCTTTTAGAATTTTGCTGTTCTTAAAAAATTTGTGTTTCCCACTTTCCCTGAAGGAGAAATTTATAACTGATTGCTTCTCTTTGAGCTCAGGCTCACAGCAAGCGTCACAACAAGGTCAAAGTTGTTGACTTACTTAAATTCTTTTCTAAAATAGAAAATTCTAGCAATTTTTATATTTTAATATTTTTTATATTGTAACATATTTCACAGTGGGTATTTTTGACAAACAGTCTAAATAGTTTCTGATAACTTTAGTTTTGAATACACTGTATATACATGAAAATGTTTTTTTTTTTTTAAATTGTGAATTACCTCTGAAACTTTTTGGAAATAGATGAAATGCAAATATAAATATACAAAATAAAAAAAAAGTCTAGGGTAGGGAATGACTAAGCAGGCCCAGACCATTTGCTGGGCAAGAGTACAAATGGAGGCCCATATACCATATATTTAAATATTTAAAAGTTATAAATCAAACTAATAAACATGTATGCACATATGTAGACATCCATATGTAATCTTCTACCTTTATAAATATACTTTCATAACAACAAAATGTGTGTATAACTGAAAATCTGCAAAACATCAAAGAGAAGTCAATTTAATTATTATTTACTGCATAATGGTGACATTTGGGGAGGTTCCTGGAATGTGGGAGAGGACAATGGAGGAACACTATCACTTTAATGCCATTATTTAAATGTTTTCATGAACTATTTGTGTAGTTCATATAATATGAAACAAAACGAATGCAAGACTCCCAAAGGGGGATCTGTAACAGCAGACATGACAAAAACTCTCAACTCCCAGACCATGTATTTCTCACTGTTGCTTGCATTCCACCAGTGCTCCTCTCTGCCTTTCTCCTCTCTCTGCCTGACTGAGATGCAGGGCTTTTCTCTCCCTGCGCAGTTGGCTGTTCTCAGTAGCACCCTCCCTTTGTATTACTGAAGTCTGAAGAGGTGGGGCAATTTCCTCCTGGCCACGAGCTCAGCTCATCCCAGCTTCCCGGGCTCTGGTTTCACACCTAGCACAAGGCAGTCTTTTAACTTACAAGGTTGCAGATAAATGAATTGGTACCAATAGATTTTGTCTCCTGTCTCAAGATGCTCCTAGAACTCAGACTAGCCAGTAGGGTTGTTCTCATTAATTAACAGAATTGAACTTAATACATTCTATGTAGCTTTTAAAAAGCTCAATGTTCTGAAAGCATTTGACTACGCATGACTCAGGTATGCTCTGGGTAAGTGGAACATAAAGCTCAATATCAGTACAACTTACATGGCAACCAGCAATATAGCTCTTGGACTGACATAATCTGATTCCTTTGTTTCAGCAAAGATAAATGTCCCACCAGAGCAGATGTGTGAAATGGGAGGTGGATGAGATTTTCTTGTATTTCCAGGCAAAGCTCACTAAACAAAACTCCTTTGTTTCATTCTTTTAGAACACAAAAATCAAACAGTCCTTGATAAATGTGGATAGCGTCTGTTTGGTTAAGGCATAACAAAATCTCCTTTCATCAAACAAATGCTGTCTGGAGCAGACTGTCTACTAGACCTATCATTCGTACTCAGGGGAAATGGCCGTTTCCTATAAAACTCTCCTTCAGAATGAAATCTGCATCACACAAGCACCCAGCAGCTGCTGCCCAATATAGTTGTTTCCTACTGCATCCTGGGCCAGATGAGGCCAAATCACACACATTCTAATTACTCTGGTCACATTAGCTAGTATTTCATTCGTTAAAGATATATTTGCAAAGTAAAAAACTAACAACCCTGGTGCCATGAGACCAAGATCCCTCCCCTATGAGGACAAACCTGTACTCCCAAATACTCTGCAGACAGGAGCCTGAGATGCATAATTTGGATCCATTTCCATTAAATACTCCTCTACTCGGTCCCCTAATGTAATTACCATTGCAGGTCTCATGGCTCTTTTTAAGAGAATTAGAAGCCATGAGTCATTTGGGCATCACTGGAACAAGCTCTCCTAATGCAAAATGACTCAATCGCAGAGATTGCTATCTGGCAGCATTCCGAGATACAAGACCTGAAAGCCAGCACCTAATCTGATTTAGGGCCTCTTAAAATATTCTTCAAACTTGACTAAACATTGTTCTGGTAAAAAAGATCGAGAATTATTTTAGGAACCAGCCACGGTCTGAGCTGTCTTAGCTTTGTTATTGATTCTTTTTAAGTAATTGCATTTAATTTGGAAACCTATGGACAATGAAGCTGATGAAGAAAAATGACTATGCCAAGTAAAGTAAGACCGAGCGTGTGGAAGAAAGATAATATAAAAATAGAAATCTTTGACTAGATAGGCTGTTGTTCTACTCCAGGGTTTTTAATGTCAGGATTTAGTCTATTAATCTGCACAAGGACATTTTGGGGGTGGTTTTAGTAACACTGAAAATAAAATTCTAACAGGTGTCAGAGTAGGGTCCTAAGGGCTTATAAAAGTTAGCCTATCAACATGGTAACCTTTCAGAGTAGAGATCTGGAGTAGATATAAGGTATTTCTTTAACATTTATTATAAAATGTTTCTAATTTGGGGCTATATCTGGTTGCTTTGGGTCATATCATCCCCTTTTTCTTATTTCCAAATTGAAGAAACACAGTGTGGCAGCAAGATGGCCCACAATTAATTTTGGTAGAACTGGACATGGGGTAAAATTTATGTAACGCTCAAACAGGGATGAAAATGAACAAATTGGCCAAATCTCTAAGTTTCATTAGGAAATGGTGAAGGTGCCCCAGATTTCTCCACTGCCATTAACAGTTCCTTCCAGTGCTCATCAAGATTCTTAGTAGAACTTATAAACTGGTTTCTTTGCATGTCAGATTATGCTCTCAAGTTGAATACAATTTTGTAATTCCACAGCCATGTATTGAGGACCTACTATGTGCAGGTTCACTCACACTTTCCCCATGCAGACTCAACCCCTGGATTTCATAGAGTCAATGTTGACACCTCCTATCCCTATTGTGAAAGACCTTTGTCCCCTGGATGTAGGAGCCACAGAAAGAACTTGTTTATAAAGTGACTTACGGCATAGCAGATCTCTTTTACTAGGCATTCATAAGGGAGAGGTGCCATAACATTTGTCCCCAATTGCTTTATTTATCAATACATTTGATATCTATTTGAGAAGACAAGAACAGAGTTAAAATGGCCAAACCGAAGAGCTCTTTTCCTTTTTTTTTTGAGTTTTTAAAAAATTTTTAAAAAATTTCAGCATATTACTGGGGTACAAATGTTTAGGTTACATATATTGCCTTTGCCCCACCTAAGGCAGAGCTTCAAGCATGTCGATCCCCCAGACGGTGCTCACTGCCCCCATTAGGTGTGAATATACCCATCCCCTCCGCCCCGCTCCCATCTGTCCGACACCTGATGAATGTTACTACTATATGTGCACTTAAGTGTTGATCAGTTAATACCAATTCGATGTTGAGTACATGTGGTGCTTGTTTTTCCATTCTTGCGATACTTCACTTAGTAGAATGGGCTCCAGCTTGAAGAGCTCTTTTCCACTGGCTTTTGGGCAATAGCTTCAAAGACCTCACCTGATACCAATGGAGAGACATTTGGAGAAAAATGAACACCTTTGCAAAACATGGTTGATGTTTTTGTTTTGGCAGGTCATCTAACTAATTGCGTCTGGTCTGTCAAATATTTTTGGCGGATTTAACCTTAGGTTGAACACAAAAATTTCTTACCTTCTTTTCTGTTTATAGAAGTTATTAACTGAGGCTAAGGTTTTCATTATATGAAATAGAACTACTTGGATTGAAAATTGTCATGACAATAATTTACATTAAAACTGTAACATTAAACTAGCTACAGAAAACCAAGGTGCTGCTGAGTTCTAGTTGATGGTGGACTAATTTAAAATCATGAATGAGATTAAATTTTTAGATGATTTATTTGGCTATTGTAAAATAGACAAATACACAAACACTGATTTTTGGCTGGAACGGAGCTCAGAAATGTAATCTAAAATACCCTATTTCAAGATATTGAGGCCCAAAGAATTAAGTGACTTGCCAAGGTCATATTGCTATTTAGTACCAGTTCCAAGATTAAAACCAAAGACCTCTTTTCCACTGTTCTTTGTTTGACATTCATTTTCTTTTACCTTCACAGGTAACAATATGTGACCAATATGCATGATGGGAAGCAAAATCAATTAGAAGCTATAACAAATAATTGGTTAGGGTGGTGATTTTTAGAAGCTTCTGTGCTGCTTCTGAAAACATGCTTGGTCTCCCCCAGGAGTCAATCTCAAAGTTCTGTCCCAAGTTGGTTTTTGTAAATATTTTTCTCATAGGCACCAGACGGCTATTCTCAGGACGACTGTCTGCGGTGCTGGAACAGTTCTGTGTAGTTACACTGTCTTCCATCAAGCCCCTTCCTTCTCCCCCTTTCCCTTGAAAGAAAAAACCCAGAATGCAGAAGCAGGAGAAGACACTGCTTAGCATCTAATTGAATCTGAAATAAATAATAAAATTAAGTCCTGGCCCCAAATTAGCAGGTACTTGATTTTTAGCCAGTGATAGCTGTTTGGCTCTGCATAAGGAAAGGAGATGGGGTGTGTAAATTTGTCTTTATGTGGGATTTATTTCCATTTCAGTAGGGCAAGTTCCATGGCCAGAGAGAGTTCCAGTCATCTTGAGATACAGCCAGAATGTGGTCAGGAGCTGTGTATTTCTTTACAGAATCTTTGAAGAGTTATTGAGGGCTCTGTGATGGGAGCCCTGACATTACTAAGCAGCTCACAGTTGTGAACTAGAGCAGTGGATCCGTGGCACAGAGCCTTTCTCTCTCTCACTGCTTTCTTCGCTCTCTTTCCTGTCTTGTTCCCTCCTCCTCCCTGCCTTCTCACCACCACGATCCAGGCCTCTCAGCATCAGTGTGATTTAAAAAGCCCTCAGTGAATGGTATCTCCTCTCTTCCACTTGGTGGTCAGGACTTTTTTCAGAATTGTGCGTATTCCTCATTCAGGGCCAGCACATGCCATTGCAGCCTCTCCCCTACGTCAGAGCCAGACAGATGTAGAAGCCAGACTGTGAAATGACACTCTGATGTGCGTGTGGTGGGGACACATCATCAGGAAAGCATGACATAGCCTAAGCATGCGCTCAGCCTAGAGTGTGGGCACATTCTCCTTTTGGGAATCATTGCAACAGTACAAATTGCAAAAAGATTTCAAATAAAATATGATTTTCCACCTGGTGGAGAATAATAAAAATTGATTGCCCACCTGTTGCTGCTGGGCTCTGCCACTATTAGATGGCTACCTCACCTCCTGGTAACAGAGGCTTTTCTGAACAATTGGAAACAGCCTAGTTACTGCTTTTTCTTCCACAAAAAAATAATTGTCGGTGGGATTTCAGTATGCGCAATGGTTATAAGATTATATCCAAAGGAAAGATTATGACTCCAAGACGGGCGTGAAATAGCAATTACAACAGTGGTGTCCTGAGGAGTTGTACACTTATTTCCCAGTAGGTGCCCTTAATCAGGAGATTTGATGAAGGAAACAGAAAGCCTACTTGATGGCAACCAAGACTTGTTTGTAATAATAATTTCAGCAATTAGTTAATTTTTAATATGTCATTGCTTCTAGTAGATCCAGTTGGTATCTGAGGGCAAAGAAACTGATGAAAATTATGAAATCAGGAACTATTTGATGGGAATGTTTTAATGAAGTAGTTCAAGGTCTGAAGGATGGGTTCTAGGTGGGACCCGCTGTGCCTGTCTTTGCTGGGCAGAGGGGTGGGAGCGGCACTGCTGGGTCTGTGGGCCGCTCACATTCAGACGGAGAGCAGCAGTGGTGATGGGGCCACGCGTTTGCTCAGTGGCCTCCTGTCAGGTCCGCCTCACCACCTGCGTGTCCAGCACGTGTCGATGGAGTGCTGGCTTCTCTCCAGCTCAGATCTAGGCAGCTGCGTGGGGGTCGGGGGAGGAAGCGGGGGAAGAAGAAGGCTTGTCTGTCTTTCCTTTGGGAATAAAAGAACTTAATAGAATAAACCCAGAGAGTAATCCTGAAGCACCAAATAGGCAAATCAAAGAGAGTGAAGGGGTTGAATGTGGTATGCAAATACAATTCACAGTAAGGGAATGCTGATTGTGGGGTACAGCCAGTCAGGAAAGGCTGCCTGGAAAAATAACTGCACCCACTTTTTTTTTTTTTTCAAGACAGAGTCTCACTCTGTTGCCCGGGCTAGAGTGTGTGCCGTGGCATCAGCCTAACTCACAGCAACCTCAAACTCCTGGGCTCAAGCGATCCTCCTGCCTCAGCCTCCCCAGTAGCTGGGACTACTGACATGCGTCACCATGCCCGGCTAATTTTTTTCTATATATTTTTAGTTGTCCAGCTAATTTCTTTCTATTTTTAGTAGAGACGGGGTCTCGCTCTTGCTCAGGCTGGTCTCGAACTCCTGAGCTCAAACAATCCGCCCGCCTCGGCCTCCCAAGTGCTAGGATTATAGGCGTGAGCCACTGCGCCCGGCCGTACACCCACTTTTAATATATTAAAGTTAATAAATTAACAATCCCAAGGAATTTGGGATTTAGTCAAAATGGTATAATTAGCAAATTGTAGTGACCAGAGCATGTAATGAGATAAGATGAAGGAAGGCAATAGAGTAAAAATTAATGACTCAGACACCTGGTATTTCACCTTTTGGTATAGGCATTGTCCATTACCTTTTAGACTCTCTTCTACCTCCTTGTCCTCCTCCTTCTCCCCTCTTCCTCCTCCTCTTCCTCTTCCCATTTAGAATTCAATAAATATTTGTTGGGTGGAAGTGAATTAAACTATTAACAAAATATATGGAATCTCTCCTTAAAGGGATGGAGTAAAATCATTGGTGGTAAGAAAGCTTTATTCTTTTCTCTGATACTTGTTATTGGAAACCAAGCTAACATTATTCAAATATGTCTTCCTTTTATTATATTTGGGATTTGTCCATCTAGCCAAGAAGTAGTAATTGCTCTCTTTTGGTAATGCCTAGTGTTGTGTTCAAGGATGGCACAGTGGCATGTAATATTCAATTTGCACAAATATGTTAAACCAAGCAAATAAAACATTGGAAATACATAAATTCTTTCTAACTCATTAACAAAAGTAAAATAAGCAGTAACATTTTACTTATAATCTACTATGGTGTTTTCAAATAATACTTTTACTTATTGGATTGCTTGCCATGTCCTAGTCACTTTCTCATGCACTAATGTTAAACTCTTGTATTGAGAATTGTCAAAGACATAGCTGGAGTTTAAGAATTAGGGCATCTTAAAAAGAAATTGTAGTAAAGTGAAAACCATTTTCTATAGCACAGGCTTCTGTGACGGAGGCTATTTTGACACCACCCATATGTATTTAAAAATGTAAGCAATAGTTTGTGACTATTCCCTAGTCACCATAAAAGAAGCTTCATCATCAGCCTCTTATTCATTTCATTTTATTCATAGCACTAATTATTTTTTATCATTTTGTTTATTTATTTATGTGTGTATCTCCCCACTGGATTGCAAGCTCTATGAGGGAAGAGACCTTGTCTATCTTTTACATTTCAGTATCCTCAGTATATCATTTGGCTATAGCTGCCATTGCCAATGATGCTGTGTAACACATCATCCCTGAACTCAGCAGCTTAACCCACAGCCATTCAATCTCATGGATCTGTGGATCAGTGAGGGTGTCTCCTCTTGAGGGTTTGGTGGTTGGAATGGGCTTCTTCACCGTGCAAATCTGCTTGTTCAGATCGTGCTCCACATTTCTCTCACCTCCTCTGGGACTTATTTTTCTTATGGCAAAGGCAAGATGTAACAGGGAAGGCTGAATACACAAGGCTTCCTAAAGTCTAGGTTTAGAACTGACACACTTGGACTTCCACTGACATGGTTAAGTTAAATCAAGGTATATGGCCAAGTATAAGGTCAAAGAGTGGGAAGTACAATGTGCCCATGATGAGGACATGGCAAAGGTGTGGGTGAAAGGCATGGTGGCAAATTGGGGCCAATCTTTTGAACTATTGCTGGGTGATTGCATGCATTCCCTCGATTCTGTACTCCTCCCTCTGTCATGCCCTTCGCAGTGTGATTTTGAATATTCTCTCCTCAAGAGGTGGAGGCTGTTTTTCTACCTTTTGAACTTGGGCTGGACTTGAGAATTGTAGAAAAGACATAAATGTGGTACCATATGGTATTCTGCTTCCATGCCTAAACCTCAAAAGGCTTTGCATACTGCCATACTGATAAGCCTGAGCTAGCCTGCTGAATGATGAGAGACATGTGACTCCCAGACATGTGTTGGAGGCTGTCCTAGACGTCATAGTTCCAGCGAACCTGTCCACAAATGCGTGGGAAGCCCTTCTACCATCAACCAAGTCTGACCCAAGTCAGTACAGCCCAGCCGACACACAGACTCTTGAGCAGAAATAAATGCTTAGTGCTTTAAGCCAGAGGGCTTGTGGATATCTATATCTATATCTGTATCCCCCCCCAAAATATATATATATAGCTGTGTGTGTGTGTGTGTGTGTGTGTGTGTGTGTGTACAGAAAGAGGTAACTGATACCACCACATCCAGTATCTAGCATGACACAGAATAAGGACTGACTATGGAATAAATCATGGAACTCTCTGAGTCACATATTATAGGAGCCACAAACTCTCTCTGTGAGAAGATAAACATACTTACAAAAAAATCATCATTTTGCATATGATACTGAGGAAATTGAAGACCACCTAGGCCTGTCTATGGACTCCAGTGAATTCTCATGGTCCAGATAGAGCCATCTGGATGACCAACTGACTTTTGTAAGCTCAGACCCCAGAATTTGAATTCAGTATCAGATTTTATCTTTTGGAAGTTTCTGGATTCTTTCTATAATTAAACACTGATAAAAACTTTATTCCATTTATTTCTGCCCTACCAGTTGTGTCAAGCCCACCCCCTATCTAGAAACTCAGGGTATCTTTATCCAGAGCTTGCCTGTGACAAATGGTATAAATGTTCACAAGCTCCTCTGTGTCCCATGACTTTCCTGAGATAATCCTAGCCATGAAAAAGAAACACATAGTTAGTCCTCTGAAACACAGACCATAACCATGGAACAAGACAATTCTCAGGAAAAGTCCCAGGTAGTAATTTCTCAAATTACTGGGTAGTTTGCTCACATGTGTTCTGCATGAAAGTAAATAAAATAATGTTTATAACTTTGAGACATGAACAGATGAGTAGAGCTTCACACCTGCAGGATCTTATCATTTTCTCTCTCTGCTTCTCTTTCCTAAATGCCTCAAAAAATAAATAGTCTTTATCTAGAATTTTTAGGTTGTCGTCTTATTGTTATAAAATCTTTAATGTGACATTTGAGAAATTTCTTCCTTTTCAAGTGAAATCATGATAGGAGATTTTCTAAGCTGGATAATGCAAATGTAAAGCAAAACAGACAGGTTTTATGGAATCACATATTAACATAGTCAGAAGCCCAGTACATGAATTTACAACTGAAGAATGCAAATATCCTAATTTTACCATGGTTCCGCAAAGTTAGTAAGGAACTCCCAGCACTCACTGCATATGTTAGTCAGCAGAGAAAACTAAACCCTTTGGTTTTCTTCCTTGCCTTTTTACTCCCACTGACTAGAAGCATTTTTTCAGCATGCAGATAGATCTTCAGTATCCTGTTTCCCCTAACCCCCAGGATATATTTATTAGCCAGAGTACATTTTGATACACATTTTCCAGAATTTTATTTTTCAAAAACATCATGGTGGCATTGGATGAATTATCTGTGCTTCTTTTCAAAAGATTGAGATATATATATATATATATATATATATATATATATATATATATCAGTGTATTTGCTTCTGCTTTGAAATATTGGGTATTGTGAAAATAAATGTTTTAGGGACTATATTAAAAAAGAGTATTACAATATTAAGCTGAGGTTCACGCCTAACACTGAATTCTTAATTTATCCTTTAAGAAAAAAAAACTTTTTAAAGATAATTTTTCTTTACAAGTTTAAGCATTCCTTAAATGTGTTATTTTTTTCTGAATCTACAAGAAATGAAAAAAAAAAAAACCCTCCTTGTTGTTTTTACATATCTATACCTACCTTTGAATATAACATGTCCATATTTCAAATTCACATGCAAATTATATGTATGGTGTATGAGTGCTGTTGAAAGAAACAACTCTAAAGCACCTTTCCTTATGAAATGCTGAACCAGTTTTATTTCAGTTATGCCTCATGCATTGAAGCTAATAACAAATAGAGAAACACCAGGGTGCCAAAGAGAAGCTAATCAGGACCCGCTTAGGGAAGTTGAGCCTGGAAAGTCACAAAGACAATTTAGGGGGCCATGAAATAACCTATTGCATGACAAATATAATACCTTTCTAAGGTAGAACCTGCAAATTTCCCTATGTGTGACCTCCTCTCACCCTTCTGTCTGGCATTAAATAGCCATGTGGCTGGGATGCCCCTTATTGTTTCTAAATGTTCCCTTTAAAAAATATGCAAAATGGTAACATGGTTGAGTTAAAACATTAGCTGACTTTTGAGGCTCTCACAAATTCCAAACATGTTATGATATTTAAAAATCTGGGCCTGCTGAAGAATCAGGTTTATTTCTAGCATTAAAATATTAAAGAGTGAAGCTCTGTTTCCACAATAGCAGTGGGAAGAGTTCTGTGATCCTGTTCCCTAGTGAAACAAACACAACTAATGAAATTTATATTAAACAAACAACCATTTAAAGCTCTGGAAATTGTCCTAAAAGCGTATAAAAACAAAGAAACATTTATTTAAGAAAACCTACAACTTAGTGAGAACAATTAGAGTTTGTAGCATTTGAACCATGGCTCACATCTTCCATACTCTCTTTCAGCTCAACATGATGGAAACTCCACTCTTTCAGCTCAACAAGATCACAGGGATTGTTCTCTCCCCAGTTCCCAGTTGAGGGCTATGCAGTCTCCCTAGGAAAGGCAGGTTGCTAGAATTTCTCATCCCCTCTCCCCCTAGCTATGTGTTATAGAGGCTAAATTCTAGGCAAGTGCTACCCAGAGGTGTGGGCTTCCATCCATCTGGCCCTTGCTTATACGACAGAGACTCTACCCCAGGTATAGAAAACTGAGAATACTAAAGCCATGATGCTCTTGACTAGCTTACTTGTAAGGTGGTGGTTCTATACCAGGATATACAAGCTGGAAAGAACAGAGGCTACTACCCTCATCCAATGCACTGCTATTAAAGTAGAGTAACACTCCAAGAGAAGCAGGTCACTGTGACCACCCTAACTTTAGAGCTGTGGCTTTGTAATGTTTGCCCAGGGGAAGAAACAGCACATAAGAACAGAGAACTCCAGAACTCTCCCCAAAGAAAATGGCTTTATGTGAAAGAAAGTGTAGAAAAATTCAAGTCTAAGGACACTATAAAAAACTATGGGAAAACGGGCAGCAAGCAGTTAAGAGAAGGCTGGTAGCTGCTTGAGAGAAACAAGCCAAACGTTAGGCCAACTACTTTACCAGAGAGAACTGGGAAAAAGACAGCTAAGAAGAATACTCTAGGGTCAGAACAAAACTCAAAGATTACTTTCAAAAAAAAAAAAAAAAAAAAACAGCCCCACAAAGGGTTCTGAATTTAATTGGATCAGATTATGGCAACAATTTATGCCCCAAACTCATTGTTGAAAACTATAGAGCAATTATCTAGACATTGTTGGAGGCCAACAGCTGAGTGAGATTAAGGAAAAATACTGTAAAAACTAGCCTGCTGAAACTACTGTAATAACAGGGTGACTGTGTATATATCCAAGGCTGCACTCTCTGAGGAACAATTTCACAGGCTTCATACTTTGGGGGAGATAGACTTGACTAAAATAGTCCAGCCAGCCACCAAGCAAATACACAAGCACACAAAAACCACAACAAGCCCCTGAAGGGGAGGATTAGCATTCAGAGTTGCTATAATGTACTAACTAAAGTGTCCAGATTTTAAAAAATGAGAATTGTAAAGAAGCAGGAAATTATGACCAATACATAGAAAAGAAAATCAGGTAGCAAAAATTGCCTGTGAGACAGTGATGATATCAGATTTAAAATAAAAATGTGTGAAAGCAGCTATTATAAACATATTCAAGGAACTACATGGAGCCTTCTTAAAGAAGTAAGAGAACACATGATGATGAAATCTCATCAAATATAGCATATCAACATAGGGAGATAAGTTATTAAAAATAAAAAATGTAAATTCTGGAATTGAAAAGTAAAATAACAGAAATGGAAAATTTACTAGAGAGATTCACCAATAGATTTGAACTGGCACAAGAAATAATTAACTAATTTGAAGATACACCGACAGAGATTATGCAATCTGAAAGACAGAGAAAAAGAATGACAAAAGTGAACAGAGCCTCAGAGAAATATGAAACACCATCAAACACACCGACACACACACAATATGAGTATCAAGAAAAAGAGAAGAGAAAGCAGCAAACAAAATTTTAAGAAATAATAGCTGAAAACATCCCAAATTTGATGAAAAACATTAACACACACATTAAGAAGTTCTAAAGCTCAATTAGGGTAAATGCAAATAATTCACACATATCATATTAAAAATGCCAAAAGCAAAAGACAAAGGAAAAAATTACTGAAAACGCAAGAGAAAAATGACTTCTCATTTATAAAGAAACCCTAACAAGATTAACCACTGGCTTCTCAGCAGAAATAATGGAGGTCAGACACAATAGGATAACATATTAAATGTGCTGAAAGAAAAAAAAAAAAAAGCCAAACAACCATCTTATATCCAGCAAAACCACTTTTTATCAAGGAAGGTGAAATAGACATTTTGAGATAAAAAAAAATTGAGAGAATTTGTTTTTAAAAGACCTGATTTACAAATTAAAGGAAGTTTTTTTCAAACTGAAAGCAAGTGACTACAGATGGTAGTTCAAATCCACCTTTAAAAAAAAAATATCTCCACTAAGTTGATTGTATGATTATAAAAGATAGTATAAATTATATTTATTTTCCTTTCTCCACTTAACTGATATAAAAAGCAATTGTATAAAAAATGTGTATATAATTTTATTGTTAAGTCTATAACAGAGAAATGCAATATATTTGCCAATAACAGTACAAAAGGTTGAGTGGGAGCAAAGCTGTACTGAAGTTAAAAAATGAAATTAGATGGAATCTGAAATACTCAGAAACAAATGAATCAGAAATGGTAAATAAGGTTGAGATAGGAAACTTTTGACAGAATTTGTGTGCTCTTATATTTTATATATTTTCTGTCCTTTCATCTTTTAACTACTTTAATAAATATGAAATTATATACAGTAATAATCATAACAATGTGTTATTTGATTTGTAATATATAGGTGTAGTATGTTAGTATAAATCTGAGTTGATTCTTATAAATTATGATGTATATTGTAAACCCAGTAGTAAACATTAAGAAAACAACTCAGAAAATATAGTGAAAAATCAATAGAAGAATTAAAATGCTATCTTAGAAAATATTCACTTAATACAAAAGAAAGCACAAAAGGAAGACTAGAGGAACAAAAAAGACATATGGCATATATAGAATAAAAAGTTAAATGGCAGACTATAACTATGGTACTAATAATATTAAATGTGAATGTATTAAATAATCTAATGAAAAGGCATGCATTGGCAAAATAGATAAAAAATTATTAGAGAACCAACTCTATGCTGTCTATAAGAGGAACATTTCTTTAGTTTTAAGGATACACATAGGTCAAAAATAAAAAGATGGCAGAAAAAATGTCATGTAATCAGTGGCCATAAGAAAGCTTGAGTGGCTATATAAATATCATACAAAATAGATTTTAAAACAAAATACTTTACTAGAGGTATAAAGGACTATTTTATGGTGATAAAACAGTCAATCCATAAGGAAGATATAACAAATATAAATACATGTGCACATAACAACAGAGCACCAAAATAAATGAAGTAAAAACTGAAAGAAAGCAAGGGAAAAGAGACAATTCTGGAATAATAAATGGAGATTGTAAAACCCCACTTTTAATAACAGATAGAAAAACTAGAAGAAAACTCAACAAGGAAGTAAAAGACTTAAATAAAACTATACTAGAATCTGTAAAATATTCCACCCAACAACAGAGTATGTATGCTTTTCAAGTGCTCATGGGACATTCCCTAGGATAGGCAAGATGCTGTGCCACAAAAAAGCCTCAGTACATTTATAGAGATTAAAATAATACCAAGTATTGTCTCCAACTACAGTGAAATAAAATTAGAAATCAATAACAGTAGGGAATGTAGAAAATTCACAAAAATATGGAAATTAAATAACACATTCCAAAATAACCAATGAGCCCAAGAAATCTTAAAGGAAAGAAAATACTTCAAGATGAAAGAATATGAAGACCCAATAAAGCAAAATTCATGGAAAACAGTTAAACTCATGATTAGAAATTTATACTTCTATATACATTTTAAAAATGAAGATCTCAAATAAATAATACAACCTTCCACCTTAAAACATGGAAAAAAGAAGAGTGAACTAAACTTAAAGCAAACAGAAGGGGAGAAATGATAATGATTACAGCAAAAATTAATAAAACAGAATGAAAACAATGAAGAAAATCAATGCAACCAAAAGTTAATTCTTTGAAGAGACAAATGGACAAACCTTTAGCTTGACTGATGAAAGAGAGAGAGAGAGAGAGGGAGAGAGAGACTAAATTACTGAATTACTAAAGGAATTCAGGACATTACCAATGACCTCACAGAAACTAAAAGTCTTATAAGGGAGTACTATAAAAAACTGCATGCCAATTAATTAGATATTAATAACTTAGATGAAATGAACAAATTTGTAGAAAGACAAGGTATTGAAACTGACTTAAGAAAAAGTAGAAAATCTGAGTAGACCTCATTACTCCTTTAAGTATAGCCCAAAAAATTGAAAACAGGTATTCAAGCAAAGACTTACACACATATGATTGGATATTGAGTCAATATTGAATATTGTTCAACCACAGAAAGGAATGAGGTAAAGATTTGAATGTGATGAACCTTGAAAGCACTATGCTATTTGAAAGAAGCCAGACACACACAAAAAAGGTCACATGTTGTGTTTTTCCATTTATATGAAATATCCAAAGTAAGAAAATCCATAAAGACAGAACACAGATTAGTAGTTGTCAGGGGTTGAGGGAAGGAGGGAAGGTGAGTAAATGCATAATGGGTATAGGGTATAGGATTTTATTTTGTGTGATGAAAATATTTTGGAACTACAAAGAGGTTGTAGTGGCACAAGATTGTGAATGTATTAAATGCCACTAAATTGTTCATTTAAAATGAATAATTTTATAAGAATCTCACCTCAATTAAAAAATAAAAGGAATTACTTTCTGGAAAGAGGTTAAGTAGATACTTGGGAAAATAAAACATTGTAGATCCTAGCACTCTGGGAGGCCGAGGCGGGAGGATCTCTCGAGGTCAGGAGTTCAAGACCAGCCTGAGCAAGAGTGAGACCCCGTCTCTACTAAAAAAATAGAAAGAAATTATCTGGACAACTAAACATATATAGAAAAAATTAGCCAGGCATGGTGGAGCATGCCTGTAGTCCCAGCTACTCGGGAGGCTGAGGCAGGAGGATCGCTTGAGCCCAAGAGTTTGAGGTTGCTGTGAGCTAGGCTGACACCATGGCACTCTAGCCAGGGCAACAGAGTGAGACTCTGTCTCAAAAAAGAAACAAAAAAAAACCATTGTAGAACTTAATTTTTAAAACTCAAAAATTTTATTGTTCTATAAAATGGGCAATAGAGCAATAATTTACTAATCTAGGGTTTCTGTGGTTTTGAGAGTTAGTTTGATATTGTCAGTTTGGAGTCAGAAGTTTCATTTTCAAGTACAAAATACTTCGGTTGTGGATATTTCATTAACCTCAGTATTCTTACTTGAAAAATAAGAATAATAATGATCATACTTACTCTCCATACATCATTGGGTACTTTTAAGGATCAAATGAAGTCTGTACGGTGGAGGAAATTGCTTTGCAATGTACTGTATCAATATAGGATGCTACTTGGTGCTGTCACGTGCAATTCCAGGGGTTACCAGCTATTTAGCCTACAGTTAATGCACTGCTGCCTTTGGGCAATGCTACCAATTTGACCATTATTGAGTTGTGTACTATGCCTCGGTTGGATACATGTATAACACTCATTTAGTAATAAATGCATTTTATTTACTCTATTTGCACTTAGAAAATGAGAACATATTTTGGGAGAATTATTTTTAGAAGGATAAATGTGAAGAGTTTTTCAGGCCAACATTTTTTTTTCTCCTGGGGTTTATTCTAAAGGATTTAAAGCTATTTTAGGCCATATTTTAAAGTGGTGGCTTCTGTCTTGGTTTCTTTCATTTTTCTGGTTTCTAATACTTCTGCCACTAATATTAATATGATAAGATACATAATAGATGTATTTTCCCAGTGTTACACATCTTGATCTCTTTAATATGCTTTCTCCTTTTTTAAGAGTGAATCAAGGAGAGAAACAGCAAACTCTTTGGCTCCAGCTGTAAATCTGATCTTGCCAGTGACAGGGTTAAATATCAAGGGTGGGTTCCAGTTGTTATTTTACTGCTGCCATTTTGAAAGGCCATGTCTTATCAGTTCTCAACTCCCAGAGACTGTCACAGTACTGATGTACAGTCAGCTATAGTCAGTGTAAGACTCTCTGCTTAGATAATCAATGAACAGCTGGTCCCATTCAGTTATTGTGTTCATGTCCAGGGGTGGATCATATTAAGCCTACCAAGCTGCAGTTATTTATTGACAGCCTAGCAGCAGTGGCCTGGGGCCCAGAACAGCCTCCCCTGGGAAGGCCTAATGCACACCAGCAAGTCCCTAGTCTAAGAAATAGTGCCATTTGAGACACACTATGTCTTTTCTTTTTGATTGCATACAGGGTTTGTTTTCTTGAGATAGTTAAAAATATATTTCCTATCATTATAAAATTAATGCATGTTTATTAGAGAAAAATCAGAAAGTACACATAAACTAATAAGATAATAAGATATCCTACCATTCAGAAGTAATCAGTTATCACATTGGTATATACATAGATAGGCACACACTCACACATTGCAAAATGGTACTATCACTGGGTTATTGTTTTGGAATAAACTTTTTAAAACCAAGATACATAATTAGCACATTTTCATTAAATACATGTTTCTAGAATATTATTTTTAATGACTGTGCAACATTCCATTGTATGGATGTGGCACATTCACTAAACCAATCTCCTGTTTTGTATTTTTTTGCTATTTTCTTGGACTTCTATAGAAAATGCAAACATTTATTTCGTTCCTGAAATAGGTTTAGAATAGAAACATGCTTTTTAAGGAAGTAGTCACCATGGGTGACTTTTGTATACCTCTTCATTAAAAATGACGACATTTTACTTTGTGTCTTTAACTTCTCTTGGAGTGCAGCTCTTCTCAGAAGCAGATTTCTTCCTCAGCAGGAACCATGCCATTTATAGCCTCAGTGTCTCAAACACATTCCCACTCTTCATTTTCTGAGATTCATTTCTCTACCTAAGCCCAAGAAACATGGTAATTATGTCTTGCTCTTTGTACCCATTCTTGGGGAATGTCTCCTGAGCCTCCTGGTGAGAATGAGCTTTTAGAAGACAATTTAGAGAGATGTCTACTAAATGGGGGCATGCTTGAATATCAGAACTTTATATCCTAAGTTGCTTTTGAAAATTCATATTGGAAAGTCCACTCTCCTATGGTTAATGAATACTAATGATTTTCTCCAAGCCTTATGGAGGGAAAGGTTTGTATACTGGCCTTTTACCACAAACATGCTAAAACTAATTCCCAGTGATGGCAACACGTGTTTTCCCACTAGGATGTTCCCTGGAATTAAAACTTTATATCTTCAGACGTACATCATCAGGGTAGTCCCCAAATACAGGTAAAGAAAAGTTTAAGAAGAAAATGGGTTCACTTTGCCTTGGCTTCAGTCAAAAAAATAAAGTACCCATAACAGATTGAGTGCTCATTACTCATATACTAAGAATGGCAAAGACTGATGGAAATTCTTCCTGATAGGACCCTTATAAATCACCTAGAATAACCTCTTCATTTTATAACCAAGGAAAAATGAAAAGACTGACTCAAGGTTACATAAACTAATTATAACTAATTTTACCTAAATCAGAATTAAGGTTTTAATTTTCTGATTTCTAGTTCAATTTTTTCCCATAAAATTTAATTGCAGACTACCATGCAATTCATACCACAGGAAAAGGTAGTTACATACATCTTCCAATTGCCTAGAGAGTGAAGGGAAGCCTCAGGAGTCAGTAAAGAGTAACTGTTTTAGGAGTAGTGCACCAGACAGTTAACAGTGTGGACTTGAGAGCCAGTAAAGTTTGCAAATCCCAGTTGCACCAGTAAATAACTGTGTGACCTTGGTCACCTCATAGTCTCCCTTTGTCTCTGATTCCTTTGCTCAGTAAAATGAAAATGATAATAATAATCACGATAAAATTAATATGGTTGTTCATAAGATGACAGTTGAAGGCCACGTATAGTTGCCATAAGAAAACAAGCAGAAAATCGGCCATATGGTAGGTAAATTATATTGGCTCTCTCTCCAGATCACCATGCCCAGAGCTCTGCAACTACTAAGAGTGTTGAGCTGTTTTCTTTCTGATGATGAGGGTGCTTGTGATACTTTATGTTCATGGTCTTACCAATGGCACTTCTACATTTAGAGGAAACATTGCAATGAATGAGGAGGTACAAGGTTGTTCTAATTTTAACAAATACTGGTATTCTGACAGAGAAATTCTGTAGCAATAGAATAACTGCAGTCTATTTATTGTTAACTAAATGGGCTGAAACCATCAATCTTTTTAATTTGGCTTAGTTCCTACGCTCATGACTTTTGGAAGCTGTGTCATTTTTCTCAGAATTTGAAGGAAAAAAAGCTATAAATTCACATTTTTCTCTCTGATTTTCATGCTACCCACCAGGACCTACAGGGGAAAGGATAGCTTATTTGCCCTCCTTCCTTCCTAATTTGAAATGTTCAAACATCAAAGGGTGAACATGATGCTTTAAGCATTTCTGGTCACAAATAATGTATCTGATTGAAGCCCACTATTGAGACAGTTTTATCACCAGAATAATTAATGTTTTAGCTGGGATACTCATTCCACGTTGCTTCTGGCTGTGAATTTTGATTAGGTGCTAAGAGAAGAGGATTTCATTAGCAGCTCACCAGAGATGTTGTTATTCAATTGCTAACAAACTAAATAAGGAACTTTGTGGCGAAGGTGATTGCTCAAGGTTTGTTTGTCCCCCTTTAGACCCAGCTGGTTGGTTGCAGTATAATAAAAATGGTACCATTTGTGCTACTTCAGTAGCAGACGTGATTAGGCCATGAAAGTTAAAAGCTTACGTCATCAGAGCTTCTTCCTGCCACTGTCTCTGACCCTGGAATTACTAATCATATTACTGGAAAAGACTTTTCTCTTGATTTATCATTGCATAATGGCTCCATTACTTAGTTGCAAAAGAAATTACCCATCACATCTTGTTCCTTTTTGGTTTTCTTGAGCAGGTCAAAAGAGGGTCCCAACAAAAAGGCTGAGCAAGACTGAATTCTTGATCCTTTTCCAAGTTTTAACTTATTTCATTACAACAGTATCATTTCTCTTCACTCTTCCATATGAAACCTCAGTTCCTATCTTTACCTCATCAGCACATGTGGGCAATCCTTAGGAAGTGAAATTAATTATTATAAGGTCAGACCCCACAAACAGTATGTTGCACGTGAAGTGGGGGAAAATGTCTTGTCTAACTTGGGGCTCTATTCAGAAAAAGCTAGGTATAAAAACATGTTCGTGAGCTATTGGTTCATATTTGTGGGTATGTTATTTATATACATTTTCTTCAGTGTTTGATTTTACTTATGCATAGAACACCTTTTTTATGTTATACTATTACAATTTAAAAGTGGTTTTAAATTTTTTTTCTTAAAATTTATGATGTCTCTGGTTCATGAGAACCCCATTTTGAGTTCATTTTATTTTTCTTTGAAGGAGGTCGGTAGCCAAGGAATGTGACAAGGAGGATCATGTTTGGTTTTTGTTATGATGTTCATCCCTACCTGTAAAGAAAGCCAGAATAACTCATTTACTCAGTCATGGGAATTAATTAGCTGCTTTCTACGGCCAGCTCGAGCAGTCTATGTTCCAAGTTAGTGCAGAAGGTGAGAAGAGCCTATCTGTTCAGATTCAGGAAGAGCTTCAGCTAATCCAGTAAAGTAGAAGTTTTTGTTAGTTTTAACAGTGAAAGGTAAAGATGGAAGAAACAGATGGAATTTAATAGCAGAGAAAGCTGTAATTAAACAGAGATAATAGGTAAGATTCGCTGCATGCCTCCTGTGTGCCAAATACTATACTAAGCACTTATATTTTATCACTGAACCTCAAAATACCCCTTCAGGGACATTTAATACAATCTTTCTTATAATAAACACAATTTGTCGTATTGTGGGAATGACTGGCTTGCTCCATTCTAATCAATGAACATGCTATATTCCTCTTCTTATTTTGGTCTTTAATCCCTGCCAGCAATGTTCTCCATGTAGAACGTAACAGTACTCCATATAGAAAACTTTTATATCTTTTGCCAGATTTATTCTTAATAATTATTTTGCTGGGTGTGGTGGTTCACACTTGTAATCCCAGCACTTTGGAAGGTCAAGGCGGAGGATCCCCTGAGGTCAGGTGTTCAAGACCAGCCTGAGCAACGTAGCGAGACCCCGCCTCTACAAAACATAAAAAAAAAGTTAGCCAGGCATGGTGGCACACGCCTATAGTCGTAGCTACTCAGGAGGATGAGGCAGGAGGATGGCTTGAGTCCAGAAGTTCGAGGGTGTGGTGAGCCATGTTCTCACCACCACACTCCAGCCTGGGTGACAGCGCAAGACCTTATCTCTAAAAAGAAAAACATATTTTGGTTTTTTTGTCATAGTATAAATAAATTGTTATTCTAATTTCAAAGTCTAATTGTTTGCTTTTAATATAGAATAGATGCAATTTATTTTTCTTCGTGAACTTTGTATCTAGTGACCTTGTTAAATTCACTAGTAATTTTTTGTAAATCCTGAGGATGTTTTTATGTAAACAAATTATCTGCCACATCGAGATGGCTTTACTTCCTACTTTTGGATTGTAATGCATTTTATTTTCTTGCATTATTGTAGTGGTTTACAACTGGAGGAAATTTTGCTCCCCAGGGGATATTGGCAATTCCTTTTTTTTTTGGTTGTCAAAACAAATGCAAATAGTGCCATTGTTAAGAAATCTACTTCATTGTAATGGCTTGGGCATCTATTGCTCTCTTTAGTACAATGTTGAATAAAAGTGGTGAGAACATGCATTTACCTTGTTTCCTTCTTAGGGGAGAAAGTGTTCAAGTGCTTAATATTTTATCATTAAGGTACAATATGCAGTGGATATTTTAAAAATGTCCTTTATTAAATTTAGAAAACTTTTTATTCTAGTTTGAAAATTTTTATCACAAATGTATGTTGATTTTTGTCAAAAGCCTTTTCTTTTTCTTTTTTTTTTGAGACAGAGTCTCGCTTTGTTGCCCGGGCTAGAGTGAGTGCCATGGCATCAGCCTAGCTCACAGCAACCTCAAACTCCTGGGCTTAAGCGATCCTACTGCCTCAGCCTCCCGAGTAGCTGGGACTACAGGCATGCGCCACCATGCCCGGCTAATTTTTCTATACATATATTTTAGTTGGCCAGATAATTTCTTTCTATTTTTTAGTAGAGACGGGGTCTCACTCTTGCTCAGGCTGGTCTCGAACTTCTGACCTCAAGCGATCCTCCCGCCTCGGCCTCCCAGAGTGCTAGGATTACAGGCGTGAGCCACCGCGCCGGGCCATAAGCCTTTTTCTTTTTATTGAGTTGATAATATGATTTTTCTCCTGTAATCTCTTAAAATGATGAGTTACACTGATTGATTTTCAAATGTTAAACCAACTTTGCATATGTGAAACTTAGTCATTTTAAAAACGTATTTCTAGATTTGATTTTCTAACATTCCTAGTTGGTTCTTTAAAAAATAACTTCTATCTCTCTTTATTGATATTCTTTATTTGGTGAAACACCATTCGTACACTATTCTTTAATTCTTTAGACATTGGTTCCTGTTGTTCTTTGACTATATTTATAATAGTTGATTTAAAATCTTTCTCTCATGAGTCCACTGTCCAGGGTTCCTCTAGGACAGTTTTTACTGACTAGTTTATTTCTTCTCCCTGTGTATGACCCATGCTTCCATCTTCTTGCATGTCTCATAATTTATTGTTGAAAACTAGACATTTTAAATAATATCATATGGAGACTCTTGGGGGTATAGCCACCCCAAGGGTTGTTGTTGTAGCTGATTGGTCTTATTTGTGGTGGTGTTGCTGTTAGTCTATATATATAAGGTATAGTAACCTTAACTTTGTGAATGTTATGTCATGTAATTCCAGATTATCTTATATTCTTCTAAAGAACATTGGGTTGCTTTTAAGCAGGCAGTTAATCTGGTTAACTCATACTGGAGTTCCTAATGCCTGTAGGGATTGGAAAAAGGTGGGAATTTCAGATCCTAGGCCAGTTCTTTAATCCTCAGCTGCACGTTGCTTTCATTTTACCTCACACATCTGTGACTCAGGAGTCAGCCAGGGCCTTAACCTCAGTTTATACACAGAATTTAGGGTTTTCCTTTCACTTCTGGTAGACCTGGCTTTTGTAGTTCCTTGTCCTGGTTCTTCTGGTCAGAAAAATGGTGGACTTTCTACTGGAGTTTGAACTGCTCTGCACCAATCCTGCCACACACAGGGCCAGTCTACAGAAATCCCCACGCCGGCCTGCAGCTTGTCCAAGCTTTGAACCCCCTGCCACAGTTTGTTTTTGTTCAGTCTCTGGAGTTCCCGGGTAGTTGTGTTTTATATTCTGCCCAGAGTCCATAGCTGTTATTTGTGGGAGGATTGGTTTGCCATGTGCTCCCTCATTTATCCAAGACATGGATCTCTTTGGCTTGATTTTGAATCTCCTTTATCCTAAGATTAGGGATGAAGCACGTGCCTGTGTTCTGTCTCCTCCCTTTTTCTAGGACTTAGCCACACCTTTGGCTCAGCAGCCCTGCTGAGACCCAGGACCTGGAATGGGGCTGGGGCTTTACTGGACATGTCAGCGTCTTGCTCTAGAAGACCCCTGTGAGGACAGCGTCTTGGTGGGGGGTGAGGGAGGGGCAGGGAATCTAAGCACCGGAATACTTTAAGTGGCATGTGAGTAGGTTCTGCACGGCAGCGTCTCACCCCTGCTCAACTGTAAGATGCCTTTTGTTTAGTCGGTGTGAGCATTTATAGCCTTACAGTCTGAGCATAGAAGCACAGTGACCACTGGCTACTCTCTAAGTGGGAGAAACACTGCTAATAGTGTGAATTTGTAAGTCTGGGGTTACTCCTGATGGTTCCAAGAAACATAATTCTCCATTTCCAAGCCTGAGGGGGGCCAGGTTGAGATAAAGAATGTCTTCCTTTCCTGGCCTCTCCCCTTTGCCTGTTTGGTTTATTGCTAGTACAAGAAGCTTTGCCCAGTCTAATTATGCAGGCTGGATCAATAGTTGAAATGAATGTGCTACTGCTAATTTAATAAAGTTAATAACTGACTTAAATTATTCAGTATTGATTCTCAATTTCCTTATGTTTGACCATTTCCATATGAATGCTTGTTTCAAGAAAGTAAATGTGGGCTCATAACCAATTCTGAAGTATAGCTTTACACATACGCACATGTATACATTCATGCAATGCTTAACGATGAGGATATATTCTGAGAAATGTGTCATTAGGCAATTTTGTCATTGTGTGAACATCAGAGTATACTTATAGAAACCTAGATGGTGTAGCTTACTGCTCACCTAGCTTATATGGTATAGCCTACTGCTCCTAGGCTACAAACCTGTACAGCATGTTTGTAGCTGTACTGAATATTGCTGGCAATTGTACACAATGGTAAGTATTTGTGTATCTAAATATATCTAAACATAAAAAAGGTACAGCAAAAATATGCCATTATAATCTTATGGGAAGACTTGAATATGTGTTCTGTCATTGGCCGAAATGTTGTTATGCAGCGTATGACTATGTGTATATATATTTATATATACACACATATACATATATGTATATATAATATATACATATATGTATTATATTTATATATACATATATATTATTGTATTTATATATGATATATATGTATATATGTATTATATTTATATATATATTTATAAATCTAATGATTCCTCAAAGAAGGATCTGATTACAGGAGAACAATAATCTGTCTCTCCTTGCCTGGAGGCATTTGTTACCTATGAAGATAAATATTTCCGAAAAACAATCAGACGACATTCTAATGATGGAAGTTCAGTGACAAGAATGGGCAAGGTGAGAAAGTTACTTGTTTCTGTGCTGACCTGACTACACATAGGAAGGATTCACAGTGACATGATGCAAGAAGGATGGGGGCAGACTTGACATTGTTAGAGAAGAGAAACTTAAGTAGGGATGAAGCCCAGTGCCCAAAGGCAACCAGGAACATACTAGTAGTCAAAAGTCCAGTTTATTAACTTGCTACGGCAATATAGCAGCACACAAACCATAGCATCTCAGCAAGTGGAAGGAAGGATGGGTTTATTCCAGGGATTGGGCTTGTGCTAGGTAATTTTGGGGATGGCTTAAAGAAGTGAGGGCTGGTTCTGGATTGGGTGCTGCAATAAGCAGATGTGATTTGATGATGGAGTATATTCCCCCACCTCCCTTGTATTTTTTTAAGTTTTATTGAGATATAACTCACATAACATAGAATTCACCCATTTAAAGTAATACAATTCGGCACTCTGGGAGGCCGAGGCGAGTGGATCGTTTGAGCTCAGGAGTTCGAGACCAGCCTGAGCAAGAGCAAGACCCCATCTCTACTAAAAATAGAAAGAAATTATATGGACAGCTAAAATATATATAGAAAAATTAGCCGGGCATGGTGGTGCATGCCTGTAGTCCCATCTACTTGGGAGGCGGAGGCAGGAGGATTGCTTGAGCCCAGGAGTTTGAGGTTGCTGTGAGCTAGGCTGACGCCACGGCACTCACTCTAGCCCGGGCAACAGAGTAAGACTCTGTCTCAAAAAAAATTAAAAAAAAAAAATAAATAAAGTAATACAATTCAATGGTTTTTAGTATATCACAGTGAAAGACTAAACATACATATGAACAAGGGCCAGATTATATATAAAAATTTAACTCTGGCTGGGCGCAGTGGTCACGTTTGGGAGGCCGAGGCAGATGGATTGTTTGAGCTTGGGAGTTCGAGACCAGCCTGAGCAAGAGCGAGACCTTGTCTCTCTAAAAAAAAAAAGAAACTAGCTTGACAGCTAAAAATATATAGAAAAAATTAGCCAGGCATTGTGGCACATGCCTGTAGTCCCAAATACTCGGGAGGCTGAGGCAGGAGGATTGCTTGAGCCCAGGAGTTTGAGCTTGCTGTGAGCTAAGCTCACGCCACGGCACTCTAGCCTGGAGCAACAGAGTGAGACTCTGTCTCAAAAAAAAAAAATATATATATATATGTATATATATATATATTACTCTAACCCACATTCTGCAGCAACCAGTCCAGGAAATCAACCCATTATCTCTAGTGACTATCTCAAGAAGCCAATCTGCTCTCTATGTCAGATTTGTAGAAAGTAAGACCACTATCTCTAGCAAACAATTTAGGACACTAAATAATAACCCCTATAAAAATCAGTCCCAAATATCCAGGATTTGATTAATAACTCACAGGTTCCCTAATTTTTGCCCTCACTTCAAACTCAGAACCAACCAGAGAAAGCCAAACACTCACCCTTAAGAATATCGGATGCCTTGCTGCTTCCTGCCTACAGCTCCACACACTGACAGCCTCCAAGCAAGGCACACCTGAAGGCTTCCTTCCATTTTTCCACTATGAAGCTTTCCCACTCCTCTGCCTGCCTTTGAGTCTCTGCCAAACACAGCTCATGGTGGCTTACTCCCTTGCTATAGCAAGCTCTGGATAAATAGCCTTTGTCCATTCTTATTTAGTTAGTCTTTATTTATTTCCACAATGGACATGTGCACCCATCACCACAATCAATTTTAGAACATTTTCATTCCCTCAAAGAAACCCTGTACCCTTTAGTTACCACCTTCATACCCTCATCTCCTCCCCCCCGCCACCACCCCCCATGATCTAAACAAGTACTAATCTACTTTCTATCTCTATAGATTTTTCTGTTCTGGACTTTCATATGAAGGAAATCATATCGTATGTGGCCTTTTGTAACTGGCTTCTTTCACTCAGCATAATGTTCACAAGGTGCATCCATGTTGTAGCATGTGTTAGGATTTCATTCCGTTTTTATGGCTAAACAATATTTCATTGTGTGGATAGATCACATTTTGTTCATCCATTCATTCTTTAATAAACATCTGAGTTGTTTCCACCTTTTGGCTGTACAGCTAGTGCTGCTATAAAGATTAGAGTATCTTGACAATTTTTATTTAGGAGCCAAGATGAATGCAGAGGAGCAAGAGTTGTCATTGGGAAGGAAGCAATAGTCACCGTTGTCAGCAGGGGGAGAGGGATGTTTGGTTACTTTGTGGTGGTATAGCTTCCTTGTCTTTGTTTTATGTTCAGATATGAATATGGAGTCATCTTGTTTCTGTCTTCACCCAGCGACCCTGTCTGTTTATTGTTGGGATTGTTCATATTCATTATGGGAGACTACAGCCTAGCTCCTAGGTTCCAACTTCAAGGCAGGTTTTAAACCTATTCTCTTTCTTGTTCTCAGAGGCAAATGTTCTCACAAGCACGTTACGTGAGAAATAGTTAAAAGAAATATGAATGATATACTATAATAGATGCCAGTGAAAAACAAAAACAGAAGCTGCACTATAACACAGAAATGGTACAAAATCAGTTTGATTCTGAAGGATGTAATTAGCAACAGTAAGGTGGGCGCATGTCAGCTGAGTCCCAGGCAGTCCTGTGTGTTTAACAGCTTAACTGCCTGAAAATGGAGTATAGCAAAGGAATGTCTTACTTCTAGATATATTTGAGTGGAAACTGGCTTTCCACTCACTGGTGATTTTGTAAAGGGAATTCAGGCAAATGATAGACCCTTACCTTGAGATCTCTTCAAGTATTTCATTGTGTGTGAGTACCTGGAAGTCCCTCCTGGAGAGGGGCCCCACACTTGTAAGAGGTTCTCACCTCTGTCCTCTGCACTGCAGAGGAGAGGTCGCCTTCGTGATCTCTCACTGGCCTAACCCATGTGTACATAAAGCTAGAGAATAGAACCACCTTTCATTTCTGTGCATGGGTAGTTTTTTTAAAGTATTTTCTGGAACATGTTAGAAGATGTTAAAGGACAAACACAACAACAAAGCACTAGAGAAGCCAAGAGCTTTCAGGCAGCCCTGCCTGCCTGGCAATAGGTATTTTCTAGAACTGACATTCAAACAAACCACCCAGGGTTGTCATCTTTATGTGGTTTCTATCGTCCCAACTCCACTATCATTCACAAACCTGGAGACACCTAAGCCTGCGGTTTTGTTTTATTTTGTTTATTTGTTGAAATACTCTTTTTAGACCCAGATTAAATAAAGTGAGTTTGATGCTGTTTATTTATTTGTTCTGCGTGACCATACTGACCAATGATCCACTGGTTGGCATGTTCCAGACCTCACAGTGTCTGCAAAGGTGTATAAGCGAGACAGAAAAATAGACAAGCCATGCCAGAGGGCAATTGTTTACTAAGACACATGCCGTGCCTGGGTTCTTCCCACTGTCACTCTAGTCCTTGCCTTTTAACAAAAAATAATTGAGTTTTTGTTCTCTACATTTAAAAATCCTGTTACACTTCCCTTTAGAGGGTCGTTTTTGAGGGGCACAGGCAATGGCCATCCTGGAAAGCCTAGAATGGCTCCTTATTATCTTCAGAGTGAGAATACAAATTTTCCCTTAGCATTTTAGGTTTCCTATGATCTGATTCCCAACCTCTTTTTACACTAGTAATAATGATAATGATGATGACGATGATGATGATGATAAAAGATTTACTGAGGAATGTTCATGTTCCGAGCACTCTGTGAAGCTCTTTCCTCGTATTTTCTCATCTGAGCTCCACAACACACCTATGAACTAGGGAAGTGCTATTATATCTATTTTCCAGATGAGGAAACTGAGGCTAAGAGAAGTTAAATAACAATTTGCCCAAGAATACACAGTTATAAAGTGGTGGATTTATATACAAATTGAAATAAGATTCTAAAGTTTATTCTTTTAATTTTTTTGTGTTCTGCCTTATGATCTCTAGGAACATCCTCAGTGCATGACTACTGCCCCACTAATGCTGTAAGCTCTACGTTCTTTCTCTCTGTGTCCATACTCTGTCCACTGTCGCTTCTCCAGTTGCTTAGAAGCTCCTTTTCCAATTAGTACACTGGAAAAGCATAGGGGTATCCGGGGAAATATTATCTCTAAGGAAAGAGTTTCAGCAATTGATTGGAACAATCTCTGAAGCATAATTCGTTGAAACCCACGTGGCTGAGACAACGTACGTGCAGAGCCCCAATGAAAGCAGTTGGATACAGTGACAATTAAGAAAGAGAAGGTGCTTTGACAATGGGCAAGAACTAATATTTGCCAAGTGCATATTGTGAGCCAGGTGACTTAGTATTCACAGTAATCCCATGAGGCAGGAAACCATTTGTGGGAGGGAAACCCAAAGATGGTTCCCACCAACTGATGATTACATCCTTATGAAATGCTGTCCCTTGAGTTTGAATAGCACTGATGACTTTCTTCTAACCCACAGACTATGGCACAGGTAATGGGATGTCACTCCTGCGATTAAGTGATGTAAGATCATGACTTCTTTGAGGAAAGAAGTCACTTTGATGCTTTGATGAAAGAACTGCCTTGTTGGAGAGGCTGAGTGTCCAGGAAGGGAGGGTGGCCTCTGGCCAGGAGTCAGCTGGGAATGGAGGCCCTCAGTCTATCTAACAACCCGTGAAGAACCAAATTCTGCCAACAGCCACATGGGCTTAGAAACAGACCCTTCTTCAGTCACGCTTTCAGATGAGACCTCATCCCTGGCTGACACCTTGATTGTGACCTTGGAGAGTCCATGTTTCAGATGCAGGTGTGTCTGACTACAAGTACTCTGGGCTTTCTTTTCTTTTTTTTTTTTTTTTTAGCCACTCCCATATTTCATCCTATAGCTTATAACAGAATTCTATAAGAACCCCTTACAATCTTCAAAGATGTGAACATATGATAATCATACATCTTGTTGCTTTGAAGAGCAGATGAGGTGTAAATTAGAAGGGGAGTATTTACTTAATAAATGCTTCCCTTCAGTGTGCTAGAATGTCACAGCAGAGTTGAAGGAAGAAAAGACCAGACTAGTACTGTTGTGGAATTTTTCCCTTCAAAATGATTGTCATGATCTCTTTAGTCTCAGGTCACCAGATTTATTTCCTCAAGAGGGTGTTTGCCAAATACATCAGTATGGAGGATTTTTTAAAAACTTATATTTGGAGACAGTGTAATAAATATTTATGAGGCTGGGACATTTGACTGACATTGAGTTCAGTCTTTTGCCCTCTCTGTTTACTGGTATTCATTGTTCTTTTTCTCTGATGCGGTACTTGATTGAGCTAAACCAGAAAACTATAAACAATTTTTTTTAGCACTGAGCAAATTTCATCTTCACTGCCTTCAACAGGTTTGTTTGTCTTGTTGTGACCTTGAGTAGAAGGAAATATTTCCACTTATCAAGTCAGGATGTGACGAAGCCATTTGATGATTACTTTCTCAAGGAAAAAGTGCATTCACTTTATCATGTAATTTGAAAACATGAGCTTCAAAAATATTTTACTAGTTTGTGATTTCCTGCTTCTTAAAAATCAGTATGCTTGCAGCTCAATTATAAAACTGAACCTTTGCATACGTTTAATTATAATGAGTAGAAAAATATTTGATTATGACACAATATCAAATGTAAATATTACTAATCTCAGAGGGTGCTAAAGAGTGTCCCCTTCTCTGCAAGCATGACACTTCCCACGAGTTTGGGGTTCTTATTGAATTATTATTCTTTTACCCTCTTCTAATGGCCTGTGCATTTATTCCATCCCAAGAACAATTGTTATTGAGGATGACAGGTCTGGAGGCAGATTCGCACAGGAACCTTTTGTTTCTGCCCTGACAATGAACATTTTCTTTGAATTAACCATTGCTCAGCACACTCCACTTTGAAAAACCTAATCAGTTTGCAGCAAGTTTCAATGTCCACTGGAATATTTCACTAGATAGGACCGAAGAATGAAATTAGACTAGTCTAGTTGAACCTCAAAAAGAAAAAAATGCAGAAAACTCAGGAGTGCCATTTCCTTCCAGCTCTGAGATTTATTCTTTCAGTTGTTTAAATTGGAATAGGACAAATAAATCCTGAATATTGGCCAGCAAAGTGAAGTTTTCCCTCAAAGTATTAAAGTAGGTGGTAAGTGCAACAACAGTTTTTGAATTCTGATTTGTTTTTCACCTGAAACCTTCCACACGTAACATCACACAGGTGTCACAGGTGTGTGAGTATTGCTCCAGGATAGATTTTATGAATCTAATTGAACCTGAAACATAAACATTTCATTATGATCATTTACTTTCTATTACACTTTTAATCTCAGTGCAGTTTTGCTTGGATCCATCTTAGCCTTGCCTTTGGGAGGAGACAACACACCCACATCGCATTAGCAAACTGCAGAATTAGAAGCCAAGTCTCCCAGCATTCGAAGAACAGTGATGGATCACCAAACACTTGTGCCACTAACCCTGGGAAGAATACATGGTGTGTCTTATTTTCCAAGGAAACGTTAACGTGCCAAGTGATCTGCACCTTCATTTAGGGAGAGGTAAAATTTGTTTATTTGGTGAATATTCATTGAGTCAAAGGAATTCAGTTTTAACAGCTAAATTTGTCACTGAATATCTGAATTAATACTTTCATGGTGTTTGTTTGTTCTCAGTTATTAGGCTGAACCTCAACGCTCCAGGGCCCCCCCTCGAGCCCACCCTCTGTTTACCCTACTGTTCCGTTAATGTTGATGAAGAGGCCATCACACCTTATTGATTCCGTTCTCCCTGGCTTCCCCCACATCAGGATATGGCACAGATGGGAGTCTTCACCTCATTAGAGGAGACCACTTTAATATTGACCTCATCAATCTCCTGTACACATTAGAGGCACCATAAGAATTTCTACCCCAGAGAGTTCATCTTTATAGCTTTGCTATTGTGGGTGCACCCAGGTGAGAAGCATCTCAGCTATTGAGGCAGAACTAGGGAAGTAGATGTGTTTTTGTGGGATGAATAGGAAAGCTGGGGGCACTTCACTGAGAATCCGAAAGTAGATTAGATTTATAACCTGCCTACAGTTATTTAAACACACACACGCAGCTCATACAGATCGATCTTCTTGCAAATGCAACCAGGTTAGTGTTTTGTCTTCTAAAAAAAGGAGGCGAGATGGATGGAGAGCCCATTTACTTCCAAATTTAATCACCTCAAGGCAATTAAAGCAATTTTGTGTTTTCTCCTTTAGTGCTCCCCTGAAACGACAGCATCTGGACAACTTTAATTACTGTTTCAATTCAGTAAAATGCACAGAAAAGGCAAGTTTGGTGACTAGCGATGGCTCTTTTCCCTGCTGTTTTCTTGACTGTGGGGTACTGGTTTATTCTGTTAGTGCTACACACTTGAGGCGGCTTGTGCTCCCAGGGAGCTGGAGACAAAAATCCTGAAGGAAGGTCACATATGAGGAAGCTGAAATGATGGGCACTTAGGGCTTTTTAAGGCTTTAGTGTACACAGAGTTGATTGTCTCTGTAGATCATCTCCCTGACATAAATCTCGACAGCATCACTTTAGCTGGCTCTTCCAGCCACATTCTCTCAGAACTAACTGAAAAGTATTGTCTGGTGTACAGCTAGACCTGGCAGAGACTAGATGCCTGGCATTGGACATTAAGAGACTAGGTTGCTGGGACTGTCCGTCACAACCTTGGGGCTGCCATTCATATGGTTGGGTGAGTGCAGGAGCAATCCATCTTATACGGGAAACGGTGTATTATAGATCACATTCAAGCAGGTCTGGGGGCACAAGTAAGTTACATGAATAGGTAGCTCAGACCTCCACATCATGGCCTCCTTTGCACTGATTCGTCTCCCTCAGCTCCCACCTGTGGTACCATGGAAGAGTCCCCCATAGCCAGCTGATAAAGGATTAGAAATGTCATGCTTAGTTCATGAATAAACGTTTTGGTCTGAGAAAAAACTGGATTATTGCCACATTGCATCCCTACTGGAGTAGCTTCGAGAGACCCTGGAATGAGTACCTCCTCCCAATGGCAGAGCTCGGAGCAGTAAACCTGGCTGCCAACCTATTGTGGAGAGAGACGTGGCCTCAGGTAGGGATTCACAAGGATTCCCAGGAAATGGAAAATGGTTTGGCTTGTTGTTCAGGGGACTGGCAGGAGCAATTTGGAAGGGTGGGGATAAGGAAATCTGGGGAAGAGGCATGGGAATGAATCTTTGGAGTGGACACAAAGTGGGCAAATATGTGTCTCACATCAATGCCTGCCAGAGAGCATCCACCTCGGGGGGTACCAGGCAGCCAGGTGGATGACTGGCTTGTCCAAAGGGTGAAGACCAGGCCCTGTAAGTGTCTCCCCAACCCCGTCCTGGCAGAGTGGAGTCACACATGCAGCTCTGTCACAGGAGTGGAGACAGTGGCAGGTTAGCCTAGCTATTGTCACCCTTGAGTTTAGGAACTGTTGGCAGCAAAGATAAAAACCAAGGCCTCAGTATGGTAACATCCCTCCCCATCCTTCAGGGAGATCAACCAGCCACATGGTAACACGTTGATTTTCAGTTGGGAGAAAGTGGTCATTTGTCTACACTGGGATTGATGCCTGGGAAGACTAGGCCTGGGTTTGCCTCTCTACTCACAGGGCCTCAGTTTAAACTATTTGAGAGTGCATGGAGTTTCTGATTTAACAACATGGGATCCCACAGAACCATGAATGTGTGATCACAGGATCTACTGGTCATACCATTTTCTGCATTCCCCAGAAGCCACTGGCCTGCTAATGCATTGGATTTGCCTCTGTATTGTGTAGCTAAGATGTTATCTTAAAAATAATACTGTGTGGGTTTGGATTCCATTCACATACTTTATACTTTGAACCAACAAACATCACGTAGTATTGTGTCCCCGATAGGTAGAATACATGGATTTAGGGACCAAGAAATGGAAGTAGGCCTTCTTGCCATCACTTGAAATTACCTATAGGGAATCTGTGCTTCCTGTTTCCTAAACTTTAGTCTATGTGGCATTAGAGATCCTGGCTCAGGTTTGAGTGGGGATGCTGCTACAAGGGGATGTGGTAAGGGTTCCACTGAGCCTAAAACTACGGCTGGTCATTTTGGGCTTTTCCTGCCAGTAGACCAGCAGGCAATGAGAGAAGTTACACTGGCAGGGTTAATGGACCTTTGTAATCATTGGCAGATAAGGTTGCTGACACAGAACGTGAGTGGTCAGAAGCATGAAGGGGCATGCACATTACTGGGGCACTTCTTGGTGTTTCCACCCCCCGTATAAACCACACATTGCTTCATTCATAGCCTGACAAGGACTTGGCAAGACAGATGGTAGGAGAGGGAAATAATAAATATAAATTATGATCTGGGGATCAATTGTAGTGGTAGGGAATGGAACTCATGACAAACTTCTGTTATAAATTGCCAAAAACATGTTTGTTATCAGAGCTCTAACTGAACACCAGATCGAAGAATCAGAGACAGAAGATGACAGCATGGGACACGTGTGGATCTGAGCAGCGTGAGGGGGCGCTGTAGCGGCTGTTCTTGGCTCCTCGCCTGTGTTCCTCAGCAGCGTGTTCTGTGCTTCCGTCGGGGGTCCACTGCCCACTCCCTCTGAAACCGCTGGGAAGGCCACTGGGTGCCCCACAGAGAGACACAACTTCTCCCACCTGGATGCCCTGCAACTAGTCAGATCTCCTATCTCTGTCATATCCTAGCATTTGGTGGTCAATCCAGATACATGTATTCTTTTTTTTTTTTTTGCCATTAGTTGTGCTTTTATAGAGAAGTATATCTTAAACCCAAAGGGTGACTCTAAATATGAGAATTTCCTCCTTGGTGGGGTGCTAGCATAAAGAAATTTTGGCACACAGAGTTTCCTGGTGACCTTCAGATCACAGGGGATATATATTCTGTTTCTTTCAGGTGTAATTAAACTCAAAGGAACTTTTGGTCAGCCACATCCAACACAGGTGACAAACATCTATTTATGTGACTATAAATTCAAGCCTTTCAATCCCTAACAACATTTAACTAAAGAATGCAAACCACTGGATGATATTTCCCCTTGTGGCCATTTTATAACTTTATGTATGCATCTAATTTGCTTTTATTCATTAAAAATTAAGGAGATTCTAGCAGAATAGAAGGCATGTTATGCCTGGCTCTTTGACATTTAAGGAACTTAGTTTAAATTCAGGAAGTGCTTAGACTTCCTTTGAAGCCATGTCCTCCGTCACTATGCTGCCATGCTGGTTTCTAGACACACATGACTACATATTTGTTTTTATGTCTCTATGCCTCTTCTAGTCTCCCTGTCTTGAATTCCTACACATTCATAGGCATGTGGAAAAATTCATGTCTGGGGTAAAAAGTCACGTTTTCTGTGTGGAATTCCTTAGTATACCCCAAAAGGAATAAATTGCAGCCCACTCATTCCGTGTTTCCTTTAGAAATTGCTGATACTGCTGGCATAATATTTTATGTGCTCTGGAGTGAGAGGAGGCTGGGTTTGAACCCTCGTGTGAACACTTACTAGCTGTTTCATATGAAGCTAGTTACAAAACCGTTCTAAGTATTTGTTTCCTCATCTGTGAAATGGGTATAATAATGCTACTTACCTTATGATATTGTTGTGAGGCTTAAATGAGATAATGTGTACAGACTGCTTCTTCTCTAGTTCTTGACACATAATATGTATCTACTGTTAGTGTTGCTGTCATTATTAACATTACACTGGAATATAGTTAAAGATACAGGGCTTTTTAATGTCATCCGATGGGGGGTGGGTGAGAGGTGGAAGCGGTTCACACCACACCCGCGCCCCACACCCACCCCCAGGGCCCTGGCCTCCACATTACCTTGCAACTTCCCGGCCCCAGCTGCGCTTCCGGGGAAGCCTGTTTTTAACCTTTCAACCATCAGGACTCAAAACTGTGAGACAGTTGGCCAAACTGTGCCTCCAGACCTTGGGCCCCCCCACATAGAAACCCCAGCCTGCAGACCCAGACTGCAATTTCTGACTCCTAAAATGGTCATCCAACCCCCAGACTGTAAACCCTGACCCAAAACTGTGTCCCAAACATCAGACTGTGCCCTTGATATCAAACCGTGACACTCCCTGTTCCTTTTCCACCCTTGGCCACTTTTCCCTACTTTGACCTAGAACATATCCCCAAAGAAAGCCCCGCCTTCCCCTGCCCTGTGATGATCCCAACTTCCCTCAAGCCAAAACTTCCCACCCTGCCACACCTCCCTACCACCCCAGGGCCACCAGACACATCCTCTCAAAATCCAACACACACAAAGAAAGCATCCTCCCCGATTATGAGTCCTTTGAGAACAAGAACCATCTCTTACTCCATGTATCATAATCATTATCCAACACATAGTCCTGCACGTAGTTGGTTAGCAGGTATTCCATAGATTTTTTAACAAATAACTTCATTACCAGTCATCACTGTTCTGTTCAACTTAGTTCATCATGTTATTAAAATAATTTTCTTAGGAGATCGTGCTTTGCAACAATATGGATGAAAATGGAAGACATTATGCTAAGTGAAATAAGCCAGACACAGAAAGAAAATTGCAGCATGATTTCACTTATATGTGGAATCTAAAAACAAATTAAAGTTGCATGCATAGAGACAGAATTAGAAAGGCGATTACTAGGGACGGGGGTGAGGTGAGTGGGGATGGGGGATGTAAGTCAAAAGGGGACAAAGTCGCAGTTATGAGGACTATAATTAGTAATGTTCTATTGTATACTGGAAATTTGCTAAGAGAGTAGATTTTAGGTGACTATTATTTGGGTTTTAAGACCAAATATTTCTCTATGTAGTGTGTATATGTATATTTTTTTCTGATAAATAAGTCTCTTTGATTTTCCTTCCCTTTCCTCATGAAGGACAATTCTAATATTTTAGAATTACTACAAAACTGGAAAGTAATTACTTGAATTGATTTTTTAAATACTTAAGACTTAAATAAGAAAAAACTTCACAGGTGACTATAATTTCAACTAGGAAATGAACAGTGAGAATAGGGTCAGTCAGCAGGTAATAGAGAGAAGAGAAAATTGAGGTTTATGCAACCATTAAAATGGCTGGGAGAGAAAATGTCTTTTTATTTTATTTTTTTATTTCAGGATATTATGAGGATACAAACATTTTGGTTACATTTTATGTCTTTGCCTCACCCACACAAGCAAGGATTAGAGGCATGCCATTCCCCTCTACAATGCTCACCGCATCCGTTAGTTGTGAGTTTACCCCGCCCCCCTGAAAATGTCTTTTTTATTTTATTTTTTTTTATTTTGTAAAGGAAGTCATGGGAAAAACACAGCACTATCCCAGCTCCTGCAGCACCACAGAGGGTGATTCTCAGAAGTGCTGGAAGCCAAGGGATGCTACTGCCAGTGGTTTGTGTTGTCTTCCTTTTAGAAAGCAATGAATGGATTCTTTGTCTCTTCCACTTTCCTCATATTGTACACGTGGCTCTTACTGGCTAATTCTAAGGCCAAGGAGTTCTGGGAAATAAAGTACCAGTTTTCTCTCCTGAAATGCAGAAGTTAATTTACATCAGACAATCTATATTCAATGCATTTTCTAGAGTGAAAAAAGGATGGAGTGCAAAGCCAAAATATTTGAGAGTAATGAATTACCCCTGTGGAAGGATATAATTCAAAAAATGTCATAGATAATAATGATCATATCTGTCTAGTGGGCTCTGTAAGCTAGACATGGCTATGAGTGAGGACTGGACACTGGGAGCATTGCCAGGTGGGTCCATTTGTCTTTGCACGAGCCAGCCCCTCTCCCTGGACTTCTGCTGCAGATGCCCTGCTGCTCCCAGGGCCCTAGGGCGCACTTACCGCTCTGAGAATACTTGGCTGGCATATTTGTCACATTATTATGTTATTGACTTAAAAACATTGCCCATTCCCTGCAATTTTCCATATTTATATGACCAAAAAAAGTAGCTATGCTTATCCCAAATGTGTAGTAGTTTGAGAGTAGAGGGTAACTAAACATGATCAATTTCTGTCAATTTTTTCTACTATTTCTGGAATTCATCCCCTTCTCGCTGTCATCAGCACTGCATTCTCAGTCCAAATAATCACCAGCCCATGCATCTACTCTGCATATACACATCTGCTCCAGTGAGTTTTTCAATATGAAAAAGATTCAATTACAAAAAGTCCATTGATAGAACTGCAGTGTATATATTTTTAGATACATTTCTATTTATATACAAACATACCCACATTTTGCAAATTAGGTAGTCGTTAACATACTCCTTGGGAAGTATTCATTTTCTATGTCAATAATTTAAAGGATTACTATCACAATGTGTGATGACTATGTACATCATATTGTCAGATCGTGGAGTCTTCTGCATTTTTTTGTCACCTTAAACAGTACTATGAGTAGTGTGTGCAAATGCACAGTGTGCTGGATGTCCATGATATGGAGGAATTGTTTGGCAATGTTTTTGTAACTTTATTGTAAGTTTTATGCAAGGTAGGATTAAAATATTGATAAAAGTAGAAAAATAAGTTGCAACTAAAGAGTGAAGAGTATATCTGTTTTGAATTTGAATAATATCAAAAAAGTTGATTCTGATTTAAGTTAATCCTGGGCAGATTTCATCCCCAATAATGAAAGTGTGCAATTTTTTCATGAAATTTATTCCAGTTTTGAGTTGTTTGTTATAGTTTTACTCATGTGTAAAATTTTTATAAAGGTGAAATTAACATAAAATAAAATTAACCATTTAAAAGTGTATAATTCATTGGCATTTAGCAAATTGACAATGTTGTGTATCCACTAATTATATTAAATTCTAAAATATTTTCATTGCCCCAAAAGAAAACCCCAAATACATTACGCAGTCGATTCCCATTCTCTCTTATCCCTGTCCCCTGGCAACCACCAATCTGCTATCTGTCTCTATGGATTTAGCTATTCTGGATATTTACATAAATGGAAAAATAAAATATGTGATCTTTTTTGTCTGGCTTCTTGCACTTAGCATGTTTTCAAGGTTCATTCATGATGTAGCATGGATTGGTACTAAGTTACTTTTACAGCTGAACAATATTCCATTGTGTATGTATACAATGTTTTGTTTATCCACTCATCTGCTGGTGGATATTTAGGTTGTTTCTACCGTTTGGCTATTGTGAATAGTGCAGCTATGAACATTCTTATAGAAATATTTGAGAATCTGTTTTTAACTATTTTGGGTATACACCTAGGAGTTGAATTGCTGGGTCATATGGTAATTCTATGTTTAACTTTTTGAGGAACCACAAAGCTGTTTTGCACAGTGGCTAAAACATTTTACATTCCCACCGGCAATATATGGCAGTTTCAATTTCCCCAGATCTGCACCAACATTTGTCATTTCTCCCTTCTTTTTTATTGTAGCTACCCTAATAAGTGTGAAGTGTATCTCATAGTGGTTTTAAATTTTATTTTTCCTAATGATTAATCATGTTGAACATCTTTTCAAGTGATTGGTAGCTATTTATATATCTTCTTTAGAGAAATGCCTATTCAAATACCTTTCCCATTTTTAAATTGGGTTGTTTGTCTTTGTTGAATAGTGCAAATTCGTTGTGCATTCTGGATGCCAAAATCTTATCAAATACGTGATTTCAAAGTATTTTCTCCCATTTTTTAGGGTGTCATTCACCTTTTTAATAATTTCCTTTGATGTAAAAAAGTTTTTAATTTTGATGAATTTCAATTTATCTCTTTTATTTTCTTGCTTTCTTGGTGTCATACAAAGAATCCATGGCCAATTCAGGGTCATGAAGATTTGTGCTCTATTCTAAGAACATTGTGGTTTCAGCTCTTGCGTTTGGGTTCTTAATCTATATTTTAGTTCATTTTTATATATGATGTAAAGGAAGGTTACAAATCCATGTTTTTACACATAGATATACAGTTGTCCCAGCACCATTTGTTGAACAGACTATTCTTTCCCTATTGAATGGTCTTGGTGTCCCTGTCTAAAATCATTTGGTCATAGATGGTTTTTTTTTTTTTTTGGCCAAAGTCTATGTAACCCATAGGACAGCAGAAATACTATATATTTTTAGTGAAGACCAGTAGAAGAAAATAATGTCGTAATCCTTGTGATAAAATAAAGCAATACCATTGCAGAAGAAATAGAATTAAAAAAATATTTCTAGACTCTCAATTCTATTTCATTGGTCTATATGTCTATCTCCATATCAGTAACACATTGATCACTGTTGCTTTGTAGTAAGTTTTTAAATCAGGTAGTGTCGGTCCTTCATCTTGGTTCTTTTTCAAGATTATTTTGGCTCTTTGGGTTCCTTTGCAATTCTCTAGGAATTTTCAGATTGGCTTTTTGTTTCTACAGAAAGGCCATTGGAATTTTAACTGAATCTGTAGTTGCTTAGGGGTAGTCTTGTGATCTTAACCGTATTAAGTCTTCCAAAACATGACCAACAAATGTATTACCATTATTTAGCTCTTCTTTGATTTATTTCAGCAATAAATAAACTGTGGAGTTTCCATTGCACAAGTTGTTCACATTCTTGGTTATATTTATTCCTAGATATTTTTATTCTTTTAGATGCTATCATAAATGCAATTGTTTTCTTAATTTCTTTTTCAGATTATGCCTTCCCAGTATATAGAAATACAACCAATTTTTGCATGTTGATTTTGTATCCTGTAACTTTGCTGAATTCATTTGTTAGTTCTAATAGTTTCTTTGTGGATTTTAAAGGGTTTTCTAGATATAAGATCATGACACCTTCAAATAGAGACAATTTTATTTTACTTTATCAATTTGTATGCCTTTTAGTCATTTTTCTTCATGAGTCTGGCAAATGCAAGCACCCTTGTCTTGGCCCTGATCTGAGGGGAATGGCTTTCAGAGTCTTACCATTGAGTATAATTTTATCTGTGGATTTTTTCATAAATGCCCTTAAACAGGTAGAATAAGTTCCTTTCTACTTCTGGTTTGTTAAGTATATTTATCCTAAAAGATTTTTGGATTATACCAAATTCTTTTTTTTTGCTTCAATTGCTATTATAATACATTTTTTACTTCATGTTATTAATATGGTATATTACTGTGATTGATTTTCATATGTTGCACCACTCTTTCATTTATGGGATAAATCCTACTTTGGCCAGATGTTAGCACTTTTAATATGTTACCGGATTTGCTTTGCTAGTATTTTGTTGACAATTTTTATGTTTATAAGAGATATTGGTCTGTAGTTGTCTTTTCTTGTAGTATCTTTGTCTTTGGTATCAGGATAACACTGGCCTCATAGAATCAGTTGAAAAGTGTTCTTTTCTTTTCTAATTTTTGGGATTCATTTTAAAAAAAGCTAGTTTTAATTTTTTTAAAATTATTTTTGGGATTTTTTTGGAGGTTTTTGATTACTGAGTCAATCTCTTTACTGATTATAAGTCTATTCTGGTTGCACACTTTTAAGTCTATTTGTAGTTTTTGTGTTTCTAGGAATTTATACATTTCATTTATGGTATCTAATATGTTGGTGTACAATTATTTATAATGTTCTCTTATAATCCTTTTTATTTTTATTTCTGTACTGTTGGTAGTAATGTCCCCTCTTTCATGTTTGGTTTTATTAATTTTAATATTTTTTCTATTTTTCTTAGTCAATCTAAAGTCCTGTAAATTTTCTTGATCTCTTTAAAAAACAACTTTTGGTTTTCTCTATTGTTTTTTCCAATTCTCTACTTCATTTATCTCATCTAATTTTTATTATTTCCTTCTTTCTGCTGGTTTTGGGCTTTGTTTTCTCTTCTTTTTCTAGGTCCTTAAGCTATCAAGTTAGGTTATCAATTTCAGACCTCCTTTTTTTTAATGTAGGTGTTTACAGCTATAAATTTCCCTCTGAGCTCTGCTTTTGTTGCATCTTGTAAGTTTAGGTATATTGTGTGTTCATTTTTATTCATCTGAAAGTGTTTTCTAATTTCCCCTAGTGATTTATTCTTTGACCCAGTTGTTATTAAAGAGAGTGTTGTTAAATTTCCACATATTTGTAAATTTTCCAATTTTTCTTCAGTTACTGATTTTAATTTTCATTCCATTATGGCTGAAGAAGACTTTTTGGATGGTTTAAATCTTTTTAAACTTGTTGAGATTTATTTTGTGGCTTATCCTATTGTCTCACCTAGAGAAAGTTACATGTGTCTCTTTATTTTTCGAAAACACACATCTTAATATGGCCTAAAAAAATCAATAACTTGACTCCTAACTCTCCCTCTGGCCATATTTTCTACCTGGCTTCCCTTCCTCCCCTATCTGACATGATGCTTTTTTTTACCCTTGGGTTTGCCCAACTTCCTCTAACCATAGGCTTTGAATAGGCTGCTTCTTATTCCTGATAAGCTGTTTTTGCTTTTTCCCCACTAACTAAAATTATAGCTTCTTATAGAACCACATTCTTCTCTTTCATAGAGCATCTCACTTGAAACTTTATGTTTATTTCTGTGATAAAGGGAACAAAGTCTATTTTGCTCATTATTTTATCTCCAGAAGCTAGGCTACTGCTTGGCACATAATAGGTTCTCAATGGGTATGTGTGTAATAAATGAATAAATGAAGATAAAGAGTGTGATTTTTCAGTCTTCAAATTACACCAACTACTCCAATTTTATTTGTCTGGCCACTAAACCAGAACAGTCTGCAATAAAAGAGGAAAATTAAATGAGCAAATTGGCAGCTATTATTCAACTCATTCTTAGAATTAATATGAAACACACAATTTGTTCCATTTGGGAGGAATAATTTCTTGATGGTATTATTTATTGAGCTATTTGATATATTACATTTATTCTTATGGGAAATTTAAATGCCTATAATGTACTAAGCATTAGACACAGCATATGAAAGGCAATTTGATAGTACATTAAGTGCTCAGGGTTTTTTTTTTTTTTTGCTTCTCCTATCAAAACATTTATGGACTATTATCAAAATCCTATCAAAACATTTATGGACTATTATCAAAATTCATATAGAAGGGATAGTCTTTTTTTGTATTTCTTTATAAATGAAAAATTCACGAATTTTAAATTTGTGCCACAGAAGAAAAAATATTAGAGCTAGGAAGCATTTTACAGGTAATCTAATACTCTCTCCTTGATTTAGAAATGGGAAAGTTGAGGCTCAGATGCATTAAGTGATTAATTGAAGTCACAAAGCAGGGAACTGAATTCCAAACTTTTAAAACCCATAAGAGACCTTTTTCAATTATATAGCATATTGCTACCATGGTATCTCTCAATTTATTTAATGCATACTTACGAAAGGCTTGTTTTTATTACATTAAAATTAATTTTTATGTGTCTGGCTTGAGCCATGATTTAGTAATGGGTATTGGACGTATCTTCCCAGTAGAAACAGCTGTAAAGCAGGATAAATTGTGTGGAGTAACTGTGTTTAGGCATTCGACTAAGGCAGCGTAGGGCTGTGGTTTTGGGGAGAAAAGTATTTCATGAGATAAGCTTCTCGTTTCCTTTGGGTTTCTTGCTGGGGGTCCTTTCCAAGCCATGCCATAGGGAAATGGAGCCTGAGTCCAGTGGTAATACAGGGAGAAAACACAGAGTAAAGTTCAGGGCCACTGAGGCAGCTGGAATGTGGGGAACAGGGTATAAAAGAAGGTGCATACACGCAGGAGGAGCTCCAGAAATTTATACAGCCATTCCCTTGAGTCTGTGGCCAAATACTAAGTTCTACATGCTCAAGATGAGATTCCCTAAAGCCCTGCAGAGAACAGTTACCACATTCAACTGAGACTCAGGCAAGCCCAGGGCACAGGGCTGCTCTAGACCTGCCTAACAAAGCTTAAAAATAAGCATTAATAGAATGAAGCTTATCAGCTAGTAAATATATAAAACAAAGCTCAATGTTCTTCCAATGAAGTTAACATAAATCAGACTCTGCAATGAAACATCCACAATCTTCAGAAAGCCATAAAAATGACTATACCAAGAGATACTGGACTTAGCAAATAAGAACTTCAAAATAGCTATTATAAATATGTTCAAGGATTTAAGGGAAAAGGGAACAAAAAGAATGGCAGTTGGGGATTCTGCATAGAAATTAGGACTTTAAAAAAAAAGAACAAAATGAAAATTGTGCATCTGAATCGAAAATTTTACCTGATAGGCATAGCAGCACTGTAGATAGAACAGAACAAATATTAATGGGCTCTTAGGGTAATAGAAACTGAAACATAGACATAAAAATGACTGAGAAAAATTAACATAGCCTCAGTGCACAGGTATGTCTAACATACATGTGACTGGAGTGTCAGAAAGGGAAGAAAGAAAAATTGGGCTAGAAAAAAGTACTTAAAGAAATAATGGCTGAAAAAATCCAAACTTAATGGGAAAATATCAACCCCCAGATCTAAGAAACAGTATAAACACAAAGCAAAGCCTATCGTTTTAGATTGATGAAAACCAAAACCAAAGAGAAAATTTTAAAAGCAGCAAAGAAAAAAAGATGCATTGATATAGGGGAACAAGATAAAAATAACTGCTGAACTCTCATCAGAAACAATGTAATTCAGAAAAATATAGAATGATGACTTAAAATGGTGAAAGAGAAAAGGAATTATTACCATAGAATTCTATATTTAGCAAAAATAACTCCCAAAAGTAGAGACAAAAATAAGGGCATATTCAGATAAACAAAAGCTGAGAGAATTTGTCTTTGGAAGACCACACTACAAGAAATCTTAAAAGAAGTTCCTGAGATCAAAAGGAAATTATATCAAATGGAAAAAGAAACAGAGAATTGGAAATAGTAAATATGTAGGTAAATATAAAATAGTTTTTTTTTTTTTACCTATTTCTTAATGTCTATTATTTCTTTATGTCTTTAAAAGACAGTTGGCTGTTTAATGAAAATATCAAAACACTGTATTCTGGAGTTTATAACATATGTAGCTACATATGACAGCAATGGAACAAAATATATGAGAGGCAAAAGAAAGTACACTGTTGTAAGATTCTTACATTATAGGTATAATATTTATTAAAGGTGAACTATAATATGTTAACGCATGTTGTAATCCCTAGAACAATCTCTGAAAATCTGAAGCACAGAAATATAGCTAAAAAGCCACTAGAAGACATAAAATGGAATATTAAAAACTACTCAACTAATTACAAAGAAGTCAGGGAAAAGAAGGATAAATTTATATGAAATAAATAAAAATAAAGAGAAAATGGTAATGTCATTAAATGCAAATGTACTAAAACACCATGTAAAAAGCAATGATTGTCAAATGGATTTAAAAGGCAAGAAACAACTATATGCTGTTTAAAAATATTTATCTTAAATTAAAAAAAACCCACAGATATGTCAGAAGTAAAAGGATAGAAAAAGATACCATACAAATCACAATGATAAAACTATTGGACTGATTGTATTTCTAGAAGGCACATTAGAATTCAAAGCAAGGAAACTTTTGAGAGATAGAGACATTTCACAATTATAAAATAATCAATTAGTTAAAAAGAAGAAGAAGAAAAACCCAAAAAGTATATGCACTTAATAACAGTGTGTAAACATACATGAAAAAAATTTGCAGGTTTAAAATGCGAGCTAGATAAACTGAAAAACATAATAGGAGATTTTCTCACATCATTCTCTATAATTAATAAAACAAATAGACAATGAATTCAGTAAAGACAGAGCATCTGGACCATACTACCTACTGCCTTGATCTAAGTGGAAATTAAAGAACACTACATGTTCTTTTCAAGTGCACAAGGATAGGGCATGTGCTAGGACATGAAACACAACTCAGTAAATTTAAATCATACAGAACATTTTCTCTGATCATGAAAAATTAAAATAGAACTCAAGAATACAAAGATAACTGGAAAATCACTCAATATGTTACAATCAAGCAACATACTTCTAAGTAATGTGTGGGCCAAAGGAGAAGTCACCAGAGAAATATGCACATCTTTTGAATTGAGAAAATTAAAATTCAACATATTAAAATTGTGTAATCAACTAAAGCAGTACATAAATAAAAATTATACTGCAAATGCTTAAACAGAAAAAAAGTTAAGCAGTTATCTTAAGAATTTAAAATAAGGGCAAATTAATACAAATAAGGGAAAAAGAGAAGAAATAAACACAGGAGGAACAATCCCCATTGTCTGCATTCTGTCTCTTCTCTCTGCATTCTTTCAATGCCTGTATAGTCTCACCCTTACTGGTTCTAGATCTCATCCTTAATGGTTCATGCATCTGCAGTGCCTGCATGGCCTCATCCTAGTGGTTCCTGCATCTGCAGTGCCTGCATGGCCTTATCTTTAGTGGTTCATGCATCTGCAGTGTCTCCATGGCCCTATCCTTAGTGGTTCCTGCATCTGAAGTGCCTGTATGGCCTTATCTTTAGTGGTTCATGCATCTGCAGTGTCTCCATGGCCCTATCCTTAGTGGTTCATGCATCTGCAGTGCCTGCATGGCCTTATCTTTAGTGGTTCACGCATCCTAGTGCCTGGGTGGTTTGTCCTCTAGTGGTTCATACCTTCCCAGTGTCTGCATAGGTCCCCAGGGTCTCCATGTTCTCTCTGTGTCTTGGGCCCCCTTGTTGAGTTGATTCAACATAATAAGTGAAGACCACTACCCGAGGGTGTCTGGCCACAGTTCGTCATCCATTCTCACTGTCCTTTTGGAATTACCAATATAGTAGAATCCCTCTGTGGGCTCTCACTTCCTTTATGGGTACCTCCTCAACCACCAGACCTTTCTGCCAACTGTCAACTCATGCAGTCAGCAGAGTCAAAAGCATCATCCTTTCTTTTTATTCCTTCTCTGTTGAATCTTGCCAGGATCAGCACATGTGAGCACTGGAAGACTCTAGATGAGGGTAGGTGCCTACTCGGCAGTTTCACTGGTGCTTGAGAACTATAATTCAGTTTCCTCAGCTCCCACTCTGTGAGCCTATTATTATATCACTGATTTCAAACCTTGTCTCTGCTATGTCAAAGTCAATGATAAGGTATAGGTATTTGTTAACTAAGTTGTCCTTCCTAGAGCCATCAGTGAGGTACCTTAATTTATATTTGACAAGTGAATGTTTAATGTTAACTCAGTTAAACCCAAGTGCCACTTTAAGGTGCCCATAAAGAATGGCATTAAATGTAGAAACTTCAGGCAGCAAAGGGCACTGAAGAAGATAGCTGTGAGCAGAAGGCTCCAACGGCATGTCTAGTCACATTGGTAAGTGAAGTTTTTATGTACTCATAAAGCAGTCTTGACTCCAATAGACTAAATGTGGGGGTCTTTACACTTGAGACTAACACATGTGTTTCTACTTTTCTGTGCAGGTTCTGGAGGTGAGGAGTGCACCATGAAGACCCCAGAGCCCTATGTCCACATGTGACTGGGCCCTTCGACATAAGGGCCCCAGGATTTAGGACCTGGAGACATTTTGTAGGAAGCATGGGGGCGCCTCCTGGGGTAGCCCTGACTGTCATGAAAATTCCATCTGGGGAAAATGCATCTTGTTTGCCTGAACACTATAAACTAAATGAGCCTTAAAATATAATACTGTCCTACAGGGAAATAATGGTGGCAGCACTTTAGAAGGAAATGGAAAAGACTACTACATGAAAAAAAGTATCAAGAAGAAAAATAATTTTATTGGAATGACATAGGAAACACTAGAGGAGTCTTCAGACCTCAAGTTGAATGTTTTTTGGGTGACCTTTGACAAGTTGCTCCATCTTTTTGATCCTCACTTACCTCATTGGCAAAACAAGACATTGTTATAGATTACTTTTAAGGACTCCTCTGTGTCTGCAAGGGTAAAGATTCTTTGAAATAGATCATTTGTCTTGTAAATTAATAATTGACCTCAAACAAAGTCTCATTAAGTAACTATGGGATGACTGGTATGTTAAGGGAATTTGAGTCTGTTTGCTCATACATTTTATTTAACACCTTAAAAGTTATGATATATATTTACAATTATATGCATGTCCAGAGTGTTTTTAGATTTTTTTTCTGACATCAGCTAAAGACAAAGAATGTAGCTACCCACTCCCACGTCCCACTCCCCACAGTTTCAGAAGGCGAGAGGATGAGAAGGGTATTTTGCAAATGTTCAAACTCTAACTCATATTTTGGCACTTTGGGAATTTCTCCAGCCTGATATGAGAAATTGTTTAATATAAGAGAAGCCTCAGAGGACATCCAAGCAGGTGTGACCATGTCTCAAGGACCTACTTGTATCCAAGTTCAGAAGCTGTGTTCAAAGAAACCCTAGGTTTTTCCTATTATTATGAGAAAGAGCGGCAGCAGCTAGACTCCTGGGGTGGGGCAGGTGTTCCTGGCTTTGCACAGCTGCAGCCCACAGGGTCCCAGTGCAATTCCCTTGCTCTGGAACACCTTTGACACTGTTGTCATGGGCTACTTTAGGCTTTTGTGCAAGTGTGGTGGTCACCACCATAGACCTACTGACTAATGGGAGGCAGGATCCAGTGGACATTTCTTCCTCTTTCTTGCCCCAGGGAAGTTGACCTGAGACACATTTCATATAGTCCTGCAAGATGGAACCCTCCCTAGCAGGAGCCAGTCCCACTATGGGTCCTTCTGTTGGCTTTACCCCTCCCCACATTCCAATGCCCCCATCCCCACTATCTCTTATTTCTGTTCCTGAGAATTGCTTTCCCAAATAAATTACATCTACAAAAGCCTTCCTCTTGGGCTCTGACTTTGTGGGAAAGCAGAGCTAAGAAAATCCTCAATGTTATTAAAAATCTAACATACATCATTGATATAGGCATATTTATCAAAGTACTCAAGCTTTTGATCTAAAATCTGGTTTTACTTTGGCCCTAATGATGACAAAAAAATTGAAACCCATATGCAGCTGAGACAATAGCAATTCATGGCGGTCCTATGGGTCCTGCCAACTGTTGATTGCGAGGCCTTACAGAGCTAGAGAAGTAAATTGGAAGAGAGAGTTAAAGAGGCTCACCTCAAAAAGGAAAATAAAAGAAGTTCATGAGGAGCAGAAACAAGGATTGGGGCAGGGTTCAGAGTTAATCCACATTTACTTTGACAGTTTTCTCCACTGCAGCAAATAATGTAATTGACAACTAGAAGACCTCAGGAAAAGACTACAGTTGACCTTTGAACAGTGCAGGGTGAGGAGTAGAGGGGAGTTAGTTAAGGGTGCCCTGTGCAGTGGAAAATCTGCATATAACTTTTGACTCCCAGAAAACTTAACTACTAATAGTCTGCTATTGACTAGAAGCCTTACGGTAACAGGTAACATAAACAGTTAACACATATTTTGTGTGTTGTATGTATTATATACTGTATTCTTACAACAAATAAACTAGAGAAAAAACTTAAGAAAGTCATAAGGAAGAGTGTCAACGGAAAAGAAGAAAAACTCTGTAAAATAATTTAAGGATGTTTATCATGAGCCAAATTTGAGGACCATGGCCTGGAGCCATGCCCAAGAAACCTTGAACAAGTGGACTTGCTGTGGTTGGGTTACAGTTTGATTTTTATACATTTTCAGGGAGACAGGAATTACAGGTAGAATAATAAATCAATACATGGAGGGCATACATTGATTTGGCCCAAAAAGGGCAGGACATCTTGAAGTGGGGGCTTATAAGTCATAGGTGGATTTAGGGATTCTTTAGCTGCCAATTGGCTGAAAGAGTTAGGTTTTGTCCAAAAGACCAAGAATCAGCTGAAAGGAATGTTTAAGGGTCTTCTGTCTTTCATGTGATGCTGTACCAGAATCAGGTTGGGAAGTAAACAACATCATAAAAACCTGTTTACTGAGTTTCTATCATTTGTAGGCGTGACTCACCAGGCCCCCTTGGAAAGGAATTTTTTTGGGGGCAAAGAAAAAGTTCAGAGTTCAGTCCTCAAGAGAAAATACATTTACTATTCATTAGGTGGAAGTGGATCATCATAAAGGTCTTCATGTTGAGCAGGCTGAGCAGGAGGAAGAGGAGGGGTTGGTCTTGCTGTCTCAGGAGTTGCAGAGGTAGAAGAAAATCGGCATATAAGTGGACTCACACAACTCAAACTCTGTTTTTCAAGGGCCAACTGTATTTTCATGTTGCAGAAAAGAACTCCCTTTTCCCCTTCAGTTCTTTCGTATCATTTTTATTCCCATCTTCACGCACTTGCTAATTTCACAGTTTATTTCTTTTATTATCTTTAATGGATAAAATATTTTTCACACAAAATTCTTTTGCCTATTTTTCTGTCATCAGTTTAATACAATTCAGTCATGGCTACTTTCTTAGTCACAAACTTAAAATGAAGATTGCAATTTGTTCTTTCTGAGGTCTTTCTATGCCTTCTTTTTAGAACATGAAGCTTGAATGTTTCTATGAATAATTTCTCTACAAAAATAAAGGCTAAATGCTGTTTATTCTAAAATGAGAATTAACAAATATTTCTATTTTGTCATTTTCTTTTAGATATTTTTAAGTGAAATATATAATATGTTGTAATTAAATGATTTTAAAATAATTTTCAGAATGATACAAATGCTAAGTTATATAAATTTTAAGAATAGAAGAAAAATCATGTATTATATGAATGCATGAATGGAGTAAAATTGACAGTCTTTTAAAATAAGATAGATCAAACCTAAAAATTCTGTATTATTTTCTGAAATCATTTTCCCCGCAATAATGTTTGTAATTTTCTGAAATGGTCTCTATTATGTTTTATCTATTATAAGACATTGGAATCCCTTTTCACTAAATCCAGTCATTAAAAAAAAAAAAATCTTCATTTGGTGATGATGCTGAGGTCCTGGATAAAAATTCTTGAGTTACCTCAGCAGAAAATGTATACAAATATTATAGATTGTGTGTGCGTGTGTAATACAGGGGTTGGCAGATTATGGCCCAAAGCCATACCCAGACTGCTGCCTTTTTGTGTGTGGCACATAAACTAAGAATGAATTTTAGAAATGTACATTTGCAATCCATATGATAATAGGAAACAATAATTTTGAAACCAGATTAAATTATTATTACCCCCTCCTAAAAAAATCATTCTTTTTATTAATAGATCTGTTTTACAGAAAAAGTACTTATTATTATTATATTTTAAATTTGTGGAAATTTGTTTTCTCTCTTGTTATGTAACAATAGTTGCATACAGCCTCAATATTCCTACTTGGCTTTCAAAGCCTAGAATACTTACTTCTGACTCTTTACTGAAACTATTTGTCAATTCCTAGTGTAATACGTCTTTTAAGATGAAAAATTTTTGAAAAATCACTGTATTCTTTCCAGTGTTTGCACCTAGTATGTTTTGCACAATCAAAATACTTTGAGTAGAAACCACATTTCCTCACCTTTGAGTGTTACTGCAGCCACAATGTTGGCCCATGTATCACCAACAAGCCCAAATTTCTCACTCACAATTTCAGGGAAAAATCTGTTTGGAACCATAAAACTTTCAAAGGGTTCCCTGAATTCTGTATTGGATTTACTGAAAGAAGCATTATTTCTTTGTCCCTTTGTAGATGAAACATACTATTTTTGAGGATCCAAAACGTTCATATGTACCAGGAATTCACATTATTAGCTAATACTTGAAAGAATAACTTAAGTTTCCTCTATGAAACTACAAATAGTCTCAACAATGACTTACATCTTGAAAATTCAGTAGTGGCTCTAAAGATCCCTTTCTACTTGATACTGACTTCCTTATCTTTCCTGAAAGCCGTGGTGCCTTAGATTCCATGACAACATCTTCCAGTTTTCCTACTACCACTCTGACAACACAGTCTCATCCTTCTTTCTTGGATTATCTGCCTTTACCACATTTTTAAATAGTGGACTTTGTCCAGGCTCATTCCTTGGGCCCCTTTCTTACTCTACACGTTCTCCCTAGTTTGTCTTGGTAACTCCCAAAGGCTTCGACTCCTGTTTGATAACTCCCAGATAGATATCTCCTTTCCAGACTTTCCCTCTTAGATCTAGACTACTTAGTAAGCTTTCACTAAGCTCCAACTCCTCATAATGCCACCATCTGAAAGGCACGGGTCCTTCAATCTCATGTGTCCAACTTAACTCCTAATTTTTTACTTCCTTAACCGACTTTCCTTCCTGGTTCTTGTCTCAGTGAAAGGACCCCTTATTCACCCAAGTGTGCAAACCACAGACTTGGGAGTCACCCCCTTCCAATTAATCCTGGTAGCCTGCATCCCTCCCCATCAACTACTATCAGTTTCTCTTTATTTCCATCCAAGTCTACATCATAACTATATTAGCCTCCTAGTTCATCTCACAGGGTCAAATCTTGAGCTTATTTAATCCTTTCTCCAGCAGCAGCCAGGCAATTTTGTAAAATCGTAACGTAAGATGCACTGCTCATGCCATTTCCATTGATAGCTTTCCATTGCTCTGTAGTACGATGACCAACTGTCCCACTTTGCCCAGGACCAGGGCCTTTTCCAGGATGCAGACCTTTCAGTTTCAAATTCAGGGAAGTCCTGGGAAAATGTCACCATTTGCTTGGGATGAGGGATTTCCTGGCATGTGATACTCTCAGTGCTAAAACTGGGAAAAATCTCAGGCAAACTGGGTCAGGTTGGTCACCCTAGTGTTAGGACAAATTAGTTAAAGTCCCTAAATATCTTGCCCCTCCTTCCTTAGTTCTCTCAGCTCCAGCCACAAGGTCTTCTTTCAGTTTTGTCAGGTGTCCCTGTCTTGATGCCACTGGCCCCAGCCCTGCCACTGTTCCCAGTGGCCTCTGTTGTTCTAGGACAATTCAGTCCCTGCCCGGAGTTTGTATAACTCCTACAAAGTAAAAGCTCATACACTGCTGGTGGGACTGCAAACTAGTGCAACCTCTGTGGAAAGCAATATGGAGATACGTTAAACAGATACAAGTAGACTTACCATTTGATCCAGCAATCCCATTACTGGGCATCTACCCAAAAGAACAAAAGACATTCTATAAAAAAGACATCTGCCCTAGAATGTTTATAGCAGCACAATTCACAATTGCAAAGATGTGGAAACAACCCAAGTGCTCATCAATACCTGAGTGGATTAATAAAATGTGGTATATGTATACCATGGAGTTCTACTCAGCTATAAGAAACAATGGTGATATAGCACCGCTTGTATTTTCCCGGGTAGAACTGGAACCCATTCTACTAAGTGAAGTATCCTAAGAATGGGAAAATAAGCACCACATGTACTCACCAGCAAATTGGTTTCACTGATCATCACCTAAGAGCACATTTAGGAATAACATTGACTGGGTGTCGGGCAGATGTGGGGGGGCAGGGGATGGATGTATACATACATAATGAGTGCGATGCGCACCATCTGGGGGATGGACACGCTTGAAACTCTGATTCGGGGTGGAGAGGGGGGCAAAGGCAATACATGTAACCTAAACTTTTGTACCCCCATAATATGCTGAAATAAAAAAAATATATAAAATACAAAAAACAAACAAAAAAAACAAACCCAGCAGGGGCCACGGCACCACAGTGTCCAGTCCTCAGGCCCTCAGAAAGTCTCATTTCACTTTTTTTCCATATTCCTATTTTCTGGGAACCTAATCTTTTCCTTTGATAACACGTGAACCCACAAGAAGTCCTAAGGCAATAATTAGAAAAGTCAGCAAATACCTATTAGGGAAAGATAGGTAGAGAATCTGGCTTATTATTTTCATCAGAATTGAAAAAAAATCCCAAGGGAAATTATGCTAAAGCTTAGGTCAATAAGAGGCTAGTAGCACTTTTTCCCCCTGAGAATACTTTTCCTTTCACGAGTACAAAGTGCTTTGCCACACACTGCTCAGCTGACCCTTAGCATACCCCTGTGCAATGGGGTAGACCCAGAGAGGTGGTTCTGGGGAACGAATCCAGAGTTTCCATCAGCCTGTCTATTTGTAGCTGTGCATCAGAGGCCTCAGCTGGGGAGAATTGTCTGCAGGTTCTCAGGCCCCAGCTGAGCTAATGGGACAAAGAGAAGTAGAGCCTCCATGGAGGTAAAGAACTGCAAAAAATGTAGACAGCGTGCAATTCAATTGCAGCATTTTTCAAGAATGCCCTGTGCATGGGGCAATATGCTGTAAGTGGTCAACTGACATGAACAACACCACAGATTCTATTGCCCTGGTTGTCTTTGCTTACTGTGCTTCACTGAAAATAACCAGTGTTGGAAGAATCCTAGAACCCAAGCATGTCAGAGCGGGAAGGAACTGAGAACTTACCTGGCCCCTCCCTTCATTCTTCAATGAGAAACTCAGGTGTAGAGGGGTTTCTACGACTTGCTGAAGGTCACTTGGTTATTTGCAGGTAGTAAAAATGAAGTGTCCCTAGTTTTTAGTTAATTGAGATCCAATCTTGAATGTTATTTGGTTAACTATTTCTCAGAATGTATGTGGATTTGTAGTCTGAAAAAGCAACACAATCAATAGTGTCCATTTTTTTAACACTAAATAAATTATAAAATGATGAGTTGGTTAAAAATACAATCCATGGAAATAGTTGTGTTCATTACTCTTCTCGTTAATGGTTTGGAACCCTAAAGTGATTTTTCAATCATCTATTTCTTTCCCAAAGGTTTTTATATCCACCTTTAATAAACAGCAGTATTTAATCAGTGGAATTGGGCAATTTCTCTCCTGAGAACTTGCATAGTATTGAAATTCATTGGGTTACACAGTTACAAAATGCAGTCTGTCTCAATGGTTCTCATATTCCTGGATATTCCTCTAGGTAATCGTCGACCTCCACATGTGTGACCATAATTCAGCCTATGAAACTCAAATTTGAAATATGGTGACATCCCTTTAAAAGCATAAGGGGGCATATTGATCCCATGAGATATGACATCAGATCTCTGATCTTCCACACAGCTGCTCTGCTGAAATCTTTGCGTACTGGGCAGCCACACAGGAGCATGCTTGGAGCCGTGTGATAAATCAGATTCATTTAGCATGGGAAGACAGTTTATAGTAAGCGTACATTTTTATAGAGCAAACAACATCTTTTCTTTCCTCAAAGCCCTCAAGGGGCTTGAGCAGCTCTGATTCTTATTGTTGTTTGACTTAACATTCTGCTGGGCACAGGGCCAACCAGCACTACATATGGACTGCTTGGTCAGAGGCGTATGATTTAGTGACTTTAGAGTTTACAGAGCTTCTCTGATTCTATCTTCATAATAATCCTGAGGTCAAATAGGAAAGGCATTGTCATCACCATATTACCAATGAAGATGTGGGCACAGAGTGATTAGCCATCTACGCCAAGGCTTAGGGCTTGCATGCAGCAATCCTAGTCTCTCTGTGTTATCATCCTGAGGACAATGAAAAAAGGAAGTGGTAGGAGTCTTTACATGAATTGAGTGGGGAATTAGCAGACAAAATTGGTGGTTATTGGCAGAAAGAGAGGAAAACAGTCCATACTGGTTCAGACTTTCTTTCTCAGAGACAGCGAGAGTCTCTGTAGGTGACAGTCTCACTCACAATACTATGTTGTGGGTTTCCTGACTATTCCAATCTGTGGGTCTTGAAGGTCTGTTCTAGCTCAGCTTGACAGCCTGGGGTTGGGGGTAGGGGTCAGTGTTCCAGGTTGTACAGTATGATGTCAGGAAACTAGGATCCATTTTCCAAGTAGTGATAGGACAGCATGTCTCTAAAGATTTCTTCAGCTTAAACGTTTTGTGACCTCTGATATTTTTTTTTTTTCCTTTAGCCTATGGCCTTAGACACAGGGGTCAACTGATGACTTCCAAGAATACAAGAATAAGGCCATTTGGCTTCAAGGTTTGTGCTGTTTCATCATCTTATGATTAGTGTGCTGGACTATAGTTAATAATTGAGTTTGGATCTGGGTTTGAAGCTGCCTGTGCCACTTACTAGCTGTGTGAATGTAGGTAACTTACTTATCTTCTCTAAATCTCAGTTTTCCCCATACTTAAAATGCCCAATAATCCTGCTGAGAGAATTAAATGAGAAATGTGAGAAATGATGTGTGCATATAGAAAATTTATTAATGGTGGCTATTAATGTCATTGCTAATATTGCTATCCTGAAACTTTGCTGGGCATTATATATAAAGATGACGGGAAATACAAGGTGCTCACTCCTTACCTGAGATGGACAGAAATCAATTTTGTCACCAGTTGTCTCCCTCAGCCTGGTCAGTGCTGCTGCAAAAGTGAAATCGATTACAGCGGAGTAAACGTGAGCCGGGCAGAGCGCTATTTGGCCATGACCCAAAACCTGCTGATAACCTGGAAGGAGCCGGGGCACAGAGGACGGTGTACTGAGCATGGGACTTTATGTCTCACAGCTTCAGTTTCAATGTGTAAAATGGGGATAGGATAATACAGTTTAAACAGAAAAAAAAAAAAAAACAGAGAGAGAGAGAGAAATGAGATCAGTGTGGGTTCCTTATTTCTATTAATTCTAGAGCACTCCACAGAGATTTAGCAGAATTGGACGTTGTTATGTGGGACTTTAAGCTGCGTGATTGAGGAAGCATGCACATCTCTCCAGCTATGAGAAGGGCTGCACAATTGTGGTACAATGTGGCGAACACTTCGGCCTCAGCCTTTTCCTTGTCAGCTGACTGTGTGAGTGTGTGGGAGGAAGCACCAGCTCTGAGGGTCCAAGCCTTGAGGTTGTCCAGGATTCACCACCTTAAGAACTGGGCTGTAGCCAGTTTCCTGGGAGCTTGGAAGGAGGCCAGCATTTTTGCTTGATGGGAAGTTTGCAGGGGATCAGTCTTGGACAAGTAACCCTTACCTCTCACACGCGGAGCTCTGCTTGAGTTTGGACAATGAGAGATGCCAGTAAGAGACTGGAGAGTGGACAGGCAGGATGGAGAGGGCATCTCTCCCCACCTCCCCCATCCTGCCTCCTGCCAGGCCTCAGCCTGCCTTGCACCATGTAACTCTATTCTGTGGCTGTTCCAGTAGCAGCCTCTTTCTCTTGTCCCTTAGGGGATAAGGGTGTTGCTGGCTCTGGTGTGTTTCACCACAGCTCTTGGTTTAGCTGTGCCCACACATGCGTGAGCAGTCCTGCTGACGATCTCGCTCAGCCCGTCGTCGGAATGGACCGTCTGTTTCCTGCTGCAACCCTGCCTGGAGCAACATGCAAAGATGTTTATTTGTTTAAGATATTAATGTTGCTCATTTTAGTCATTTCGGTCAACATGGGCCTCTCTAAAATATCTCATTTTCTCAATAGTTTCAAATATGCTTTTGAATCTAAAAACAGATAAACCCTTAGGAGAATATAAGAAGGAATTTGAACTTCTGTTAGAAAGGCAAATGATTGAAATGCTCTCTTTTGTTCCCTTCTGTTTTAATTTCTTAAGAAGGATTTATGAAAAAAAAAATAGCCTAAACTAAATGTATGGGAATGTCATAGCTGGCTGTGTAGTCAAGGCACTCTTGTAGCAATAGGAAAGTTCCATCATTAAAGCAAAATCTCTCAAGTGGTTTCACTGCCCAAAATGACTCATTTAGACTTGTCACAATTCTCTGTTTTGTACAATGCTCTAAGCAAGCACAAATAAAAATAGCCAAGGAGGAAGCTTATGTATAGGCTCTGGCACTAGGGTTTTTCCATGGGAAATTGATTTATTCTTCACAGGTCCATAAATTCAATTTACCTCCATGACTTCCTATATTGATACAAATGCCATGGATCCAGGGAAGGCTTAAGCAGACATGCCTGGTAAACATTTCCCATTTTTCTTTCTCAATTAGATGAGCTACAATTGCATTACAGACTACTCTGCTCTGAAAGCCCATAAATATATCTAATGTCCACTGTCTGGAGAAATGTAAAACTGTGCAGGCAGCTGCCCTCCTGACCTGAGTTTATAATTCTCTCACATTTTCCAGTGAAGTCACAGTTTTTACGTGAAGTCATTGTTAGCTGGGATCTGAAGGGACTGCCCCTAGGTGTCTATTTTATGTGGATTAAGAAGCAGTTAATTGTCTTCTTTTTACTCATACTTTAATAATTTGGAGGGTGAATCTGAATAATAAAGCTTCAACTCGGTCCCACAAGCTTGTGGTCACTGGGTTTCAAAGCTGCCTGTGTAGAAATCATGCAGTCATCATTCATTCGTTTGTTCATTCATCCATTCATTCATCCTTTGTCAGGTACTTCCAGCTCCTCTTCATGTGGCTACAAAGAAAATTAAAGAAGATAAAGTGAAAGTGTAAAATGCATTGCTACACATTTGAGAATGTGCAAATGCTGTGCTCTGTGCTGCATGAGGAAGTGATGCAAAGAACAAAAACAGCTGCGTTTTCCATGTCCAGGCGTTTGGTATCCAGTGCGAGAGTGAAAGGTCAGTACGTGATAAGATGCCCCGAACCAAAATTTTGGCTTTATTTCAGTAAACATAAGAAATAATTCTGAGTGAATTTGTTATTTAAAATTATTTTATATTTCCACTGTTCATTGAAGAAATTCCTACACTGCCTAGTCTTGTTAGTAAACACTCCAGGTAGAAGGCTAGCTTAACTCAGTATTTCCATGAGGTGACCATCTCCAGGCTGTCAGAAGACTCCCCTGGTGGAACAAAAGCTTGTCCTCATCCTCAGGAGAACTGCCAGCAGGGTCTTGGTTAGTACATCAGATATTCACTGTAGTTCATTGCAGGTACCAGTCCAAGAGGGTTGAAAACTTGGGACCTAAAAGCACAGACCCTAGATTCAGATGTCCTGGCTGTGAAAGCTGCCTCTAGCACATAGTACTTATGTGGCCTTTGGCAAGATACTTAAATTGTCTAGAACTCAGTTTCTTCATATGGAAAGTATAACTGACAGGATCTGTCCCATAGCACTTAATATGGCCACAGAAAACAGTCACTGCATATTAGCTATTATTATTACTACTGGTATTTCCTAAGAGTGCAGGACCCTAAAGACTGGCCCGTGTCTAATCAGCATTTGGTAAACCTAGTAAGCACCTGAAAATGATGATGCTATGTTCTTCATTTTATGTACACTGAGATATCATCTCTACAAAGTATTACGATCTTAATATAATAATGTATTTACCTTTATATAAACAAAGAGAAATATGATACAGTGAAACTATAATGCCTTTTCCCCAAATAGCAAGTCAGTGGACAGGAGAAAGAATTGGGAAGACAGTAGTTTAGAATATGAACCTGTAAAGAAATATTCAGGGACCTGACATAAAGTGGTTCAGATGGAAGCATGCTGGGGACTTTAATGACAAATACAAACATAGAAAAATTAGTATCACTCCCCAGAAGTTCCCCCTCCCCTGAAATATACTGAAAAATAAGTTTTCAACAAGATATTGGTTGATCAAAACTTAGACTACTTTTAAGGCAGTATTTTTAATAAAGTAAAATGTCAATGCATCCCAATCATTTATCCCCGAAATTTACTAAATGCATGATGTGTGCGAAGCTCTGCACTAGGCACAGTGGATGCAAAACTTAATAAGCTGTATTCTGAATGACCTTGCAATGCTGAGAGGAGAGACATTACAAAATATGTCAATCAAAGCATTTGTTCTCCAAAGTGAAGAGTTTTAGGGGAGTGTGCACTATATTAATTTTTATCTAGAAAATACAACTCATTTCAGTAAGTTATGTAAAATATCCACAATATGCTTTGACACTGGCACTCGAATTTGGTACCTCTTATGTGTCATATCCCACAGGAATAGAAGTTGTACAACACGGAGGGTTATCAATGACATGCCACACATGCTATGTATGTAGTATGCATCAATGCATTGTAGTATCTGTGTGCAGTGTGATATGTATTATGTTTAATAATACATTTTTGAGAATTATGTTACCTATTTTTGATGAAATTCATCTTCATAAAATGAATGAGAGGCTTACAAAAGATTCCTGCAGGAACATCGAGGATTGGGGATATATTGAACCTGCTGGCAGAACAGCACAGCGAACAGGAAAAAGGAAGCGTTGTCCCTTCTCTTACTCCTCGTGTAACACGGCATCAGCCCCATCATGGATAAAGCCGTGACGAATCTAGTAAGGTCTGGCAAGAAGCCTTTAGAAAGGAATTCTAAATGTCCAGAAAGACTATCTGATATGTGTATTTATATCCAATATTGTAATTGATGATACACATCTGAAAAGTGTATTTGGTTTTAAGATTTGGGTTAATATTATTAATAGTAGTGTAGATATACAATTTATGTATGAACACATAAATTTGAGAGTGTGTGCTCTAGATTTCTTAATTTTAGGGGTATGTGAGCAACAGTTTCAAAACCACTAGATTTGCCTATGACAGTTACAAGGACTAGCAACGGGGACAGGTTTTACTGTCAATATTGTTTTTAACTGCCTTAGCTAATGTAATACAAGACAACATTATCCTTTCTTTACACCTCATCCATTTGCATATTTGCATGTTGGAGGGTTTGCTTTGTAGTAACCATAGAGGAACTGCTCTTGTACCTTCTGTCCAGGTATAAGATGCATTTTCATCCTTAGAGGTGAGACATTATCTCAGCTGTGGTGTATTGCTCGTTGCAGAGCTGCCACTGCTATTGTCAGAAGGCTGAAACAGTACTGCCCCTGCCAAATAGAAGTTGTCAGACTTTGTATTTTATTTAAAAAGACCTTACTGTTAATGTAGAAGAGCCTTGGAAAATGCATCTCGAAATTTCTGAGTCAAAGTATCTCTTTCCATATACGTGATCTAATTAAATTTTGGTTCAATTGTATTTTGAGAGCTTATGCGTTTTTATGCCTGGTGATAGCACAGTGCCACTCCTTTCCTTTTATTTTTATAACATTTGTAAATCTCAAAACACCTGATGCACATCACCTTGCTTAACGCTCATAGCAAGGCAGAAGGTGGCCTGGTGCTGAAAGGCGCAGTGCCACCTGAGAGCTTGCCAAGGAGCCCTGGCCTAGGGCAGGTCCTCTCGGTGCACCCTCCCAAGGATAGTTGTAAGCATTAAATTTCCTCGTGCCTATGAAGTGCTACTTACTAGAAATCACTTAACAAGTGTCCTTTCTCCTCTTCCATCCTAGCTTGCAGGGCTGGCGTGTGGGGAGAAAGGTTCTGTCCGGCCACTGTAGAGTGTGAGGCTAAGCCACAGGGAGCATAGAAGTGACCTAGGGAGATGAGCCCAGGACATTGAAAATATTTGTATAATGTATTCATTTTAATCCCTCCCCACCCATTTTGAATAGAGTGCATGTTCGTTGGATAAAATGTGGGGATTGCAGAAAATAGAAAAAAAGTAAAAATCACCCACTACCCAAAGGCATTCACTACTAACATTTTGGTGTTTGATCACACCACACAAAAATTGTGTTTTGCCATTTTTGTTGGACATTATAACATAAAATGTAGCCAATTAAAAATAGTTTTTATAAATATTAATATACTGACTGCATATTTATCATGGAGATACCCCATATCATATAAACACTTCATAAAGTTTGAGTTGCTGTTTTTCACTGTATTAAATACTAGTGGAATGTTCTTTTTGTGCATAATGTTTTTCTCTTTTTTTCATGTTATTTTCTTAAGATAATTTCCCAGAAATGGAATTGTTGAGTCAAAACAGGCAGATACTAGCCTCCTAATGTCAAACTTCAGGCAATTTGGAAATGTCCTTTTTTAGTTTTATATACTAGTTCAAAAAGGATGTCAGTCTATAATTTGGTACTTTAATTGGATTTCTCATGTTCACAAACAATTTTAATTTTAATCATCCTCACGGAGAGCAGTCCTTTTTATTCATTTTAAACAGCTCTTTAAAAAATTAAAACAAAATATACAAGTAGCATCAGGAAATGAAATTATTTTATTCTGAGTTTCAATAGCTGAATAGGTGTCCTTTATAGTCAGAGGGAGTATATGTCAGCTGAAACTTAGTAAATATTACTGTTAACCTCATAGTAGCTGCATGCTATACGTCTGATATAGGGCTAATAACCAGAATCTCCAAAGAACTCAAGTGAATCATCAAGAAAACATCAAACAACCCCATTAAAAAGTGGGCAAAAGACATGAACAGAAACTTTTCATAAGAAGATAGACTAATGGCCAATAAGCATATGAAAAAATGCTCAACATCTTTAATCATCAGGGAAATAAAAATAAAAAACACAATGAGATATCACCTAACTCCAGTGAGAATGGCTTTTATCAAAAAGTACCAAAACAACAGATGCTGGTGCAGATGCCGAGAGAAAGGAACACTCATACACTGTTGGTGGAACTGCAAACTAGTATAACCTCTATGGAAAGCAGTGTGGAGATACCGCAAAGAACTAAAAGTAGAACTACCATTTGTTCCAGCAATTCCACTACTGGGTACTTACCCAAAGGAAAAAGAGACATTTTATAAAAAAGACACTCGCACTCGAATATTTATTGCAACACAATTCACAATCACAAAGATGTGAACACAACCCAAGTGCCCATCAATACATGAGTGGATCAATAAAATGCAGTATATGTATACTATGGAGTATTACTCAGCCATAAAAAATGGTGAACTAATACCTTTTGTAACAACCTGTATGGAACAGGAGACCATCCTTTTAAGTGAAATATCACAAGAATGGAAGAATAAAAACCATTTGTACTCACTACTGAATTGAAACTTATAGATCAACAGTCATGTGCACATATGGTAGTAAAATTCAAGGAAAATCAAGCAGGTGGGAGGAGGAAGAAAGGGATGGGTAAATTCACACCTAATGGGTACAATGTACATATGGGTGATGGACACACTTATAACTTTGACTCAAACTGTGCAAAAGCAATCCATGTAACCAAAATGTTTGTACCCCCACAATATTCTGAAAGTTAAAAAAACCTTATAGTATCAATTTCATTATATCAAATATTTCTTTACTCACTCTGTACCTTTCAGTAAATCATTTGTGAATTGAATTACAAAATAAGGGAGACATTTAAATGGTGTTGGCATTAGAAATAAGGATATTGACAAACATAAAAGGAATTTAGTAGTTTCAATTAAATTCAAAGCAGGAAGCAGGGTTATACAATTAGTTAATGACAGAAGAAGGTCTGAAAACAAAGACTTTAGGGCTGTTATCCCTGAGACAATATACATTTTTTTGTTTTCAAATCTATTAAAATAGTTTTTCCCACTTACTAGCTACTAATAATGCTGCTTAATGCTGAGAACCCTGATGAGGCAAGTGCTGTTTGTTCTAAGGCTATCTGTGCATATTAAATTTTCAAAACAACTTCACGGGGTAGAAAGGACGTTTACCCCACCGCCACCCACCCAGCAAACACACTTTATAGACGAGACTCCAAAGCACAGCCAGGACCACTGTGGCTATCACGTGGTCATGTGGCTGGGAGGTGCAAAGCTGGGACTGGGACCCAGGAAGTCCCACTCCAGAGCCTCTGCTCCCGGCAGTTTCTCTTCGTGCTGGCATCTTGCAAGTTCCTTCTCACATCTGAGCTTCTGGTTGCTCACTTATCAAATGGACTTAAGACCAAGACACGCTTTGTGTATGCTGGATATTTGTTTTGAGAATCACAAATGGAAATATAAGCCAAAATGCTTTATGTGCCGATGTGCTGTAAAATGTTAGGTATTATTTCTTAGTTTTCCAGTTACTGAAATCAATAATGGCTCTACCTTGTTAACAGCAGTTTTTCTTCCTCAGCAGCTAAGAAGACGCCGTCTGACTTGAAGAATTGCCCTCTGCGTCTTTCGACTCCCTCTGCTTTCCCGTATGGTGTTGATGTTTGTGGACCGAGAACAGCCAGGCAGCACTGTCGGAGCTGGGGAAGCTCGAGGGGACTCTGGCCCACTGACACGCTTTCCTTTACAGACGGGCTGCTACCCACAGGAGTCACGGTTACTCAGACACCACGAATGACTGAAAACAAAGACGTCTCCCTCACTGCCTGCAGATAACCACCTTTGCCAGCGTTTCTCTGTGACAAGTGTTGCTCCCTAGGCCTATCCCATTATCCACCTGTGGACGTGTATCCCGAGACGACCAGCTTTAGCACAGAAAGTTCCACATCCCAGGAAACCACTCTGAGAGTGGGCAAACTGGGATGGTTGGTGACTTTACTCTGAGACATAGCGTGATGGCTTTGATCTTTCTGGGAGCATCTCTAGTTGGACTGGACTTTGTTAGGGTGCAACGTCAGGGGAATTGTAGGTTGCAGAGAGAGGGTAGGAAGCCCACACAGGCTGGTTGTTGGTTTGCAAGCTCTGCTATAAGCTGCCCCTCAGGAGCCTGCTCTCTGTTCTGATCCAAACAAGCATTTACTCCGTTTTCATTCCTGAGCTGTGCATTATTCTACTGTCAAAATAAACTGTCAAAATAAAGTCTTCAGTCAAAATAAACTTTGAGAAAAACCAAAGTAAAGCATAAATAGGGAGCAGACATCTTCATGAAAAAAGATACTGGCTCAATGTCCAACAATTTAGCAGTGTTATCTGTTTGTAGAGGTCTAAATATAAAACAATTATAGGTGGGATTTTGCTGAAACTCTTTGATCAGGTATGATCTGAAGCAAACTGCTCAATGAATAAAGACAGACTACAAGTCATTTATTTTAATATTATGTAGCCAAATCCCAACGTTATATGCCAGCTGAATTCACAGAGCACATCATTGTTGTGTAGAAAGACCACACATATGGCATTCTGGCGTGCCTGCCTCCAGCGTGCTGCAATGGCTTTCTGTCCCCGGCCATACGGTTCCAGAGAGAGCTCTCCAGCCTGGCCTCTCACTCGTGCCGAAGCCACCAATCCCCGGGGTCCCCTTCCACAGGCTGCTGTTAATGAAGCCGTGGGCGGCCATCCTTAGGAAGCCCCAGGGAAATCAAGGTAAACAAAAGGAACTTCATTTATTTAACTAATCATTTTACCTACTTAATGAACTCTGACAATCCCTATGCTTTCATAAACCAACTGAACCATCATCTTAGTCCATTTTTCCTTGAAAAATCTTACCTCACATAAGAAATTCAACCCAATCAACCAAGAAATTTCCAAAGATTTTATGCTGAGAATCCTGTTGGAAAACAGGTCAGTCCTGTAAGCATGCCCTCCTCTCTTTTGGGATTCTTAAGCCATGGAGAGGGTGACTGTGCAGGATGTGGTCTCATCAATTTCAGAACAAAGGCAGTGCAGTTTCAAGGCAATCTTGCTTCAGAGGGAGAGAGTTTTCCATGTTTCTGACAAAACTATGTATGTAACTCTGGAATTATTTCCTCATTATAATTACATACTATAAATTCTGAGGCCAACTTAATTGTGATACAACAAATGTGATAGGTTGTGTCTGAGTCCACTGTGGCTTTTAATCCGTGGGGTATGTAGTGGATGGAGCCAGTTTCTGTGTGCAGCAGAAACCTACACCCCCTACCATGGACCCCAAACTGGCTTCCTGAATTCCTTGATGCCAGGACTTTCTTGTTGCTGTCTTTGGAATGTTGCCTATCCTATTTTCTTCCTTCCTTCTTTCCTTCCTTCCTTCCTTTCTTCCTTCCTTCCCTCCTTCTTTCCTCCTTCCTTCCTTCCATCTTCCTTCCTTCCTTCCATCTTCCTTCCTTCCTTCCTTTCTTCCTTCCTTCCCTCCTTCTTTCCTCCTTCCTTCCTTCCATCTTCCTTCCTTCCTTCTTTCGTTCCTTCCTTTTCTCTCTCTTTCTCTCTTTCTATATGTATTTCAGAAAGTTCTGTTACTAAAGAGTCAGTTTTGTCCTACTGTTACAAAATTATAACACTTTTATTGTGTCCAGTAATTTGGATGCCTAAAGATTATACATAAAAAAATTGGAATCAAACTACATATATTTGTTCTTACAAATATTGTATTGGAAAAATTTCCCACAATATCTAAGTGAATTTTCTCAATCTTAATCTGGCTAATTTATTTATTTAAATTTTTAAATTGACGAATAAAATTGTTTATATTTACAAGGTGCAACATGATGTTTCAATATATGCATACATTGTGGAATGGCGAAATCAATCTAAGATCCATTTTCTCATATTCTTATCCTTTTTATTGTGGTGAGAACATTTAAAATCTGCTCTCTTAGCAACTTTCAAATATGCAATACATTGTTATTAACTACAATCACCACGTTGTTCAATAGATCTCCTGAGTTTCCTCCTCCTGTCTCACTGAAATTGTGCACCCTTTCTCAACATCCCAGTCCCACCCACACTGCTGTGCTTGACTGTGGCTTCTTTTCTGACAATTTTACATTTGAAAACACTTCAAAGCAAACACAGCCTCTCTTTCCCCCGCCCCAGACAATCCCTGACAAGGACTCAGTGTTCCTTTAACTATTTCTTCCCCTTCCCTTCTCCGCTCTTTCCCCCACTTTTGCTTGCATTTTATCTGGTTTAGCTTCCCCTGAGAGTTTGGACAGAGTGGCCCTGTCCTAGGGCACAGTGAAGGATCCGGGCCACAAATAGAAGCACCTGGACCTTGTGCCCTCCTCACCTTCACACCAGCCCCAGTGACCCGCTCCCCAAATATTCTGCCCGTACCACAGTCTGCCCAGCACAGTTTTCTGCAAGGAAGTGGTCGAGGAGGGGGTGCTCAGAGTGCCTGCACTCTTGCTCCGGTCTGCAAGGGTCTTCCTTTCCATGCTGTTTTATAAACCTCCTTGAAAGCCGCACAAGTTGCCATGGGGATTTAAGATGCAGGGGTTTCAGCCTGAGAGTTTGGCTGAGATCTGCTGCAAGTCAGCGGGGCTTTCCAGGTATTGGAGCCTCAGGGATGTGGAGGCCTTTCCATCAAGTTATGGGATAAGGCTAGTTATAGATTAAGCTGCACTGTAGGTTTGCTTAGGGCAGACCCTAAAATAAGATTAGGGAAGCCTTACTAGGTTCTTCTCATCTGTTGCCCCAGAAAAAGATATTTTGATGACTTAAATGCCACCTGAAACTTTGGCCGGCATGAATACAGAACTCCCTTTTCCTCAAGTGCCTGCCCTTGGCGTTCTCTGTACAGGAGTGGCTCGGGTGATAGGTAGGTCCCCCCTCCAGCCTCTGAAGCTCCTACTACATCCCAGGAGGCTGGGCAGCTGCTGCTCAGCTGACCTTCTGTCTGCAGGAAGGGGCAGGAAGACACCAGGGGAGACACAGCCTGCCCCCTCCTGACTGCCCCACATTCGGCGGCTTCCTGAAAAGTTTCCTTCTCCACAGTTTCAGGGCAGTCATTGGTAGAGGCTGAGAGCTGGACTGGGCCTTCCTAGGCTGGGAAACACCTTTCCAGGGATTTGTCTATTCAGAGAAGACTCTCAGGTGGGGCCACATCTGAGGTCTGGGCTGCCTTGAAAGGCCCTTTGCAGCCACGTGAGCAGAGACTTGGGAGGTGCCTATAGGTGCTGCCCCTGCCCCCTGCTCTGATCCCTACAGATCTAGAAATCTGCTGTTCCCTCTGGACTTGCCTCAAGCTAGACGAAGGGTTTGACTTTGGTTGTATTTATGGAGTTTTCCATTTGGAAGACCCTTTTCTCCTAATCCACAGCCAGTTCCTTTATAGGCTTTTGTGAGTGTGGGACTGGTGCCCTGGACACTGACTTTTTGAAGCCTTTTGTATGGAAGGCACCAGGGGGACAGTTCAGTTATCCCAGTCGATGCTTCACCCTATGTGAAGAGTGCTGAGACTATGTTGCTGAGGGCCACATCTTTCTAGCTCTGTACCTGCATGGGTACTGCCTCTCAGAGCTGTGGGTAACCAGTCTGGCTACAGGTGGCATGTCTATTCTCTGTAGGGGCCTGAGGTATTTTAAACAGTTCTTTAGGCTGTCCAGAGAAGTCATTTCCTACTCGTCTAATTAAATTCCGCTTGGAGTTTAAAATCTAGTAGAAAAGCATTGAATTTTTATCATTAAGTGTGATGGTAGTTGTAAGTTTTTTCAAAGATGCCGTTTATCAGACTGAGGAAATTTTCTTCTATCTCTAATTTTCTGAAAATTTTTATCGTGAAAGGGTATTAAACATTGTCAAATGTTTTTCAGGTATCTACATGATCTGAGAAGATTCTAAGGTTTTCCTCTTTCTATTCTGTTTACCTGGCAAACATAGTCATGCCACATTATTACAATTATATCTTGATGGATTTGATTTACCAATATTTTGTCGAGGATTTTTGTATCCACTTATAAGAAATATTTATCTGTATTTTTTTATAGTGACTTTGTGGTTAGTATTACATTGTTGCCTCAGAAAATGCACTGGAAAGTGACACCTCATCCTCTATGTTCTGAAAGAGTTTATGTATGATTTATAGTACTTTTCTTTAAATATTTGACAGAATCTACCAGCAAAACCATCTTGGCTTAGAGTTTTCTTTGTAAAAATGTTATTAATTACTCATTGGATTTCTTTAACAGACAGCTCTAAGTTGTTTTATTTTTTTCTGTCAATTTTTGTTGTGTCTTTCAAGGAATTTATACATTTCATCTAAGATTTAAAATTTATTGGAATAAAGTTCATAATATTCTCCTTATTTTTCTTTACTGTACCTGAGATCTTTGCTGAATCCTCTTTTATTCCTGATATTAGTAATTTGGTTCTTTTTCTTTTTCTTGTCACTTTTCCAAGAGGTTTGTCAATTTTATTGATCTTTTTGAAGAACCAAAACAACCAACTTTTAATTTTATTGACTTTGTTGCTTGTCCATATTCTATTCTATTCATTTCCACTCATCTCTAGTATTTCCTGCACTTTTCTTGTTTTGGGTTTAATTTATGTTTTCCTAATTTCTTAAGGTGGAATCACAGACCACTGATTTCAAATTTTTCTTTTTTTCCCCTCTATTTATCCATTTAAAGCCATAAATTTATCTTTAAACACTCCTTTTGCTGCATCCCAAAATATGAATATATTGTGTGGTCATTATTGTTCAGTTCTAAATATTTTCTAATTTACCTGTAGTGTGTTCTGTGACCCATAGATTATTTAAAATCTGTTGCTAAATATTTGGGACTTTCTGATGTATCTTTTTAATTTAATTCGATTATGATGATAGAACAGACTCTGTATTCTTTCAGTCCTTTGAGATGGGTTAGCACTTGTTCAGTGGGCATTAGTAGCTGCTTAAAAGATCCCAGGTCATTCTAATTTATGATTTGAGCTAAGAACCACTGGGCTGGTTGATCCTCAGGCTCCTTCCCAATCTAATAATCTACGATTCTGTGCTTTCTTTTCTTAGAAAGAATTTCTTAACAATGGTGTTTCCTACTGAGGAGTGGTTTAGAGACAGCAGACTTAATTGCGGGCAGCTCTCCTCCAGCAAAATGTCTCTCTCGGTACCCATTGCATCAGAGCCAGCTGACGCGGTATCGGCTGCCCCCAGATGGGACTTGGGGTCATTTTTTGCAGGCTGACATGACAGACTCCAGTTACCATGATTCAAACCCCTTTCTGTGCTGACTTATTTATAAGATGTGCTCAAACAAGAGACAGAAGCCAGCTCTACTAATAGCTTTTCTACAGCACAGCAGTGGGATTTGTGCTATTAATAAAAGAGGGGTACTTAATGAGTTTGATTCATTTAGCAGCCTCACAGGGTGACAGATCGTCTGCAGAACATATTAATTGGGTGTATCGAAGAGTCTAGGAATGAACACCAATGTTATTGAAGACCTTGTGTCAAAACGACTTCCACGGCCATCATAGACTAAGGCATTGGAGGGAGATATTATGTATATAGATCAAATCCATCTAAGGCATTTGTAATGTGCATTTCCTCTTTGCTTGCATTATTTTAAAGTGAACTTTGCTGAAGCATCTATTCCAGCAGAAAAGTCATTGCCAGCCCCAGCATGGCTATTCTTTAACTCTGCTAGTCAGAGACAGGGCATGTGGGGAGGAAAATCTCACCAGAGTTTCTCAATTTGGGCTAGATGACCCTTTGAGTCCTGTTCAATGGCAGGCTCTGTGAGTTCCAAAATGACCCATGAGTTATTTTCATGCTGTTGACTTGTTTGTTAAGGATTCTCAATGGCTAGACTCTGTCATTCCTTTATGTGTTATCCTAGGTTTTTAATTAAACCATTTCATCACCTGCCTTAGGGGCCTTGCAGGTACAGACTACAGAAAATGGAAAAATGATAGGTAGCAGAGGTGTTAGTTGAAAAAAACAGATTTTTGTTTTTGTTTTGTTTTTTAATTGTTCCTGGCACAGTTAAACATTTTCTCATGGCCTCTCTTATTTAATTAGGACAGAAACCTTGCAAAGGAGATATCTTGATACACACTTTTACTGATAAGAAAATAAAAATCTCAAAGAAGTTCAACTGCCCAAAGTCACAGTACAAATTAAGATTAAAACTTGGGTTTATCTGACTGTAAAGTCTGCAATTTTTCCATATTGTTCTTAAAATAATGCATAGGATTCTTCGGATTTTGATCTCTGAGAGGCCATGGGACAACTCTCATCTGAAGATTCTCTCTAGCCCTCTTTAAGACTTTGTGACACCTCTAATGTTCGAAATCTAGTATTCTGGGACTGCTTTCCGGCTGAGCAGATGCTTCCAGAGAAAATATTGTTGAAAGTTTCATTCCTCCTGGGTAATGCCTGGCCTGTTACACCAATAATTTCACTCGAGTTAAGATCTTTGTGGCAGAAAATGGCTTAATGGTTTATAATCTTGGACAACATTTTTCATGTTGACAGGGAGTTTCGGTAATCCCAAATAAAGCACTGCAGTTAGGAACGTGGAAATTTCCCATAGCCGGGCAAGGCTCATGTGGGAGATATATCGGGATAAAGATGGGTGTGGGGACAGGTACTTTGAGATGCAAGCATTATGGGCATTCTGAGAAAGGAAGCAAAAACAAGACTAAATAGGACAGGGCTTGGCCAGATGAATGGAGCGGCAGCTGTGTTACACAAAGGACTGTTCAGGCCAGGTCAGATTAGATCACAAATGATGTGCTGGCAATGGGGAAAGGGCTGTTGCCTTACCAAGCAAGCAGTACGGACAGCGTGGGATTCTGTGTGATGTTCAAGAGTGGCTAAGAGATGCAGGGCGCTTGGGCCTGCAGGTCATGACAACCTTGTGGTGGAAATCGATATGCAAACCTAGGCAGCCTTACTGAGGGGCGCGGGCTGACCCCTGACCAGGCTGTCACTCATTCTGTTGCCACCCAAGTGAAGAGAAGGTGAAGGTGAATCCCCATATCTTCCGTGACACTTTAAATTTTGTGTGCGACTACCCCAAGTGAATGTTTAGGTTTCTTCTACAGTGGTATATTTTGTTCGTGATTCTAAATACTTCATTTATTTGGACTGGTGTCAGTAGTGACTGATGTGATGTTTTATTGCCCCATATAATCATTTCTCATCTAATCCTCCCAAGGGCTTTTCAGAATTGCCCTTGCTTCTTTCACACCTCGCAGTTAACAGGTGCTTAAGTATGATTTTTATTTTGTTTTGTTTTTGAGACGGGGTCTCTCTGTGTTGCCCAGGCTGGTCTCAAACTTCCAGGCTCAAGTTATCCTCCTACCTCAGCCTCCCAAGTAGTTGGGACTGCAGGGCCAGCCACTGTTACCTGCTATAAATATGATTTTTGAATGAATGCTGGAAAGATTATTAAAACCCAATCTCTGGCCCTACCCCCAGAGTTTCTGGTTCAGTCGTTCTGCTCTGGGGCCTGAGAATTTGCATTTCTAGTAAGTTCCCAGGTGATGCTAATACTGCTGCCGGGGCTGGGGGGCACACTTTGAGAACCACTGTGGAAGGGAGAAATCTAAGGTATGAGGAATGGGGAGTTGAAGTTGGAAAGCAAGTGATTCGAAATCTGACATGGAGCCCTCCTGAGCTTCCTCTGTTAAGAAATTGTATGTCTGATGCCTTTGTTGTTTCCTAGGAAATGGATGGTTTGCCCTTTGGCAGAGGACAGAGGTAGATGATTAATTGTTAACTCAGTCTTCAACACCTAGTATCATTAGCAAAAGCCTTCCCCACTCCTCACTAACCTGCCTTTGTGACAATTTCTTCTAGAGGTAATTGCACGTAATACATAACTAACATTGAAGTATGGCTCTAATTTAGGACGGGCAGCAGCGCATGCAACCAGAAGTAATTGTCTCTCTTACTTCCGTCGAGCCACATTAGCTGGCGTTGGAGGAACTGGCAGCACATAGCTCCCTGCTTTTCCTCCAGCCTCTGCCTCCCTGGGCCACTACCTACCCACCAGAGTGATCTGAACTATTACTAGCATGAAAAGATCACACATTTGAACTAGGTGGAGCCAAAGCCCAGCCTTAGTTGGTATAAAGTTGGAGTCACAGAAACTTTAACGAATGCAATTTCAACCTGTACTAGCCACTGCTGGGCCAGGTAACACATCAATCCAAGATGCGCAGACCACAGCCTTGAAATCACCTTGTCTTATTAAACAGGCAAAACAATTTTCACTCATTCCAAGTACATTATTGATCTGTCTAGTGATGCTGGGCATTCCCTGGTACAATTTTTACCTACTTTAAAATCAGAGTCAAGACAAGTGTATTTTATTACTTTTCCCCCTGTAGTTCTAATTTATGAGTTTATTGCCTCATGCCATAGATTGTAAATATCAAGTAATAAAATAAAAATGAGATAGTAGGTGATGAAACATTTTGTGGTCTCTCAAGTTAGACACATACGTGCTTTTTTATAATTGGCCAGGGTATAATTTAAAATTTGACTTCAACTTGAGTGTGGTTACTAAGCCTACCTGCTTGGCAACATGTCCTCACAGAATGAGGATTTGCTGTACATTTCTGGAACTTTTCCAAAATGCTTTTTGTCCTTGAATTTAAATGTGCTATTGATAAATGCAGCTTCAAAAACTATGTATTAACACTTACGCGCTAGATCAGCCATTGTCCATTGAGCAAATCATGCTCTAAACCTGGGGAAATTTCTGGTAGTCTATCATTTATGAATCTAACATGAATAAAATGTGCCCACTGTCTTTTCTAGAAAACCTCATAGCTTATTATTTGGAAAACGTAAGCAGATATTTATGTCTTAGGTTGTGTGATGTAAGACACTGTATTTCTAATATCATGATTCTCAGAGAAATGCAGTTTGCAAATATGAGACAGGACATGTCAGAGAAACTATCAGTTATTGAAAACTTGCTATCTGCCCAATATTGGACTGGGTTCCTCCACATAAGCTATTTCATGTAATCCTTTCACTAACTGTGTAAGATAAGAATTATTATTCCAGTTTTTATGGATAAGAAAATTGAGATTCAGAGAAATTAGCAAATTACTCCAAATTACAGCACAGGTAAGTGGCAGACACAGGTTTCAAACCCAGGCTTTTCACTGTGGTTCTCCAACCTGCTGCCCATTAGAAACACCTGGGGAGTTTTTAAGTAAATGATTAGTGCCCAGGCTCTCCTCTCAGCAATTTTGACTGATTTGGCTTGGGAGTAAATCCTGGACATTGGCATTTTAGCACAATGCTTCATGTCTCAGAGGTTCTGACGTGCATTATTCGAGATCCACCATCCTCCTCTCTGCTTATGACATTTTTCAATCCTGTAAGAGCTCGGAGAATTTCAAAAGTACATAATTTTTCAGAAATTTGAAAATGGGCTTGAGACGAAAGATGAAGACACTTCTATCCTTGGTAGAATCACCCACTTTTAAACTAATGGGAAAGCAGGGCACATGGAAGACACATGTAGGCAAGATCTGCATCATGAAGTGAAAATTCAATGTTTTGCATTTTAGACAAAATTAACTGGAATATAAGGTACAGATTTAAAAAATATTTTCATATGGTTATTCTGAAGATAAATGACATAATGTGCACAAATGGGCTAGTAATGACTATACACTCTGAAGATAATAACTATGAATTTTGTAAATCACAAAATATTAATGAATTATAGAAAATACCCATGAAAATAAGGACTTTTTCTTATAGCATTCCCTGATTTGTCTCCATTCTCTGAATGCTAACTACTGTTCTTAAAGAATGGAATCGAGTGCATCATGTTTGAATTGGTGAAGGATAAACCTAGGAAGTACTAGGATTGGTTCCATTTAAGCTGGTCGGTCAATACCTGTAGTAAGTCATCTCTTCCACATGTTCCAGATCCACTTAAAATGGGGAGATGGCAGTGAGTTCTTTTAAAAGGGCATCTTTTAAAGTTAACAATTTCTGTTATATTTCAAAACTGGAAAGATAATCATTCTGATCAACAAATGACCAAATCAACTTAATGACCCTAGTATAACAGATTTTTGAAGTCAAAGAAAAAGGAAAATAGTAAAGCAAAAATTGAAAATGAAGGAAAAACAATGCTAACTTACTTGAATTCGTCAACTTTTTACTTTAGTTATGTAGGCAGTGAAGTCCTAGATTTAAATACCTTTTAAAATAACATTTTCATTGGACAATAAAGAGGCCCCATGCAATGACTAAAGCAGTGAGTGTGATGTATGGCCTCCAAGGTGTGAGGGGCAAGGTTAAGGTCAAAATAGAATTGGAGGAAAAAGCATCTTATTAATTGGAGTTTGTGGTTCCCATCTGATTCAGCAATAGGTCAAAATTTGTCCCTGTCCCAATGCCAATCCCCCCTGCAATTAAAACACAGAATAAAGAATTGGGTACAAAACTCTGGGTCCCAGGCTGAATATGGTAATATCGTGGTATGTGAAAAAAGAGGGAAAAGAAGATTTACTTTAACGTTAGATTTTTATAAAACAGTTCAGGTTATCTTGGATAATCCTTAATACCTTTTCCTGCTGGAACATTCTTTGAAATTCTCTGAAATATAATTCTATTCATTATCTCCTTCAGAGAAGCTGTCCATATGGTTGTCGCCTCATGCAATAGACTCAGATCCTTTGATCACCACAGGCAAGTTCATAGGGAACTGTGCTTCTCTGATGACTGGAATACATTTGAAAAAACAAAACAAAACTGAAAAAAGCTTCCTGTCTTGGTACTTGGGAGAGATGTTTGCATTTTAGAAAGTTTTGCAATCAGGGCGTATCACTGTTTGTTTACCCTGTCAGCTGGTAACTTCCCTGGAACCAGGAGGCCAGTTGCAGGAGGTGGCATGGGGTGGAAAGGCAGCCCGCTGGGTGATGAACAATCAGCGCACCACTGCCAGAGAGAGCCACAGTTCAGGAGGCACTAATCAGCGCAGTGGAGTTTATTGCAGTCATCATCAGCCCTGATTTAGTTTGAAATGAGCTAGAAGAAGAAAAAAGAATCCTCATGGAAGTTTTCAGAACCCTGGTGACTGCGAATTATACTAGCAAATGTTCTTGTAGCAAATGGGTCAGAAATCAAAATGACATGTGCGCTTTCTTGGTAGCTCAAGCCATGATTATCTTTCACGGCAGATTTCAAAGGTAAACAGATGAAAGCTTGGATCATGTGCAGGGAAAGGAAAGATAACTGGGGTTGTAGATATTTTTCTTTTAAAAGTTGTATTGTTTGAGGGACAGACAATTTTAGGGGTAGCTACAAAGATGAGAATTGGAAACTTTCTAGCAACTTCTTAACAAAGGGACGGGGTGTCCTAAATGTAGAGATTTTAGGATGCTGATGCATAACAACTTCTAGGAAATAGATCAGAAAAATAAGTGGAGTTAGAGATTCCTGGGTTGGAATCCTGGATCTAACTTAGGCAAGGTGCTTTACTTTGCCAAATCTTATTTCTCTCATTCACAAAACAGGGATACTAAGAACATCTACCTTGTCAGATGGTTATAAAGATTGGGTAGCACAGATAAAGTGTTTAACATGTGCCAGACACATAGAAAGCATGCACAATGACAAGAATTGCCACCATTGCAGAAAGGATTGCTTGAGAGCTATGGGAAGAAGGAAAGAAGGTATTTTGGGGAGCGATGCTTCAGGAGGAACTACGGTTCCCAGGACATGTCTCTCTCTCCAGCATCAGAGCCACGCCTTAGAATCTGCTGTTTCGTGCCTCTTCCCAGCTCTTGGCATTCACACACCATTGACCAGATCACTGCTGCTCAAATCCATGGTGGGGAAGGGCCAGTTTTTCTTTTTTTTAAATTCCCAATTAATTGTAGACTAAGACTTTTAATAAAACACAATAAAAAAGAATTATTAGAAACAAACATAAAGATATAAAATAGAAGCCTACCGATCACATACTGGGATATTTGTCTAACTGCCACAAAAAGATTCGTAATGCCTATTCTCAATTGTGTACTTACCTTGTCGAGATAACAGACAGTTTGTGAGTTAGCACTAGTGTGTGGAACTTTCTTTGAGTAGCACTGGCCTAGACTGCTCTGTGACTTCTACTCTTCGGTTAGGTCTCAGTTGAGATGTCCCTTGTCCTGGGAAGCCTTCCTCGATCTCCCCAAGGTTGGACCTTTCACCTCTCCTGTGCTTCCCTTGTACGCTGAGCTTTTCTCAAACTTAAAGGGACTGTGTCTTGTTCACACTCCTGTTTTCATTGCTAACAAGACCTGACACACAGTTGATGTTCGGTTGTTCAACAAGCACTGAAAGGAAGCATTTCTTCCAAGTTAGGAGACAATTGAGGTGCATGTGGCTCAACTCCACTTGACTAGGGGGGATAGGATTTTTCCTGACATTAATTAGACTCATTGCACCTTGGAAAAAAATGCTTTCTTGGCAGGAAAATGAGATTCATAAACAACAGTATGTTTGGACCCTGGGAAATTTTTATTCATAGAACTTACCCATCAAGTGGATTTTATTTACGAGCTTCAGAAAGAAAATTGAAGGCTTACTTTGTATTTCTTTCTTAGAGGTAGATGTATAAATCTTTGGAAACTCTTCCCATCTTTAGATATGTTGCCTTAGAAGATTTGCCTTTGACAAGCTATGATTCTGGTGAGTCACAGGAGACTTACTCAGAGTGCAAATTGATGTCTAGAACAGTCGATCCAAACACCAGCAGCTGCCTCACCAAGGAAATAGATAAGGATCTAAGGAGGACTTCTTTTTTCCCTTAAGGATAAAGAGAAATGTGAAAATATGCCTGCTATTTTATAGATGGAGTTTTTATACTTCTTCGCTGAGAAAAGGAAGTGCCAATTCCCACTTCATAGAACAGGTCACTTGATGGAAAAGGAAGAGAAAGTGCTGCTCACTTGACAGGAAAGCAAATCACTTACCACCTTGTGAGTGAGGATCAGTTATTCCCTAATGATTCACACTGAATAAATGTTTACGATATGCCCATGCGCTAGGCATAGAGCCCACGGTTATCTGTCTTTGCTCTGAAGAGAGAAGTGACTCCCCCTCTTCTCTGGAGACGGTCCTCAGCCCCACCCCACTTCCTCCCCCAGGGACACGGTTCCATGATTGGCAGACGTGAGCCCTCGCCCTTCCCCACTCTCCCTGTTTGCAACTGGGAAGTGAGGACTCAGGCTGTCTTCCCGAGGTCAAACATCCTGGGATACACCATTAGCTCTCCTAGTACCAGAGGGAAATCAGTCTAATCACATGGACCTAGTGACCTCCACTTGCGGGACAGAGTCCCTCAGCACTGTGGAATTAGAGAAGTCCTCTGGACTCTAAATTGTAGACTGTACATGATCGATAGGTTGAGCTCTTTTTGCCCACATGTACGTTTATTTCCAAATGTGTGTATCGTGTTATGCTTAATAAATTCAACATTTTAAAAAGAACTACTGAATACATCTCATAATTTTTCACATTTTTTTCCTCAATCAACAGATGACAAAAATGCTACTGCTATCATGTGTAGGTTTGTGAAAAATGGTGAGATTAAGAAGGACCCCTGAGTCTCTGCAAGATTGGAGACAGTGATGTCTGCACCCTCGTGTGCACAGAGCCTCTGGGACTCCGAGGAGGATCCTGTTGCCTCCTCATAACAGAAAAGGTGGGGTGAGGAGAAGAGAAAGCTGAGGGGAATCTCCAGGGAAAGGGAATATCAGTGTACAGTCACCGTAACCCTGCCTCCATCTTACTCTGTGGTGAGTTAAGGCATATGTGGAGGTGCTTATGCTCTCAAACACCCCCACATCCCATCCTGAATGCTCTATGTTCCCGTAGCAAGAACAGGGTGCCCTTCACTGTGAAGAATCTGGTTTGAAATGAAACTAGGTTGGCTTACTACCACTCTGAAGTAACACATCTCCTCTCTTCACTTCTTGAAGAAACACCTAGATCAGAAAAGAAGTCTATAGGGCACAACGTGTAGGGAATTTGAAAAGAAAAAGGAGTGCCACGGAGGGAGAAAGAGTATGGGTTTTCATGCCATGAATTTAGATTTTTGAGGCAAGATGGTTCTGTGTCCACGTGGAGCAGGGATGAGGAGTCAGGGACCCCCACCGGCAGAGCAGCACGGGGGGCATGGTGGACTGTGATGATGCACAGATTCAGCCAGGCAGACAGGAGGCCCAATATGCTGGTGCATTGCCAGGAAAGCCACGTGTGAGGCAATGGTTGGCCCTGGAGCTCCAAGGTGACCCTAAGAGTAGCATAGAGGTGGAGACATGGAGGTTCATGGAAGTAGGGAGTCCTGTGGGCTGCAAGTCAGTGTCTAGGAGGTCTGCTTTTGGAGGACAAAGGATCTGATCACTAGACAAGCTTTTGAGGACTGGGGTCCAAATACCAGGAGAACAGTGAACAAAAGCCTTCAGCATGATGGAAATGAGAGCCAAGGACTGAGGGATATCATAGACCCCAGTGATTAGAGGTAGGTCATGCAGCAGCAGAGACCCCTCAGGGGCTGACATGGGAACCCAGTGCGCTACCCTGCAGTATCAAGGTCTGGGAAGAAGGTAAGAACTAAGCTCTGGAGCCCTAATAATGGAAATAAGCAGGCATAGGCTGAGTCAACTTAAATACATCTAAGTGCTGCACAGCCTGCATCTGAGTCTGCTTACAACAGTGGTGTTGTCACCCTGTCTCAGGAAAATTGACTAAGGAGGCAGGTACTGATACCTTCACAGGAAAGATGTCCTCTGCAGCTCCACCCAATGCATGGGGAAATGAGCGTCTTTGGTCCGTGAGGCCAAGTGGCCTCCTTGTTAGCAAAATGAAGCCAGCCGGTGTCCATCTATAACTTACAGGAGCTGTGCATTGAATTTGGGGGCCCAAATCACAACCACACAAAATTTTTCTTTACTGTGGTTGTTTTCCTTGGAACATAACTGCTTTTTGAAAACTCATGGGAAGGAGGGAGCAGTCAGCTCACAGTAGGATTCAGGCATCTGTCGGTCCCCTGATCAAGAGGTCATCACAAGAACTCCCCCATCACTGTGTCCACTCTGAAGCTTACCATGGGTGATGAGGGCAGGAGAATGTGTCACACTCCCTGGCACTGGGAAAAAAGAAGGGAGCAGGGAAGACAGCAGGATAGACCTTGTTTCTGTTGAGCTTTCACTTCCCTATCCATCCTGGCCACATTGGAGGAATAAAAAGTAGAAGAATGAGAAAGAGAGGTAGGAGAAGAGGCCTCACCAATTACGTTTTCGAGGTTGAACTCTGAGAGCCTGCTGCTTACAGGTCACTCTTCCCCTCCCTGGTGGTGGATTCCTCCTGAGAGGTAGGGAGGGTGACCAATGCGGAGGATGCGTGCTCCACAGGGCAGGGACCTTGGAGTCTTGTTCAACTGCTCCATCTCCAGAGTGAACCCAGATGTTGACATATGGGGGGCCCATAATAAATATTTGTTGCTTTTATGGATGAACGATCTCTTTCTAACAAGGACTTCTCAAGACAGATTTACTTACTTACTCCATGGCTTCCACTCACCCTCCCAGTACCAGCGTGAGTAAGGTTAGTCATTCACATTAGTTCCCATAAAACAACATAGCTTAAGATCATTATCTCTGGAGAGATTTTGAAAGAAGCCAATGAGAAGCAGATCTGCTGCTACACTTCCTAGGTGAAGCTAGCAGCTCCCAAACCTATGTCATACATACACTTTACCATATAAGGTATGCCTGCACAATGGTGCCTCAAGGCACGTGAAAAAATCACTTTCATTCTAGCATATGAAATACACACTGTATAGTCATCATTGCTTTTTAGGGGGAGGAATTAATGAAATCCGTGCCATTTCCTAACAGAAGTCTAGGGCAAATGGAGTCATTGCTGGCGCCATCACAGGGCACTCTGTGGCTGCTGGGTTTACAGGGGATTGCTTCCATTTCTTGCCTTCTTTTCAGCTATTTTTTCTGTCTTTCCTTCTCATTTTTATGCTCTCTCATCTTCTCATTTTAATTTTCTTGCTTCTTATTTATATTCTATTGTCTGTTCCTTTTATATTTTGCTCTGCTCTGAAATTCCCAAGTTTTGGCCCCCATACCCATAAACAGCCACGCAGAGCTAAGCCACCTGGGAGACACTCTCAGCTTTACATTTAGAAAGAGCCTGTTTAAGAGATCGTCTTCCCATGAAGGGATGGGAATTTTCTCCCTGAGGTTATGCCAATATAGAGGTGTTTGCTTATCATCTGATTTTAACCACTGGAATTAGAAATTAGATGACAGCAGTTTCTTGAAACTGTGCTTAATATGTGTAGTCACTGAAAAAAAAATGATTGTTGAATAAATGAATGGATACTCCACATGTATGTAAATATACATGGCAAGTTTCACAATTTGATGTAAACAGATGTGGCCTATCTGCAGCTGTGCCATCTGAAAATGGTGACCACCTGGTAGCTTTGCAAAGATTCCATTGAATCTCAGGAAAACAAAAGCCTCACATTCCCTTCTCCCCATCCACAGGGACTTGCTTGGATCTCTCCAAATCCATAATTTGTGTCGTTCCAAGCCATGATTATTTGTTTCTGTGATGAATACTTAATGCAAATGGCAAACCATGCTGAGGGAGGCTGGCATCCGTGCCCACTGAGAAGGCCAGTGAACAGTGTGTGAAGCGCTCACGTCAAAGGCCATTAACACAAATGAAAATTAACATTTTTCATCAAGGTCTAATAGTACACCAACAAGTAGGCCAACCACTGTGCCACCTGTTTACAGAAACACGTTGCTAATCAGTCAGGAAAATCCTCTCCATACCTGTGTTCACCCACATTTGCTTTTAAGCCTTTCAAGAGCATTAAATTAGTTTCAATTAGTAAAGCTAATGTGTGCAGAAATATTGAATATTTTAATTTAATGGAAAACACCCTGCTGGGTGAGAAATATCATTTCTATCTGGAGTTCATTTTTTAGCACAAGCTGTTGGCTACCTGTCTTGAAAGGTTAATCACAGCTTTATTACAATGCAAAACACTGATGTTGACAATTTTTTGCATTTCTTACAGATCATTAAAAAGCTTGAGATGAGGCTCCACCTGAAGTTAAGGATCTAATTTGTGAATTTGAATTTTACCTTTTCTCCTGTTTAGCAACAAAAGAGAAGCCACTGCATCGTGAATGTTTTCTATCATGTGAATAGTTTTTATACAAATGCAATAGTAAAATACAAACAAGCAGCAGTAATGAAACAGTCACCCTTTTCCTCATGATAACCTTGTACACTCTCAGCTCTCCCACTAACTGCCACGTTAGCTCTGTTGTATTTATTGTGCCTGAGGTCTGATTTCCAACAGGAGGACCTGATATAACAGAATGCCAGAAGAATTCTAGCTCCCTGTGATTTAGATGTCAGCTTTATTCTCCATAATAAAAGCAGAGAACTAGACACATAATGAAAAAGTACATTTTATTGACCGGCCGATGTTTATACGTTGAATGTTAGAGGGGTTTAGGTTTTCAGCCATAACTAAACTTCACAGAGTTGGTGACTGAACACGGTGGATCAAAATAATGAGACAACCTTAAATGTGGCATTTGACAGATTTGACATGTAGAAATACATGTAAAGTGTGTAGCCATTGGAAGAAGAAATCTCAGTGATCAAATGCAAAACAAAATTAAATGCAACGTAAAATGAAAGTAATTATTTATTCTCACCCATCGTATTACGAAGACCATAATGACTCCTCATTATGTCCAAAAAAAAAATATATATATATATATATATATAAAGCAGTTGGGTGCTAGAGCTCTAGGGGAAGATGGGGGCGGGGGTGGGCATAAGAGAGGGTAAGGGATGAGAGTATCCCATGGAATTCAGTTTCTACTTTGAAAGTAGGGAAATCTGAATGTCTTGACCCTGATTTCTGGCTGGGTTTGGACAATGGGTAGTGGCAGGAAATCAGGGTAGGGGGATGAGTGACCAGTATGCCACCAGCAGAACCAACCCACACCAAGATCCCACCTGGCACCATCCCTGGAGAACCAGCCAGGTACCCTTACTTCATCTTATTAAGAACTAGAACTGGAAGCTACCCAATGGTTTAGTTTTGCTTGAAGTAGCATTTTAAGTTCTTGAGTGCAGCTCTGGAATCTAATTCAGCTTTGTAACCCTGAAAACTTAGCACTGTGTTTTGCATATTGTAGCTATGTAATTAGTATGTGATAGCTTGAATTACTCTAATCTTTGACAAATAGCTTCATACATACTTTCATAGGTGCATGTATAATTTTTTTTTTTTTTGGTAGAGTGTGTCTTAGATTTTAGAGAACTAGGTTTCTAGCCACAGAAGAATGAAACGTCTCTGGATTTAGCTCTGGGCTAAGAGATACGGAGTGTTTGCAGAACAGTGACAAGAAGTCAGATGGGCTTGCAAGTGTGGCTTGGAAAACATTACACATTTTGACATTTATGACATGATTTCCATTGGTGATAGACTTGGGGTTCCTATTACTCATATAAAGAGTGTAACAGTAAGGAGAACACTGCTGCTCCCCACAAGGCCATATGTATAGTCACTGGGAAACCAGACACCAACTACCTGCAGCTGGCAAAAAAAGCTCATGGGGTAAGGCTCTGTGGAACCTGAAGATGTCTTAAGCTGAGGATTGGATATTACTCTTGCAAAAAACTATCTTTCAGTTGGTGAAAAGAGAAAACAATGACACTTCCATGAGGGCTATGCACAGTTATGATTACATTCATTACAAGGGTTTAAAAATCCCCCTAAGTATATTTTTTGAGCAAAGAGAGGTAAAAATTACAAAAACAATCATTTTATTTAATCAGCAGGAAGAAAACTTTGGTGCTAGGCAATACGCACAATTTCGAGAAACTCAGCATGTGGTTTTTCTGTAAGTTTAATTAGTATTAAGCCTCCTCCATACTTGTATCTTTAAAATTGCATTTTAGGATCTTATCAAAACAATATTTATGTTTCCATTAAGCTGTTTATTGAAATTTAAACTTAATAATGGATGTTAAATTAATATTAAAACTTAGCCAAGATGAAAAAACCTAGAACCAACAACAAAATGTACTGCATAATTCCAATTACACGAAATATCCAGAATAGGCAAATCCATAAAGACAGAAAGTAGATCAGTGGTTGTCAAAGGCTGGAGGGAGGGAGAAAGAGAGAGTTTTATTGGTTACGGGCTTTCTTTTGGGGTTGAAAGTATTCTGGAAATAGTGGTGATGGCTGTACAATTTTGTGAATATGCAAAAATTAGTACATTGTACAATCTTTAAACAGTTTAATTAATATGGTGTGTGAATTATATCTTAAGTAAGAAAAAAAAAGAGAGTTTTTCAGTAGAGTTCAGAAACAAATCCATTTCTGCACATGGAAGCTCTTGAAGTTTTAAGCTCTCTAAATGAGAATTACTAAAAATTTTAAATTATAAAATACATAGAACTAGTATATAGTGGGACAATAGAGTGTTAAAACATTTTTAATAACAAAAAATGAATCCCTGGTGATTTCTTTTTCTTGTTAACCATGTCTTCTTGTAGACTCCCTATTTCTCCTCCTGGCATCCCAATCCTTACTGCACACAAGGCTGGACATTCAGGCTTCATTTCTAGAGATGCCTTTCTCTTTCTTCCATTCTCATTTCATCCCTTTCTCAGTCCTGTCTGTATTTTCTTGACTTTCTTCTTCTATCCATTCCATAAGTACATAAACATTTTCTGAGCTCTCACAATGTGCCTGGGTTAAGTGTCCATACTACAAAGTTGTGTAAGATACCATGTAAGTCAGGATCCAAATAGGGAAAAAGAGCCACTCTGAGTATTTAAAAGTAAAGGACTTTCATTCATGCAGGGGGTTGATTAAAGAGATGATGGAAGAACTTAAAATTCAAAGAGAAGACAGTGACTTGACCAGAAATTGGCAAGTACCAGGAGTCATTGCAGCCTGTAGGTGGGAGGTGGTGTCATCAGACCTCTGGGGTGAGATCAGCAATGGAACCAGGAACCCTGCCAGCCTGCTCAGGAGAAAGGGGGCCATGGATGAAGCACAGGTGCCACTGGAGATGCTGCTAAAGGTGGCACAATGGGGAGAAATACTCCTCCCACCTGCTACCCCCTCTCCAGTGCCTCTCTTTGGCTGGACAGATTTGGAAGCCAGCTGACATGGGGACCCAGCCTGCAGAACTATGCCCTCCACAGTACAGAGAAGAGCAGGGAAAAGTGGTGAAAGGATCTATGGAAAAGAGGCTGGGGCATGTGCAGACATTGATCTTGTTCACGAGAAACTTAAAGGCCAGTATAGGATGTAGACATGTAAGCAGGGAAACTGTGATTCACATGCAAATAAAAATACATCTAAAAAGTAAATCATACATGTAACTTAGCAATTGACTCTGTCAGGCAGATTCAGGGTAATGTTTTAGCAAAATTTAAAGTTCGAATAAGCGTGCAATCAAGACAAGGACAAGCCATCTCTCGAAATGGGGGTAGCATATGAGAGGCACAGAGGCACACAACAGCGGGCTGTGTTTGGGGGTCTGCCAACCCTTTAGGGCTGCAGCCTGGTGGGGTCTGAGGTCAGTGACCAGGAGGGGTATTGGCTGGGGCCAGAAAATGGTGGACTTTCTGGGATATGCAAAAAAGTTGGGTGTTTATTCTCAGGAGATCTGGAGTTTTGGATGGTTTGAAGCAGGTGAGTGATATCATCAGATGTACATTTGTGAAAGCTGTCTCTGGTAAGGGGCTAGTGAATAGATCTGAAAAGGTGTGATTTGAGAAAATGGCCCAGGTGTGTGATGATGAGATGTGGAGAAGATGGAGAAGAAAGGGCAGTGAAGGAGGGGATAGGGCAGAAAGGATGGAACGCTGTGGTACCAGTTGTGTGTGTCAGATGACTTGGGTTCCTGGGGGATGTTGGAGCCACAAATGAGGAAAGAATATCCAGGAAGAGAAGTGCATTTGGATAGGAAAGGTGACACCATGAGTTCTCTTTCAAACAGGAAGTGTTTAGCTGTCTGTAGAAATTTTCAGTGGAGCTGGGACTACCAATGAGAAATCTGGGTTAAAAATGACGATTTGAGGGACGTTGTAGTGTGGAGGGTAGTTAAAACCAAAAAGGTGGATGGAGTCACCTAGTGTCTCCTGGCAGGAAGGGGCAGTTGAATACCGGGTGCAACTCTGCCACTGAGGTTTCTTCCCCCAGGCGCACCTCTGCCATCTCCTTGGCCCCTGGCAGGTACAGCGTAGGGATATTGCCTGTACCTGCTGCCCCTGAGCACGTGTGAATACAAAAGTTCCCTGATTCCTCTTAGTAGAGATGGTAGAACCTAGGAAAACTTCACCAATGGGGTAATAATGGGGCATAGAAAGACCAACAATTGAAAAAAACAAATATTTTAAAAGTATAGTTTTCTCCCTGGAACTGGTTAAGTCTCACCATTTCGAGTGAGCTCTCAGGAATACAGAGAGGTCTTTATGCCGAGGCTCCCTGTTCCTGGCCTTAGATCTCATCTCCCAAAAGCCCCCCTAAATATCTCCATCACACTCTCCCACCCACCTACGGCCTTCCCTCTTGATTTCCTCTTTTCATTCTGAGATATTTCTCTGTGCAAATGACGTCTGCTGAAATGAAATGATGCAATTGCACCATGCACCCACAATAACTGTGTCATAGCACTACAGCAAAGCCAGAGCAGACACACAATCAGAATCGTACACATACGGCAACCAAGTTGTTTCCTCACAGAAGCAAAATGGCTTTCTTTAGATAATTTTCTAAACTATTTGCTGAGAAAATATGGCTATAATGAGTATTATTCATTGACAATTACAAGTTCAGACTCTAATGATGAAAATTGAATTTATTAATTACAAAAATTTGTACCATTTTCATCGGGGTTTATGATATGGTCCTAATTCACTTTCATCATGGCCATCCCAGCCTGTGTGAGTGACAGCTCAGGTTCCCTGGGGGCAGACGTTGTCACCACGGGAACTTTGAAACATTATTCTTCCCCTTCAAAACATTTTCTTTCTTTGAAGATCAAAACCTTTCTCTCATGATCATTCTTGTTGCTACAATTGGCAAAACTTCCTGCAACTCCCCCTCTTTCCTTAAGGACTTATGGGCTCCCAATCTCTCCCTAATGCATCAATTTATGCCTTTGTTTTAACTTGAACTTTTCTCAGTTTTAGCCTCCCTCTCCCATGGCTACATTCTGGATTTATAATGGCCCAGAACTTTGGCACAACTTTTTAGCCTAGGCCTTTACCCTGAAACAGTGCATGGCAAAATTGCTTTTCTAAATGTCAATCTCTCCAGCCATCTGTCTGGGAACTATTATTCTACTTGGAGATTGCAAACATTGTGCAAACTTACATGAACTAAAATAACATCTCCAAAATATAATTAACCTCCCTGTTATATTTGAAGATGTAAGTCATGTTTTTTCATAAACAAAATAGGCTTATTTTTACAGCTAGCTCCCAGAGAAAGTCATTCCTTAAGGCCTACTGCCAGCATTTATGTATCATAATTTTGCTTTCAATTTTGTATACTGATTTTATGATCTGTAGCATAGAAAATAAAACAACAACAAGAAGACTGACTGTTTTTTTCTCATTCTGTCTATTACATTTGGGATTAACATACATCCTGAAAAGTAACACTCCACCCCTGAAAAGTGTGAAAGCAACTTGAAGCATGTTTGCGTAGGCATAGATCTTTATGCCTATCCAAAGATGTCCTCTGGAGTGTGTGTCTGAGTGTGTGTGTGAGTGTGCACGTGTGTAGACTGTCTTAAAAAAATACATCCTATAGAACTGTGGTCCCCAACCCCCAGGCCGTGGACTGGTACTGGTCCATGGCCTGTTAGGGACCAGGCTGCAAGGACCATGCCTCCCCATCTGTGGAAAAATTGTCTTCCATGTAACTTAGGAACCAGGAGAAGGGGGGTCACAGCAGGAGGTGAGTGAGGGAAGCTTCCTCTGTACTTACAGCTACTCCCCATCACTGGCATCCCAGCCTGAGCTCTGCCTCACTATTCCCCACCTCTCCCCCACACCCAGGTCTGTGGAAAAATTATCTTCCATGAAACTAGTCCCTGGTGCCAAAAAGGTTGGGGACTGCTGCATAGAAGTTACATTTTGAAGAGAATCATTCTTTTCACTGCCCTGGAGGATCAGGGTCCAAAATGTATCCTGAAAAAGAAAGCTGAGTTCTTTCCTTGAGCCATTTTCCTTCTCTGTCCTAGGCTCCCTTAGTATAAGATGCTCCTTTGGGCACATGCAGCCTTAGCCTCTCTCAGTCCTGCTCTGCTGCTCCCACCTCCTGGTCAGCAGCCACCTGGGAACATGGCCTGGGAAGTTACACGGAAGAGAAATACCTTCATATCATGGCCCTGTCTTTTCTTTTTCTGTCCCTAGGCAGGTGTTCAGCCTCTGTAAGTGATGAGCTTATTAAGAATCTGCTCTTTCAAAGTCCCCCAGCGGACATTCTTCTGTGTCTTAGCCATTCTGTGCAAAATATGTAAGGGCTAAGCAGTCCCTATTTAGCCAAGCTTCTACTAGGTTGGTGCAAAAGTAACTGCAGTTTTAGCATTGTTGAAATTTGCCATTTGATATTGGAATACATTCTTAAATAAATGTGGTTATGCTATACATCATTTTAATGTGCATTTCTCGCTTTATGTGTTTTTGCTAATGACTTATTACTTGCTGTTTATTTTATATTTATTTTAGACTATGGAAATGATGTTAGACATAAGCAAATTCAAGCAATTTTCTTATTCAAGTTCAAAATGGGTTGTAAAGCAGCGGAGACAACTCGCAACATCAACAACGCATTGGGCCCAGGAACTGCTAGCGTACAGTGCAGTGGTGGTTCAAGAAGTTTTGCAAAGGAGATGAGAGCCTTGAATATGAGCACAGTGGCCAGCCATGGGGAGTTGACAACGACCAGTTGAGAGTAATCATCAAAGCCGATCCTCTTACAATACACGCGATGTTGCTGAAGAACTCAGCGAATGTTGACCATTCTACAGTCCTTGGCATTTGAAGCAAATTGGAAAGGTGAAAAAGCTTGATAAGTGGGTGCCTCATGAGTTCACCAAAAATCAAAAAAATTGTCATTTTGAAGTGTCGTCTTCTCTTCTTGTACACAGCCACAATGAACCATTTCTCCATCAGATTGTGACATGTGAAGAAAAGTAGATTTTATACAACAACTGGCGAAGACCAGCTCAGTGATTGGATAGAGAAGCAGCTCCTAAGCACTTCCCAAAGCCAAACTTGCACCAAAAAAAGGTCATGGTCACCGTTTGGTGGTCGACTGCTGGTCTGATCCACAACAGCTTTCTGAATCCCAGGAATCCATAACATCTGAGAAGTATGCTCAGCAAATTGATGAGATGCACCGAAAACTGCAATGGCTGCAGCCGGCATTGGTCAAGAGAAAGGGCCTGATTCTTCTCCACAACACCACCCAACCACATGTGGTACAACCATCACTTCAAAAGTTGAACGAATTGGGCTATGAAGTTTTGCCTCATCCTCCATGTTCACCTGACCTCTTGCCAACTGACTACCACTTCTTCAAGCATCTCCACAACTTTCCGCATGGAAAACGCTTCCACAACCAGCGGGATGCAGAAAATGCTTTCCAAGAGTTTGTTGAAACCCAAAGCATGGATTTTTATGCTACTATAATAAACAAGCTTATTTCTCATTGGCAAAAATGGGTTGATTGTAATGGTTCCTATTTTGATTAATAAAGATGTGTTTAAGCCTAGTTATAATGATTTAAAATTCACAGTCTGAAACTCCAATTACTTTTGCACTACCCTAATAGTTGCATTCAGCGGTGTCCTTTTTTTTTTTTTCAAACCTATGCTTCATGTCTGATTGGTGAAGGTATCCTTTAATAAGTAGTCATTAGTGCATCAGTGGAGACTGTTGGTTTGGTGTGTGATTCACCATGCCGTTCCTTGATTTCTTGGGCTGGCTGACTTAAGGGTAGGGGGTGGGGTGGAGGGAAGAAACTGCAAAGCAACCTAGCTCAGAAAATACTTAGAGGTAGAAGAGATTGACTCCACAGCCTCAAATTAAAGTTTGGGGCTATTTATGAATTTTAATTTGGTGTTAATACCCCCTGTGTCCTCCAAGTGTCAGTATTTCATGCCATGGCAGATTCCCAGGAGTTATAGGAGGCACACTGTTATTAGAACCCCAGAAAGCCATATGATATAAATTTCAGCAGAAGTTTTACTTCAAGTTTTCTGCAATGTGCCAAGTGTCAAAAAATCCATATGGTATTAACATAATGGTAAAATTGGCCACAGAAGCAGTTAGAGTCCTAACATTTTCTCCTGTTTCTATTTTTTAGTATATTACCCTGTGGAAGAAAACATATTGTCAGCACCTCCATTTGGATTTACTGCCAATAGATGACAGTCTAAGATACAGAAATAATTTTAGGTATACCTCTGTAACTTTATCATGTTGTATTCCTGAGAAAATAAGAAACTATAATAGGTTCATATACATACATATTGAAATATTCATAAAGTTATATTTATATAAATTATATTTCTATGGTTTCTGGTTGCGATTATACTAGTAAAAGCTTTTGTGTGTAATTTTTATACCAACTTCTACTTAACAAGATAGTGAGGTTTTAATATCGCAGAAAATTAATAGAGGACTGGAAATTATGATTAGTTACAACCAAAGTGGCTGGTAGAATTAAAAAGAAACTTGTAACTTCTATTTGTCAAATTGTAATTGGCCTTGCAACCTTATACTCTCTATAAATGAAACAGAAATGTTCTAGGGAGAAATAACATTTGAAATAAGGGGCATTTGTAAACCCAAAGTGCTGGTGTCTATTTCAGGGTTCTATTTCAACAGAGCAGATTATTACATTTGAAGAGCTGGCCAGCAGGAAGCTGTAGTATTTTCTGAAGATTTAACTAAAGAGTCAGCCTTTTTTTGTTTGTTTGTTTTTGTTTCTGTTTTTTTGAACTGCAGGCCTATCTATTATTACCAGGAGGTTAGCAAGTATGATGGGCTCCTCTGGGGAGTTTCATAAACTGCTGGTTCCTGGAACCAGGAGCACGAGGCTGGGGCAAGTGGAGGGGCCGGCTTAGCTTCTAAGACTCAACGATGATTTCCTTCTTGAATCAATTAAAAGTATCTATTTATATATTTTATATAGCTAGTTATTAACCAAATTAAACTATATATGTATAGTTAGCCATCTATATCTGCAGGTTCCTCATCCACAGGTTTCATATCTGCAGATTTCAAGCAGCTGATGAGTAAAAATATTAGAAAAAAATTCGAAAATAATAAAAATAATACATGTTAAAATACAATATAACAACTATTTACAAAGAATTTACATCATATTGGGTGTTATAAATAATCTAGAGATGATTTAAAGTACAGGTGAGGATGTGCGTGGGTTACATGCAAATCCTGCACCGTTTTTTATCAGGGACTTGAACATCTGTGGATTTTGGTATCCTGAGAGTCCTCAAGCCGATCCTCCTTGGATACCAAGGGAGGATTTGTATTTAAACCTTAAATTTTAGGGTTATTTATCTGACAGTATTTGGAAGCACTCTCCGCCTTGGAGGATGGGACAGCCATGAGCCATCCCAGCACCTCTGGCAGACCGGGGCCAAGCTGTTGCAGGAGTCCTGGGCTCCTGCCACATGGTGACCCGCAAAGGAGCTGGTCTCCTCCTCACTCAACTGAGAGGCAGCCCCCAGAAGGCCTCAAAAACAACAGAATTCTGCATTTGATAATGCAGCAGTAACAAGCTTAGATTTCTGTTCCTCTGACAAAGAAAATTCTCAACTCAAAAGGAGCCACCAAGTCTGGCTCAACCTGACATAGTTCTCTTCTCTGGTCTGTGACTTTTCTACTGTGCCTATAGTCCAATCACTGATATGCCATAAGCATACGGTGTCATTTTAATAATCAAATAAATGCAGACCTCACTGTTTCTTGCCGACTGTCTTTCCTTAACACTTTGCGCTAGGCTGACAGCAGGAGTTAACGGGAGCCACGTTGGTTGAGTAGCTGAGGGGGTTATGACACCAGTCCCAGACCACACAGGAGGTTTAAGCAGCAGACTTAGCATTTCCCTTTGAAATACTTTACAAATACTGGTATTTTTTTTTTGTTTGTTTTGTTTTGTGTAGCTTTGCCATTCTGTTCCAAGGCTATCCCCTCACAAATCAATAAAAGTGTAATGAAAAGTATAGACTACGAACGAGCACTTAGATACGGCTCACTGTGTGCCAGTCAGCACTCCAAGTACTTGTCACACTCACATCAGACCAACATGGAAAGTGTGGTTCACAGGAATGAAGTCATGATTTGAATGGTCGGCTCCAGCATTCATGATCTTAGCAGTTACATTCTATGCATACAGGGGAAAAATCTTTTTTTTAAGAAACATAAATTGAGCTTTAATATAGAAGCATGAGTCAATTATGGCTAATTTTTGAAGATCACTACTTTGTAAAGTTTGGCACTGGCAGTTTCTAAAAGTTTGTTTTATTTTGTCCCATTTAAAAAGTATAATCAGGCCAGGCGCGGTGGCTCACGTCTGTAATCCTAGCACTCTGGGAGGCCGAGACCGGTGGATCGTTTGAGCTCAGGAGTTCAAACCCAGCCTGAGCAAGAGCGAGACCCCGTCTCTACTAAAAAAATAGAAAGAAATTAGCTGGACAACTAAAAATATATATAGAAAAAATTAGCTGGGCATGGTGGCACATGCCTGTAGTCTCAGCTACATGGGAGGATGAGGCAGAAGGATTGCTTGAGCCCAGGAATTTGAAGTTGCTGTGAGCTAGGTTGGCGCCACAGCACTCTAGCCTGGGCAACAGAGTGAGACTCTGTCTCAATAAATAAATAAATAAATAAAAAGTATAATCAAAAGTAGACTAGAAAGCCGTGAAAAATGAAGGAAAAAATGCAAAGTATGCATTGCATGTGCTAAAAAGTGCACTGTCCTAGCTAATGTTCTGTGCACTATACCCACATGACAAGCAGAAAAGTATGTCACCAGGAGAGCATTTGGTGTGTGATGTATCAGTTCCTTTTGATCAATAACCTTGCCTTCAACATCAAGATTGACGGCCATGCCCTGTGTTTCTCTCCTTTTCAATGACCACCTCTACCCCAAATGAGTGACTTACTGAATATTTCTTCTAAGTTTGGACATTCAAAGAGCAAACACTTTCATTCAAGATTCACCCACAGTCACTCTCTGTGGCTCATTTTGCTTCAGGTAAAGAAAATGTATCTGCAGCAACAGTGTTTCATTGACAACTGTTTCTTTGAAGAATTTCTTCTTTAGCAAAAAGCCTTTTGGAGTTCTTGAAGATAAAGTGAGCCTGTTGATATGTAAGTTGTAATTTATTGTACAAGTTTTTCAAAAGTAAGTGACAACGATATTGAAAATATTTGAGACCGTCTAATCTTGATTCTTGGACCTCAGGTAGGAAGCTCTGATTTAATGTAGACTAGAGAATGGACTGGACCTTTGGGTTTATAAGAACCTTCACGGGAAATTCTAATGTACAACCAAAGTAAGAACCACTGTATGAGACCTTTCAGATTACATAAGCAGAACATTCCTCTACGAAACTAGCATTCTAAACAGAACACAAGAATATATATACACACTATATATTAATACAATATACACTTATATATGTATACATACATGTATAATATACATTTTATATATATGAAAGTGTGTGTATATATACATACACACACATATATACACTTTCTTTTTACTACATGATAATGCTTTGACATTGGAATGACTCATGATTAGAATGCTGTTTTTCCCAGTCAATAAAATCACCTTAAAAATAGGACTAGGCATCATGTCCCAAACTTCCCTAATAACCAGAATCAACTAAGATGTTTGTTCCACATCCATATTCCTGGGTCCCAGGAGCAAAGCTTGAACAGTTTTATACACAAATGTGTCATTAATGTCTCTTAATTGGATTTGTTAATGGAAAGACAAAATGTGAATGTAAAATTTAATGTTGTCAGTTTCAATGCTCAATTTAATTAGGCAAAGTACTTCCTAACTCTCATCATTTAAATGTGGGATAATAGTGTTTCTAGAGCAGAGCCTGTCATGAGTCTTGGATCACGTGTCTGTTTTTTAGCCCCCTGAGTTACAATTCTTTTAAAACACACAGATACTCTTCTATTACCAGTTCCTGGTTTCCAATTCACTCTTAACCATATTATTCCAACTTTCTAGCTTAAAAATCATTTTTCTTGAAGAAAAAAGATAGAGAAGCAATAAAAGAGCCTGGTCATATGTGATTCTTTATAGTTTACGAAGCCCCTCGTACTTAGTACTATTTTGACTGATCTTCACAGCATCCCATTTTATAGATAGTAAAACTAAGAAGCTTTGTACAAAATGCATTAATTACCAATGGGAATTATCAAGGTCATTTTGTAAAAAAAATTAAAAATTTATTTAAAAATAATTAAAAGTTTCAACTCAAAAACATGAGTATTTTAATTTCATTTTATGGATAATTTAATTTTTATTTTGTTCTTCATTTATTTATTAGGAAGTATTTCACATATAGAAACATATATATCAACAATAAATAATAATCCATTACCCTTATTAAGAAATAAAGCTCTATATGATTCTGTGTGTATGGATTCTGCATCAAGGCAAATGCACCTCAGAAAGAAGGTTGGTATTTGCTTTGGGGCTCTGGTGGCAAGTGAGGGCAGATGCAGCTGGGTGCAGGAGATGAAAATGCTCTAAAATTACATTGTGAGGATGATTGGGCAATTCTGTACATACACTAAAAATCACTGAATTGTACACTTAAAACAAATGAAGGAAGTTATTGGAATTATTACAGCAAGGCAAATAATTTGAAAATGCTAACCTTAAATTCTTTAAATAAGTAGCATATTAACAAACAGATTTTTCAAGAAAGGACACTTTTAAACCATCCAACTCATATCTCCTTGAATGGCATTACAGGCTAAGCTTATAAATATAATAATTGTTTATAAGCTTCTTATTTAGAACTAGATCAGGAAGTGCAAAAGTCGCTGTAATAAATATCCAAGTCAGAGTATCTTCTCAACAGTTTTAGCTATTCTATGCATCACAAAACTATTTAACAAAAGGAAGCTAAGTTGTTCAGTCTTATTTTAAAACAATATTTTAATAAAACTAAAATTTTTTCTTAAACAGCTTTTCTACTTTTCATGATGCAAAGTGATTTGTTGATGAAATTGTAACTATCATTGTTTCTGAGTGAATACTATTTAAGCAAACATAAATGTATATATGAAGAGGTCATCAAAGAAGGAAATAAATTACAAAATCATAATTGAAGATAGTAAATTGAAAAATTACAGTCATTTTGTTTAGAGTGATTTTTTGTAATGTGCTTTAGTAAATAAAATCAGAAGGTGTTCTCCAAAAAATATGAATCCCCTGCTTCACAATAAATACATTCAGAAGTATTACTATTGCTTGATCTTTGATTTCTACTAGTACCCAAAAGAAAATTGTTTCCCAGGCTTATAAAATTGACTAAATGATTCTCTTTCCAAACCAGAAATACTCTTATTAGCCTCAGGGGCCTTTTTCCTTGGCTAACCAAGCATGCCATGTGCTTGCCAGATAGTACCTGAATGTGTGCTTCCAACTTGTGAACTTACTAATATCCCATTGAGGAAAGAAACCTGAGGTCCCTGAGTCTCTAAGCATCTCAAAGTTTTCTAATGACTGCATTAACATGAGCAGATCAGTGTCTTTAAGGTAGTTGGGCTGGCTTCTTTGTGTTCACATCGATCTCTGTATGATCAAGCACCAGAGTGGCAGGTGTGTTCATTCAGTTTTGTTTCTTCTTACCTCTAATTAGCTGAAATATGTCTAGTATTCAACTATAAATTAGGCAAGGGCAGGGAATACTATGCTTTGCCTCCACCTTTCTGTTCAATTCTATTTTTGACACATATATAAGGATCATAAATTAGGACACTTTCCCTGAATTATGTGGAATCCTTTGCATGATGTGTCTGAAACCAATAGCCTTTTCTACAGGTGAGAGGCCAGGTAGGGTAAGCAGCCTCCCCACGAGTGATAGATGAGTTCATGCTCTCACGGAGGCTGCTCCCTCGGTGAAGAGGGGGATAAACGCACAGAGTGGGGAATCCTATAGCTATGTGGGGATGACAGTAGTCAGTCTTTGATAAGGAATGGCTTTTGCCTGGAAAAATAAAAGTATTCTCATTTTTTCTGGTTTATTGTATTAACTCTTTGGGTTTTGTAGCCACATCTAAATGTGGTTTTAGAAAATATGAGAAAGTTGTATTCCTCGAACATTAACAATGTTGATACACCCAAGTATTGGGAAAGCACATTTTGACAAAAATGAAAGCATTTATAGATTCTCCCTTTCTTAAGTTATAAAATGGGTTTTTTGCAGGTTTGCCACATTTGTTCTGCTGATCCAGGGTACAGAGTGAAGACACAGGATTGAAGAAGACTGAGATTACTGAATCCTTTTCAACACGGAAGAATAGGCAAGCAGACTCACAAAGAGAGACTGGTCAGAGATTTTTGAGAGGATGAGACAGAGAAGAGGGAAAGGGCAGGGCCAGGTGCTGTGGGACATTGCACACTCCAGTGGAGAAAAGTTTGGCTTTAAGTGGAGTGGAGTGTAATTTTCTTTTTGAGTAAATACTAAGGATGCAGTTGCTAGAACTTCCATGACTTTTTTTCAACTGGTAGCCTGTTTGCTATCTAGCGTGAAAAGCTTCCTGGCCCCTCTTGACATTTCTTGCCACTGACTGGAATCACAGCCATTCCCCAAGGAGTCCTGATTTCCTGTAGTGGGAAATGGTATTTAGAAACAATCTGAACATTGGGCTAGTGTTCACTTATTATGTGAATGGCACTTTATCACTTGAATGTGTTAAGCCACTGAGGGCACACTTTCCTGAACCCACCGATGGATTTGTTCATCTTTTTAGGCACTCCCACGTGGCTCATACACTCCCATTCACAACACTTCTTTTTTTTTCTTCTAATTTTGAGAGCTGAACTAAATACTCAAATAATTTATTATGATCCCCATTTCTTACCCTTGGTCCAGATAGTCCATTTCTCATGTGATTGCTTAATATTTAAAATTTCACAAAAGCCTATAATTTGAAGCATATTCGATTTACTTAAACCAAAGTTAAATTAGGTGGAAGTATATTTGGGAGGTCCCAACCCCTTCCTTGGGTCATGCCTCTCATTTTTCTATTCTTCTTTGATTCATATGACTCCTGAGCTATATTTCAGCTAATATCCAATCCCTAATTCCCTTCTTCCAATCTTCTTTACTCTCATTGGCTCCAACTCTATAAGAAACAGAATAATTTTTTAAATGGTTACATCAAGTAGCCTTTTCTTTTTCCTGCTTTTTGTGTCCCACGCTGATTCTCCGTAGATTCACAACACTGTTCTTGCTGGGGAGCGATCCACTCTTGTGTAGCAGACGGAGATCTACGCCTCCCTCTCTGGGAGGAGGAATCCAGGAGGTTACCTCCACTCCGCCATTTTTTTCCCCACCTACTCACAACACTTCTAACCCTTAGTATTCTTTAATGTCTATTTTTTTTGCTAGGTGAAACCTATAAATCTGAGAAGTCATCTGTGGGACAAGTATAGAAAGAGGAAGCTACACTCTTATTTCCAGTCTAGGCATCAGATAGATTAGTGACTGTGTAATAGTTCTTCCTTATATCCCAGTGATGTAGACTCTAGTTCAGTGTTTCTGAACCCTGGTTGCATCTTAGAATAGTCTGAGTACTTTCTGAGAAGTACAGATGCTAGGCCCCACTTGCACAGATTCTTAGTAAACTGGTCTAGTATGGACCCAATATGTTTCAAGAGCTTCCCAGCTATTTCTAATGCATATTCAGGACGGAGAACCAATGTTGTAGATTAAAGACTCACTCCACAAATAAGAATTTCATCGACAATAGCTTCAAGCACTTGAACTACACTTTCTAATGGTTGCCAGAACCCACCACCTGGAAATTGTATAAACAGCTCGAACTGAGTATATAGAAAAGCAAGTTAATAACTTTTCCCCAGACTGGCTCCTCCTGGCCTTTTCATGCTGCTAGTGGGCTCACAACCTTAGAGGTTTGAATCTTTGGGGTCTGCCTCCTGGATCTACCAGAGAAGCTGCTTCTGGTACCTCCCAAACCATTTTGTTCTTCGTAGGCCATCGTCACAGGTTCTGACCTGGTTCCCATCTCTTGTCCAGTTTACAATTGTTTCCCAACAGGACTCTGCTTTCATTTTCTTCCCCCTTTAATCATTCCTATAATTTCATGATGTATTTTCTCAAATTTCTCTACCTGGCATTTAAATTAATGCCAAGCCATCAACAGGAATGTTGAAAACTTGCTTTTACTTCAGATTTTATTGTTTAAAACCTCTTTAATTATTTTTTTAATTAGGAGGTAGAGTGAACTAAAATTATTTTAAGGATACTTTTTAAGCCATATTTCTAAATAGTTGTGATCTCTGAATTTTGTAGATAATAGATGTAGAAAGAGTAGGAGGCTGAACCAAATGTGTACAAAGTCATAATCAGGTGTTTGAATTTTATATTATGTTTAAATCTTTAGTTTTCAAAACTTATTTTCGGTGACTTTGTAATTCTCTCTAAAAAATGAAATGTGGGAAATACTAAATATGTTGTTACTTAATAGAAATTTTACTGTAAAAATTAAAATAAAAAGGAAGTTGTTATAAAATAGAACCCTATGTAGGTTAGGTTTTTTTTCTAAAGGCTAAATTTGGACTTAATGTTGATTAACAGAAACTAGAACATACAGCATCCATTGTGTATATTCAAGCTCTGTGAACACGAACAAATGTGTTTGGGACTGCAAGTGCTTTCCATGGGTTCAACCCAGATGGTTCCCTGCACTTAAGTCATAGCTTACATTTTGTGCCCATGGCCATCTATGCCTGGGACATTTTAACCTATATAGAGTGATGTGGTTTGCAATACTTTCTTGACCTTGATGTTTTCAAATTTCATGTTAATCCTTATTGGTATCTATTAACACTTGTTTCCCACCCCACCCCCAATATTCACATTTACGAGCTAAGGCCAACTTTGGGTGATTTTCAAATTTAAAAAAAATTTAAATATCTTAAATTTAAAATTAAAAATTTTAAATATCTTATTATTGTTATTACCTCTTTAAGAACTCTTTGAATCATGTGATACTTTCTAATGGAATGATCAGAAATACAATCAAACTAAAGAGAATTTTCACTGACGTTTCCAAACCTGCAAATCTACTGTGGATTTTTCCCTTTCTGTTCTTTACTCTTGGCACAAAATATTCTTGGCGGGTGATGTTGCCTGAAAATTCTAATATAAATAATGAGGTAAACCATGGATTTAGCCACTCCTAGTTAAACTGATGGTCATACGTGGAGCACAATTTTGGTGCATGTAGTGTGGCATGAAAATTCTGTTATGTCCTTGAAAAGCCAAGTAAAGCAAATATGGTCTATAGCTCAATGTATTTTAAAACATAACTCTTCTTTCTTCATTTCTAATGTAGAATCCACTCTGATAACCAGTTGAATACAAGATTAAAAGTAAAAATGCTTTTCTAAATAGCTAGATATATTTTGTCACAATTTTCCCAGTTGGAAAGCTATATTTGCAGTTCATATCTTTACATCTTTTATGTGTGCTCTGGCAGACAACCTTGTATGCATCATACAATTTACTAATAAGAGGTAAATACCAACCCCATCTGGGATGCTGAAGCCCGCAGAGGTTAAATGAATTGGCTAAGACCACACAACTCTCGAGGGCCAGCTGCCATTTGAAGCCACGTGTGTCTTCTCTAGACCAGCTCTTCGCTATTGTCTACCAAGCTATGCTGCATTCCCTGAGCAGGTTTCCTAATAAGGGTCTAGAGATATGAGATCTTAAAGATTACCTCAATCAGAATACATACATAGATAAAACAGATCAGAGAGTTTCAGCAATTCTTCCAGGCCCCAAAGCCAGTGAGTGTGACTCCTAGCTCCATTCTTCTGCTGGGCTCACCTCAGCTGCCTTTGCAGCACTCTCAGGGTCTGTTTTCATTTATTTCTTTCAGTAATACATACTGCTCTCAATTTTAGCATTAGGCTTTTAGTCTTAACTGGTGCTTACTTTTAATTGCTTCTAGATCACAAATTGATAAATCAGCACTGCAGTTTGGCTCCAAAATATATAACTCAGTATGTCTTTTAAATAGATAACTACAGTTTTCCAATTAAAAATAAAAATGAAATTAACATATACTCTGATTTTAGATGACTATTAAATAATATAACTTTTTTTTTTACTGTTTTGGAGCTTTTCTTTAGGTGATTGTATTAAAAATGTAGAAATCATTACCATTACCCTGCAGGCCCGTGGGTCTCTCTCAAGAGTGGGTCTGTCTTAGAGGAATGCTGATGATCAAACTTGAACTCTATACATACAATGGTTAAAATGAAGATAATATACACAGCTCTAATATTACATTCTAGTACATTCCCTTTTCTGAATCCTAATAATTCCTCTATAGTATAGATTTGCGATAAAGCAGAAATGCATGCTCTCCAAAACTGTGTCTGTAACAGTAGACAACTGACTCAGTGTGGTATTTTCCTGCCTTAATGACTCATTCTTGCCTTTGTTCTTCCTTATACTTATTCTAGGCCTCTCTGCCCTATGGAATCCAAAGGCACTAATGTTTATCATAATGAAGGTGTGAGAAGCCAGAGTTCTTTTGAGAATATATATAATTGCACTGTTAAAGATACCTTGAGAGAATTAGGGAAGAGATACGGAGTACATACTTAGAGCACAATGAGACCCAGTTTGTCACTTAGTGATTGGTTGCACATCCTAAATCAGCAACTGTCAAACAGCTATTTGGTTTTTAAGATACAGATCTTCTTTATGTTAATGGAATGTATATAGTGTGGGCTGCCTGGCTGGCTCAGTCTGTAGAGCATGAGACTTAATGAAATGGATATAATGTCTATTCATTTCTTTGATTCATAAAAGGTCTATGTACAGTGGTAGAACATCTTTTCCAAGAAAAATAATTTACATTTTGTTTTGAGATATGATATCATGTATTGCCCCAAGACTTATGCAAAGTGTAGCATTTCCACTTGGCATTTGCATATCCTCCAGTAATAAGATGGTTTATTTCAATTTCATTGCATAATTCTCTTGAAGCACCATGTGTATTTATTTTAAGGAAGGGCCCCAAAAAGCCAAATCTAGACAATGATATCCTAAATTGCACCAGCACAATTTAATACAATACCGTTACATTTAAAACATTTACACATATAGTTGCAAATCTACTTATTTTAAGCATATTTCATATAATATTTTGACAGACAAAAATATATGTTTTAGAACCATTATATGCATCTGTCTGTTCAGTAACAAACTTACAATAAATTATCCACTATAGCAAACTTACAATAAGTTATACATTATACCAGAGTAAATTTTCATGAAGGTTAAAAAAGAAAAAGTCATAACTTATGTTTAAAATATAATGCTAATTCATTATTTCCAAATAAAAAGCCAATAGCCTTTATATTAGATTCACTTATTTCAAGCTTACATTCATTTGATATTCACGTAAAATTCATCACTTGTAAGTGTAGCAATGAAGTCGAATTTTGACACTGAGTGTTTGGAAGTTTGACATTGCAGTCCAGCTACATGCTTGATGTTCTGAATAATGTATGTGCACAAAAAAATTTAAATTACAGAAGAAACATGGTACAATGATATTCAAAGTATGAAAATGAAATATATATTTTATTTTAATGTTTTATCCACAGATATTGCCTCCCAGGATTAATATATCCAGTGTCTAAATGTTTCCATTGTTTTATTTTCATTGAGGACAGGTTTCAAAAATCAGTTCCACTGAGTGAAGCTGGATACAAAGCCGTCGCATTATTCGCGATGTCAAAGCAGAGCTGGTGATGGACACATAGCGTCCTCGTCTACATTTTCCAGTTTTGTGTCTTCCTTGGAAATTGGGGGGAAATTTATGCATGCATGTACATAAATGAAGATCTTGCAATCATTGTTTGATTACTTTTCATCTTTAACTTTTTTTTGTACTTAAAAACATCATCTTGGTTGAGAGGGGCATGGGCAATATATTTAACCAGAACTGTTGTACCTCCATAATAAGCTATAATAAATAAAAAAAAAGAAAAGCCAATCATAAAAAAAATCATCTTGCTAATAGCACATTTATTTGTGGATTTAATAATATGCTTGTTTTTATATATTTAGTTTGAGAATAGGTGGAATTATTTAAGACATCTAGTTTTAATATTTTGGACAAGGTAAACATTTTTCCCTGTATCTGTCTATTGTTAGAAAATGAATTGAATGGAAGAAATTTTTACTGTAGACACTTACTCTTTTTCAGTGGATTTAAGTGTAGTAATTTGTTTCAATTGCCACCCAACACAATTGTAAAATATAATATCTGTAAAGAGACTGTTGTTCCCTGTTGTATTCTATTGTAGTGTGAGTGTTAATACACAGGATGGAAGCATGTGCCTCAGTAGGTTGGACAAAAGCTCATGCTGATGGAATGGACAAAAGTCGTTATTCAGGTACGTGCTGGAAGGGATGGTGCATCTGAAATACCATGTTTGCTGGGAACTGCAGTCTCTATCAATTAGTTACTTTTACACGTCAAATGTTTTGATCTCTGTGGCTTTCCCTTAACAAATTTCCTGTCCCTTGCTCTTTTCTCAATCCATGTCTGAGAATCTGAGACTCCCATCCTTACTGGTTCCAAAAATATACTCTTTCCAAGTACTCCCCAGGGTACTGAATAGATTCTGAGCAAAAGGTGAATAAACAGAATTCTTTTTTTATTTAGGTGTATAGGATGTTAGGTAAAGATTTTGAAGGAAATGTAATATTCACCACCAAGTTTTGATAAAGCACTGAAAATAGGAGACATTACAACATGTAAAATTATGTAATTCCACATTTCAAAAATTACCCTGTAAATTTAATTCATGTTTAATGAAGAAGGAAATATTTGATGCTTTGAGACAGCAATTAAAATCTATGAAAAGGAATTCTACAGTCAAAACATACTTAATGCTGAACACTGAGTTAGGTTTATTGTGTTTATGAATATTAAAAAAAAATTTCTGGAAAAAGTATCATAGTTTCAACAATTCACACTGGCTTTCTTTATTGGGTCAAATTCCCAAATAATTTTTCAGCTCATCAGTTCATTTTGCTGTTGTAGACACAGCTCCAGTTGTTTCTATATTGTGTGACTAGTGGGAAAGGATTTGAAATTCTATATTAAATACAAACCATTATATATATATTAACTCCAGAAAAGGAGCAAAATAATATTTAATGACTAATCTAATGAAAGGTACATAGACATCAGATGTTAAAATTGATGGCTTCTTTCCTTTAGGATTTATTTTTACTTTCTGCTTTCTTGCATATTTTAAAATTCACTATAGCCTTTTGATAGTGGTGATTTGTCCAGTCCCTAAAACTGGCTTATGTGAAAAAGTGCCACAGAGTAGATCCCTTAACAATAAATCATCCCCATCAATGAATATCCAAAAATGAGTGGGTTTTTTTTTTTGTTTTAGTTTTACTACCAACAGGAAGTGATGTGGGAGCTGCTGGTAATAAATATTCAATGAAATACAAGCTAATTTAGCCATTTGTCTCTCATTAACCATAACTGGTGCTCTATAGCTACCTCTCCTTACATAAGGCTCAATTTCACTTACAATATTAATTTAGATACTAATTTAGATCTTTTTGATCATGAGGCAAAACTTTATATACTTCAGATGAAGATAAAAATCCACTGTTTTTCCTATTACTTTCCGCTTAATACCTTCTTGATTTATTGCTTTAAGGTTGTCAGTGATCTTGCGAGGCTCCAGGTACCCTCTCCTATGCATATAGTAATTATAGACACACACAAAGTGTCCCAGTGCTCCTTGACAAAGATGGACTCTGTTTTCCTATCACCTTGCACATAAAGCAATGCCACTATATAATATTTTTTGTGTTTGCTTTGCCTGGGCTCAGAATATTACATGTCATTACTAAAGGAATAGCAGATTGCATATTCAGCAAATGTTATAGCTCAGAACATAAAAGAAGGAGTTAATGAACATACCAAGAAAAATCATCTGGTTAATTCATTGCACCATTCATTGGAATGACTGTGAGTTATTCTCATAGCTTCAGTGCGATAATTAAACTAGACTCACCCGTGCATTAGCAAACAATGTTTGTATCAAGATTATCCAACTTTTTTTTTCTTAGGCTCTTTCATATCTCCTTTTTTCATAATAAAGGTAAATACTCTGTTTGGCCCTCTGTTCTTTGAGTGGGGCCTTATTCACTTTTTATACCTAACAAAACTATATCTAGCATCAAAATCAACACTATTATGGATGAGAAAGGATGTTGTTGCTTTTTCATGGATGTTTCCTTCTACATTGGCTTGTATTTGTACAATTGCACTTTATATGGATTTTTGGCCTCCTGATGTTGTTTCTATTTTTAATATATTTTTATATGTTGCAAACCACCTTTCCAGGACTACTCTATTATAGTGCTCTGTTTGAGAAAGCAGTGTTTTACTGAGATGGGGTCATTGTAGATTATCTTCAGTCCCAGACCCTTCTGGACTGGAATCGATGTCAAGGAAGGCCTCTTTATTGGTGAAAGTTGTGCTGAGAGTTATGCTCTGTCGAGGCTTCACAGGTGCAAGTTCATCTAATTTAATATTTTCATTTCTGACCAGAATTGTCTTATCCATGTTTTCTTCACTGTGTCTTGCAACAACAGCATCAAATACATCTAATTTTGGTGGCAAGCTTCCACTTTCAAATAGGTATTTGGCTAGATAAGAGATGCAAATATTGGCTAAGAATGCGGTAACCATGGCAAGTGTTTTAAATGGGAACCTTTGATTATATATACCGTTCTTATCAGGGTAGTAGCCAGGGTAGAAAATCAAGGGCTGTAGGTACAGGTATGGCTCCCCTCCAGTTATTCTCAGGAAAAGGCCGGAAACATAGCCTGCCACGGCCCCGTAGGTGTTGGTTCCCTTGACAAAGAGCACGCAGAGCAGCTGGGGGAAGATGATGATGTACACGAGGTCGGAGCTGAGGTACCACAGCCCATACACGGTCTTTGTCAGCAAAGCCATGGCTGTCGCAGATGCTCCAAACACAAACACCGTGATTCGCATGACCCAAACGATTTCTTTGTCTGATGCCTGTAAGAAATTGCACAGGGTCAGCTTTTCACAGATGTGTTGGCTCGTGTAGGCCAAGAATGAGATACATTTTGTGCTTTAAAACTGGTCTAAAGAATTCCCCTGGTTTAAATGGCTCAATCTGTGGGCAAACCTAACCTAAACTGGGGCACCTGAAGCAAACAATCCAGGTGGCCTCGCGGGTGGACCTTTGGAAGGGGTTTCTCTGTACCTTAGCATGAAGCAGAGACCACCTGAGCCTTTCTCTGGATGCACCGGAGGGGCAGAGTTAGGGTGAGCTAACGTGGTGTCACAGAGGGATAGTAAAGCAAGGGACTAAGTTTACATATTAAGGTACAGTTCTTAAGTAGCATGGAGAGAACATGGACCATCCCTACCTCCTCTCTTCATAGGAAAGTGCTACCATCTTTAAAGCTAACCACCTTCTGGTGCCCTTGAAAAGGGCTTGTCTAAGGAGGTCCCTTGGTTAAAAGCAAACAAACAAACAAAGCAAAACAAAACAAAAAACACTGGACCATTTTGTTAACTATGACCTAGAAAACTTAGAGAAAGGCAAAGCTTTAATCAAGCAAGAATGTGGAGAGTGACTTTTGGTCGTTAGTAACCACAATAGCGTGTTGTTTTGCAACCACCTGATTCAATAAGGAAAATCAAATTGAGAGAAGAGTTTGAATATGGGAGTTCAAGCAAAAGCAGTCCAGATGTTACACAAATGCATGTAAAATAACTTCTCATTTCCTGCTTCCACCATGGTTCTCTAGTCTCCTGGTGTACTTAGACTAAAAGTTTTGCTGAGATATTTTAGGTTTCATTACTCTTTCATCAGAAAGACAAGAAGTTAAGTTATAGCAATTATGACTGTACCTCTTGGGAAATAGTTATATTGATTTGTTTCCTTCATTATTAAAATGAATGATAACATGTATTGATAAAATCCATTTACAGCAGAAATAAAATTTGTTGTTATTTAATTTTGTATGCTTAATCAAAATAGGGTCAGGTTTTAAGGTAGAATATTAGTAAATATATATATATTTACTATATAATTATTTGTATATAAAAAACAAATATAACAGCAGCAGCAACAACAACAATAATAAATTACAAGTTGGAAAAATCCTTCTTACATTTTGTCTGAAGGAAAGCTGGTAGATGTTCCGAGCAAACATTGAACTTGCTGACAAGATGGAAGAATCTGCTGATGACATGACAGCAGCAGAAACGGCACCAAGACCAAAGAAAGAAATGTACACGGGGCAGAGATACTGCAGAACAATTGGTAAAATCATGTCTGCTTCTTCCTTGTCCTTGGGATCCGGGAACCCATATGCAGTCTGGTTCCAGTCTGTTGAATAGAAACAACCACCATAACACCCACCAAAGAGCCACATGTTCTTTATCCAGCCAGGATCATCCTATTTACTAGGTGGTTTTGAAATAAACTCAGAATCATATAAGTTAGTCTACTAAGGTAGGAAGTCCATGGACTGGTCAAGTGAAAATGTCTCATATGTCTTCTAATGGGTTGGGTATTGGTCACAGCTAGTCTAATTCACAACACCTGTGCAGATCACGGTGGTGAGGTACACAATCCTTTTCTGCAATGGGGGTGTTACATTGTGTAGAATCATGGAAAACAAATGCTCTTAAGCTGAATCATAGAGTTTTCCTTCATCCACTTGGAAATGCAACAGGATGCTCATTGTTTCTTCCTTAGGGCTCAGTTATCCACGTATAAATAGAGAAAGACAGCAATGGGGCATTCTCAGCCATCATTTTCTTGAATACATTGTATTTCTCCCAACTAATTCCACCTTGCATAGAATTTCACTAGATTAAGGGCAGTCGTTCTTATGGAATAAAAAGTACAGTCATAAACTGAAATTTTCTGGAGGTATTTTGATGTGGTATGGTAAGAGGACTTAAAACACAAGTTTATGTTTGAATACACTGCTTCTTTACTCTTTAGTCATAGCATGTGTTGGAGAATACAATAGAACCCTTAAATGTACATTAGCATAGTTTATTTTTTATTTGTTAAACTTCTTTAATACCATGATTATATGACCAAGTAGGAGTGGTTTCGTTTGGATCCTACTTTTTTTTCTTACCACATTTTCTATTGCAACTGGCATTGAAGCCATGCTTCGATGAAGCCAATTTTATAGCCTTGACTGAGATGTTATTAGAACAGAAATAACAATCAAGCATATTTAATCCAAGAAAAAAATAGGCTTTATGAGTCTGCTATCCTACAACACACACACACACACACACACACACACACAACATTCAGATCTATTTTCTGCTTGCAAGATAAATGCTATTTTTTCCCCAACACTCCATTCAACCTTTGTCAGTCATATTTTTAATCTTTTTAAAGTGTTTGTTTATGTCACAAACAACAATGAACAACTGGAATGGAAAGTTTACATTATGAACCATGACTGCTCTCTTAAAAGTTAAATAATATAATCCAATAAATAGCTCTACTAATTGAAAGTCAAAAAGTCACGACATGAACATCAACTTGGATCATCTTTACAAAACACAAAAGGGTGGAAGATGAACTTTCTCTCTAATCTTTTCAAATTACCTCTATCTAGAAGACTCCTTTGAATTTGGGTTAATGTGATATATTTTCATTGAATGCTCTTAAAAGTTGTATAACATGGGAACATAAGGGTCAGGTAATTAATAAGTTCAATCAAATTAAAGGTGAGATTTTAAGAATGTTCCCCATAGAGGTTAACAGGGAGATAAACATTTCATAATGCTTCTTTTTTTTCTTACCAGTTTTAAGTAAGTTATTTTCTAAGTAATTTCGTTTCTTAGTGTATCTAACCATATACTTACTGATTGATTTCTCCAAGAAGGAAAACTCTTAACTAGCAAACTATTGAAAATGTATAGCAGGAATTGCAAATTCAAAGTGGGCTTACATGATCATGATAATGCCAGGTAAATCAGTGGCTGTCAACTCTGGGTGCACTTGGCCTCACCAAAGGGGCTTAAAAGAATACTGGTGTGTGGCCTTATCTTCGATTATTAAAATAAAGTGAAGTAGGTCAGAAATCGGTATTTTTAAAAGTACTCCCCCTACCCCAGATGATGTCAACATGCATGTTGGTTGAGATCCACTGTTGACAGGAGTGCATAGGAACAATGCATGAATGAACCAAAATTGGGGAGCGGGTGTGCTCACCAATGTTTTATTGGTGGAGTGAGCAAATAAGAAAATGGGAGACTACTGAACTAGAATACAATTTACTGAATGTTAAAACAAAGGTGTATATGGGAACATGATGAGAAAAATTCACTATGTGGGGGTAAGAGGGAAGGGAGACGGGGATGCAGCTGGGTGGGGAGTGGTAAACTAACTGGCACCTGTGGTGAAGCTTCAAGAAATTTACCTGTTGATGCTCCAATGGCCCCGATGAGTATGGCTGGGAGAGCCATCACCAGGCACCCGAAAGCTGCCAGGAAGGACAGCACTTGTGCGTAGGTGGCTGAGGATGAGGACAGGACCCTCTGGAAGTAGGCTTGCCATGGGATTCCACCAAGCATCTGCGTGAGAACCACAGGCACTCAGAGTAAAGTAGAGGTTTATTAACAAACATGTTTAGAATAGTCATAATTATGGCTCTGACATATATTAATAGAAAATGTTCTACATGCCATAGTTCTCAATTGCTATCATTATATTTGCTGAAGTGTGAAGTTTATGTCCTCTCCAAATCATACACTGAAATTTTAATCTCTAAGGTATTAGGTATTGGTGGGAAACTTTGAGAGATGATTAGGTCATGAGGGTAGAGCCCTCTTGAATGGTATTAGTGTCTTATAAAAGATGCCCAGAGGAGTTTATTTCCCCCTTCCACTCTGTGAGGATATAGCTAGAAGGCACCTTCTATGAGGAATGGGTCCTCGCCAGACACTGAATCTGATAGTGCCTTGATCTTGGACTTCCCATCCTTCAGAACTGTGAAAAATAAATTTATGCTGTTTATATGCCACTCATTTGTGGCATTTTGTTATAGCAGCCCGAATGGACTAAGACAATGTTATTGCCATACTTTCGATTATGCAATGTTTCCTTGAATTATTTTCCTTTATAATGACATAGAGCAATCCTTTCTTTTCCTTAATTTACAAACCTTAATCTGCATTAAAAACCACCCAGAAGCCTTCGATTTGTTCTTATGTGGAGGTACTAACCATCATAAAATATTCTCAAAAAATAATTAAGATTCTGGAAGTATGAAGATCTAAATCCATACAAACCAATAAATATTTATAGACTCCAATCATATGCCAGGCAATGTAATGGTTGTAAGGGCACAAGGATGAATGAGGCATGGTTTTTGCCCTGGAACTTGCTCTCCACTGGGACAGTCAAGGTATTATGGTGTTTTCCAGAGTGGGGTGCGTGGAGTGAACAAGGCAATACAGTGGGGCTCAAAGAAAACATTAGAACTTCTATTTATGCTCATTAATACCTTAATCTAAATGGTACATATTTTTAAATATGATTTTTATCCAGGCATACTGGCTCATGCTTATAATCCTAGCACTTTGGGAGGCTGAGGCAGGAGGGTAGCTTGAGCTCAGGAGCTTGAGACCAGCCTGGACAATAGCAAAACCCCATCTCTACTAAAAATAAAGAAATAAAAAAAAATAGCCAGGCATGGTGGCATGTGCCTGTAGTCTCAGCTACTCAGGAGGCTGAGGCAGGAAAATCGCTTAAGCCCAGAAATTTGAAGCTGCAGTGAGCTGTGATGACCCCACTGCACTCTAGCCAGGGCAACTGAGAGAGGCCTTGCCTCAAAAAAAAAAAAAATAAAGCAGGAAAAAATAAATTACTTTCTTAAATCTTCTCTCTTCTTTTCTTGGCTAATCTAGCTAAGGGTATACTAAAAACCCAGACCTCACCATAGTACGTTATGTACTAATACAAGCGATTGATAGATACACATACCTACATGGGGGTGTGCTCAAATTTCTCATTGAGGATATACAATCAAAAATTTGAACTATAATGCAATTTATGGCATGATCTAAAGAGGCTGTATGGGAACAAAAATGAAAATTATTTGGGGTGAGACGGGGTGGGGAGAGAGGAAGGGCAGCTGCGTGGTGATCAGGAAAAACTACAGAAATGACACTGAGTCAGTCCCTGAGCACTGAGAGGGTATCCGCAGTGGAGAAGGAGAAAGAAGAAGAGTGCCTGAGAGACTAATAGGAGGAAAAACAAACAAAACAAAACACAACACCACCTGGGCAGCTGTGAGACCAGTGGGTATTTGGTGTGATTAGAGGTCAAGGTGTGTGGGCATGGTTACAGAGGAGGCTAAAGAAATGCTTTCACTTAGGTTACTGTCACTACTCTAGAAAAGAATCTGCATTCAGCAAATATTTATTATATGAGTGAATGACCTGATGAATGAGCTCACAGTACCACAATGTACTGAGGTTTCTTCAATTGCCTGTCTCTTCCACTGGGCTCTGAGTTCTGGGATGTCTGTCTTGTTTATCATTGTCTCACCTGTGCCAAGCAGAGTGGCTGTCAGATATTGATTCTGGAACAATTTCCTTCTTATAAAAGCCACACATGTTTAAAGATTAAAAACAAAAAGCTAGAAGAAATTTTAAAATTCATAATCCCATTCCTCAAGTCTATATTCTTTTCCTTTCATTTTGCATCCTGTTAATCAATAGATCACTAACATCTTCCATGTCAATGAATTACACGAATTGATACATCATATTATAAATTACGTACCCATCACCTTGGGCATCTAGGTGGTCAGAGGTTTTTAAGTAAGGTAAAATCTGACCTCCATTTACAAACAGAAGCTCTTAGGGTGCAATGGACTGAATGTGTCCCCCCAAAATTCAAATACTGAAACTCTAATCCCAACGTGATGGCATTTAGAGGTAGGGCTTTTGGGAGATAATCATCAGGTCATGAGGATGGAGCCCTCATGATGGGACTAGTGCCCTTTTAAGAAGATGCCAGAGAGCTCTCTTGCCTTCTTTCTACCACGTGAGGATAAAATGAGCTGTCTGTAATTTGGATGAGGGCTGTCACCAGAGCCCCACCATGCTGACGTCCTGCTTGGACTTCCAGCCTCCAGAACTACAAAAAGTAAATTCTATTGTTTATACATCACCCAGCATATGGTCCTTTATTACAGAAGCTCAAACTGGCTAAAACAGAGGGTAATATGGACAGTGGGCCTGGCGGATAAGAGGTGGGCAGGCTGCCATCAGGGAGGTCACTGGGGGCTCTCATGTCGGCCAGGTGAGGAATGTGGTTGGCCTAATATAGGCTAATACAGGGACAGTGGGCAGGCTCCCAGGGGGACTGGGAGTTACCTAGACAGTGTCATGAGCAGGACTTGACAAGTCATTTTCATATAGGGGATGTTTGAGAGACAACTGGAAGATGAGAGACCATTGGGAAAACATTTCAAGGTTTATTTCTGCAGTTCATTCATTCATTCAATGAAATGTATCATTTCATTTCAACTCATTTTACAATTTGAATCATGAATTTGACTTGGTCATATAATTTTTAGGGTTGGAAGAAATTTAGCAATCACTGGATAGGATATAATGTCTTATATCAAAGATGAGTAAGTAGCCTGAGGACTAAGGTGCGGTGTAGGGGAAGGGACTTTGGGATCTGGATGTTCTATATCAACCCCTTATCAGACAATGGTGTGATTACCAACAAATTGTCTAACTTTTCTGAGCTTCGTCATCTCCTCGCTGTAACCATAAGCACACCCACCCGTGGGTGTAGTACATATGCATATGTACCCCTGCCCCTTCCATTCACGATTATAAACCATTCCAGAAAAATGAGAGCCAGTGGATTTCTTAATAATCCTTAAGGAAAAAAGTCCTCTAATCCACTAATGTAAATATATTTTCCCCCATATTTCCCTGCCTCCTTGCTAGAATACTTTTTACTGGGAAAGGCACGCTCACTGTGAGTGTCAAGGTAATGTTAAAATTTAGCAAAGTGCCATGAACCAAAAGTCATAAAATATTGTCAACCCTCTAAAGAGAAAACAAAAATAACCAATATTCTCTCAATTTTGATATAGAAAAGCAACCAATTTCTTATGTTCAAATCAAATACGATGTGTTATTTTCATATATAACCTCTCTAATTAGCAGAGTTGTAAAATCTAGTTGGTTCTCCTGGTTTTCCTTCTTTTCAACCTGTGATCTGCCATTATTTCTGCCGTGTCTTCCTCCCCCACCAGCATCATCACTGAGGTTCTGCCTGCGTGTTTTCAAGCCGCCTCTGGCTCTCAAGGGCTTCTCTCTTGGCATCTTTCCTGAGTGACACCTCCCTTCCCAACTTATCTTACGCACTTAGGGCCTGTGGCACGCCTAATTCACTTACTCTGTAATTTAAGTCTGGATGAGTTACTTATTTCAAGACACACTGGCTTTTAGGCCTTAATTAAAAACACAAAATAAAACTTTTAGGTGGCTTGGCTTTCAGATCGTGGGAGATTCTAGGGGATGGCATGAAATCGTGACAGGCAGGTGGACACACCACACGTAACCCCACCGTGCTGCCCCTCAGGGCCTCATGGGCTCTCTGTCTCGACACTATCAGACACAGTCAGGATGTGGCTCCGCCCTCCCAGTAGAGAGCCAGCAATTCAGAAATAGCCATTAGCCTGTAGGCAAATTTTTAGTATAAATATGAAAATCTTGGAAATGCATTTTATTTTAGGAACGATTAGTTCACATTTCTCAGGTAAGAGCATTACTTACCAACAACAGAAAACTATCAAGCCAAGTGTAGACTTCAAATGACTCAATGGTTCCCAGCCAGGGCTCCTGGTATTTAGGGTGCACAGCAGTGAATCCGATGTCAGAGACTGCAGGGTGTGACAGTGCAAAGGGGACACTGATCCACTGTAAAAGGAAGCGACATTGGAGCCTTAGGCTATGGATTTTAATTGTCTGGTGTATGCAAGACTGCATAGCTCGGTAGTTCCTCTTGTTCACACAGAGAAGGACCTCAAATCATGTTCTCTTTGGGATTACATTAAATGTTGATTTAGAAAAATTAAAATAATGTATTGTCTACTTCTGTGCTTGATTATACCATATCAGATAAACAGTAGGAGCACTTACCAGAAATTTCGGGAATATATCATTTGAGATACAGATATTGAGATGCATACATACATATATAGACACACACACATACATGATTTTACTTGTTGTGTGAATTAGGGAAAAATATCTAGTCATTAAAGTGACAAGCAAAGTTCTGATTGAGAAATGTAGGAGTGAAACAAACCTTCAAGTGTAGGTCCAGAACTAACAGAAGAGAAAAGAATTGAAGGGGGAGATGGTCTAGATGGAGCAAGGCAAGGAGTAGAGGCATCTATGGTGTATGGGGATGTGTATGAGTGTGTGTATGTAGGTCTGTGTCCAGGTATGTGTGGGTGTGTGTAGGTGTGTGGGTGTGTGGTGTGTGTGTAGGTGTGTGGGTGTGTGTGGGTGTGGGTGTGTGTGGGTGTAGGTGTGTGAAGGTGTGTGTGTAGGTGTGTAGGTATGTGGTGTGTGGGGGTGTAGGTGTGTGCAGGCGTGTGTGTAGGTGTGTGGGTGTGTGGGTGGGGGTGTAGGTGTGTGCAGGCATGTGTGTAGGTGTGTGGGTGTGTGGGTGGGGGGGTGTGCATGTGTACTTGCTCCCACATCTGTTGGGTGACAAGGTTTGCTGGCATGGAAGCGGCTGAGGGAAACGGGAGAGACAAAACATAGATGTGTGGAGAGAACTTTGAATTGCAAGTAAAGGATCTGTATTTTGTTTTTCAGGCAACCAGAAGCTAGAGAAATGTCTTCTGAGCCTTAAAAAAGATTTCAGTTGAATTTCTTTTGAATTTTTTTTTCATTCTTTGTCATTTATTAATCTTTTTTTTTTAATTTTTTTTTATTTCAGTCTATTATGGGGGTACAAAAGTTCAGGTTATATATATTGCCCATGTCCCGCCCATCCCCCCAAGTCAGAGCTCCAAGCGTGTCCATTCCCCAGACAGTGGGCATTGCGCTCATCATGAATTTTAATATTATAGATGTGGACAGTGAGTTTCAAGGAAGGGAGGCGTTAGGGAGAGCAGTAGGTGTTTTCAATACCACCTAGATGAAGGCCTGAAGCATAGCAGTGACATTGGAATGGAAAGATATTGGTGCTAAGAAGGTTTATGAAGAGAAAGTCCATGACTCTTACTTAGATTATAAAAGGAGAGAGAGGTCAGAGAGGGAAAACCAACAGAGGGACCTCAAAATTACAGTTTTGGAGTTCCAAGGGTGACGACAAAACCAACAGAACTAGAGAATTTAAGAAAAGAAGACATTTTAAGGTGTAAGTTAATTATATATGCATGTGTAGGAATTAAAGCTTGGGAAACAACTGTATTTAGTCTTTTATTCAGCCAATTCAATAAGGCCTTCACCAGTAACAATCAGAACTTCGTTCTTTATCAACTTAGCTACATTTTGTAGCAGAGCTGCATTCTAACATATTTGCCCTATCATCTTTACACTTGCACACTTGATTTATGCACCTGTGTGTTCTAAATTCTGGTCTCATATAAAGCAATGAGAAATCACATATGTCATCAGTAATAGATTCAGCCCCTGGGCTTGTGTTTCTTAGAACACCTAGTGCATCAGTTACCAGAGCTGTCATGGCCAAACTAACCTTGCTTCGATGTTCTGCAGAGGGATTTATTTCTGTGTTCTCTGTTTTATTTCTGGAAGTTTATGACGATGCTAAGGAAAAATCAAAACTTTGGTACTGTCCACTCGACTTGAGTAATTTAAAGATAAAAAGTGGAAGTTCTTGAGCAAATTAAATATTCAATTTCATTCAATTAAACAACAAATTCAATTAAAATATGAATGAATGAAATTTCATGAAGTGCAAATAAAATGTCTAGGAGAAAAAGAGGAAATATTATCATCTTTGCTAGCATATGTAAATTTACAGTTAAATTATAAATCTAATTATAGTTTGCTCTTTTAAATTTTCCTCCAGGATGTTATTAGAGATGCTAGAAAGTTTTAAAAAAGAGGGGGGGATAATGAGAGTCTTTCTTCATCTTTCTTTTCTAAGTGTCTAGTGTAAAAACTAAAATAGAGTAAAAAGCTTTGCATTATAAGAAAAAATAAAGAAAAAGGGAATCAAAGTGCTTTGAGTATCCTTGGGAAGATGAGTTGTGATCTGCAGTGTCAGCTTGCCCTGCCTAGGGCCTTTGCACAGGGCATTGCCTCTATGAGCTCTGAGATGATACGTGTGTAAGATGAGATAATGTACGTGAATCCATGACAGCCCCCGGCACACAGTGGGCACACCATTTTCTTTACACTTCTTTCGATGTTTCGTAGATGTTGGATATTATTATATACATAATTATAATCTTTATGTTTTAAGATGTGAGTTTGCAAAGAATCAACCTCAACTAAAATGTGCTCAAGAAACACTAAGGTGCTTTTAATGTAATACTCATAATACTCATGTCTTATAATTATACAGCACATTTTACCTAATAAAACATAAAAGCAAGATATGATAAATTTTCCAGTGCCTTATATAATTAAGCCTGTCTATGTTTTTAGACTACAAATAGTGATGATTAATATTTGAAACCCACAGTTTTTCAGTGGGATAATTTTGTGTCCTCTGAGCAGTCTATGGTTAACCAAACTAACAAAAGGAGAGGATAGGAGACTCGTACAGGTTACCCCTAAGATTTAAATTTTGTTAACTCTGCGGAAAGTGTTGCCTTCAATACTCAAAGGAGATCACGGGTAAGTTTCCATGAAATCTAGGCACGACGAAAAGGAAGACCTAGACTTCTCTAACAGTTAAGCTGAGGGCACACTTTTCTGTCAAAATTTAACAAAATGACTCGAGTTTTTCATCTAATTAATTCATAGAGAAATTTAAACTTTTATATAGTATGTGATGTCTTATGTATTACTCATGGTAGAAGATAACACTTCTATTAATTTTTGCTGAGTTAGCACAAAATGCATTATATTTTACAGGAAAAAAAAAATGAAGACAAAGCTGTGCGTGACCCCACTTACCAGTCCTACGAAAATGCAAAAGAGCTGAACGACATCTGTGTAGGCCACCGAGTAGAGCCCGCCCACCAGGGTGTACAGAGTGGCGATGAGCGCGGAGACGATGACAGAGGCGCGCACGTCCACGTCGATGATCACGCTGATGGTGGCGCCTGAAGGACACAAAAAAGGGAGCTGCCGTCAAGGTGCGAGAGTGGATTCTGATTTCTGTACAAGGGCATACTGGAAGTTCAGTGAGAGCTGATATTTCCCCCTGCATCATTTGAAAAGCATTGGTTGAAAACAGCTAAAAATGAATTTTCGTATTGAAATTTTTGTATATTAATTGAGTTATCTATCTATTCTTGCTTTCTGAAATTAGTGCTTTGCTTTATTTATGTGGCGAGCACCTGAAATCTGTATCAGGATTACAGAATACCCTGAATTACTGATAGATTGAATTCCATTGTAAGAACTTGCAACAATTTCACTATCTGAAGCTCCGACTTAATTAAATACAGTTATATGTCGCTTAACAACAGGAATATATTCTGAGAAATGCATCAGTAGGCGAATTCATCACTGTGCAAACACCAGAGTGTACTTACACAAACCTAGATGGCATAGCCCACTATACACTCCTGTACAGCATGTTGCCTCACTGATCACTGTAGGCAATTGTAACACAATAGTAAGGATTTGTGCTGAACATATCTAAACATAGAAAAGGACAATAAAAATACAGTATTATAATCCTATAGGACCACTGTGCATTCTGTTCTTGATTGAAAAGTCATTATAATAGTCATTGCATAACTATATATGCAATGTATTTATTCACATTTATGAGAAAACAAGGCTTTCTGAGAAGCATGATCTCCTATTTCCACATTTTACAATTAATATCTATTTGCTATTTTGCATTTATTCTGCCTCTTGCTAGCATCCTATAGCTGACAAATTGTTAATGTATCAAAGAGTTGAGACAAATGTGTAGGAGAAAATCATAAAATTAGTAAATTGCATCTTTTAACTTTTTCTCTCTCAAATTCTTAAAAGATCATCTTATTTTATTAAATTGGGGGAACATGCCAGTCCTGCTATGAGACCAATATACTGAAGAGTCTTAGATTTAAATATCATATTTTAAGTAATTTTCATTATCAAATTTTATATTTGTCTTAGAAATAAAACTTATGGTTCTCTTTCTTTATAACCTTGTTGATTGTGTTTGTTGGTGCCTATATTCCCACTGAGAATATTGCGGTATGGACAGTTAGGACCACTGTGGTTCTTGAACTGACAGTTCATAATTTATTTTTTGCTTTACAAGCCCTTTGCCCATTGTTCTCAAAACTATACAGCTTATGTATCATATTATTAAATGCAGCAATGATACGTATTCTAGCATACATGCAACAAATCTGTGGTTTTCTGTATCATCAATTGCAGCCAACCATCCTATACTCTCTTCCCATTCTCAGTTGGCATGCTAATAGTATACAAACCCCATCTGAGATGAAAACCCATTATCTCAAAGAGAAATCTAAGATATTTTGATCTAAAATATCAATACAAAATATTTTAGAGAAATTTTTAGTGCTTTTTCTATGATAATAAAATTATTTTTTCAAGTAAAAATTCAAAAGAAAAATCTAGTAAGGAGTTGGATGATGAAGACAAAGTGGTGGATTATTTGTAAGTTGCTTTAGAAAACTGACTGAGTTGTTGTTATATAAATATTTAAAAAGTTATTTTTTTCCCCAAATCATTTACTTCACATGTTGAAACTTTACTTGAAACTCTATCATTCTTTCAGTATAGTTCTCCACTTTAATAACATTGCTAAGTTATATCCCATGAATTATGAAAAGTTCAATTATAAAAGAAAGATTACTGGACTAAGACCCTAAGGATTTGTGGTCCTTATATATGCTGTCATTTGACTGTAACTCACTAAATTTAGACAAGTCAACCACTTCTCTAATATTCTCTATAATATTTTCTGGTTAATAAGTTCTAATGTAGTGAGTAAAACAAAGTTATAATTTGAGAGCTGCTGTTAAATATTGGTCTACTTATGAAGTTTAAAATAAATACAAGTTAAATAAAGTTATGAAAATCCACTGAATCTGAGCTGTTAGAAGTATAAATATACATTGCTTTAAAAAGTTGTAAGATGTCCATTTATGCCAAGAAGATAGGTTAAGATTCTCCTATGTTTCAATGGTGAACTATGCACATTCACCATAAGGAGGTAATAGATATTATACTTGTATATTCTTAAATATCTCAAGTTATTTTTAATAAACACTAACCTTGAATTATCTCCAACTATTATTTATGAAGAAAATATAGGCATTAATTAATTCATTTCAAGCAATAGCAGTGATGTTTTCATATATGTTGTGTGATATATGTGAGTCTGTGTGAGTATGTAGAGAGAAACAGACTATAATATATTTTACCTATGTAGTCACACATGATATAATAACGTTACTGTCAGTGATAGACCACATATACATACATGGAGCTGAAAAATTCTTATCAACTAGTGGCATTGTTGCCATTGTGTTACAATTACCTACAGTATTCAGTGCAGTAACATGCTGTATTGGTTTGTAGCCTACGAACAATAAGCTATACTATATATCCTAGGTGTGTAATAGGTTGTACCATCTAGGTTTGTGTAAGTGCACTCTATGATGTTCCCACAATGACAAAATCAACTTTTGGCACATTTCTCAGAACACATACCCATCATTAAGAGATGCATGACTGTACATTGAAATATACACACAGATGTAGACACATATATACAAAAATAACAAATTATAACAAGTCCAGAGGTTAGCTACTGTGTTCTACAATTCCAAAATACTTCAGAAGCATTAGCTTATTAATTATATTCTCCCTTCAGGTCTCTGCTATATGAATTCATTTTTATTCAGTCAGAGTGAACATTTTGTATTTTGTTAGAGATTAAGCCCACTCCTTTTTTGATACCTCAGCAGGTAGTTTGTTCTTAAAACCAAAATTCGCTGGTGTTTAAACCAATGGCAAATAAACTCCCATTAATTCTCAGCTAATGAGAACCAGGTGGGAAGAGAGGTGTATTTTTACATATAATTTCATTAGGATGTAAGTGCAGCAGTAGGTGTGGAGGATTATTTTCTAGCACTAGGGAAGTGCAACATTATCCACTGAGTTATTACTATATTTTATAACTATCAAATTCTCTTGTTTTCCACATCAAGTTGGGGACCAATAAAATAAAATAAGATTTTATGGGAGTTTGAGAAAGGAGCTAAAGATAGTATACAATAATATTTGATATGATATTACACAGGCCACATATGATGTTAATACTGAAGCCAGAAGACAAGATTGCAGTCCAGAATATATAACATAGAAGAAAATTCATCATATCTTACTTTTGTTCTGACCACGTAAAGTCTGGCTGTAAAGCCCTGTATTTCCATTTGTAAAAAAAAATAAAAAATAAAAAATAAAGAATAACACACATGAATGCCCAGATGCCAAAAATTGACATGGCTCACCGGAGAAGGTTGAGCAACTTCCAACTCTGCTGATCTTCAAGAAGGAACTCAACACTCAGTAGGATGGGTCAGATTTCTCCCTGATTAAAAAGTAGGGTATTGGACCTGAAGATTTCCCATGATCCCACTGAAATCTCTTATTTCCTAAATCTTGAAAGTGGCCTGAGAATCCAAGGGCCAAGGACAGTTCTAAAGAATCTACGTTGACTTTCTCGATCCCTAAAAGTGTCTACAACCCAATACTTTGTGATGTAATGCGATTACATTGAGGAGAAAAGAAGCAATGTTGTTATTTTTTTTCTCTTTTGAAGAAAGTATAGCCATATAGGACTCATTCATTCATTCATTCGTCTGTGATAGGATTATAACTGTTAACAAGACACAAGTCCTGCCTTCAAGAAACTTACAATCCATTTTGTACATTGCAAGGAAATTGGGCATGAAATAGGTAAACAGGTAAATAATTATACAAAATGATAAGTCCAATGAGAACAAAATTCCAGGTGCCTGAGGAAGCCCATGGGAAAGGCACCCAGCAAGTTCAGCAGGACTGCTCCGAGGAAGTGACATCTACCAGAAGATCCGAAGGACACGTTAAGGTTGGCTAGGCAGATGGAGGGGGAAAGAGTGGAGATGAGTCCACAGCACAGGCACTGGGCTTGCAAAGTGTCAGCTGCAAGAGCGTAGGGCCATCGTTCTGGTGGAAGAAAGAGGGCAGGCAGGGCGGGGGACCGGGAGGTGGGGGGAATGAGAGGAGAGCATCAAAGCTCAGGTTATACTTAGGAGCCCTATTGAAAAGTTTGGTTTTGAGCAGGAAAGAGACATGATGAGATTTGAACTTAGAATTTGGCTGCCATGTGGAGACTACAGGAGGAGGGCAGAACTGTAAGCTGGGAGATAGTTTCATTCATCCAAATAAGGGAGGCTGGGGTAGGGCTGAGGCAGGTAGAAGCAGAGGCGGATAGGGGAGGAGCCAAGCCAGGTGGAGGCTCCCACAGGTAAGGATGGGTCCCAGAACTGAGCTGAGTATCCTGCAGGATGAAGGCGGATCTGCCCGAGGTGAGGCAGCGCACTCCCCCGTAGAGGCGCTACACCTCCCAGCTGCTTCCACAGCTCAGACGTTCAGACATTGTCAACTGGCGCCAGGCAGGGCACCTCTAAGTCTGCATCTCTAAGACTAGAGTGCAGGTGAGGAGAAGCTCAGGATGGGGAAGCTTCTTACATGAGTTATTAAGGAGACGTTTAAACCGGAGGGGAAATCCTTGTTACAGTCGGCCATACTTAATTGTTCCACTAATAAACCAAACCATTGTGCTTTTTAAAATATCAGTTTATTGAAATATTTCAAGTGTGGTAGTTTTCCTGTGTGACTTACATTACTTACCTATTCCATCAGCAGAGGACTGGTGAGATCTCATTTTCTCTAAGAATGTTCTTTGCTGTTGGGACTCATACTTGGTTTTATATTTGTTTTTAATTAGACATATTTTATTCAAAAGCCAACATCTCCAGAAATATTAATGCTTTAAAAATAGCATGCAATACTCTTCTTCGAAAAGTTTAAATAGCTTTGTATTTACATTTATATCAATTAACATGGCAGTTATTAGAAAGAAAACAATGGAAATTAAAAAGTTCTCAGTTTACAGAAAGGAGACTTACTGGAATAAATTAAGATCTAAACCATTGATTTACATGTATTCAACACCAAGAATATATATTGGTATTCCCCCTAACCTCTGGTTCCTGAACCCTTGTTCTGAAAATTATTTTTAAATAAACTGCACTTTTTAGTTATGCATGATTATGCTTTCATCAAAATCATATGTGACTTATAAAAGCAACTCTTGATAATTATAATTTATGTTATCACTCTAATGATGCAATTCACATTTTAAAAATGCAATTGAGGTTTTATTTAACCTCCACAGCCACACTGTAAGTAAATATAGAATTTATGTTAAGCTTTTATGAATATAAATGTAGGTCTGTATATGATTTTAATAAAAATCTTTTAGAAACCAAGGCTGAAGAAAGTAAGTTTGCATATCTGATGTTTAGTTAACTAGAGAGATGCAGCGAGAACAACACTCAGTTGGTCCTTACCCAATGCAGAGAAAATTGCTGCAGCCCAGAACATTTCTCCCATTAGTGCAGGGATAAATAGGAGCCCACCCATGCGTTTTCCATAGATCTGCTGAAATGGGTCTAACATGGTCACATACCCCTTGGAACGCATAGGTTTTGCAAAGAACAGACCACCTAGAAGAAATAAACAAGTGTTTATGAGAAGATAAAAAATTCATAATATAATAGTCTTTGCCAACCTTTTACTATGCTATAATTTCTCAAACAAAATGTTGTTTTAAGAACATGTATATGTATTAAGGAACCAATCTGAAATATCCTGTGAGTATAGTACCAAGAAATAGTTATCAACCGAATATAAATTCTTTAGTATATTTAACACTGTATGTGCCCAAAGGACAATTGGACGATGTAACTGAGGCGTGTTAAAAACGAGTTAAAGACCGGGCGCGGTGGCTCACGCCTGTAATCCTAGCACTCTGGGAGGCCGAGGGGGGCGGATTGTTTGAGCTCAGGAGTTTGAGATCAGCCTGAGCAAGAGCGAGACTCCGTCTCTACTAAAAATAGAAAGAAATTATATGGACAGCTAAAAATATATAGAAAAATTAGTCGAGCATGGTGGCGCATGCCTGTAGTCCCAGCTACTCGGGAGGCTGAGGCAGGAGGATCGCTTGAGCCCAGGAGTTTGAGGTTGCTGTGAGCTAGGCTGATGCCACGGCACTCTAGCTCGGGCAACAAACAGAGTGAGACTCTGTCTCAAAAAACAAACAAACAAACAACAAAAAAAAAAAACGAATTAAAAAACCTGTCCAGAACAGTGTTCATTAAAACGCCTTGGCACCTTTGTATTACCCAGCACAGCATTTAGATATTTTGCATAAGCACAAGATCCAATAAAAGTACATTGAGTGAAAAAAAATTGAGGAACTCCATGTTACATAATATTTTGTACCTTTTACTAGTTTGATTTACAAAAAGAAACTCAGGTACAATACAAGTTGATTCATTTTTAATGATATATCCATACTGTTTTTGAAAGAAATAAAATATGATTATGGTAAGAAATTCACTGCTCTGATAGCCATAGGATCAAAGGAATTTTTTGAACATATCATATTCCATAATCAAGACATCAAATAGTGTTCTGCTACTTACCAAGTTCTGGTAACAGCTACTTAGAGATTTCTGGTGACATTTTTTCCACAATAATCATTCACATTGTTTGATTTATTATTCCACTTGTTATTTATACTCCTGTTCGTTATGCTGTACTGAGTGAGTCACTGAGATTTATACTTTCACTTACCTAAAATCAGACTAAGAGAATATCCAATTGGTGCCTGAGCCCATGCTAGACCGTAATCAGGTACATAAACTGCTTCAGCTGTGCCGTTGATATACCCTCCTCCGACCCAGGTGGCTGAAATAGAATGGAAAGTGAGGGAATGACACTGTCTTACCTGTTTTAGCTTACACCTGCCTGTCCAAGGCTGTGGCCACTAGCCATATGCAGCTATTGAGGACCTGAAATGTGCCTGAAATGTGGCTAGTGTGGATTGAGATGTTCTATGAGTATGAAATCTGCACTGGATTTCAGAGTTTTTCTTTTATTGATCACATGTTCAAATGGAGGTATTTTGAATGTATTGAGCTAAGTAAATTATATTATTAAAGTTTATTCATCTATTGCTTCTTGTTTTTAAATGAGGCTTGTAGAAAATGTAACATTACATTAGTAACTCACATTGCATTTCTACAGAACAGTGCTGCCCTAGATGTTCTCTAAATGCATTTAGTCATCAAACTTTTAAATGTTACCATATATAATAAATCTGAGTTCAAACACAATATGTCATATGACTATTTCTATTCCCATAGTTCTGTAACTTTTCCCCAATCTCCATAACATGGGATCAAATGTCTCTATTTCAATGCCCTTCCATTTTAATTATATTGATCTTTTCTACATTTATCATGGCTATTGTCCTCGAGGAGTGCTTTGTGTGTGTGTGAATGTGTGTGCACACACATGTGTGTATATATGTGTGTGAGTGGACATATGTGTATATGTGTGTGCCAGTGCTCTCTTCATTTATAGTCCTTTCTTAAACACTCTGAGGACACAAGCTATGGCTAATCTGATATGCATCACAACTAAATTGTAATTACTACTTTAAATTGTTAGGAAACTGAAAGGAAGAGAAAGATGACACTTCTACTCCAAGGTGTTCTAAAGTGAGTTTAAATTTTACCTCTCTCTAAGTACCCAATATATACTAATACTTAGGGTCTAGACCAGAACTCAGAAGAATGTAAAATGTTGAATGCATACCCACTCACAATTTTTTAATTTTAATCTGGGTGTCTTAGGTATTTCATAAGGAATATTAAGAAACATGTCTTCATCAGATGTATCAAATTTCTGTAGCATAATAGCTAAAGGAGGGAAGTCAAAAAACAAAGAATACAAGTTTTGGCTAAACAAGTTTGGGCCAAGAATGATCTACAAACTATGATTTTTTTGAGAAGACAATATAACATTTGATCTTTGGTGAAAAACTTATATTGAGGAGAATACTAAATCTTTGCAGTTTATATCCTTTTAAGGTACAATATGGTAAAAATATTTAAAACAATCCCTATGTAGAATTTGTGTACAATTATGAGTGTCACAGGTTGATAATAAGCTTATCAGATATGAGACTGAATTCTAGGCTGTATTGTTCCATTGGGAATAAAACTGAACTCTTTTGAGTTCTCCAAAATCTCACAGGTAGAATGCAAATAAATAAAATAATATGTATACAAAACTATATAAGACAAGTGTTTCTATTGTGTTTATGCCAGAATTCATCTGTCATTTAAGTCAACACAAGAAAGAAGAGGGAGTGTCTTAGGGTTAACATTAATTTTGAAAAGGCTGACACAAAAAGACTTTCCTGCACAATAATTTTAAGTACATTTAAATGGAAATTTATATACAAATCCTGAAGTAGACATTTAAAAACAAAGTACGTCTTTAACAACCACTTCCATCTTCACAGCAGCTTTTGCATCAGGTGTTAACAAATAGAAAATGCCATCATTTGTTTTTGTCATTCTAAGCCCTGCTGAAATTTTAAAAAGAACTTTTTTTCACTTGGTGTCTAACAAGGGCCTGAAGAAAGGAATTCTAAAGGCACAGAACCTGAGACTTTATCTTCTTGCTAGGTAACAGGAACTGCCAACACACCAGCGACATTTCACTGCTTAAAGTAAATGGTCTGATGGCCTTACAAGCACAAAGCTTATTAGTGATCATTTTTCATTGTGTAGGTCTCTTGTCCCTAGTCCAAAAAGAAAATTGGTGCCTGAATGATTGCAGGTATTATAATGTAGAAGTGAAGACTTCGTTACTTATTATGATTAAACAAGTCCCTCCATTTTTAATCAATCTAGTTCCTTCTATGCCAGAATTTGCTCTCCATGTTTGTATATTTTGTATCAAATTCAGGAATGAGAACATGGACTCTTTTAAAATATACGCATTTTAAAAGAATCAACATTTTCAACATCTATTCTTTATAAAATATATACAAGTCAATGAATTGGAAAAGGTTAGGTAACATGCCTCAGATTTTAAATGAATTATGACATTGACCATGATTCTTTTGAGTTCTGAGAAAGAGAGAAAAAAAAAAAGCTTTAAAAACTGAGGTAGACCATAGCACTTTATAAGAAATAGCATCATTCAAATATTTTCTATATGCTTTAGCAGCCTATTAGATTGAAAAAAATCACTCCAAACAGTAAAAATACATTCTAAAATGTTATCTTTATGATCATACTAAATAGAATATTAAACTAGAGTAATGGAACACTATAATGATTTGCAGTGAACAAAAATACTTTGATATACAGCAGCTCATTTACTTCTTCCTACTGTTACTACAAACTATGCATCTTTATAAATAAATAAATTGAAGCCAGTTACAGGGCTGCATGTGTCACAGGCATGGAGGGCCCAGGGATGGCTGCCAGAAGACCTGGGTTTTGTCCCAGCTCTGGTCCTTGTTAAGCATGTAACCCTAGGTCTTCACTTTACCCCAGAATCCTGTCGTAGGACTGTTATAAAGACCAAATGATTCCATGTACAGTTGGTGAAGTTTTAAATATAAAATGTGAACTTGTGGATGTAAAATCTACAGTCCACATAGAACATTATAGGTTTCAGATGACCAGATCGAGACATTCAGAACACGGATGCCCCTCTCCCAGACTGGTTTGGTAAACTATTTGATATACACAGTGAATCAATTTTAAGTAGTACTTCACGACTGAAATTGGGCATCATTTGAATATAAATTCCAATGGCTTATTTTTCCAATGAGCACACAGCGTTCCTGTTAGTTATGGAGTATGTCGCTAAGGTTCAAAAGGCTACCAAGACTCTGAAATGATATATGTGTTGTTAGTGAAAGTGTATCTAATATCAAAGACACAATTTTAAGTTGTTTTCGGAATTGTTTTCAATGGCCAAGGAGAATATGAAAAAGAAACGAATCACCCTTTAAACATAACCACCTCAGGGCAAAGGAGGAAACAATAACACAAAGAAGGTTTGAATGACAGAGAGCTGCAGAAGGTGGCCCTGGGATTCCTGTAAGGACACGCCCTAGCTTTCTTCCTTTTATACCAAGGTTCCTAGAAATCTCTAGTGTTGTGGAATCATAATGCGATTGTTCTCCAGCAAAGAATTAGTTATTATATGGGAGATTTAGTTTTCAAAACAGGGCATCAGTCAGTCCGGCACTGTATTGCTCCAGATTTATTTAATCAGGTTAAAAACCATCATTAGTTCGTATTCATTGACATTTATCATTTAAGAAAACTCAAAGTCACAACTCTCTGCATGTATGAATGGACAGGTTGAGATCCTGCCGTCACATTAATTAACAGGTACATAACGTGTAAGGCTAGGACGACTCTGCATCCCCCACTTCTTTCTTCTTACTCTTGTCTCCATCCACTCAACAGCTCCGAGAGCCGAGATTTGTTTGATTAATATCCAGCCCAGTGATTTATTATAAAATCATTTTGTTCAAGTACTACTGAGTTGCAATCATTTTATTTTTAAGTTTTAAATAAATATAAAATTATTTTAAAAATATATGACTAGTAAACATAAACAATCCCCCCACAGGACAAAGAACAATGTTTGCTTTGTCACTCTGAAGTCACATGCTGTACACTCACAGAAGCCAAGGAAGGGTGGTGGACTGCACAGAGCAGGCAGCACCGGCACCTACCCGTCATGGTGAATCCACCAACCAACAAACCGATGTCTCGGCCACCAACTATTATGGCTTCACTGCGCTCCTCTGCGCTGCCACTGTTTTTGGTTCTCCAGGCAGCCCATATTCCAACCAGCAATATCAGAAGGTAGAACACGATGATAGCTATCAGTCCTTCCACATGGAAAGCCATTTTTCATCTAATGGTCCAGATTCTTCTGCAGCTGGCTACTTCATTAAGACTTCTGAAGAAAATACAGTAATGCATTATAAACCAGCCAAGCACTATGCACATATAGGCAGCCGGGAATAAACCCAGCTGGCTCGTGAGAGATCGGGTGCAGCTTAAAGAAGAAGTATGGCACTGAAATTGCAGGTGAAACTGGGGGCTACCAACAAGTGTCCACTGTATAATCCTACTTCTGTTTAATAACTGGACATTGTTTTGTGTTTTCAAGAAGCAGAAAAAAATGTAGTTTAACAAATGGAATCATAATCATTTTGTATTTCATAAATTCTTTCAATTTAAAATTAACCTTGTCATGTATCTTAACTGAGTAACTCAATAAATCATTTACAAAGGATATGGCTGTATTTGCTTTGTCGAACTCAGTTACTATACTAAAATTATTCAGTAATGTGAGTGTACCATAAAGGACTACTCTGAAAATTTTAAAATATTGGTTAATTCATTCACTCTTCTATCCATCCTTTCAAACAGTTTCAGGGAATGGTGCCAAAAGTAATCCAATATAAAAATATCTGAGAGGGGAACAAACAACTTTAGGAAAATCCATTTCAAAAACACATCAACTCCACATTTTCAACAAGTTCTTGGATTTCAAGTTACTGTATCAACTAAATATGTTTTTGTTGTTTAAAGGGTCCTCCTTCTTCATCCTCTTCCTCATCCACTGTCATTCGTTTCACCCCCGCCCCCACATTAATGGTATATACAAGAAAAGAATTAAAAACACGGATTGCCTAAAAACACAACAGAGGAGCAAGGGTATTAAAAGCAAGACTCTTAGAAGACACATAGCAAGTTCTAAAGCCTTCCCCTTCTGGAATTCTTTTTCTTTTTTATTCTTTTTTTTCCTTTCGTGGCCACAGTTATTTCATGAACCTCAATTCACACACACACAAGTTTCTAGGGGAAACTCAGATATTTGTGCACACGGGTGGGTGACGAGACCTCCCGCGAAAGAACTAGTCTCCCTCGGATTCGGGGGAAGCAAGCCGTGCGCCCGCGGGCTGGTGGGCTCTGCCTTTGTGAGCAACCCAGCCAGCAAGTTCTTTCCCCGAGCAGTCCTGCGCTCCGCCGGCCCCCTGCTGTCCTTCCTCGGCCCCCTCGGCCAGTCTCCCACTCCCAGACTCTGCAGCCGCTTGCACCCCGAGAGCCTCGGTGCCAGACCCCCGCCGACCCGCCCGCGCATCCCCACGGAGAGGCAAAGGCGCAGCTCTCCTGCCCTCCAAAACCGCCCGCCTAGGTGCCCACATCGTCCCGGGGCAGCCCGCTCCGCTCCTACCTGGAGTGGTCGCCGCGCGGGGAAGCGCTCCGCCCGGGGCCGCCGCCCCCGGGAGCCGAGGGGTTGCGGGCGCGGGTGCAGAGAGGGAGGGTGGGGTCAGGGGTGCCGCGCGGCGGGGCGGTGGGTCCGGACCGCTCCTCAGCCCGCGTATCCAAGCCCCTGGGCGCGCGCGGAGTCGACAGGTGCGGGCGCCGGCGGAGGGCGCGCGGCGCGGGGCGAGGTGGCTATCGATCCCCGTATTGGGAAAAGTCCCCTTTATAAGGACGGCCGGCGGGGGCGATCGTCAGAGGTTGGGAGGCGGACGTCAGAGGAGAGTGGTGCTGAGGCGGGTGCCGGGGACGCTGCCCTCGCGAGGAGGGTGGGTGTGCGGGGTGCGAAGGGAACCGGCCCACGGAGCTGGGGCCGAGCCTGGGTTCCGGGCCAGCGCGGCCAGCCGCGGCATCCCCATCTCCGGGCTCGTCCCTGCCACTCCCTCTCCCTCCTCCAGGAAAGGGGGCCGTGATTGTGTAAGGTCATTCCTGACTCTAACTTCTCAGGCTCTGGTTGGAAGCACGGAATGGGGGGACTGGGAGACTCTCAGAGAATTTTATCTTCCGATGGAGCGGTGGGAAGTCCAGGAGACAGAAGCGTCTCTGTCTTGTCTGCCCGGACCACAGCCTGGAATTGTTTCTTGAGGGGTCTCTCTCAGAGCTGAGGGTCCTCTCCCGCTGCCCCTGCCAGCTGATTCTGGCGTTCCAGGCGATGGGTTCCCTGAAGGAGACATTTCTGGAAGGTTTAGAAAGTCCTTTATACATTCATACCCCTTCCACTTAAAAGTAGGGGTACATTGAAAAACTCTAGGAGTTGTTCAAAAACAACACTGAGGTTATCACATAAGCCAGACAAGATACTTTTCCGTGTAGAGCCAGCTGGGTTGCTTGCCTGCTACAATATGCTATTCCAGAGTTTTAAAAACCTTCCTACATTAGTTTAAATATATATATATTTATATACCTAGATATCTATGTCTTTATACCTAGATTATATATCTCTGGATATAAATACATATCATAGATGTATTTATACATCTAGGTATATAGAGATAGGGGTGTATTGTGTATTTATGGACATGTCTGAATGTCTATGGAAGAAGAGAGAAGGGGGGTGGCCCACAAGCCACAAAGTCACAAGCCCTCTGGCCACTTTCTCACTTCTTTCTGTATGCCACCATGACTGTGTGTTAAACAGTAAAACATTCAAATCTAATAACTGGTAGAATAAGTAAAAGTACTTCTTAACTACTCTCCACCTCTCTCTAGGCCAAGTTTCAGCCCAGCTCCCATTTTCTTACACTGGATTTTGAAATGAACTTTCAAATTTATATCATTACCCTGTTTCTTTGTTCTCTGTGTAAACAATAACTGCATCCAGCTGCCTTGTTTGAGGTGAGCAAGTCTGTGGAGTTCAAACAGAAATTAGGATGCGGCAAGGGGCCTGTATGAGTAGTTACCTCATCTGGGTTGTGTGATCAGTTTACTACTTTTCTGGAAAAGACCTGATACCCTTTCAATATAACCCCATTTTTGCATGAAAGGGTTATGAATGTAAGCTATTTTACGGAACTGAAAGAGGGGAAAACAGAGATGAGATTTTATATGATGACCTAAGTATCTTAAAAGAAGTTCATTCATTCATTCATTGCTTTTGTTTTTAACCGCTGTGACTCAATTTCTGATTCTGGGCCTTGGCCACAGGCTAATTTATGTCCTGCCTGCCAGAATGTACTTGAGGTGACGATGACACAAGGCCGATGGTTGTAGCAGGCAAGCATGGGCAATGGCAGTGTCTGAAACAGTGCACGGGGGTAAGGTCATAGGGAGCGTGACTCAGATTCAAGGAGCGACTGAAGAGGCAGCTGAGTATGAGAATCGGGAGTGCAGCCAGGGCACACGCTCTCCGAGGGCCCACCTCATCCACTTTCAGAAGCCAGGCTTGCCAGACTCTAGACATAGCACCAGATCTGAGAAGGGACGATGATCTTGAAAGGGGCCAAATTCTGGCCTGGCAGAGCAGCTGTCCTCCATGACAAAAAAACACCAGTTGAAAATGACAACTGCTGATGTATTGCGTCTAGTTCTGGGGAGACATTTCCTCATTTGCTAAATCTTTTGAGCTCCTGCGTCTGATCTAAGGATGACGCTGCATGTGAGTTTCTGTTCCAGGGTGTTCCCTCCCAGACACCCTTTTCTTCTTTTGTCTTCAATGTGCATCTCTTCCTCTGCTCTCCTGAGAATATGTGCTCACGTTTGGAGCTAGGGAAATATGTCAGTGGGAGCTCGATTCTAGCTTTGGGGAATAAAAAGCAGGTTTTACATTTATAACTCATTTATTTATTTAAAACACATTTCCTAAGAGCCTTTTATGTTCCAGACACTTTCCTAAGTATTGAGAATGCATGTAGAAAATGTTGTAGCCCTTGCCCTCAAGCAACGCGTCATCTGTGAAAGGAAACAAAAGCTCCACTTCAGTACAGTAAGAGCTAGGAAGGATGTAGCGTATCTATACACACGGATTTTAGGGAAAGCACAAACAAAAGGTCTTAATCAGACTGAGGTATTCTTCTTGGAGGGGGGGAGTTTTTTTGTTCAACAAACACATGGAGGCACCTACTAGGTGCTAGGTATATACTCAAGTGACTGAAATGAAAAGATTCCTGTCCTCAGTGAGCTTACATAATCCTGTAGCATCAGCATCACTGTTTTTTTTAAATAATAAGGACAACGCTTAGTCCATACATCTTGAATGTGTCTCAAATACAAATCAAATGTATCTTGAGATTTTGGTTGGGGGGCAATTTCCTTAAGTTATTATCCTTCATAATGTCCTAGTTTCCCCATATAACATTACCTTAAACCTTTCATAATTTTTAATTGATTACATTTAGCTTCAGTTGCCACTGGCCAGTCATTTACAAACCAAGGTGATGATCAGAATTATAGAGTGCTTTAAAAATTGCAGATCCTAGCACTCTGGGAGGCCGAGGCGGGTGGATCGCTTGAGGTCAGGAGTTCGAAACCAGCCTGAGCAAGAGTGAGACCCTGTATTTACTAAAAGTAGAAAGAAATTATCTGGCCAACTAAAAATATATATAGAAAAAAATTAGCTGGGCTTGGTGGCTCACGCCTGTAATCCTAGCACTCTGGGAGGCCAAGGCGGGCAGATTGTTTGAGCTTAGGAGTTTGAGACCAGCCTGAGCAAGAGCGAGACCCCGTCTCTACTAAAAATAGAAAGAAATTATATGGAAAGCTAAAAATATATAGAGAAAAATTAGCCGGGCATGGTGGCGCATGCCTGTAGTCCCAGCTACTCAGGAGGCTGAGGCAGAAGGATCGCTTGAGCCCGGGATTTTGAGGTTGCTGTGAGCTAGGCTGACGCCACGGCACTCTAGCCCGGGCAACAGAGTGAGACTCTGTCTCAAAAAAAAAAAAAAAAAAAAATTGCAGATCCTATGGCTGCACAGCAAGAATTCTGATTCTCGGCCGGGTGCGGTGGCTCACGCCTGTAATCCTAGCGCTCTGGGAGGCCAAGGCGGGTGGATCGTTTGAGCTCAGGAGTTCGAGACCAGACTGAGCAAGAGTGAGACCCTGTCTCTACTAAAAGTAGAAAGAAATTATCTGGCCAACTAAAAATATATATAGAAAAAAAATAGCTGGGCATGGTGGCACATGCCTGTAGTCCCAGCTACTCGAGAGGCTGAGGCAGTAGGATCGCTTAAGCCCAGGAGTTTGAGGTTGCTGTGAGCTAGGCTGACGCCACTGCACTCACTCTGGCCCAGGCAACAAAGCGAGACTCTGTCTCAAAAAGAAAAAAAAAAGAAGAATTCTGATTCTGTAAATCTCGGGCAAGGGTTTGGGAATCTGGTTTTTTCCAAAACTTCCCCAGTGTTCCTGATGGCCAGCTGTATTTGGGAGACCCTTCTGCATTTCAGAGTGACAAGACCTCTGAAGTCAAAACTGATGACTTTAGCTCATACTAACCGGAAATGGGATCTTTATCAAATTATTTTATCTTCATTGAGTTTTGATTTTCTTATCTGTAAAGCAGAAATAAAAAATGCAAGGTTAGTGTGGATCTCATAAGTGAGGTTTCATTGAGATGGTATACAGTTAGCCCTCCATATCTGTGGGATTGAAAATATTGGGGAAAACTATGTCTATACTGAACACATACAGACTTTTTTCCTTGTCATTATTCCTTAGACAATACAACAGCTATTTATATAACATTTATATTATATTAGGTATTCTATGTAATCTAGAGATTATTTAAAGTATGTGGAAGGATGTGCATAGGTTATATGCAACGACTAAGTTATTTTATATCAGGCACTTGAGCATTTATGGATTTTGGTATCCAAAGGAGGTCCTGGAACCAATTTCCCACTGATATTGTTTCAGACATTTAGTGTAATACGCATTCTCCCGTTGGTGCTCAATATATGGTAAGCAATTGCTGCTGCAGCGGCTTCTGTTATGGTTGCTTTGATTCATTGTTCGAACCTGCTGATGTTCTGGCCTCTAGTGGCAGTTAATTACACAGCTGGTGCTGTGGATAAATGTCCCTGCCCCTTTCTAGTGCTTTGGGGGTTCATATAGTCTGCAAGCCACATGATAGACTAAAATCTAGATGCTACTTCTTGACCAATTTTTAACTAAATCCAGTTTATGCCTTTGTAGGCAGGGCTGGGAGTAGTGGCAATAATCCACTTTCACAGAGATACATGGGGAACATATATCCAGTTTCTTCTTCCTCAATCTCCTCTGCCTCTGTTTGACACTCAGTTCTTACCTACAGTTCTCACTTCTTTTGAGGGACACCCATTTCACCTTTGCCACCTCATATGAGGTGAAGCCTTTTCCATTCTCTTAGACTCAGTTCAGACATAGATCCTAGAGAAATTTCCACAACCGCTGTTTTTACTCAGACTGGGGAATGAATTCCTCTTCTCGGCTGTTCTCCAGTGGCACTTACTATTGCCAATTAATTGTCTACAGATCACATATCTGTCTCTCTGTTAGCCTGTGAACACTGTGAAGGGGAGGATCACATTCCACTTGTCTTTATATACTTAGCACTTAGCACTCTACTTGGAATATAACTACACAAAAACTTAGTTGAAGTGAACTGAATTATTTTTACAGAAGGAAAAAAAAAAGACTCAAAATGAGTAAGGACCTCAGAAATCATTTAATTAACAGCTGCAATAGAAAATTGAGATTTGGAAGAGGCAAAAGTGGCCGTTCTTGTGGTTATGTACATACACGTCATTGTGGGTTTAATTTGCACTAATTTACATAAGGTCACATAACAGTTAATGGCACTTAATAAAACGAAGTTCTCTCGTCTTGCCTCTCAAATGAATGCCCTTTAACCTTGTGCAGAATGTGCTTCTACACTCAATTTGATATTTCTCCAACCCAAAATTGCACCTAGTCTTCATTTAAAATCTTCATATTTATACTCAGTTTAGCAATTACTGTAATTAAAACAGTAGTAAAACAAGCAGTTGTAAAAAAGATGGAGAAGAAATAGCTCAGGGATTAGAGTTAGTAGGGGGAAAACTGGCTTTTGGTAAAGATTCTAATACACCAATCTGAGCACATTATAATAGACATCCACATGCTAACAGTACCAATAGCACTAGAGTTAATCACTTGGGTACAAATCAATTTAATTCAAATGCAATTGCCCAGCAAATGCCAAATTTTTTTCTTGTGTCCTTGTGATAAAGGCATATGATGACTAAAACGTCATACTTTTAAAATAAGCAGTTATACAGGAATTATGCAGTTGCATACCCTCATCATCATGAAAAAAAGTATAATAGTGATGAATAATGTATTTTAGGGTTAATTATTCCTCTCTATTGTTGGTATCAGAGTCATTCTATGCAATCATTGCTACAGTTCTTGGTAGCAGCAAAAGATATTTTTCCTTCTGATTACTTTTCTGACATTTTATTATGAAAATATTTGAAAAAATTTCAAGGTTGAAATATGTATCAAAGTTAACACCTGTATGCTCACTACCTAGATTCTACCATTAATGTTTCTTTATCTCATATCTGTCCGTCCATCTTTCTATCCATTTATCAATTCATCTCATTTATTTGATGCATTTCAAAGTAAACAGCATAAGTACAATGCCCCCAAACACTGAAGCAATCATATAATTAACTAGACAATAATATATACAGGGTTTTTTTTCCTATTGAGGTAAAATTTATAAGGAATAAAATGCATGAATCCTAAGCATATTTACTGAGTTTTGATAACTGCAAGCACCAATGTAACGCAAACCCTGATCAAGATATAAAACATCATTTTTGCCCCAGAAATTCCCTTATACCCCTTCTGAGTCAAGCCCTGCCATTGTCCTCAAGAAGCAAATGATGTTATGATTTTTATCACACTATAGAATAATGTTGCCTATCTATAACTTCAGATAAAGTGAATCATACAATGCTTATTTGCACTTAGCATAATATTTTTAAGATTCATTCATACTGTTGAGTGGCTAAATAATTTGTTCCTTTTTTGCTGTCATATTCCATTGTGTGGATACATCACATTGGTAATCCATGCTCTAATTGATGGACACCTAGGGTGTGTCCAAGTTTTGATTATTATGTATAATAATAGAAATTGCCATGAACAAGTATTTTTGTGGACACGTTTTTATTTCTTCTTATCTTTAATAGCATTGGGTGTTAGTCTTATTTTAAAATAATTTATCTATGTATATATATTTATTTTGGCCATTCTGGTGGTTGTGTACAGATATGTTATTGAGGGTTTATTTTGCATTTTCTTGATGTCTAATAATTTTAAGAACTTTTTCATGTGCTTAATGATCAATTCTAGGTCTTGTTTTGTGCAGAATATATTCAAAAATTTTCCCATGTGTGGTTAGTTGCTTGTTTCTCTATTACTGGATTGTAGACATTGCTTACATAACCTGTATATCTTTATTACATATATGTTTGTGAATATTTTCTTTCCATCTGTGGCTTGCCTGTCCATTTTCTTAATGAGAATCAGAAGTTTTTAATTTTGAACAAATCTAATTATTTTCTTTAGTTTCAATGTTCTAAGAAACCTTTGCTTATATCAATCAAAAAATATTTTCTAATATTTTCTTTCAAAAGCTTGTAATTTTAGCTTTAACATTTTGTTCTGTGATCTATCTCAGAGTAGATGCATGTATGGTATGAGGAAATATTACATCATTTTTTTCAAATATTTTTCTGTCCCATTCTCTCTTCCTTTTCTGTGTCTTCAAGTATATGAACATGAGACTTTGTAATTTTCCCACAGATTTTTAGGGTTCCATTTTTCAGTCTTTTTAAAATGTTTTTCTGATTGTATAATTTTTATTTATATGTCTTTAAATTCACTGATCCTTTTCTTCCTGTCATCTCCATTCTGCTCTAATCCCATCCAGTGATTTATAAAATTCACCTTTAGTATTTTGTGTTTCTGGAATTTCTTTTTTTAAATTTTATTCTTTGATACTTTATTTTATTTTATTTAATTTCAGAATATTATGGGGGTACAAACGGTTTGGTTACATAAATTGCTTTTGTATAGTTTGAGTCAAAGTTATAAGTGTGTCCATCATCCATATAGTATGCATTGGCTGCACCCTATAATGTTTAATTTCTGTGTTCTAGGAGTTCATCTGTGTTTTCTGTTGTGAATAGATGAGATATTAGAATAGAAAATTTGATCAACAAATAGAAATGTATGCTTATGGGAAAATAGAAGTAAGATAAATCCTACATTTCTTGTTCCTTTTCTCTGTTACTAACATCAAGACTATACTCTCAGTTTCTTTTTGATAGAAGATAAATGCTAATAAACCATATCCAAAAAGAAATAACACCTTAATCATATAGGATTATGCATCATATAGACCTTTTGTTTCCAAGTTGTTTGTAACACTAATATTTCAGACTTTGAGTCATAAAAATAGCTGTTATACTTTGTTTTGGCTTTTTACATTTCTATCAAATTCTTTACAGACTTATATGTGGTCACGAAACTTTTCTGTGATTTTATTTTCAAGCAACAAATTGAAATTTACTACCAGTTCCACATTTGTTTTCTTTTTGGAAATACTGACTTCAATATTTCCAAAGGAAAAGCTGTCAAATGAAAGTGTATACAAGAGAGTGTGTTCTTAATACAACTGGAAGTTTAGATTACTGTAAATCCCAGAAATCAATGCTACCAATCTTTTACATCTTTTTCATTTTGATGACTACTCATTGATCTTCCAATTATAATAATGCCAAAATAGAATTTTTCAGTTTTTGTGATCTCTCCCACTACTTAGCCATGCGAAGTATATCAAGCTGAATGTATAATTTTTATTTTCTGGTCAATAGATGCACTATAAAAATCATTACATTTTTGTTACATATTTTGCACACTGAAGATGAATGTGAAATTATATGTAGGTATTGATATACCTAAACTAGACAAACAAAATTCAAAAGTAATAGAGCTATCTCATGTGCAACTCATATTAACACAATGGAGATTTGTTTCTGCTATTATATATTCTTGAAGTATGTGAGTTCATCTCTGTGTAGACTAGACATTATAGAGAAGGCAGCAATATAGATAAGGCTCATCTGTTGAGCATTATAAAGTTCCCAACTGAGACCTTTAGCATTGTATAAGAATATCTATTGAGAGTGTTTAGCCATCTCAGACAGATTGTTATGATAAAATAAATTGCTAAGAAAATCTGTTTTAATCCCATTAGAGAATTATTTTCATAGCACATCCCATAGAATATTCACTCTGAATGATATTAATTACTTTTGGTTAAAATACCTTTGGAAACATGGAGGGAAACTAAGTCCCATAAGCTTCTCTTCTGTTTTGTTTTGATATGGAGGATTCCCAGATCATTTCAAAAGCTGATAGGCATCACAAAATAGGGAATGATATATACTTTTATCCAAACTTTTTAAATCACTGAACTCTCTCATATGAGAGAGCATCTTGTAGAAATTTTGCTGCTTAGATTTTTCTCATGTATTATACTATTGCTATCTTCTTGTAGTTTGAGGGATAATATATATATTTTTAAATAAAGGAGATGGAAGATGATGCCAGAAACATAAAAATGCAGTAATACATGTTATTGTGCTATGTCTGCCTTTTCTCCAAGTTCATTTACTCTCTGAATCTACCCATGAACTTAATTATAGGGAGTCCATAAACTCTAGCTAAGAAACCCTGTGCTATAGCATGGAAGACATTAGATTGTGTGTCATATGGCAATCACTTTTGAAGAAGAATCTTACAATATTTGGTAAAAAGTATCTGTTGTTTTTGACTTCTCATGTTTGCCAAAATAATTATATGTTAAAAAGGTATCATTGCTTTTGTTGAACAGAATTGAACACAAAGTATTAGTAAATTTTAGTAATTGAATTATATATATTATCAGATATCACTTTACCACGATTTACAAAAAAATTACATATGGATACTGAAATCAATGAAACTACCCATATCGTGTAAGTTAAGGCAAATTCTACAATATTGACTTAGAACTGTGTTCAAGATTATTTATTAATAAAAAGGAACAAAAAGAAAACATGATATAGAGCAATCAATTGGCATTTTCTTTTATGCTTGGCTGCTGACCCAATCACAAAATTACCTGTGAAGTCAGAGAAATTTTTTTACACAAAACATTATGTGTTATCATGATTTGATTTGATACCAGAAATTTTTATAAAATTTTATATTTAGGATATCCAGGTTAAATATATAAATAAAAATAATATTTAAAACATGGAGAAGACACATGATAGGTCACATATAAGGGAGACACAGACTCCATACACTTAGTTCATCCAAGCCGTTAAACAATTACAGATAAAAACAGAAACAATTGCCATTACTGGAGTTAGTAGCATCCAGAGTTGCTATGTGAACATTATCTTAAATGTCTAATTTTCAATTAAAAAATTATGAGACACGTAAAGATACAGGAAAGTGTTACCTAGAAATAGAAAATCACATAGGAACCTGGATTTTGCCCCTGAAGGAACCTATATGTTAGACATAGCAGACAAAGAGTTCAAAGCATGTACTATAAATATGCTCAAAAACTAAGAGAAACCATGTTTAAATAGTGAAATGAACATGAACATAAGATGACAACGACTAATCCAATAGAGAACATAAAGAGAAAATATAAAAAAGAACCTTCTGGAAATTTTGGAGTTGAAAAGTATACTACCAAAAATAAAAATTCAGCAGAGGTATTCAACAACAAATTTGAGCTGCCAGAAGAAAGAATTAGTAAATTTCAAGATAAGTCAATTGAATATTATAATCCAAAGAACAGAAAACAATAAATAAAAATAAAAAGAGCCCCAGGGACTTGTAGGGCATCTTTAATGCACCCACAAAGGCACTTGCAGAAGGAGAGGAGAGGGAAAAAAAATGGAAGAAAAAATATTTTAATACAATGGCCTGAATCTTCCAAATATAATGGAAAAAATTAATTTACATATATATGAAGCTCACCAAAGTCCAAATAGGATAAACACAAAATTTTAACAACTATAAACATCAGACTTTTGTAAAATAGTAACAAAAACATATCTTGAGAGTAGTAAAAGAAAAATGACTCATTTTGTACAATAAAATCACAATGACATTAATAATTGCTCATCATAAACAATACATTCCAAAGGACAACAGGATAACATATTCCAAGCATGGAAAGAAAAAAAAAAAACACTTTCAACCAAGAATTCTATATGCAGCAGGACTGTTTTTCAAAAATGGAGACAAAATAAAGGCATTCCCAGATAAATAAACACTAGTTTTAAAAGGTATCATTTACAATCACCCCAATCAAAATGAAATACTTAGATATAACTTAACAAAACATGTACAGAATATGTATGTTAAAAATTACCAAATAGTGATTTAAAAAATCGGAGAAGACCAAATGGAGAGAAATTTACCATGTTTGTAGGTTGGAAGACTCAACCAAGTAAACATGCCAATTTCCCCAATGTACATTATGTTTAGTAAAATTGTACTCAAAATCACAGAAAAGCTTTTTGTAGACAAACACAATGTTCCTCTAAAATTTATATGGACATGCACATGCCTTAAAATATTTAAACAATGTTGACTAAGAAGGATAAATGAAATAATCTATCTACTTGATATTAAGACAACTATAGAGTTATACTAATCAAGAGTGTGTGATATTAGCAGAAGGGTGGGCACATAGATTTAATGGCACAGAATAGAGACCCAAAAATAGATCCACACAAATATTCTTAACTGATTTCTGACAAAGTTGCAAAAACAATCCAATAGAGGAAAGATGTCTGGGGAATGGACACGCTTGAGGCTCGGACTCGGGGGATTGGGAGGGACATGGGCAATATATCTAACCAGAACTTTTGTACCCCCATAATAAGCTGAAATAAAAAAAAATTAAAAAAAAAAACAATAAAAATATTAAGGGGGTATAGATATTTCTGTTACATGTATGCACTGTATAATGCTGAAATCAGGGCTTTCAGTGTGACCATCAATAGGACAGTGTTCACTGTACCTAGTAGGTGAGTTTTTAACTCTCCTCTACCTCCCATCTCTCTTATTAGTTTCCAGTGTCCTTTATAATTCTTTGTGCCCTGTGTACCCACTGTTTAGCTCCCACTTACTAGTGAGAACATATGGTGTTTGTCTATCCATTCCTGAGATACTTCACTTAAGATAATAATCTCCAGTTCCATCCAAGTTGCTGTGAAAGACATTATTTCATTCCTTTTAATGGTTGGGTAGTACTCCATGCTATATATATCACATTTTCTTTATCAATTAAGGAATCGATGGGCACTTAGACTGATTCCATAGCTTTGCAATTGTGAATTGTGCTGCAATAAATATTCGAGTACAGGTGTCTTTTTCATAAAGTGATTTCTTTTCCTTTGGGTAGATATCCAATAGTGGGATTGTTGGATTGAATGGTAGGTCTATTTCTAGCTCCTTGAGGAATTTCCATGCTGTCTTCTGCAGGGGTTGTACTAGTTTGCAGTCCCACAATAGTATATAAGCATTTCTTTTTGTCTGCATCCATGGTACCATCTGTTGTTTTTTGACTTTTTAATAATGGCCATTCTGACAGGGGCAAGGTGGTATTTCGTTGTGGTTTTAGTTTGCATTTCCCTGATGATTAGTGATGTTGAACATTTTTTCATGTGTTTATTGGACATTTGTCTGTCTTCTTTTGAAAATATCCTATTCATGTCTCTTGCCCACTTTTTAATGAGGTTGTTTGTTTTTTTCTTGCTGATTTGTTTGAGTGTTTTGCAGGTTATGGATATTAGTCCTCTGTCAGATGTATAGTTTGTGAATATTTTTTTCCCATTTGGTAGGTTGCCTGTTTAGTCTGCTATTTCCTTTGCCATGCAGAAGCTTTTTAATTTAATTAAGTCTCATTTATTTATTTTTGTTGTTGCTGTATTTGCCTTTGGGGTCTTAGTCATAGAAAGATAACCTTTCAACAAATGTTGCTTAAGCAACTGGATATCTACAGCCATCCATCCCCCTACCCACCCACACACACACAAAAAAGCCTTGAAGTCAATCAAGACTCTTTTAGTAGATACATGAACCTACATGTGATAACATTGCAGATAAACACACAAAAATGAAAATGGGCAAATCTGAATATTAGTAGATTGTGTCAATGTCAATATCTCAGTTGTGATATGGTGGTACTGTAGTGTATGTACTATAGTTTTGTAAGATATAATCATTGGGGTAAACTGATAAGTGTGTCTCTCTGTATTATTTACTATAAATACATGTGAATCTACATGCATTTATAAATTTTTGTTATCTAATACAATTTCAATAAAATATTTTAAAAATATTTGAAGAGATATTTCACTAAAGAAATTTAAGAATGGCTATAAAGCACATGAAAAACTTATTTACATAATTTGTCATTAGAGAAACACAAATTAAAATCCCAATGAGAGACCACTGTACACTTACTAGAATGTCTGTAATAAAAAAGACAGACATAGAATTATTTTTTCTAGATCTGTGAAATAGGATGATGGTATTTTGATGGGGATTGCATTGGAATCTGTAAATCACTTTGGATAATGTGAACATGTTAATAATGTCGATTCTACCAATCCATGAGCATGATATGTTTTGTGTCATCTGTAATTTCTTTCCTCAGTGTTTTGTAATTCTCTCTGTAGAGATCTTTCATTTCCTCGGTTAAGAATATTCCTAGGCATTTTGTTTTCTTTGTAGCTATTGTGAATGGTATTGAGTCTTTGATTTGACTCTCAGCTTAACTGTTGGTGTATAGGAATGCCACTGATTTTTGTATCTTGATTTTGTAACCTGAGACTTTGCTGAATTTATCAATTCCAGAAGTCTCTTAGTGGAGTTTTGGGTTTTTCTATATATAATAAGATCATACTGTCAGCAAAGGTGATAGTTTGACTTCCTCTTTCCCAATTTGGATACACTTTATTTCTTTCATTTGCCTGATTTCTCTGGCTAACTCTTTCAGCACTATGTTGAGTAGACGTGGTGACAGTGGGCACCCTTATCTTTTTCCAGTTCTTATTGGGAATGCTTTCAGCTTTTGCCCATTCAATATGATGCTGGTTTTGGGTTTGTCATATATGACTTTATAATTTTGAGATTTGTTTCTTCTATGTCTAGTTTGTTGAGTTTTTTTAATCATGAAAGGGTGCAGAATTTTGTTGATTGGGTTTCCTGCATCTATTAAGATGATCATATGGTCTTTGTTTTCACTTCTGTTTATGTGGTGAATCACATTTATTAATTTGCCTGTGTTAAACCATTCTTACATCCCTGGGAAGCACTTAGTTATGGTGGATTATTTTTTTGATGTGCTGTTGAATTCAGTTTGCTAGTGTATTATTGAGGATTTTTACAACTATATCCTAAAGAATATTTGTCTGTAGTTTTCTGTTTTTGCTGTGTCCTATTCTGGCTTTGGTATCAAAGTGATACTGGCTTCATAGAATGAGTTGGGGAGGATTCCCTCCTTCTTGATGTTATGGAATAACTTGTGCAGTATGAGTACCAGCTCTTCTTTGTAGGTCTGGTAAAATTCAGCTTTGAATCCATCTGGTCCAGGGCTTTTTCTGATTGGAAATTTTTTTATTACTGCTTCAATCTCATTAGTAATTACTCATCTGTTTGGAAGTTCTATTTCTACACAACTGAGTCTTGGGAGGTTGTGTGATCCAGGATTCTGGTACAATGGTAATATTTGATATCTTGAACATAGGTGGCTATTAGTTTGTGTATATGGATTTTCGAAAACTTTGAAAATGTACATTTGAGATCTTTATATTTTACTTTGTAAAATCTACCTCAAAATAGATAAATAAATATTGACTTGTTGATAGCATGCATAACAAAGTGTTTGTGGTTGAAATCTGCTGATGTCTGTAACTTATATAGAAATCTAGAAAAAAATAAAATAATTTGATGGATATAGGAATGAATAAAGGAGCAGATAAGTAAGTGTTAATACTGGAATCTGGGTCATGAAACTATGAGTGTTCATTACATAGTTTGTATGTTTGAACATTCTTATAATAAAATGTTGGGAAAAAAGAACCCAACAGGTATTTCTCCTGCTATTACTATTTGGTAAAGTTTGTAAGCCAGTTATTTAAGACAAATTTATCCCTTAATACACTTGATCAGGTCAGGAATTTTTTTATTGAAGAGACAATTCTAATTTCAACAAAATTCTTGATCTCACCCAGAGGTTTGTGCAATGTTATTACTTAAATCCTTAAGAAGAGTTAGTATTGCTACTGTATGTCTTTATTTCCAATTGGAATTCCAGGAAACTATGGAAAGAAAGATGACTGTGCGACAGCCAATGGCTTGGAGGTCTCCAGGATAAAATTTCAAATCATATAATTGATCATGGTTTACTGCTTAAGGGCCCCTGGTTAACAGAATTAAATTGAAAGCAAATATATCTGGAATAAGCATTTTTGGAGCAGTTGTTTAATGGTATTTTTAAGTCAGCTCAGCACCAAAAAAGTCTATTAAGGTAATTGGCTAAGATATAAAGAAAAACAAGTGAGTTTGCCAAAATTGTATGCTTGCATTTCATAGTATTTAGGGTAAATACCTGGTACTTTTTATTTTATAAAGCCTTCTTACTAAAAATGTAATTTTAATAATTTTCAATGCTTCTTATGTTTAGCAAGACATAATTACATTTTATTCTACTCCTTTATATTTGCTTGGTTCTTTGAAATAAAAGAGCATGTTCTTTTCTTTTTCAGTTAAAATATCAAATGGTTAGAAAATGAAGACTTTTGTTATACTTAATAGTATATTGGTTTCTCTCTATGTACACATATGTGAAACTGTTTTTTATTGTGCTGTGTGTTACTTTAAAGACAGAAGTAGAGTAACATTTTTCTTTCATCCTTTTGAGAACTTTCTCCATTAAATTTAAATTATGCTGTTGTAAGAGAATAGTTTTACATGTATCATTCTAATGATTGCATAAGATTCTATTTATAGAGAACATAGGCTTTTCAAGATATATAATGAATGGACTGAATTAAATAAGCTGTTACTAAAGCTACTTCAGACTATGTCAGTGAGCTAACTGAGCACATTTGGCATTGACTTGTTTGTGATTGCAATAATGATACTGAAGTTTTTAACACCTTAATTTTTAGAGCAGTTTTAGGCTTATAGCAAAATTGAGATGAAGGTATAGAGATTTCCCAAACGTCCTCTGCCCCCTTCCATCCACAGAGCCTTCCATTATCAACATCCTCCAACAGAGTGGGACATTTGTTACAATTGAGTAATGTATATTGACACATCATTTTTACCCAGACACCATTGTTTATATTAGGATTCACTCTTGGTGTTGTACAGATGTGGATGAATGTATAATGACATGTATCCATTATCATAGTCTCATACAGAGTAGTTTTAATGCTCTAAAATCCTCTATTCATCCCTGCCTCCCCTCTAATCCCTAGCAACCACTAATATTTTTACTGTTGTCATAGTTTTGCCTTTTCCAGAATGTCATATAGTTGGAATTATAAAATATGCAGCCTGTTTAGATTGTCAATTTTCACTTAGTTATGTGCGTTTGTGTTTACTCCATGTCTTTTCATGCCTTGATAACTCATCACACTATCTCAATTACTGCAGCTTTATGGTAAGTCAGTAGTGTCAGTTCAGGTAGTGTCAGTTCTCCAACTTTGTTATTCTTCAATATTCTATTGGCTATTCTGGGTCTTTTGCTTCTCCATACAAACTTTAGAATAAGTATGTTGATATCTACAAAATAACTTGCTGTGATTTTGACTGGGACTGCATGAAATCTATAGATCAAGTTGGGAAGAACTGATATCTCAATGATATTGAATATTCCTATCCATGAACATTGAATAACTCTCCATTTATTAAGTTTTTCTTTGATTTATGTTATCACAGTTTGGTAGTTTTTCTTGTATAGGTTTGTACTTTTTTTTATATTTATACCCAAGTATTTCAATTTCTTGGTTGATAATATAAATGGCATTGTGTTGTAAATTTCAAATTCCACTTGTTCCTTGTTGGTATATAGGAAAGCAATTGACTTTTGTCTATTAACCTTTTATCCTGCAATTTTGCTGTAATTGCTTATTAGTTTCAGGAGTCTTTTTGTCAATTATTTCAGCTTTTCTACATAGACAATCATGTCATCTGGAATTAAAGACAGTTTTATTAATGTTTCTTCTTTCCCAATCTGTATAACTTTTATTTCATTTTCTTGTCTTATTGCATTAGTGAAGATTTCTAGTATGATGTTGAAAGACAGTGATGTGAGGGGACATACTTGTCTTTATTAAATTAAATTAAATTCAGCCTAAACTGCTTTTATTCTGTCATTGTTGTTGTTGTTGTTTTTAGAGACAAGGTCTTGCTCTGTCACCTAGGCTGAAGTACAGTGGCACAATCGTAGCTCACTGCAGCCTTGAACTCCTGGGCTCAAGCAATTCTCCTATCTCAGTTTCCCAAGTATCTGGGGCTACAGGTGCATGCCACCCCTCCAGGCTAATTTTTTAAAATTTTTTGTCCGGGTTGGTCCCAAACTCCTGGCTTCAACCGATCCTCCCACCTCAGCCTCACCAAGTACTGGGATTACAGGTGTCAGCCACTATGCTTGGCCTAAACTTGCCTTTGTACTTTGAATACCTACATAGTAAGCTGCAAACTTAGTATGTAAACAAACTGTAACTTAACTTAAGAGTATATTCTTAGAACAAATAACCAAGTCTCAGCCAATCACAGTAGCCAAGCTTCAGACAATCATAAACTGCTGCCAACTGATCAGACCACATCCATATAAGGCCAATGCCTTGTCATGTCATGTCTAAAATAAGGCAATTGGCTGAGCTGTAACCAATCAAACTGTAATAAACTTTGCTAGATTTAATTTGTGTAAATTTTTTCTTTTAATATTTTGTTCCTGATCTTAGTGGGAAATCTTTGAGTTTCTTAACATGGAGTATAATGTTAGTTGTAGGTTCTTTTGGTAGCTGTTGTTTTATCAAGTAGGGGAATTTCTCCTCTATTCTTAGTTTACTGTGAATTTTTATCACGAATGAGTGTAGGTTTTTCTCAAATGCTTTTTCTGTACCTATTGATATGATTATGTGATTTTTCATCTTTAGCCTGTAGATGCAATGGATTACTTTAGTTGATTTCCAAATGCTGAACCTATCATCCACACACAGGATAATGTCTTCTTGGTTATAATGTGTTATTCTTTTATACATTGTTGGATTTGATTTGCAAATGTTTCATTGAGGATTTTTGCAACTATGTTCATGAAAGACATTGATTCATAGTGTTCATTTCATAAAATGTGTTTGGTTTTGGTGATGGGGAAATACTGGCCTAATAGAGTGAGTTAGGAAGTATTTGCTTTGCTTTTATCTTCTAAAAGAAATTGTAGAAAGTTGGTATAATTTCTTCCTTAAACATTTGGTAGGATTTACCGGTAAACTTATCTAGGCCTGATGCTTTCTTTTATGGAAGGTTATTCATTATTAATCAATTTTTAAATGTATTAAGTCTATTCAAATCATCTATTCCTCTTGTGTGAGTTTTGGCAGACGTGTCTTTCAAGAAATTTGCCCATTTTATCTAGGTTATGAAATCTGTGGGCATACAATTTTTCATAGCATTCCTTTATTATTCTTTTATGTCCATGGGATCTGAAATGATATACTCACTTTCATTTCTGATATTAGTAATTTGTGTCCTTTCTCCTTAGTTAACCTGCCTACAGGCTTATTAATTTTATTGATCTTTTCAAAGAATCAGATCTGGTTTTGTTGATTTTCTCTATTGATTTTCTATTTTCAATTTTATTGGTTTTTTTTTTTTTGCCCTAATTTTCATTATTTCTTTTCTTCTGCTTACTTTGGGTTTAAATTTTCTTCTTTTTCTAGTTTCTTAAGGTGGAAGCTTAGATGGTTGATTTCAGGTCTTTCTTCTTTTCTTCTTCTTCTTCTTTTTTTTTTTTTCGAGACAGAGTCTCACTCTGTTACCCCGGCTAGAGTGCCGAGGTGTCAGCCTAGCTCACAACAACCTCAAACTCCTGGGATCAAGCAGTCCTACTGCCTCAGCCTCCCAAGTATCTGGGACTACAGGCATGTGCCACCATGTCGGGCTCATTTTTTTAATATATACTTTTAGTTGTCCAGCTAATTTCTTTTTATTTTTTAGCAGAGACAGGGTCTTGCTGTTGCTCAGGTTGGTCTCGAACTCCTGAGCTCAAACGATCTGCCCTCCTCGGCCTCCCAGAGAGCTAGGATTACAGGCATGAACCACCATGCCCGGCTTTCTTTTTTTCTAATATGTGCATTTAATTTTTCTCTAAGCAGTGCTTTTGCAGCATCCTCAAACGTTGTTGAGCTTTCATTTCATTTAGTTCAAAATATTTTTAAATCTGTCTTGAAATTTCTTTTTAACACATGTGTTACTTAGAGGCATGTTGTTTAATCTCCAAAGTCCATGCTTTATTCAAATTTACTTAGTTTTAAAACATGTCTTTTTTCCTGTCCCAGGACCCCACTCGGAATACCACATTGCATTGAGTTATCTTATCTCCTTAGACCCCTGTAAACTGTGCTAGTGTCTCATAGTTTCCTTGTTTTTGATGACCTTGACAGTTTTAATGAGTAATGGTGAGGTATTTTGTGGAATGTACCTCAACTGTAGTTTGCTTAATATTTTTCTCATGATTAGACTGTGGTCATAAATTTTGGGGAGAAAAAAATTCCTTAACACAAAGGTAAAAGGCCATTTTCATTACATCATATTAAGGGTATATGCTATCATATGATAAATTTTATGACTCCTCACTGTTGATGTTCACCTTGATCAAGCCAGGATCCTGATCCTGGCTGAAGTGGTGTTTTCCAGGTCCACTGTAAAGTGAAACTCCCCTGCTTTCCACACTGTATTCTTCGGAAGGAAGTCACTATATGCCCCCGACATTTAACAAGTGGAGGATTGTGTTCCACCTTCTTGAAGAGGGGATATCCACATGGATTACTTGGAATTCTTCTGTATGGAAAATTTGTCTATTCTTTCTTATTTATTTATTTATTCATTTATATTGGTATGGTCTCATGGACATTTATCTTATACTTTGGGTTATAATCCAATGCTGCATTACTTATTTTGTGGCTTAAATAATTTCAGCTTTTAAATTGGGACTTTTAAAGTTGGCTACTGTGTCTTTTAACCATTGTTGTGGTTTTTTGGTTATTTTTGGTATTTCCTTACCTTCTCCCACTGCAGGATGTTCTGAGCTCGTCTTGTATATTTCCTGCCCTTCTTCCAGAATAAACCATTTTGCCAAGAAGTCCTATTTCCTTTTATGGAGAATAGTACTAAAAAGCAAGACATGGTCCATGGGTACTCTCATTATTACTGGGATATCATTGTTTCCAGTTCTTCTAAGATAAAAGAGTTTGGATATAAGCGTGAGTAATAACCACTATTTATACACATATATAAAATATGTATATATACACACATATATATCTCCATCTGTGTCTATATGAAGCCAAAAATGAGTTCTTACTGTTGTCTATACTCCAGACTACATGAATCATCCTAGCCTTTTCTCCTCGCTTATCTGTAACTTCCTATCTAATAGTGAGAAACCTGGCTCCCACCCTCTGCCATCTATTTACTTAATTATTCAGTTCCAATGTACCTGTACAGTGGTTTCAGAATTTCAATATCATATAGTAATGATAAAATTGTGCTAGCCAAGGTCATTCTTGAATTCTGGATATTTTTCTAGTAAGAAAAATACCTTATAGTAAGGTAAAGGGCTCTGTACTAAGTACTCATAAGAAATATTTTAAGCACTTAAAGAAATTAAAACCCAATTAAGATAAGTATTTGAGAATGAATCTTAGTTTTTTTTGCCTCCTATTCACATGAATTATTATTAGTATTTGCTACCTAAAAATGAAGAGGTAATTAGAGGAAAATATATAAACCAATTCCTCATCTATTACTCTTGTGGCCAGAAAAAAATAATGTTCTCAGTTTACTGTTTTAATCCTCCAGACATGAAGACTTTTTCCTTAACCATGGAAGAGTTTCTTTTATTTCTAGCATCATAAACAGTCTAGATGTCATGTAAAATATATTCTATATTCAGATATTTTTAAGGATTATTATGTTAGAATTATAAGATTCTAGATTTTTAGAGCATAAACATTACAGAAACTGGAAGATAAAGGTATACTTCAGTTCTATTTGCTCATTCTTTTCTTTTCTTTTTTTTTATTTTTCGAGACAGAGTCTCACTCTGTTACCAGGGCTAGAGTGCCGTGGCATCAGCCTAGCTCACAGCAACCTCAAATTCCTGGGCTTAAGCAATCCTCTTGCCTCAGCCTCCTGAGTAGCTGGGACTACAGGCATGCACCACCATGCCTGGCTAATTTTTTCTATATATTTTTAGTTGTCCAGCTAATTTCTTTCTATTTTTTGGTAGAGACGGGGTCTCATTCTTGCTCAGGCTGGTCTCGAACTCCTGAGCTCAAATGATCCACCTACCTCAGCCTCCCGGAGTGCTAGGATTACAGGCGTGAGCTACCATACCCAGCCTGCTCATTTTTTTCTATCAATTATTTTGGTACTTTAAAGATTAATGTCTATAAGCATTAATACTACATTTAATTCAATTTTTCAAAAATTCTGTAAATGTGAATTTAATGGGCCATTTGGTAAGTCTTCTCTAATTCATAACAGTAAGAGACATTAATCATTTCTTAGTCATGTTGAGAATCATGTGGGTGGGGCATTGTGTTCTGCGTATTGTCGTTGATAACTGTGATCTGTTTACTCTGTTCATGTGGAATGTAAATACATTCTGTTAGTAAATGTTTCTTACATTAAGCACTGCTGCTCAGTAAGGAAGTAAATGAAAATAAACCTTATCTTTGCAATCATTTAACCAATGTTTCAGAAACTTAATAGTTGTGGATGTTCAGTTGATGTTTGACATAAAAATGAACAGAAATTAATCTGAAATCATTTATATTACTAATTAACTCCTTCAAATATAAATCAATGAATAAATATAGTATTTTCACATTTTAAGGACAGCCATTCAACTTATACTTCTAATGCAAAATAGTTTTAGAGATGTCATGAGTTACTAAAAAGAGATTTATCCTATATTCAAAGAATTCAACTTTGGTCCAAAAAGTAAAGCTTTTTGACCTATATTATTATTTATTTATTTTCTGATATTTTTATGTTTCTATTCAGACTGAATTTTATTATTAATAGCTGCAATAAGTCTATAATTGATGACTTCTAGAGGGTTATACAAGCAAATCCAAATTTATGTTCTGTGATTTTAGTTATAGATATCTTAGGCAAATGTGTGCTTTTTTGCTGAACATAGTAAGATAAATCCATTCAATATTTCAAGAAATATATATTGAGCAACTTCTATATACTAGGTCTATGTGCATAATAGTGTCCTAAATTGTTTTACATGTGCCAATAAAGTTGAATAATAAAAGTAACACTTTATTTAACAATATATGTAATTACACAGTTGTGATCCTCTGGGAAATAGCACTTTTTCACTTTGTGCTGGTATTGTGAGTAAGCAAGATAAAACACACGTTATTGTTTGTTACTGCTTGATGAACCAGAGCTGCTTCCTCCTTTACATACTGCAACACGTGAACTACAGAATGTCACATTAACTGAATTTTTAATTCTTTACCAAATACTTATAACTGCGTGCTTCTTTTTATTTTCCTACTTAAGAAATTATTTAAAATAAGAGGAAATGTGGCCTTATTATTGAAAGAACATCTTTTATTTTGAAAAATGAATAAGTCAGCAACTTGACTTTATGACTTACTGTGTGTTGTTGGGCTGGGACCAAGGCAATGTGAGCCTCAATTCTGGCCCATTTGCCTGCTCCTCTCTTTTCTCCACCTCTCCAGTGTAGCTAATTTTATCTGGGAAACGCAGTCCTGGGTGGAAAGATATAATTTTCTTCCTTTTTCCATTTCAATAATTTATGCTAATTATGGGAGTCTAACTCTTTATTACAAATAAAAATATACTATGGTTTATTGTTATTGTTATTTTTAGGATTAGTAATATATTTTGAATGAGCCTCAAATCCTATTTATTCAGTCCTCTGGCATTACTCAGTTTTGATAAGGCTCTCTTGGTAGCAAAGAGGTGTTCCATGAGCCAGATTCAATGAGCAGATCTGTTTGTTTGGGTCACAGAGTTTTGGAATATCTTAATATCTTAAGGTAAGATTTTATATAAGCATTCAGATTTCTCATGAAAGTTGAAGAACTAGCCTGAACAGCCATTGGCTTCCAGGAGAATGAGTGGATGGGTTGAATAATCACTGCTCCCCTTAGAGGTGAAGCCATAGACCTGAACACCTGCTGTTGTTTTCCTGAGGCTCAGGGAAAAAGTCACTTTGTACTTACCTCTGCATTTTACTTTGCTTTTCGTATAGTAAGGGTTAAGAAACAGAAAATATTTATTAAATTAATGTCTCTATCAAAAGTGGGGAAATAAAACGTAGGCACAAAGGCCCAATTGTTTTGCTATTCCCATCTCACTTATTATGTTATCTGCATGGACCCCATACATATTTAAGTTTGTGACTTCTAGTGTACTTGGACATTATTTTGAAATAAATATGCACGTGTGTGTGTGTGTGTGTGTGTGTGTGTGTGTGTGTGTGTGTTGGGGATTTCATCAGTTAAATTCAATGCAGTGGCCACAAGGTGTCAGACATTGTATTGGGAACTGAAGACACAGAAACAAAGGAGACGATATTGTTATAATGTGGTGCATGGTCTAGGTAACTACAGAAGTTCTTTAAGATTATTTTCTAATTCATTTTACATTTTAAAAAATATACTTGCTTTTATTGTGTGATGCACGATAATTACCTGTATCACAGTTGAATTCTCCATCTTATTAATCTGTGGTACAAAGAGACACTAATTTTGGAGGCAAAAATCAAAACTTACAATTTCAAAGGTACTCTCTATTTAAGTATGCAAACAAATTTTTCAATACTTTTTGATAGTGTACATTAGAAAAACTACCTTGATAACTGATTTGTTATGGAGGATAAGATTATTTCTATTGAAGAAAAGGTAATTCCTAGCAAGAATTATAGGGTAATACCTAGAGGAAAGGAAAAATTGCACCAGAGAAAAATAGATGAATTCATCCATTGTTACTAGAATGTCAGTCATAGTCAACAAATTTTACCATTGATGGATTTATAATATAGTTTGGGAGAGAAAATAAAAAAAATTATGCAAACATCTATCATTTCTGGCAGGCTTTACTGTCACTAACTTTCAACAGTTTCATTATACACACTGGGGATTCACAAAATGATGGGTTTCTATTTCTTAATCCATCCACCTGAAAGAGCACACAGGAGAGAAGTGAATTCATAAGTCACAATGGCAGTAGCTTTAGCTGTTGCTATTAAGATTTCAAGCCAGAAGTGATTGCTCTGTTGAGAGCCTGGTAATCCTCCAGGTGACCGTGGATTGGTTGATGCACTATTAAAGATGAGGCCAGAGACTTTCCAGTATGAAAGAACAGAGTGGAGCTAAAGAAAAATTCTATGGCTTAATTTGGAGACTACCTGTTAGGTAAAAATAATGGAAGTTAGAAAAAGAAATTTTTAGAAAGAATGTTGTCAGAAATTTGCTTTCTCTGCAACAGTTATAGTCTCTTTATTTTCTTTTTTCTTAAAACTATTCCTGCTTGAAATGATCATAGCAAAACAATTGTGATCCAGAAGGAGAAGTTGAGCTTTGATTCAGTCTCAGTGAAGGCCTCCTCAGCCCTACATGAAAGACTAGACTGGAATGGCTCTTTTGAGTTGTCCCAAGTTGGAGAAAGTGGGTGAGAACTTTATAGCTCCACACTGATTAATCATTAAATATGGGGCACGGCACATAGGGGGCATACTTTGGGCAAGTTGGTTATCTTCAGCCAGAGTAATGGCCGATGGAAACTGAAAGCTGGAGTCTATAGACTTGTAGTGCAAAATAGATTCTTCATTTGTATTAGAGAATCTGAATGGTGTATCATAGTGTCCACCAAACCTGTATATAACATTGCTACCTAGTTTTAATGCAAAAAATCCCAGATAATCCTACGAGATGCATTGAAAATAAAACATTTCTGTCAAGTATTCTTTTTCTTCTCTCAGTCTACTCAATTTATGATTGTAGTTAGTCAAAGGAGAACAAAGGTAGTAGTTGAAGAGAGAGAAGATAGTAAATTTGGCATAGTAATTCTGCCAAAATTTAAAGAGCAAGTCACTGTCATTTTAAGGCAGAAAATTCTAATGATTCCTTTTATTCTGGGTTGAGCTACCTTCTCT
>CM052437.1:72237472-72256561 GCA_028533085.1 Varecia variegata | reverse complement strand
AGATAGTAAATTTGGCATAGTAATTCTGCCAAAATTTAAAGAGCAAGTCACTGTCATTTTAAGGCAGAAAATTCTAATGATTCCTTTTATTCTGGGTTGAGCTACCTTCTCTCTTCCTATTACTTTCAGGCCAAGGTTGGTGCCTTTCCCTAGACTGCTGGTTCTTTTACTACACTTGTGTTTTCTTACACACTGCCCCCACCTTGGTAATAAGTCCATCTACAGATAAACCCTTTCCAAGTTATCCTAACTTGTGTGTACCTTTTGCTTATTATTGGGATCCTAATTTATACAAATATCTTTCTAAATATTACCAATTGTCTGTAAATTCCCTTAGGACAATGACTGTTCCTGATTTGTCCTTGTTCCTCTAAGGTGCTCTAAGTGTTCACAGGCATAACCATTCTTTTCAAACATGTACATAGGATTTCTACTTATGTCTATATTAATATCATCTGAGGTTCTAATCACTTCCTGCTTGTCCCAATATTTGATAAAGTATCCTAAATGTGGCAACATTTTGTACATGGCATATTTTAATTATAAATAAATTATTTGCTAACTCAAAAAAAAAAAAAAAAGATCATGTGAGAAAATCAAGCATTTAATCTGATGTCCTTTATGCCTCTGGAAGGAAATGTGTCCTGTGATTCAATTGCTTTTTACTGCCGATAGCCTTTTTCTCTTTTGAATGCAGATCGTGTTAATAATTTTTTAAATAGCATGTCTGAAATATCATCTCTTATGTCTGCAATTGGGAAATATTAAAAGTCTTGTAAAGATCTTATAATTTATTGTATAAAACATTTTCTCTGAACTGCCTCTAACCACACTAGGAGATGATTTCTTGGTACTTCTCTTTAAGCAAATGATCTTTGCAAGTATTTTTCCTTTATACTCAGCTCATCTATAAATTATCTTCATTTAATAGTAACATTAAGTTATTATTAGATTTATGGGTAATTAAATAAATAATAGTACCACCTGAATAACATGTCATATTAAAGGCTGAGTGATTAACTGCTACTCAAAGACAATAATCTTTAGTAAATTTACTCTTTTCTTCCTGAGTAATATTACAAAACCCATTTAAGGCTCAAAATCTTCTTGAGTTTCTTTGTATACCATTTTGTAGTCAGTGCTCTGGACTGGACAATGGCCTAATTGCCCCAGCGATAGGAGGTAGCACATGTATTGAACCCTCTGACTATTAAGCAATGCTCTACATGCCTAGGACAAAAGGGGAGAAGGAATGAGAAAGAAAGAATTTATTATGTAACAGTTACTTGATATTCATAAATTGTTTTAACCTTTCCAAGGCACCGTGGGGTAGCATCATTATTCTTATTCTGCAGATGAGACAACCAAAGCCCTCTTGGAATGAAATGATTTGCCTGAAGTCCTATGTCAGGTAAGTAAATGGCGGAACCAGGATTTGGATGCAATTCTCCATGACTCCAAAGTCTGCGCGCTCTCTCTCTCTGACTCCATAGTGTCTCTGAATATACAGCGTAGATTCTCTTCTCTTTCTTCCTTGGCTTAGACTTGCTTCCTCCGTGGATTCCCCCTTACTCACTAAAACAGGTTCTAAGGTACATGTTTCCTGAGTGGCCACCACTCTAGCTGTCTAACCACCCATCAGGACGCCTATGAAAATGGATATCATATTCATGCCTTTACTCACAGCTCTAGGATAGAACCTTCTGGATAGCCTTGTTGGGGATCACCTTATACAATTTCAATTAGGATACGCACACCATTTAGAAAAGAATCATATTGATGGCTCTAATAGACCAAGTTTTAATGAATAACAACTATAAGTACAGTGAAAAGAGATAGTAACAGAGCTCAATAGATGTCCATTGGTTGATGCTTGAGAACGGAAAGGAAAGGAAAGTCAGGCTTATGCCAGTTTTCCTCAAATTGTAAGTATTATAAAAAAATAAAACAGTCCTGTGGGTATTTGAATTTGGAAAGTGCTGGTCTAAAGAGATGTGAGTACAGTTTTTTTAAGGAAGAATGTCTGAAAACCTTGATTAGCTAATGTGATTGTGAGAAGGCAGTTCCTGAACATAGTTGACCACATTATCTTATGTTTTATTTTTCCCTTGATGACCTGTTGAGAAACTGGTGTTCTTCAATCACTCTTTGGGAAACACTGGCTTATGCTAACAAAAAAAGAAGCCATGAGCTTTTGTCCATATTTTCATTTAATACAACACAATGTAGTTACTGAAAATCACAATCTCTCCCTAGTATATTACATTTGATTCTTGTATACTTCCTGAAACTGTTCTGAAACTCGCTCACCACTTCTTCTTGAAAGAAAGAGCCTGGTGGGCCTCAACACAAATTGTCCCTAATGAATTGCCTTTTGACAAGTTGCAGAAGTTTTCGTTTTATTGGGGAGGCCCCAAATACTGGAAATGAAGCTATTCTTCTTCATACAGACTATAAGCATTGATATTCCCCCAACGACTGCTATTATCTTATGTGGACAAAGTGCGGTTCAGCCTTGTGTGAGGTGATAGAATATTTTTGCTTGTTGAGTAAGATCATCAGTAGCATAATACCATTGAAATCAAGCCATCGAGGTACCTGCAAATCCTTCTCAGCATCTTCTCACTGCCTACCCAGTAGACATCTGTGACAATGGATAGAAGCATTTTTTCCGCTGATAAGAATGGCTGTCTGTGTAAGAAACTCACTCAGTGTTAGAGACTGTCAGAGTAGGTACAAACTCTTAATCTTTATCTTTTAACAAATGCTACCATGAGATTGAAGGATTTTGAGATTGAAGGATTTATCAGCAAGTTTTGAGATACTACATGGTGTTTAGAAAAGGGGAATTTTCTTTATTTTTGTAAATTAAAAAATGCTGTAGTATTAGCTGTTATTATGACTCTGGTATCTACATTTATGTATGGAATGTTTTAGAATTGTGATGAGGATATAAATGAGTTAGAGTCATAAAGCCACTTTTTCTTTGAAAGCTTTTTTTCATATATATTTCACCTATAAGGATCACCTCCAATAAGCAGTGCCTGAATAAGTAAGAATCTTAGAAATGACTGTCTTAATAATTTATTCATATTATTATCTAAAGGGAGACTTATATCATAAATACAGGACAAGAATTTCAGTCAGTGGATACTAAATTTGTGAAATGTCTATTTGGAATTAGAAATCAAAGGATACTCTATTTTCCTCTGCACTCCTACACTAGGAGAGGTAGCAGTGTAATATAGTGCTGCTGTCAGCACTGGCTGACTACAAAATATTGAAGATATGTGCAAAACATCCAGCAGCTAGAAGGTAATTAGGCCTTGGGTCTTGCCATCAATGGGGACTGTGCATTCCCCTTTCTAACTGCAGGTCCATGTCTAAATATGCAAACTATCACCTGACATAATGGCTCACACCTATAATCCCAGCACTTTGGGAGGCCAAGGCAGGAAGATCACTTGAGTCCAGGAACTCAAGATCAGTCTGGGCAACATAGGGAGATCCTATAAAAAGTAATAAAAAATAAGAAAAATTAGCTGTGCATGGCAATGCATGCTGTATTCCTGACTACTTGGGAGGCTGAGGCAGGAGGATTGCTTGAGTCCAGGATTTTGAGGCTGCAGTTAGCTATGATGATGCCACTGCATTCCAGTCTGGGCAACAGAGCAAGACCCTGTCTCTAAAAAAATAAAAATGAATATGCAAACTATCTAAAAGCCCATCAAATAAGGATGAAATTAGGGAAGTAGCAGAGATTACCCTGCTCCTTAACAACAACACTTCCTGTGTGAATTCTTAGATTCCCACAGAAAGGGGCATAAACACTCAGTATATTGCTGGGCTTTTTCCAGGATTACACTCATTTGTATGGAGCACTTCCCACATCACATGGGAAATATTCTTGAAGTCTAATTTATAATCTTGATGCCATTAGTGCACATGGTCTTTGATTGTAGATTTAGTTTTAAAAGCTTTAAATGAAAACTGCACTACCACCAATTTATGAGGGAACCAGTTTCTCCATGTCTTTGCCAACACTGGTTAGTGTTAGTATTTTTCATTATAGCCATTCTAGAGTATATGCAGTGGTAGCTCATTGTGGTTTTAATTTGTATTTCTCTAATGACTAATGATGTTGATAATCTTTTCATATGTATGTTAGCCATTTCTGTAGCTTTTTTGGTGAAATGCCTACTCAAGTCTTTTGCACATTTAAAAAACTGGATATCTGCCCTATTATTGAGTTGTAAGGATTCTTTGTATATTCGGGATACAAGTCTTTAATCAGATATCTGATTTGCAAATATTTTGTTTCACTCTGTGGCTTGTCATTTCTTTCTCGAACAAAGACATTTTTACCCCATCTTTTCTTAATTTTGATAAAGTCCAATGAATCAATTTTTGCTTGTGTGAATTGTGGTTTTTGGTTTCATATCTTTGATTAACCCAAAGACACAGACATTTTCTCCTATGTTTTGTTCTAGATATTTTATAGTTTTAGCTCTTACATACAGGTTTATGATTCATTTGAATTAATTTTTGTATGTGGTCTGAGGTAGGATCTAAATTCATTATTTGGCTTGTGGATATCCAGTTGACCTAGATCCATTTGTTGAAAAGACTATCCTTTTCCCCATTGAATTACCTTGGAAGCTTTGTTGAAAATCAAGTGACAAGAAATGTGACAATTTGTTTCTGGATTCTCAAGTCTGTTTAATTGATCTACATTCCTGCTGTTATGCAAGCATCACACTGTTTTGATTATTATAGATTTATAATATTTTAAAATTATTATATTTTGTATATACATATATACATATACTACTCAAATTAGCAGTATATACACATACTACTCAAATTAATATTTTGAGTAGTGTATATATTTGAACTTTGCTCATCTTTTAAAAGTTGTTTTGGCTATTCAGAGCTTGCATTACCAAAAAAAAATCTCAAACACCAGCTTCAATATTGATAGGGATTGCATTGCATCAATACTTAAAATTGAAGAGAATTGGCATTTGGAGCATATTAAGTGTTCCAGTGCAAAAACATGGAACATCTCTCCATTTATTTAAATCTTCTTAAAGATTTAAATCTTTGTCTCAGCAATGTTTTGTAGTTTTTAGGGTGCAAGTGTTATACTACTTTTGTTAAATTTACTCATAAATATTTTGTTACTTTTGATGCTCTTGAGTATGGATTTGTTTTCTTAATTTCATTGCTGGATCTGTATTGATGGGTCATTTTCCTTTTGCTTCTTTCAAAATTTTACCTTGGTTTTTGCTTTTTAAGAGTTTCACTGTGATGTATCTAGGTTTGATTTCTATACGATTATCTAACAAGGGGACAATTAAACTTTTTAGATGTATAGATTAATGATTTTAATGAAATTAATAAATGGTTTGGAAATTTTAAGCCATTTTTTGTTCAATTTTTTTTTCTGTCTCTCTCGTTCATCTTCTTCCAGGACTTTTACTATCCACACTGTGGTGTGCTTGTTGTGGTCCCACAAGTCTCTGTTCTGTTAATTTTTTTTTATTTTTTTTTCTCTCTTTGTGGGTATTTTCTATTAATCTATCTTCAAATGATTCATTTTCTGCCATCCTCAATCTCCTGCTGAGTTCTTCTGATGAAATTTTTATTTTAGTTGTTATACATTTCAACTCAGAAATTCCATTTGATTATTTTTCATAAATTTTGTTTCTTTACTGGTATAATCTATTTATTGAGATGTTGTCATCATACTTTCCTTTAATTCTTTAAACGTGGTTTCCTTTAGGAATGTACACATTTGTATAAAAGCTGCTTTGAAGTCTTTTTTTGTGTTAAGAACAAGATCTGAGCCACTCAAAGATGATATCAGTTGACTGCTTTTGTTTTCCTGATTATGGATCACATTTTCCTGTTCTTGGCATATCTTGCAATATTTTGTTGAAAATCAAACATTTTAGACAATATACTATAGCAACTCTTGATTACCTTTTTTTTCTATTTTGATCATTGTTTCTCCTTTTTTTTTCTTTTAATAACTTTCCTAGAACAATGTTTATACATCTCAAGTCAGTAAGGATTTCACCCTCTGCAGATGGGTCTGTGTGTGATCTGGAGGATTCATAAAGTTCAGGAAATTTCTTGCATCTCCTTTGTGTGTGCATACAGCTTCATGTTCCCCAGAGGTATGTGGTTAGCTTGTAGCTAGTCTGATCTCTCCTGCATGTGCACATAACCTTCCAGAAAGCCCAGGATAAGCCAAGAGCTTATGGAAGCCCTCTATGGCTATCTCATTTGAGAATCTCAAAACAGTCTTAGTCCTTAGAAATAGTGCCTATACTCAAGTTTACATCCAAGTTGAGAAAAAATATTTTGGAGACTACTCAGATTGTTTTTAAAACAGCTTAATCTTGATCCTATGTGAAAAGAAAAAGAAGTGTTACATCTTTGTTTTGTTGTTTGAGGCATTACAAACTGGTGCTCAAGGTTTTATTCAGTCTAAAGTCTAGTAATATCATGTTGATGGGCTCAGAAAATGATCTGAAAATGAAGGCTTCAGAAGCAAAATTCTCTAACCTTGCCTTGTCTACCTACCTCTTCTTCTAATTCTTCCCTGAAGCTAGCTATAGAAATCAAAATCCCTCTTCCTCAAGGCAGGACATAAAGGCCAGAACCCCGTTTTTTCTGAAAAGTTGCCATAAAGCCTACAATTATTCTATGTAAAAACTGGACATAAAGTGATTATCTGACCTAATTTGTGTAACTATCAAACCCCCATTCCGGGAAGGGCCCTGCCATATGCCCAGAAGGAAGGAATGCACACTCAGAAGGGGACAAACAGACTTTAGACATTAAGGCCTTGCTGGGTTCCCCACTCAGCCTGTCAGAATGAGCTCACACCCTTTTTATCCAATCATGTTTCTACATGGCTGTCCACACTTTAAACATCAAAATGAACAATTTCCCCTGCACCTTTGAGTGTGTATCCTTAAGATGTCCTTGTATAAATTTTTTTAGTTTTGTCCTATTAATCTTAATGTCAGTTAAATTTGGAGCAAATCTTTATAGGGACAGTGGCCTTTGCTCCCTACAGCTTGACTTAACTTTAGGGGCCAGGGACACTTTGATCTCTATGATATCAATAAATTTTGTTTTGGGATGAGGTGTTTTGGAAGGAACAAATTAACTAATACCCTTTAAACATAATACAGTCTAAAATGTCTACTGAGTTTATAAAATTTAAAAATGATATTACAGTGTTTAAAATAATAGGTCTTATTAAAATCCTCATGTTTCTCTTGGTTAATATTTCACAGTTTAAAAAAACAATTAAAACTATATTGATCCCTGTTCTCCATTATAGATCTAATTTACAGAGTATAAAAATAGTTAACAAAAAATAAGTTAAAGTAATAACTAGAGTCTTAGTGAACTACTAAAGTAAATAAATAAATTAGAGAAATTAGAGAAATATGAATGGAAAAACACAAATGAAATTTTCATATAATTTAAAATCTGAAAGTCATGTTAAGATATATGTTAAGGGCCTTGCAAAGCTATGACATTTAGTAGGTAGTCCAATGTCATTTCTTCTCTCTCCCCTTATTTTAAAATGCTATCCTTAAAAAGAATACCTACCCCTCCCTTCAGTAAGTTTCCACAGTGATTTTCCAAGCATTTTCTTAAGGAGGGCACCTATTACTTCCTGTTTCAGACATGGGAGACTAAGCAACCTGCCCACGTTCGTAGGTAGTAGAACTGAGACCCAATCTGATTTCAAAGCAGTAAAGGGTCTGTTCTTCAGGGAACTATTCCCATATAGAATAAAATTGCCATGGGAAAATTTAAAATACAAAAAACAACCTCCTAGGGTGAAAATCAAGTTAGAAGTAAAATATTTCCAATTTTCCTATAAAGACATGAGAAAGAGCAGAGGTTGGGAACCAAGACAATAGTTCAATTCTGACTTCCGGGCCAAATTTAGATGCCTGTCAATTTTTTGCTATTATAACTGTTCTTACTATATTTTATCTGTACTGTGATGAATGATGGATGAAGCCAGAACTCACCTACTCCAAATCAACCGTGCATCTGTAGAAAAAATGAGCTAGAAAAATATTTGGATGTCATGGTCTGTGTTTTGTTTTCATGTATTTTGATTTTTTTAAAAACTTAGACCTGTTGAACCTAAGAATCTACAGAGCCCAATATCCAAAGTCTAGAAAGTCACATTTTATTTTTTCAGTTGATCTTTTAGAAAAATCTAAACAGCATAAATCAATGGGCAGTGGCATCAAAATCAACTGGACTAATCAATCAGACTAAGCCTTGAGGAAATTCTCATTTTGGCTTTTTGATAATCCTGTTCTGTAGGTTTCCTGATTTTAAGTACAACAATTTTAATCTTGAAAAAATGTTACCCTTTGCTATCACAATAAATTTTTCAGCAGGGAATATAAGTAAATCCCCTCATCCATTGTAGTTCTTTCTTATCTTACCCCAGGCAGCCCTTATTGTCAAGTTCTATGTCATTATTTTGCACACACTTTTCTTCATGTATACAACCACTAAATTAAAAACAAAGCCAAAACAACAGAAAAAGTTATCATTTTCAAAATTGAAGATGCTCCTCCAAATCTTCCCTTTGCCTCTTTTGTAATCAGAGGCATCGATAGCAATGATACACGATTTCACAGCGATTACCTTCTCAACTAATTTGTTATTACCCTAGACAAAAGAGAATGCTCGCACTACTTCTCACTAAATCAAATAGAATATGCCATTTAAAAGTGTTCAGTGAATTAAAGCAATACAAAATAAAGCAACAGACTCAAATATAGTCAGTTCTCCACTCACCTTTTTCTCCTGGTTGGCACAACAGGGATTCGTAACCAGAAACTTCAGAATCTAGGACACAGTGCAATTCAGTTTCCACCTTGTGTCTTCTGCTCTGGAAACTACAGAAAGTCAACTAACAAGGCAGGTTTGAATGATCCTTCAACATCCTTCTGTTATCAAGAAAGAGCTCAAAGGCAAGAGAGTACCAATCTGGAATATTCTATCTCCTTAACAAAATGATCTATTGAGACCTTGGGATAAAAATGAGGCAGGAAAACAGGTCAGCCAACCTAATGAGTAGCTTGCAAGTTTAGAAGAGTTCAGAAGGATGAAAGCTTCCAGAAAATTGGGACGGTGGGTCCCTAGAAATAAAGTTCCCTCCTCAAATAATTCAAATGTATTTTAATCTCCCACATTTGGATCATAACGTGTAAGGTTATTAACAAACAAAAATAATAATAATAAAAAAAACCCCAAAACAGGCATTGCTGAAGGGGTGAGATCCCGGGATAGATTTTTAGGACAGTAGCATTGGGTGACCGCTCACTGGGCTGTTAAGCATAAAGAAAATCCACACTGGGAAAGAAAGGGGACCCGGTGGGGGCGGAGGGGCCCTCTTGTCTGCAGGGCTCCAGGCCATGCTGCAGCTCACTCTACTGTGGCTCGGATTCCTCTCTGAAGGCCATGGGCTGCTTCTAGGGGGCTCCCATCCAGACCTGTGAGTCCACCTGTGGCAGACCTCACACTCTGTTGTCAGGATCTGGGGAGCTCAGGGTCTTCCCTCTCTCCATTCTAAAGGCAAGGAGACATTTGAAGGGGACTCTCTGGTATTTTCAAATATGCAGGACATACTCATTGACTCTTGCACCCTGCTGTGCAACAGATGTCAGGGCTTCTTCCTCCTGTCTGTCTGAAACTCTGTGCCCTGTGACCAACTACCAATGCCCTGCCTCTGGCATCCCCCAGCCTCTCATGGCCATCAAGCTACTCTACTTCTATGAGGTCAGCTTTGTAGATTCAACATGTAGGTGACATCGTGCTGCATTTGACTTTCTAATGTGATGGATTATGCCAATTAGCTTTATATCAGCATTCCACACAGTGCACACATACAGAAACTTCACATCGTACCCCATACATGTATACATCTCTGACTTGTCTATTAAAAATAATATCAGCAATACCATAATAAATACAATAAGATGCAGGAAGCATGGCTAGACTGCCCCACATACTTGCTCTTGCTGCTTTAGCTGTCCCCATTCACTGGCACCACCTGGTTTAGCCGTCTGCAGCAGATCTTTCAGGGCATTGGGGTACAGCAAGTTCTTAACATAAAGTTGGCAAATCTCCTAGCGAGCCCCTCCGGCCCTGTCTCTCTTCAAAGGGAGAGATCGAGGTCTTCCCCATGGCTGCTGGTGCTGTTGGTGGACAGGGAGGCCATGGGGCCATGCTGGGACTATGGTGGGATCTGGACTCATCTGCAGACTAAACCCCGAGAGGCTTGGAGATGTGCAACAAGCATAGGTGGAGCAGTTCAATTTCCCCTCCATTGCATCTCGGACTGCTGGTGGGCTCTCGGGCTGCTGGAGAGACTTGCCGAGACCAGCCCAGAGATGGCTGTCTCCAGTGAGCAGTGAACCTCTTGCGGACAGGGCACCGCGCTCCCAGCTCCATCGGGCCACATCCCGTCTCACAGACCCGAGCCAGTATGAAAGCACCATATTGCTTCATTCTTCCCTACCTGTGGCTGCTGAGAGAGACAATTCAGCCACCACCCAGAGGCATCCACCAGGAATGGGAGCTTTCCTCTTCGGGCCCTGCAACAGACTGACTGTTACTCAGACTGTGATCTCCCTACCTGCTGGCCCTCGCTGGTGCTGCTTGCCTGCTGATTCCAGTAGACCAAGGCAAACCCCAGGACAGAGAGACATTGATCCAGCTTGGGCAACCCATGGGAGACTTGAGACCAGCATTCTTCCCACTGGCAGGGTCAGGGATTAATCTACAGGGCCAGGAGGATAGGACAGCAGCCCAGATCCTGTACACCCAGGTCTTGATCGCATTGCCTGGGGACACAGATGGGATATTTGTGAACTAGTCTACTGAGGTGTATGTGCCTTCAGAGTGCGTCCTAGCTGCCGCACACTCGAGGGGCAACCCTGGTCCCATGGGAGGGCCATGCTCCCAGCTCATGCAAGATCCTGAGCATCACAGTCAGGGCAGCTCTGCTCGCTTGAGGTCCTGCATGCTGGCAGAGGCCCGGGAAAAGTCATGGAATAGCAGAGGCTGGAGAGGAGTGACCTGCTCCAGACTGCCAGACTGCAGGTCAGAAAGCCACACCTCCAAAAGCAGACTTTTTAGTTGAGTGGGGCCATTTCAGCGCCTCCCTGGCAGCTTTGCCCAGAAGCAGAGAACAGACCTTTGACACCTGCTAAAAGCATTTATGGAGCTTGAGGACAGGCTCACGCAACCCAGTCCTGCCAGCCTTACTCCCCCACTTCACCCTGCTGAGGTGGACAGTAAGAATACACCTGGAAGTCCCAGAGTTCCACCCACCACCTAAGGCACCAGAATGCCTCTCCAGATGAAAGAGAGCTGGTTACAGCACACAAAAACAACACTGCAGCTTGCTCCTCCCAGCAAGCCCCACCTACTGCAGGGAGGTCAATTTGCATGCCCTTTTGCTACATTTACTGACTCATCATACAGGGTGTGGTAGAATCTCACCCACAAGAACCACCTACTCGCTAAGAGACTGAACTGGGCATGTCATTATCTAAATGAAAATCCAAAGGTAAGAAGCAACAGCTGCTCCAGATGGGAAGGAATCAGTGAAAGAACACTGGAAGTATGAAGAATCACACTGAGGACAGCCCCAAAGGGGAACACCTCCTGTCTAGCAATGGATATCAACCAAATACAGAACACCAAAATGACAGAAGAAGAATTTTGAACATGTATTGTAAGAAAATTCAAGGATATGCAAGAGAAAATGGATATCCAACACAAAGAAACCACACACACACACACACACACACACAAATCTTGGACGTGGAAGAAAATTCACTAAAGAAATTGAAATATTAAGTGAAAATGAAACAGAACTTCAGGAAATGAAGAATTTATTGAAGGAATTACAAAACACAGTGGAAAGACTCAAGAATAGTGTAGATCAAACAGAAGAAAGAATCTCAGAGACTGAAGGTAACAACTTGCAATTAAATAAGTCAATCGCAGAGACAGAGCAGAGAAATAAGAGAAAAGAGCAAAGCCTGCAAGAAATGTGTGATTATGTGAAGAGGCCTAACATGATAATCACAGTCATACCTGAGGGTGAAGAAGAAAACACACAAGGGTTGGATAAACTATTTGAGGATATAATGGAGGACAATTTCCCTGGCCTTGCTAGAAATCTAGATATCCAGGTACAAGAAGGTCAAAGGAATCCTGGGAGATTGACTGCAAACAGGAAGACACCACAACACATTGCCATCAGACTGGCCAAAATAAACATGAAAGAGGCCCTCCTATGAGCTATAAGGTGAAAGAAGCAGGTAACCTACAAAGGAAAACCAGACTATCTGCAGACTTCTCAATTGAGACCTTACAAGCCAGAAGAGACTGGGGCCCCATTCTCACTCTTCTCAAACGGAATAATGCCCAGCCTAGAATCTTGTATCCTGTAAAACTAAGTTTCTTATACAAAGGAGAAATAAAGACCTTCTCAGACAAGCAAAGACTAAGGGAATTCATCAAGACAAGATCTGCCCTCCAGGAAGTACTCAAAACAGCCTTACACTTGTATCAGCACAATAAACACTCACCAGTGTAAAATCGTCCAAAAGGTAAACACCAAAGGCCAGATACCACAATGGCTCAAGAGAGAAAATAAGGTAACAAAGTTTAACTCAACAGGATGAGCAGAAATTGGCCCCACTTAATTCTTTCAATTAATGTGAATGGCTTGAACTGCCCACTAACGAGACATAGGCTAGTCAAATGGATAAATATACACAAGACAAGTATCTGCTGTCTTCACAAAACACATCTAATCCACAAGGATGCATTTAGACTCAAAGTGAAGGGATGGAAAACAATATTACATGGAAATGGAAACCAAAGAAAGCTGATATAGCAGAACTGGTATAGCAGTTCTGATTTCAGATAACTTAGGGTTCAAATCAACAAAAGTAATGAAAGACTAAGATGGTCATTATATAATGGTGAAGGGGATGAGTGGATTAATAAAATGTGGTATATGTATACCATATAGTTCTACTCAGCCACACAAAAAAAGTGGTCATCTGGTACCTCTTGTATTATCCTGGATAGAGCTGGAGCCCATTCTACTAAGTGAAGCATCACAAGAATGGAAAAACAAGCACCACATGTACTCACCATCAAATTGGTATTAATTGATCAACACTGAAGTCCACATATAGTAATAACATTAATTGGGTGTCGGGAAGATGTGAGGGGAGAGGAGAGGATGGGTATATACACACCTAATGGGTGTGGTGTGCACCGTCTGGTGGATGGACACGCTTGAAGCTCTGACTCAGGTGGGGCAAAGGCAATATATGCAACCTAAACATTTGTACCTCTGTAATATGCTGAAATAAAAAAAATAAAGAATTGTGAATTAATTAATTAATAATTAATTAATCTTATTAATTGTGATTGTGTTTTTTACCTGTCTGGTGGATTGCCAACCCACTGTTGAATTTAACAAGTAGAGTAAATACTCATGAAGGCTTTGGGGGAAAAAGCCAAAGGTAACCAGTGCCCCTAACAGATGTGGAGGTTTCCAAATGAAGTCATTGTAGAGTGTGGTTGGTCATAGTGGTGGTGGTGGGGCTTCTGAATGAGGAATCCCTGAAGGAATGTTTGGCAGGAGATTTTAGAGTGGTTTAATTCTCCCAAGCCTTTGCATATGCTGGTCCCTTGTCCTGTATTGCCTTATCTTATCAGGTTGCTTCTTATACATTTTTTAAGACTCAACTCAGCATTCCCACAGCCTCCTGATTGGCCCAGATACCCTCCCTTTTGCTCCTAATATGCTTTTCTAGTAGAATGCCACATCATATTAAAACTGTAAATGTGTTCGTGCCGTGGAATAAATGTAAGCTTTTTGACGTCAGAATCAGGGCCTTACTTATCTTGGAATTTTTAGCCTCTAGCTTGCTTGTATGTAGTAAGCACAGAATACATGTTTTAATAATAGATTCATATTACAAACATGGCCATTCACCTTACACATCAATTAGTGGGCCATTTTGTAGACTACCTCTCAGACAGGTGTATTGCAAGAGCGTACCATTTGTCATAAGGGAAGCGTGATGTGACTATGGGTCTGAATCAGTTTTGATGAGGTTTGGGGTGTGTGCACAAAGGATAGCCAGTTTTTAAGCCTGGTGCTCTCTACCGAAATGTAAAGTCCTTAAAGGTAGGAACGATCTTACTTTTGTATCTGGAGCAAGGTGCCAAGCATGTTAGAAGTACCCACTAAGGCTGGCATTGCCCCATCGCAAAGTATCACAAGAATAGAAAAACAAGCACCACATGTACTCACCATCATATTGGTATTAACTGATCAACACTTATGTACACATATAGTGGTATCATTCATCAGGCAGGTGGGAGAGGGGAGGAAGGGATGGGTATATTCACACCTAGTGGGTGCGGTGTGCACCATCTGGGCAATGGACATGCTTGAAGCTCTGACTCAGGTGGGGCAAAGGCAATATATGTAACCTAAACATTTGTATCCTCATAATATGCCAAAATAAAAAAATAATGTCTAAGCTGAAAATAATATAAGATTAAAGGACAAATTACGTAGTCCTTTATGATAAGGGTTCTGGGGTTCTCTGTTTTATTTTTTCTTCCACTTTAAACATTCAATAAAAATAGTTGCTTGTGTTTCTTCTGTTTTGTTGCCTTTAACTCACTAGAGGGAGGCAAAGGAAAAGGTTTCAGAGAAGCTAAGCCAGACATTACACAGACAATCCAATATCCACTAAGGTTAGTATTCTCTCTACCCTGCTAAAAACAACTTGGGCCCAAATGTCAAATCTAATGGTGATGCAAATTATTAATAAGATGCTTGTTTTTCTGAGTCCTTATCTTGAGGATAAGTGTATTACAGATAATTCAGTCAATCTTTTCATTGGCTGGGAGTGGATTCCTGACGAATTTGATGTCTTCTGTTTGTATGCCAATTAAAGACATTCACCGATAATTATTTTGTTTCTTCTGTTCTCCCTTCACTGGATTTTCACTGGAAATATCCCAAGCAAATCACTCCCTTACTGGTCTTCCAAATTTCCTCTTGCTTATATACTGTAGAATAGCATTTTAAAAGTTTTGAAGTTGTTATTGAACCATGCGTATTGTTAGGAATCAAAGCATAAATGTGGTTTCTGTAGATCTATCACATTAGATAGTATGGCAATATGCCACTTACATGACTAAATCCTGCCCTATCCCTTTTGGATGTATTTTGAAAAGAAAGAGATCTTACTTCTGGGCATAGAGTTGGCTCCTGTGACTCGAGCTCCCTCCTGTTGCTTTCCAGAGCCTACCCAGCCACCCTTCCCCAACACCCCCTCTCTGAAGTGGACACGTGGACATGTGTAATTTGAAAATGGCAGGGGGACTCCATTTTAATGGAGTTTTAATAAGCAAATGGATAGTGATGACTAAACTTACTCCAGATGAGGTGACACAGTTGACTTCAGGCAATATTCTGGGAAGGTGATAGTTTTCCTCAGTGTATCTCCTTCCTTTTCCTCTCCTGTGTACGCACAGAGAAGGTCTCTCTCTCTCTCTCTCTTTCTCTTTCTATGATTCTGATACCTCTAGGTTTGCCTCCCCAATAAAATCAGTATTGAACTTGAGTCAATTAGACACATTTATTGGATGTCCTGCCTTGTAACAAGAGGGCCGTTAGTTGGGTATGAAATAAATGTATATTTAACTGATTCTGAAGTTTTAGTCTGTGGCCCCTTCAATCAGAGCTCCTCGCACCCCACATTCCAAGGGCCTGTGTTCCAGTGCTGATCTGTCAGCACTAGGATCCTCGCACACATACTATGCCCACTGCTGCTTCCTCTTGGAGCAATACCCTTCTCCCTGGATCTGCATAGATTTTCCCAGAAGATTCACCTGTTCTCAGCTCTTTTCTCCCAAAACCCAGTAAGCAGTCTGATCATTAAAGCATCCTAAGGTATAAATGACCCATCGTGCTTTGACATATGATTATTTATGGGTATTGTAGGTTTGTGGGATCTTTCTGATTGCACTAATATTTTTACTCAGAGGGCTAAATCTTTAAAGGCAACATTTTGGACATGGGACAAACATCTGAGAAAGGTTCTTTATGCTGAGTTTCTCAGGCGATCTGTTTTCTGTGTCTAAACTTGGGCCAGGTCCACTTTCAGTGCGTTTCTCTCTGAGACCACAGAAATGGGTCATCTGGATGAAATGGTCTCATCTTTCTTCCCACACCCGGGCACTGGCAAAGCCAAACTTGGTTCTGTCTCAGACGTGGCCCAAAGCCTCCTGCAAAGAAATACAAAATTGGTCTGTGGAGAAAAAAGTCATCTGGGCCTCTTCTCTGATCTCCCTGGGCTAGTGAGGCAAACACATCTGGAATGTGCTTTAAATATCTGCCCACAGGTGGGTTTAAAAGGAGACTGTGAACAAGCGGACACAGTTCCTGCCCCTGCCCTGCAGCTTGAAGAGGAGATGGAAAGTCCCCTGGCAGAAGACAATGGCAGGCCCTTCCCTGGGGCCAGAGTCACCACCTGGAAACTGAATTGTGAAAAGCAAAGGGCAGCCTGGTGTTTTCCCCTTTCCCTTTAATTACAGAACAACCTGCATCTCTTTCCATTCTGCAATGGAATATTGTTCCTCTTTCATTAAATATGTACGTTCCATCAAATATGGATTAGCAATGGGCCTTACTAGGGAACAGTGAGTTACAGTTTTTCCAGTCTGACTTAAATTATTTATGTTGGTTTTATAATCTAGAAAGCAAATGTATGCATTTTAAAAACTCGAAGATGTTTTCAATTTTCCACAGCAATATTTAACAAATTCTTGCACTTCAACTTTGAAAAAAAGCTCGTTACGCTGCAGAAATGAGTTAGCCATTTTTTCAAATAAGAACCTATAGCCCAATCCACACAATTGCCCTTCTTTTATGCCATTATGTTTGGCCCATTCTGGTTTGAATCTTCTGTTGACTCTAACACTGTGGCTTGTTGGCTTGATACATTATCTTTCTTACACAAACTGGGATTTGTTTAAAATACAAGTAAACTAATTGTGGTTTTTGTGCAGAAATGATACATAGAAACTTGAAAATGTATGGCTTTCAGTGAGAAAAAAATGGCATGCAAAGAGAAAATAAACCATAATTTATATAATCATAAATGTGATTAAATCTGGCACTGTGAGTTAATGTAAAATACTATTCAATGTAATCAGTATTTTATTTTTATGATCTCATAGAGGAAAACGTGTTTTCTTTGCTAGAAGGTTTGTAGTTTTATTGTCTATGTCTAGGTTTATAAAAATGTAAAACATTGCAAAGAGCCTACCTTCCCCTCCTCTTAATAAACTAAAACTAGAATTTATCGTAAAATGCAACTGAAGATTAAACATACTGTCTGCTATATGTAATTTTACCCAATCAGAAGTCATGCATCAGTTCTGGGGTTACTGACTGGTAGGAATACTAGGGAATAATTTTCATTGCTTTTATTAAACTAGTGATTTTTTTATTCCTGCAAGTATTTATATTACATGTAGTGTACATATTCTCTATAGATGTGTTTAACTTATTCATATTTAACAATATTCTTCTTTTTATACTTCCCTTCATGCTTAACATTTATATAAAGCTTTACATTTATAAGACAGTTTCAAAATACATTATCTCATTTAATCTTTAGAATAACTTTTGAGGTAGGAATCACTACCCATATTTTATCGATGAAGAGGAAGGAACTCGGAGACTTTAAATTTCTTCCCCAAACTCACACAAGGCAGAAAGCAGCAGAGTGGGACACAAATCACAAATTCAGGTCCCAGGTTTTGAGTCTGGTTCACTCCTGCTCCTCCAAATGTCTTTGCTACTTGGAGCCTTCTCCTGGTGAGCACACACATGTTAATGCGTGCATCTTTCCCTCCAACTCAAGGACTATACACAAATTTGCAGATAGCCCACACATTCTTACTTTTTTCTTACCTCTATTATCTGAAGTTACCTATTTGCTATTGGGGATACATATATAATTAGTAAAATATTTCCATTTTTAAGTTTTAACAAGCTGGTTCCACATTCAGCCTACACTCAGTTTTTATTAAGACAGCTTTGCATCTATTGGTCTTCTTTGCTAGAATGTGAACTCCTAGAGACAGATGTGTTATTATCTTAACGTTTCCTGTGCCTAGCTCAGTGCTTCATGTATATAGTCAATGTTCAAATAGTGCTTGTCAATGACAATTCATGAAAAGCTAAGATAAAGGCAATCTTCCCTGGACGTTCAACTATATCAAGCTCCCTTCTACTTGAATGAGTTGAAAATGTTATGACAAATATACAAAAAATTTGAAACCAATGAAAACAGAATATGAAAACTAGACTCCTTAACTCTCATATTTGATATAAATTTATGTATTGATATAATTACCATTGAAAGAGGTTTTAAAAATCCTCTTTTGACGATTAAGATCTTAAGATTTTGCTTGTCCATTTCCTGAGGTTATTAGAGTTTTGGATGTCTGTATTCACCTGAGGGTCTACTAAAACACTCAGCACTACCCAACGCGCTTGTTGATGAACACAATATGTGAATGCTAACTGCTGTCTCCCTGGATCTTTGAGATTTGGGGGGCAATAATAACTGCAGGCCATTCCTCTGAGAATGATGAGCTTTGTGGAAGTTGCCTTTGTAAAGCTTGGGTAGGAAATCTCTATTTTTTTCGGTGTCCAGAAAAACTTCTGTTTATGTTTGAACTGTTACAAGTAGTAACTGATGATCTGAATATTCCATTTAAAAATTTCCTATGTGGCTTTTTATTATTAATCTTAAGAAGGCTTATGTTTTCCAGGACTCTTCAGTGATGGTTCCTTCTGTTTCTTCCTAAATCTTAAATCTCTCTTTTTCTGCTAGGAGTTTCTGCTACGAGCTTTGGTTTGAGTTTTCTGCTAAAACCAATGCTCCATCCTATTGCCACCTC
>CM052437.1:72145557-72236972 GCA_028533085.1 Varecia variegata | reverse complement strand
AACGTTCCCCTTGTTTATAAGCCACTCGATGCATAGTATTCTGTTATAGCAGCCTGAACACACTAAGGTACCTCCCAAGTGACAACCCCAGTATCCTATCCTCCCAAGCTCCATTTTCCTTCATCTTTTATTACTGACCAAACACTGCAAATCTACCTCAGGAAGTTTTTCTAAACTTAGTTGCTTATCCATCATAACTACCACTGCATCCGTGCTCTTCCTTGTAATATTATCTCAGCTTGACCTACCATCTGCCTTCTTTCTAATTGGTTTTTCTCACTAGACTTTTGCACTTCATGTCATCAATCACCTTACATACCGCCAGAATTTTCTTCTAAAAGAAAAGCCTTGTTGTGCACTGCTAATACTTAAAAATTTCTATTGACTTCTACCCTGCAAGGGAACAAAAGGCTTGGGTTCCTTTTCATGCCATGTGAAGGCCTTCACATCCGCTTATTGTCTCCCTCTCTACCTCCGCCTCTCTGGTCTTACTCCTCGTGCACCCAAGCTTGATCTCCACTGAGCTTGCTTCCCACCCCTCTTCCCCCACACCCCCATCGCCATGCACAGAGGCTCTGGCAGGACACTTTGAGTCAACACGGCAAATTAGACTTTTTTGTGATGCCCTCCCCCTCCTCCACTCGAAACATAGAGATAAGCTGAATAATTTAGGACAGCAAAAATAAATAAATATAAATAAAACACAACAAAATAAAATGCATAGCTGAGCTTAAAGGTAAGAAAGGGAAATCTCCAGGTGCCTGAAAATACCCATTAGCCCAAAAATGTATTGGAATTTAATCTGTGTTTTGAGGTGGGTTTTTCACATCTGCTCTGTGGAAGAGATAAGGCTGCTCTTCCGGATTTAGATGAAATAGAACTGAGGCCCCTAAATAAGAGGGAGCTGGGAAAAGGGGTCTACACACAAATAGGGAGCTAAAACAAACCTGTGTTCACCAGGCCAGAAGTGCCATATGTAGCATGTCATTAGCTTTGGATCAGGAAAGAGTCACCAGCAGCAAGAAAACACATACCCAAATTTGAGCTCTGCACGCATGTGGAATCCAGTCTTTAACTATCACATGGTAAGCTTGTAAAAATTGCATGAGCTGAGACATTAACCTTAAATACTTGATTTCTGAAACTGGTACAACTCATAGTGCCCAGAGAGAGACAAAAACTTGTCCTCTCAAATATCTTCATCACCAGACCCTAGCAAGACTCTTATGGAAAGTGATTCACATGGAAGATAAACTCATAGTCAAAAATTAAAAACAAAAATGCAACACAGGGGGAATTCACAAATGATGAACTATAAAGTCAGAGCAATCTGAAAACAATTTTAAAGAAATGTGCTTAAATTATACAAAATGCTGGGTTCCATAAAGCAAAAACAAAGTTTTAGGAAATAAACATTGCAGATATATTAGAAAAATAATTTAAATATGTGAAAACTGCTGGTTGGGGCTCCGGGTGGGAAAGTCCCTTAGAGAACAGGAGAATGTAGGTGTTCACAACAGGCCTGGGGAAGAATAATAAAACCCAACAAAACAAAAATAATCCATTCTTCCAAGAAGGAAAAGCACCAAATCTGCCCCCCACGTATAAAGCTCACCATCTGATCACAAGGGGAAGAACCTGGCTGCGTCATCCTCTCTGTACCTGTATCACCTGTACCTGCCCTGCAAGCCTCATACACTCCTGTTGTGCTTTCAGGTCAGACTGCTCTTCCTCGCGAAATCACAACAGCCATGCAGACAAAGCCCTACCAGAGAGTACCTATGGAACAGGGATTTTCCACCGGGCAATACTGCCCTGACGGGGGACACTGGGCAATGTCCGGAGGCATGTGTGGTTGTCACAGCTAGGAGGGTCACTACTGACATCCACTGGGTAGAGGCTAAGGGTGCTGCTAACCATCCTACAATGCACAACACAGTCCCTGACAATAAAAGAGTCTTCTGACCCAAAATGTCAATAGTACCAAGGTGGAGAAACCCTGCTATTGACCAAACAAGACTTTAAATTTTATCCTATTAATGTTACACTATGCTTTTCGTGCCTTGTTCTTGTGACTCTTCACTATATTTGGAATGCAGTCTCTCCCCCATCCATCTGATAAACTCCATCCACCTGCACGGCCCCTCGCTAATGCAGAAGTATTGGTGTAGTTGACAGAGGCAGGAGGGGAAAAGGACTTATGATGGGAAAGTGTCCAAGAAGTGATTATGAACAAATTTTCTCATCTCACTTAGGAGAGAGGAAAAAGACTGTGCCCAAATATGATGAAACACCAAAGGTTGGAAGTAAAAACTCTTAGTTTTAAAAGATCAAAATATTGAGATCTAAATATAATAACACAAAAAAAGGGAGAAAGTGTGGAGGAGGAGGTATTATTGGTAAGCAAACTACTATGATGATTAATTTTAGGTGTCAACTTGACCAGTTAAGAGATATCCAGGCCGGTCGCGGTGGCTGACACCTGTAATCCTAGCATTCTGGGAGGCCAAGGCGGGTGGATCGCTCGAGGTCAGGAGTTCGAGGCTAGCCTGAGCAAGAGTGAGACCCTGCCTCTACTAAAAATAGAAAGAAATGATTTGGACAGCTAAAAATATATATAGAAAAAAATTAGCTGGGCATGGTGGCGCATGCCTGTAGTCCCAGCTACTTGGGAGGCTGAGACAGAAGGATTGCTTAAGCCCAGGAGTTTGAGGTTGCTGTGAGCTAGGCTGATGCCATGGCACTCTAGCCAGGGCAACAGAGTGAGAGTCTGTCTCAAAAAAAAAAAAAAAAAGAGATATCCAGGTAGCTGGTGAAGCGTTATTTCTGGGTGTGTCTGTGAGGTGCTTCTGGGGGAGATTGGCATTTGAATCAGCGGATTGAGGAAGGAAGATCCACCCTCATCCAAAGTGAGTGGACACTATGCAATCAACTGAGACCTCGATAGACCCAAAAGCAGAGGAAATGGGAATTCACTCTCTCTCGCTTCTGGAGCTGAGACTTCCTGCCCTAGGATATTAGAGCTCCAGATTTTCTGACCTTTGGACTTCAGGACTTGCACCAGTGATCTCCTGGGTTCTCAGGCTTCAGACTGAGAGTTATACCATCAGCTTCCCTGGTTTTGAGGCCTTTGAACTTGGACTCAGCCATGGTACCAGCTTCACTTGTACTCTTGCTTACAGTTGGCCTGTTGTGGGATTTCTCAGCTTCCATATTCAAGTGAGCCAATTCCTCTAATAAGTCCCCTTTCATCTATCTATCTGTCTATCTATATCTATCTATCATATATTTGTCTATCTATCAAGCTATCTAGCTCTTTTATCTATATATCCTACTGGTTCTGTCTCCCTGGGTAACCTTGACTAATACACCTACTTTTCTTATTTTATGGCACAGACATTAATAAAGACAACTGAAATTTGATAAATCCAAAAATAGAGTTAAAAAAGTTTACATAAATTTATAGTGGGAATCAGCAGATGCACTGAAAGCAGAAGTTATTAAAATAATGGGTCTCTAAATTTGTTAACTATATGGTATATATTATTTCTAAATTTAAAATAAAACAATTTCATTATCAAGTGTTAGCAAGAGTGGGGCTGTGAATGTAAATAGAATCATCTTTCTGGAGGGAATTGGGGCAATATGTATCAAAAGACTTAAAACATTTTAGACCATCTTACCCAGTAATTCTGCTTTGAAGTATTTATCCTAAAGAAATAATTAGAGATGGAAAACAAGATTTATACTGAAGAATATTCATTGAAGTTATTTTTCATATATAATAGTTAAAACAGTAATAATTAAAATGCCAGAGTAGACATTAGCCAAATAAATTATGGGATGTGAGACAAAGGAATACAAAGTACCATTAAAATTCATGCTATCAAATATCATTCAGAGACAAATGCAAAAAATGATCCCAATGTAATTCTACCTAGGGGAGGTCTATTTCAAGAGTATCCTCCCAATTATGTGAAATATATATGATTGTCAAACAGACATTTCTAAATCCTTTTCACACTCAACTGCTTTGCCCTAAGAGTAGAATAAGCTTAAGTATCAGATTCCCTGTTAGGAATTTTGCTCTAGGAGGAATGAACGTGTTGCTACTTCTAAAAGCATTCACAGAATAATTTTAAATAAAGAAAAAATTAAATTATCTAAGAATATGGGAATTTCAATTATAACTTCATGAAAAAAAAGCAAGTCCACTAGTTAAACAAGACGGATTAGGCTATGTGGGGCAAATATAGGTATCTGTAAAAGAAATAGATCAAAATATTAAAAAAATATACTTCTGGGTATTGGGGTAGTGGATATGATTAAGTTTCTTCCTGATTTGCATTGTAAATCCTCCATAGAAGAAAAAAATAATATCTTTGTATGAACATCTGCTTTAATTTCACCATCAAGAATCCATTTGCTCATGTTCTGATAATCATACCTTCATGTTCCTGTGGAGAGCTACCCTGGCTGCCATTCCCAGACCATGTGGCTTCAGTGACGTGTCTCAGCCAAGGACCTAAGGGTGGAGCATGTGACCCAGGACATTACGTTTCCCTGGCCACAGGGACTGATCCTGGGAGAGGCACATGAAATGATCACAGCCAAACAGTGATAGATTTTTGAAGAAAGCATACTTTTCCTGGCCTTGGGAGAATGTGAGTTCTAGAGTTGCCGTCTCAGAAACTGCAAGTACAGGAGGAGAAACTGTGGCACTGTGGAGCCAGGGAGAGCAGAACCCTGGCACTTGCCTAAAGACTGTGCCACTCTGGATGTCACAGTCACATGGGCCAAAACGTTCTCTTTATGCCTAAGCTGGTTGGGATGGGGATTGTAGTCATTCACAACCAAAATGATCCTGATAAGTTTTTATAACTTTTATGATTTCATTTTATTCATACCTTTGATGGTAGTTTATCTGAAAGTCATGGTCTTTTGATCATAAATCTCTGAAAAGAATCATAAAAATTCATTTTGGAGAGTAATTTATTATATTAGAACTGTTTTCCTCCTTCAATTTGCATAGAAATCCAGGTACTCATTCATTCTCATTAAGTAAAATACTTAAACTTGTGGTGATTCATGATATATTTCTGTAATACCTTCAAAATATATCTTAATTGAGAAAACAAATGCAATATAAAAGCAATTTTTCTCTCTCCTTTAGTCTAGGTCTTCATTTTCAAAGCAGTAGAAGGATGATGCAATGTTTCAATTAATTCAGGGAGAAAAATGGTTGAAGGCACTTTTGAACAAAAGTTTCTCTCCCTTTACCCCCTTATCATAAACATGACAAAATAAAGCAGGGAGACCTCTAGAACTACCACATCAAAAATTGACTACCAGTAATTTTTGCAAGGGAACAATGACATTTGCCACCTTGGACCACAATATAGGACAATTGTCTTTCCTTTTTCTCTACACTCGCATGGATGGAGGACAGTATTAGTGTGGGAACTCATAGCATGGGATGAGAAAGAATTCTTGACATGAAGATTAGAATAGTTTTAAAGAAAGAAAGTTTATTTTACTTCCAAAAGTGAGGGAAGGGCTTGGCACAAAGAAAGAAAGGAGAAGTGCTGGCAGGGAGGATAAGCGGTTTGGGATTTTTATCAGGGGTAAAGGGGAAAAAAAGTTATTGCTGCAAGCTGATAGCAGAAGGCAGCTGTGAAGTGACTGTATCCATTTTTCCTTTTCCCCCCCCTCTTCTTTGTGAGTCTCCCTGGAATGTGGGCTGGTGGGAACTGGGGAAGATCTGCTCCTTTTATCTGCTCAGTTCTTTTCAAGTGCTGTAAAGCCACAAGTGGTTAATCTTAAAGACAAGGAATGAAGCCGCAGATGGTTAATCAAACAAAGGGGCAGCTGTGCTGTGATCTTTCTCTTCAAAGGGGCAATTATGTGCTGTGAGTTTTCTCCTTTTTTTCTCTGTTAGATAGTTCATTTTTCTCCATTAGACAGTTTATTAGCAATGCCATCCTTTCAGACAGGACCCTTGGTTGAGTCCATGCAAGTCTGACAATTGTGTTAAGATTAGTCAACCTATGGTCAACAAGTGCATTATATAACAATAAGCGATCTGTCTTTCTTAGCACAAATTCTGATATACTTGTCTGAGGTTAACTAATGGGAGAATGGTATGAGCAAATCTGTTCAAAATGTTATAGGTCAGTTAGCTCTGGTATTTATCTATTTTTGACAATCCCAGAGGGCAATTTCCTGATGTTCATTGGTGTGGGTTTTGCTTTTTACATTTTTAATGAAAGAGATTTTGATCCCCTGGAAATTTTGTCTACTTGCTTAATATCAGAATTTTCCAATGTGTCTTAGTAAAGGTCCTGGGACCCAGTCTCTACATTTCTTAGGCCCTTTCCTAGGGTAGCACAGATCTTTCAAAATTAACAAGTTTTCATGCATCAGAGTGGCAAATGGAAGTGCAGAGGAACATAATAAGAATTAGGCCTACTGGGTCTTTCTTGATTGGGCTGAGCTAGGATCTGAATCTGCATTTAAACAGAGGTCAGTCCTTTAGAACCTAATGATCTTTCTTTTCATGTCTAAACAATACCCTTGGAGGCTGGCTTCCTAGTGTGATAGGAAAGTGAGGACCTGCTTTTAGCTGATTCCCAAAGTGTTTGTCTTCCCCTTGAGCTTTTGTACCTTATGACACATAATTACTGTTGCTGATGGAACTATATTTTTCTTTCTCTCTCTCTCTCTCTGTTCAATTTTAACTATACCATATATGATAATGCTAATTAGCAAGCACTCATCTCAAAAAATCTGAGACATGATACATATGAATAAATAAAAATTAAGCCAAATTGGGCTCGGTCCCCAGAAAAATCAAGCATACCACAGTAAACAACTGAGGAGATTATATACATAATTATGCATGTATTTATATTTTTAATGTGTGGAATATTGTGTAATTTTTTTAAAAATTAAAAATATCACTTGACCATATGGAGTTTTAGGCATCTGTGACAACGTGATTGGTTGTATAAACCCTGCCTAGCATGGGGCCAGCAGCAGTCGCCTGTGTCCTGGATGCCGTGACAGTGATGGTGACAGTGATGATAACAGCAATGATGATGTTTCCATCTTTAATTTTCAAGTCACTCGTCAGATCCCAAGTTTCTCCCTTCATCACCTGTCATTTCTGCTGGCATCATCGGCATCCTGTGTGCCTCAGTCAGACCATTTCATATGTACAGTGACCCTAAATAGGACAACAAAACATTTCAGATGATGTCAACTATTTAAGGCTTTTTGAAAATATAAGGTACTTGAGAATGCACTTTTTCCCGAGCTGTGTAAGAGAGAAAAAAAAAATTGAACTGATTGGAGAATCAGATCACTTGAACATGAGCAATTAAATATTTAAAGGTCAAAGAAACGTGAATGACAGCAGACTTGATCTCAGTTTTTTTCTGGACCCTGAGCACCTTTTGCACTTCAGTTAGGTATCCAGACATGCTCAGAACTTAGCAGTCGTAGGCAGCATTGTTTGGAAAAAGGATATGAGGTGGCTTGGGTCTACAACAATAGGTTACAATTTGCCTTTACTGAGCTTAGCTGCTCAAGTAGTATAGTACAAGGCAGGTAGATTCATTGTGGGGGAAAAAATGTAGACAACTAACCCCCCCAAAAAAAGACTATAAAAAATAGTAGAAACAAATGAGAAATTTGCTTTAATTGAGAGCTGATGGACTTAGGAGACTTGATAAAGTTTTTCTAAATAGTAATTAAAATGTGTAACTAGGCAAACTTTGCTTATGTGTAGGATTTGATTTGGAAATGAGGAGAGAGAGCACAATAAGACGTCATCAAAATTTGCCCTCATATCTACCAGTCATGGAAGGATGCAAAGGAAGAACTCTTAAAGTAACTATGTGGGACCCTACAATGTTTCCCTTTCAAATTAGTGGCTTCATCCACTGTGTACGATGTAAAATTGCAATAATTTTAATTACTAAATGGATCATCTCAAATCATCTTTAGTTTCAACAAATGGTAAATATATTTGTAAATGTAGTTTACATTGGAGAAGCAGTATGGTATCATTCAGAAATGAACGTTGGAAGCAAGACACCTTGGTCAATCAATTAACAATCAATTATCCAATTTTGATTTAATATATAGTATATTTCAGACACTGCACACAAAATGGAAGATATAATAAGACAAGTCAGCCCAGCCTTCCAGTTATTTATGCTCCAGGAGGGAGGACACAGACTGGACAAATAATTATAAATTTGACGAGTCTTAAAGAAGAAGAGTATATAGCAAGGGAATGTAACTCACCCCGAGTGTTCAGGGAAGACATTATTAAGGAAGTAACATTTAAATAGAGACCTACAAAATGCATAGATATCACCCAGCCAAAGATAGAAGGAGAGCATTCTAGATCAAGAACAGAAAAGCCATTGGGAATGAGAGAGCATATTTGAGGCACAGAAAACATTCCACATGTCTAGAACATTGAGAATTCAAGGAGTGTTGAGCAAAATGAGGCTGGAGAGGTGGGCTATGATAGGATTTGGAATGATATCAGATTAGCAGGAAACCATTGAAGGATTTTAAGCAAGCATATATTTAACCATGATTAGATCATCCTTTTGAAAAGAACCTTGCTTTAGTCTCAACTGGGCAACAAGTACCTCTCTGTACTTCAATGTATCCAATGGTACAAAGAGGTTTAATATGCTGTTTTCACACCCTCCTTACTCTGAATCAAGTGTGAATAAGTCAGAGACAGGAATAAAATTGCTAATGGAAGGCAAGAGGCATGAATGTCCCATGAGGACTAACACGAACTTGCCTACTTGTTTGAGCATGCCTCTATGTGTGCATGTATATTTTATATTGCTGGTGGTGAAGATTGCTTATTATGCTGATGTGTAATAATGTGAAAAGTATCTGTCTATTTTCTTCCATTGGCCCAGGGATAGGTACCATTATAATTGCTGAGATTATTTGCATATTGGCTTTTAATGATGCATTTCAAAATATTCATCCCATTTACTGACTTGGACAACCAATTTACTTTTGCAAATGTGGGCCAGTGTCATGGCTATTCCCAAGCTATTAGTTATTTAAAACACATGGCTCCAGTTTTTATACCCACTTTCCCCTATAGGGGAAAAAATAGAATTTTGGCTGTTTAAGTGCCAACTAAACAGAACATAAAACAAGGTGGATGATAAACTGATACTGTCTTTCACAATAAGAGAGCGTGTCATTTCATCAACAAGGAGAGAGACTGAATAGGCTGGTTTACAGTTGTTTGCCTTGTGTGCTACATTCAGCTAAATCTCCTTGCATTTAAAGCCCTTAGGACAGGTTAGGGCCTTTATTATTATTATTATTATTGTTATTTTTAAAGGCCTCTAAACTAAAACCTAACATCAAAAGTGAAAGAGTTGCTATATTGTCTATGCATAGCATATAAAATGAAAATATTGACATTGCTTTCCTGTTGTAGAGTCTCAAATTCAGGTTCTTGTACCTGATACACAACTACAGCCAAACACTGACATGGGTGCTTGGAGATAGAGAAAAGTATATTCCTTTTGGCCAAAACAAGAAGACAGGAGAGCAAACCTCTCATATCTGTCTTGTCACAGAGATGAGCCAGGGAGCTTTCATTCAGGGTTGGGGTTAAGGTAGGGGGAAGTCTGTGCTGCTTTTAGTCTCAGATGATGCCTTGAGTACCCAGACTTCTGGGTGTTAGCAGCTAGTCACAGCTTTTTCAGGAGCATCCATTCCTTCTGCAAAACAAACTCATAGATTCTCCTTGTGACCCTGGAGTTAACTCCTCCTGCATGACTAAGAAATAGTGCATTAGCATTTCATGACTGTTGTGAGAATAAGGGGGCTGGGCAGGAAGCAAGCAGTTAGCACATGCCCACAACCAAGGGCCTAGTCCCATTTTACATCACTTCAGTCATAAAAGATGCTGGGGAACTGAAATCTCAGGGACCTGGCCAACAGTCATTGGGGAATGGACCCATTGCCTTTTTGGTGATCTACATTTTCTAGGCCCAAAGCAAAGAGTAAGATGGCACAAGAGCCGGTTTCAGGCTATGCACTGGTGCACTGGAAACAGCTATGATCCTTCATGGCTGGAAAGGTGTAATTCACATTCAATTCCCAACTTAAAGTTATAGAAGAATATAGGTCAACATGAGGAGTGACTGTTACCTTTCCAACTTCCAGAAACTGGTGTTGCTGATATTAAACTTTTAGTCTTGGAAGAACAGTTTGGAGAAAAAATGCAAGATGAAAAATGTATTTAAGGATTTGTTTTTAAAAATCATCTGTCCCCTCTATATTTAAGAGCACTTGTCCTATGTTATTTTCATAAACTATACTTGTGATTATTTTAGTGAGCCTTCTGCTCTGAATCCTATTTGCATAAATGTGTTCATAGGAATATCATAGAATCACTGATTGATTGCATCATTTAGAGCTATGTTTTGCCTAATCTACATTTGTTGTATACATTACGCTCGTAGCATGCATGTTCTACCCACAGTCCATAGTAGGATCCATAATAGGAATTTGCCACGTTTGCTTTGAATGAAAATTTGACCTGTTGAACCAAACCTAGAAATGGGGAAGAGGTTGGCAGCAGGGAGCTCTGGAGCCTGTGGAGTCATTGCTAAGCAGGTCTTGCTGTCTGAAATCTCCTTCCCATCAAGGTGGTGGCTGGAGTCCTATAGCTGGGTGGCAGAATTTCTGAGTTTGAAGCTGAGAATGAGCCAAAGGATAGCACTCCAGGGAAAAATGGAAATCAACAACCAGGAAGATAATAGAACTAAAGTAGCAATCCAGGGGCTTCTTCAGAAGCTGCCTCAGGTGAGGCACGGAAGGGTGGAAATTTGGCTACCAGAGTAGACTGGAGTGTGAGGGGCAGAGCTTGGCTCTGCTGTTCCTGGAGTGGAGCTGGAACTTGCTGCAGGCCCTGTGATGGCAAGCCTGCATCCTCACCCCTGCCTGCAGGATCCTGGCTGGTCCGGACTCTGGACACAGACAACTGCAGAATACATGAAGACCCCTGTGGTCCATGGGGCTAGGGGGGAGCTTTGTGGAGTAGGGTGGTATGAATATTCTGAGAGGTTGAAAATATTGTAGAATTTGTGCTTCTTGGTAGAGCCAGCTATTCTGCATCCATTCTGAAGCTGTAAGCATCGCCACTCCCACCTGCCACAATTTCTAACACCACAGGGAGACACAGGAAGACAGTAATCATTTCCACCGGGCCATGCAGAAGGCTCTTCTTGACAAGCAGAAATCTAACCATAATTTGAAGGGGTCTCTGCTTTGTGATTTCTCTAAAAACATGTCATAGAGGAGACACTGTTGCTGGCTTTTGCCTGTTTCTTGGCAACTAGAGTCAGGAGAAGCATCTAAACTTCCTGGGATCCCAAAATGGGAAGGTTGTCAGAACAAGTTTCTGGGTAAGCAAGTAACTGAATAATTGAAAGTGCCGTGTTGTATAAAGTAGAAAAGCAAAACAAAATGGTAATTGGATTTGGGAGAAGTCCTTATGACACAAATTCTAAGAATTTCTAAAGATATTTTGGCAAGATATTCACTAACAAAATGGAGTGAAAGACAGCAAAGAATGGAATAGCAGAGGGCTATTTTAAGCCAGAAAAAAAGTATAACATTCTCTCTTTGAGCAGCTATAAAAATCATATTCTATCTTACATATTTAAATGTAATGACAATCTTTTGTTAAATTATTAGGAAGGGAAATTTGTTATTATTCAGCCCTTTCATTTACTCATGTATGACATTGGAGATAGGTTTAGCAGCTGGGAAATGCCTATTTCATAATATAAGAACTAACAAAATGTGAACATAGAATAGTGGACTGTTTGAACCTTTGCAGACTTCTGAATAATTTAAGATGGAGGCATAAAATTGATTTCATCTCTTTACAAATCAAGGTACAGCTTGGAAAGGAAATAAAATACCAGATATGAGCCAGATATTTCATCTCATCCACAAGAACATAGGTCTTCATTTTATTCCAGAGTAACTTCCTATGAATATTCATTACATAGAAAGAATCCTCCATACAGATAATTATTTCGAAGTACAATACCAAGGTTTTTATGGAGTAACATATGGTAAAGTGAGTGTAATGTTTCTAGGTAGAAATTTCTTTCTGATATTTCTCAGGAAATTTATGTTTTTCAGAATCCCAAGTTCTGAAAAAAAATCAAGAAATTGGGGAAAGAGGAAAGAGTAGTAGTATTCTGTGAGAATTAATGCTCATCAATCAACATAGAAATATTACTTAGTCTAAAGAACTCATTGGCTCTGAGTCAAAAGCTGACACAATTAAGGTCAGCACATAGGGAATAGGAAGATCACTGTGCCCCATCGTCCTGCTCACAGCTCTTGACATGTTCAAGGCTGGTCGTTCTTACAAACTAAGCAAGCATTAATAAGTATCCTATGAGTCATATTCCAAGAAGTAAGTATTGAAGGCACAATAAGTCCTTAAGTTGTCAATCCCTGATTCTGAGTAGTACTTGGGCATCCTGAGTCTTAGGTTGTTCACATGTGCCTCAGTGTTTGCTGGTGTTTCCGTGTTTGAACACTCAGCATGGGCACTAGTTATTTAACAGAGGAAATGCAAACGGACTATCGTGGAATAATGTGACTTAAAATCAGAAATTGATCTACAATCTGAATGAGCTAGAGCAATATCATTTCCAATGGCAAAACCAAGATTAGGAGAAGTAGATGAAAATAGTTTCATCTTTGAAAAATAATGAGTAAAACACAAGAAAAAAACTTACAATTGGTCTGGAATATTTGTCACAAAACAAGATCAAGGGCCGGGTGTGGTGGCTCATGCCTGTAATCGTAGCACTCTGAAAGGCCGCGGCGGGTGGATCGTTTGAGCTCAGGAGTTCGAGACCAGCCTGAGGAAGAGCAAGACCCCGTCTCTGCTAAAAATAGAAAGAAATTATATGGACAACTAAAAATATATATAGAAAAAATTAGAGGGGCATGGTGGCACATGCCTGTAGTCCCAGCTACTCAGGAAGCTGAGATGAGAGGATCACTTGAGCTCAGAAGTTTGAGGCTGCAGTGAGCTATGAGCAAACCACTGCACTCTAGCCTAGGTGACAGAGTGAGACCCTGTCTATAAAAAAAAAAAAGAAAAGAAAAGAAAAATATATAATCTTGTCACAATATATTGATTCATAATAATAATAAATCATTTATTTGTTATTGTATCTTTGAAATATAAAAATTTCTAAAACTTTTAGTTTCAGAAAAAATATTAACTGTTTATCATTATGGCCAAAAATAATTATTTTAAAACATGTAAATAGTTATGAAAAAAACAATATAACATGACTTTGGGAATTCTTAAGCATTCCAGGAAATCCTGATGTCTCATTCCTAAATCCTAAAGATAAATATCTCTTAAAAAATTCATATATTTTATGAATTTAGAAAATGCTAGGTGAGAGGACTTTTAAAACTCTCAGTCTTATAATAAAGGAGAAATTTTTCTAGGATCCAGATGGGAGAATAGATATGAATTTAACTTATAATGATTTATAATTTCTTTAATTAAACAGTTAAGCAAATGTTTATACTCACCAGGTTGCCACACACTTTCACACTAAGTTCATCTCTTTATTCTTTCATTTAAGAATAGTCAGGCATGACCTAGACTTGGGATGCCAAACTGAACCGAAGGGGAAAACATCCCTGCCCCAAAGGGGAAGATAAACAATAAAAACAGGAAAGTAAGTACAAAATATAATGCCAGCTATATTTTGCCAAGTGTAATGAAGAAATGTTAAGTTTTTTTAAGCTGTTGTCTGTCCACACTTGGGTTAAGTAAATGAGGTCAAGGGAGGCTCTGAGACTGTACTTCAATATGTCAAAACCCCTTATGGATCCAAACTAAATTTCTCAAAGTACTAGATCCACACGTGCACAAGGGTAGTGCTCAGGGTGGAAACTGGGATTTGTCTCTGAGGCAAACTGGTTTTCCTGTATTCTGATATGAATCATTCCAAAGATTCTTTCTTCTTCTCCTTCCCCTCTTTTTCCCATCTCCCTTTCTTCTCTTTCACCTCCTTCTTTTTCTTCCAATATATTCCTCTTTCTTTGCACCTCATAATAATTGGATTCATTTGCTAGTTTCATGTTGTGATGTCCCTAATGTGTGCCTCACTTTAACCAACATATGGGAACCTATCAAATCCTGGGCAGTCTCACTCTAATTCAGGTGACAAGTATGTTCAAATCATATCCAGGGGTCCCATACATGATTTTTCTTCATATCTTATTTGCAGTCTTGGTCACATTAGGTACCTATTCAGATTAAATTATACTACTTATTAGATCAACTGACCATCTTTTCACTTTTTTCTTATTTTTCTCCTTTTTGACATTCAATTTTGGATTGTCAGTGAGGTGGTAAACAAACACTAAGAAATGGTGGGCTTTGACATTTCAGAAGTCACTGTTTGTCTTGGTCCATTTTGTGTTGCAATAACAGAATACCTGAGGCTGGTAAATTATAAAGAAAAAAGTTTACTTGGCTCATGATTCTGGTGGCTGGGAAGTCCAGGCTTGGCAGCTGCATCTGGTCAGGCTCTCATACTATTTCAACTCATGGTGGAAACTGGAAGGAGGAAAAGAAGTGGAAATGTGCAAAAAGACCAAACAGAAAGAAACAATCTGTTCTTGCAGTAACTAATCCAGTTTCACCAGAGGGAGAACTCATGCTCTCTCTGGGAGTGCATTAGTCTATTCATGAATGGTCCACTCCCATGGTCCAAACACATCCCACCAGGCCTCACCTCCTAACACTGCCACATTGGGGATCAAGTTTCAACATGAGTTTCAGAGGGGGAAAACTCAAACCATAGCACTGTCAACTGTTCCTTTTGTTCACCTCTTGCCACAGTGCCATGACACATTGACATAATTATTTATTGCCTATGATGCCTTTGATAAATATGTTCATAGGCATCTTAGATCAGAGACTTATTAAAGTGTCTTATTTTGGTAAAGGTTCTAGGATATATGGGGTTGGGTCATTAACTTGTCCTTGGTTTGAGCTTAGTTTGCAAATTTTCCTAAGCATAATCTCGTATACTGTAAAATATGCCCAAAATATTTCTTCATTCTTTGTATGGGGATGTGATACTCTTGTTCCTCCCAGCAAAAGGTGGTCTGTTTTTCTACCTTCTTGAAACTATTAATAAGTTGGGTTTGTGACTTGCCTTGACCAAAAGAACGCAAAAGGAGTGGTGTTAGGAGGCTATGAGAGGCCATGAAGCTTCTAGTTTTGCCCTCTTGGAACCCAGTCACCATGTGAGAGCCTGCTGGCTAGGTCAGAGCACCTCCACCCGCAGCCCCCGCCAGCTGTCATCGCGTGAATGAGGTGATCTTCCATGCACCAGCCCCCAGCAGAACTGCCAACTGACTCAAAGTACATCAGGGAGGCCTGCCAACCCCAGCTCAGCTGAGCCCAAATTGCCAATCTGAGGGTTGGGAGGAAATAAATGGCTGTTGTTTTAAACATTAAGTGTTGGGGTGGTTGGTGCACAGCAAAGGATAATGAACACAAAATTTAGTACCTAAAAGTAGGATGCTGATGTATCAACAATTGAAAATATGTGGCCCTTGTGTTGGAAATGAGTGGTAGCCAGACAGGAGATCTTTGGCATGAGGAAATCGTAAACCACTAAAGACAAAAAAGGTAAACTGTTAGTGGAGGCTGAAATACATCCTGAGGAAATTGTTACTGAAGGCTAAAAACGGTTAATCCATGTTAGTTGTGGAACAGTTGTACTCTGAGATAACTTGGATGAGAGAAAACGTCCCTGATAAAATGTGTGGAGTCGGATGTTGGAAAGATCAGTTAGTTTCTTCTAGGTGCATAGGACATGTCAACTGCACAAGAGAGAAAAACAAAGAAGTAACTTTTCCGCTTGCAAGCAAAATTTAGATGAAATCTAGTGCTTCTTAGACTTGCTGAATGGGAAAATTAAGTTGTTTTTCATCCTCAGTTTCTCTAGTCTGCAAATGACTCTCATTGTAAGAAATGGCCTTCGGATGATGACCAAGTGCAGAGTGTGGCTCTGAGACCCTTTGGTAAAATGTACAACAATGGCTTTCAAACCTTAACAGCCTTCAGAATTATCTGAAGGGCTTATTAAAACACAGGTCCCTCCCCTTTCCTAAGAGATTCTGATTTAGTAGTTTTATGGTGGGGCCCAGAATTTGCATTTCCAGAAAGTTCTCAGGTGATGCTACTGTTTTGGAAAACATGCATTGTGAAACATTGACCTAGAAAGATTTAAGTCTATGTCAATTAGACCTGCTAAGCTAGATAACATAGCCTCTAAGAATCTTAAAGTTGCCTTCCTGCAATAGCTTCACATGCCCAAAATAAAAAGAGATTGAAACAAGCTATGGACGTGGCTTTTGGATCATACAGTCAACCCCAATAAGATTCAAAAGACACTTAGGAAAAAAATTAAGAGAGATATATTGGTGAAAGTCTAATTGCTTGAAATAAAGGAATAGAGGCACTTAAAAATGAAAAGAGGTATCTGGGCACCCAACTGTCTGTGGGCGAGGAGCTGACTGAGAAAGCTGCATAGTTGCAAACATGGATTGTTTTTTATTGAATAAGAAAAACATCTCAGAACCTGAAGTCAAGAACCCAAGGGGTAGAGGTAAAAACATAAGAGAAAAATGGGTAAGAGAACAACTCCCAGGGACCAGAACATTTCCTACCTCCAAAGAAGGAGGCCTCGACAACATGTCCAGGCTAGTTTTCGAAGCTTCTGTGGACTGAAGACAGCACTGGGCCTCTATTCCTCCCCATTTTGAATGGGTGTGTGTGTCTGTTACCGTTTTCCACTCTGTAACTTGCTGTTACATGTGTGTAGAGAGCTGAGAACTTGTCTTCCGGGTTTGCAGTCTCTGGATCAACATGGAGTGCACCTGAGAAGCTGCATTTGAGCTTCTTCCCATATCCAGACCTGACACAAAACATGAGATCCTGAACTCAAGTTCAGTGCTGCAATCAGGATACGAGTTATAAGGTCTCTGAGATGACAGAAACATTGTTCAGAGAGAAGTAACGTGGATAATTTAGGACAAATGCCAGACTATAGTAGATTGAAAATATGACCCCACGTTCCTCTGATCCCTGTGATGTGACGTTGTTGTTCTCACTGTGTGAAGATGGAGTCACCACTCCCCTTGGTGAGGTTGCTGTTCTTCTCACCCAGAGGTGAAGCCTGTTTCTCCGCCCCCTTGGATCTGAGCGGACCTTGCGATTTGCTGGGCCGATGGAATGCAGCAGAAGCAGGTTGGTGACATTCCAAGCTGCGGCCTCCGGAAGCCACGCTGTCCTCTTTTGCCATCTGGGAATGTCAATGCAATAAGAGAAAGTCTGAGCTAGCCAGGGAGACGCCTCATGGGGGAGAATCCAGGCAGTGTAAATTATTTTTGAAGGCTAGAATAAAGATGACTTATGATGTTACAAAGCAAATGCTCCTCTACTGAGATTTGGATGATAGAAATTGGATTTTGAAATATTAGGTTATTAAGTATGAAATGTCCGATTCCCTTAGATACTAAGTTTGACAGTTGATATCTCTGACATTTCACTTTGACACTTCTAGTTTTATTTTTATTGTGAAAGTACATCTTTAGTCTTGAAAATGCACATTGACAAGATGGCAAAACTGTATTCATACTTTGAATAGGCACATACTTTGATCAATTGCACTGCTTTTTGTTTGAGATATAATAAACTACACTTTAGATCTGAAATCGGACATTGCATATTTAATGACCTAATAGTCTGGCACATAGCTATAGATACATACAAGTCTATGTGCATTATAAATAAAGGATACAGAAGTTCCAAGGTCAAAATAACTCCCATTACATATAGTTTTTTTGTAATTTTATCTGGAGAATAGAGCATATCTTTTAAAAGCCAATAGAATTTCATTAAAAATAAACTGCCCATCCTAGGAGACAAACAGTGTGCTGTGGATGGTAGCATGTAGCATAGTGTCAATGTCTTCACTGGACTGTACTTCCAATTTGGTTTAAGTGTATAGGAATAAAAAAAGTAACAACTTTCCCATTTTTTATTCACATTTTGTTCAGCAAAGAGCTACTGGCAACCTGCTGTATACAAGATTCTGTACTAGGTGCTACAGATGCAGCAAAAAACAAAACAAAAATAATGCCTGTCTTGAAGGAGTTTAGATTTAGTGGGTGGAAGAGATGGTGAGTAACATAATAAGTAAAATAAACAGTATATTGGAAAGTGATAAGTGCTTAGGAGAAAAACAATAGAGAAGGAGGATAGGAAGTGTTTGGGAGGTTGTGGTTAACATTTCAGTTAGGCTTCAGCTTTAGGAGGCGATGAGGTTACTAAAGGGAAAATGCCGTGGTGGGAAGACCTTGAATGCGAGCATGCACGGAGGGATGAAGTAATGGCCTGGGGCAGAGAGACTAGAGTAGTTTGAGCAAGGATGTTGCTGTGATTGAGGCGAGAACGGTGATGGCAGTGGAGTGGACTTCAAGGCTTTCAGGATTTTGGTTTTTGCTCTAAGTGAGATGGGAAGCCATTGGACAAATCTTAAAATAGGAGTTGCATGATGTGACTTACAATTTTTCTCATGATCACCCTGGCTGATTTGTTGAGAATAGACTGAAAGGTCGGATGGAATAATCCAGGTGAGAGGGGGTTGAGGATAGGACCACCACGGTGACTGTGAAGCACGTGGCACCAAGAGGTCAGACTCTGGATCCAGTGGGGAGTCAGAGCCCGTGGGATGCGCTCGCTGATCTGACGCAGACCCTGTGACAATGAGAAGGGTCAGGATGACTCCGAGGTTTGTGGTGTGAGCCAATAATGAAAGCCTGCAATCACTAACTGAGATAGCAGAGTGAAGGCTTGGGGTGGAAAATCTCAGTCTGAGGTCCTGACACACATCTAAGGGACACGTCAAGTAGGCAGTAATACGCACCTAGGGCCTGGGGGAGATGTCTGAGTGCAAAATAACACTTGCGAGTCATTGGCTCATTGGTTTGTCATAACAAAGTACCACAGACTGGGTGGCTTAAACAATAGGAATTTATTGTCTCACAATTCTGGAGGCCACAAGTTAGAGATCAGGGTTCTGCAGAGGCAGTTTCTCCCAAGGCCTCTCTCCTTGGCTTGTAGCTGGCATCTTCTCTTTGTGTCTTTGTGTGGCCTCCCCTCTGTGCCTCCTGCGCCTTCCTTAGCTCATTGCAACTCAATTGCCTCTTTAAATATCCCGCCTCCAAATATGCCACATTCTGAGGTGCTGGGAGTTAGGACTTCAACATATGAATTTGGGAGGACACAATTCTGCTCATAACATTGACATATGTGGCATCTAACATGTGAATCTGGATGAAACAGCCTAGGATGGGCTTAGACAGAAAACAGCAAAAGTGCAAGGATGAGTTTTGCAGCCCTACAACACTGAGGTTGGAGAGGTGGAAAAGAAGATTGAGAGAGAGGTCAGAGCTGTAGGAGGAAAGGCAGGAGGATGGTGTGTTCTTAAAGGCAAGTGGACGGAGTCTACAAGGAGAGAGGGACTGACCCTGTCAAATGCTGAAGAGAGGCAAGTAAGCTGCATTACAAATGCATAATAAGAGCAACAGTGACACTGTCTAGTCCATTTGCTTTGCAGTAAAGAAATACCTGAGGCTGGGTAATTAACAAGGAAAGGAGGTTTGTTTGGCTCACAGTTCTGCAGGCTGTATAAGAAGCATGGTGCCAGCTGCTCCTGGGGAGGGCTTCAGGAAGCTTCCACTCATGGAGGAAGGTGAAGGGGAGCAGGCATCACATGGCCGGAGAGGACAGAAGAGAGAGAGAAGGAGGGAGGTGCCAGGCTCTTTTTAACAATCAGTTCTTGCAAAAACTAATAGAGAAGGGAGAATCACTCATGACAGTGAGGATAGCACCAGCCATTCATGAGGGATCCACCCCCCTGACCAAATCACCTCCCGCTAGGCCCCACCTCCAACACTGGGGACCAAATTTCAACAGGAGATTTGAAGGGGACAAGTATCCAAACATGTCAGATACCACCAACAAATAACAAGGACGAATCATCAAAAATGCAGCTTTTATCGAATGCTCACTATATGTATGCTAGGTGTTTGCTTACCTTATATTTTCTTCACATAATCTCTGTGAGATGAGTAGTACTATTGTTATTCTGCATTTTACACACAATCAAACTGTGGTCCGGAGAGATCAAGTAACCCACCCAGTCAGAACTTGCTACATAATTTGCAAGGCTCCATGCAAAATGAAAAATGAGATCCTTTGTTCAAAAATTACTGAGAATTCCAACATGGCAACATCAGAGACTTAGCCCAAGCCTGGCTGAGGATGGCCCCTGGACACAGGTCACACAGCCGGGCCATCACAGGGCCTCCTCAGTCACCATGGCTGTCTGACTCCAATCTAACCATTGCCTCCTTTAAATGATCACTTATCAAAAATGTGAAGGGCTTTATGGTTTGCTAATAGTTTCACCTAACAGAGCCTCAAGAGATATTTACTGAGACTCTACCATTATGGAAAAGTATTAAAAAACCCAGCTTTCTTCTGGTTGGACCCAAATGCTGTTTCGGTCGTCTGTGTGGGATGAGCGCAGGAAGCTGGGAAGATTGCCTAATGGGAACTCTTCATTTGAAAATGAATTAAGAACTCTGCGACTTCCAGCTGTGACCATGAAATCCATGCTTCCGTGCATGAAACAGGAATGTTAAAATGAGTCCGATTGTGTCCAAGTTTGATATTTATTTGAGTTGACACTGTCTGCCACGGGTGCCTTCTGAGTGTCTAGCGTGGGTGTGCCTTTGCAGCCCCGAATAGACATTGCACCTGTGAAAGCATTTGTTGATTGACATAAAAGTTGGCATTAGAAAGTGTAGAATTAAACATTGCTTTCTCACACCTGTGTTTCTTTTGCCTAATATTCAAAAAATATCAATTTTTCTTACCTTTTCTTTCTTTCCTTTTTTTTTCCCTCCTGTGAAGCGCCACTGTGCCACTGTTACAGCGTTTTAAATTAGTTTCACCACAGTCATCAGCTTTGTGATTATCTCGGCTTCTTGAACACCTGGTCTGACTTTAGAAATTATTTGCCATCTGGCCAAATACTGAGTAATTATAACAACTTAATGGCAGGATAAAATACTGAATACTGTTTGATAAGAGCCTTGATAGTCTTTTCAAACAGTGAGGTAGCATTAAAGCTCTGTCATTGACTTAATAAATGTGTTCCCTTTACAGACTTTAAAAATGTTATTTTTAGGGACATCCTTGGGGGATTTCCTTGAAGTTAGTTTTTCTCTAGACATTGTATCGGTAAAAGCTTAAAGGGTCACTTCTCAGATTCACTGATATCACACTTATTCAATAATTTTCCATCACCTATTAAAACAAGAAGCCATATGTAGCTTTTGACTGACAAACGTAAACCTAAGATGGCACTAAATCCACCATTTATTATTAGGATCATCTGCTTGCTAGAAAGGATCTCTCCTTTCAGTATGGAGCAGTCGACAGTGTGGGTTTTGTCCCTCTGCAGCATTTTCCTGTGAAGAGACAGAGGATCACTGTGGAAGGAAGGATGCACTTTAGCAGCAGTGTGTATCTCGAGATTGGACGCTGTTTGAATGATTCCATAACAGAGACGGCCTCATGTGTGCTTAAGAGCACATACTCTGAAACCACGCTTCCTGGCGTGCACCTGGATCTGTCATTTACCAGCTTGTGTTCTTGGCCAAGATATTACTTAAATCTGTTTTCTTATCTGTAAAGCAAAGTTGATAATAACCCCTGAAAGGGTTGGGAATACGTGAGATAGTACTTATTAAGTGCTCTGAAAGTGCCTGGCATATAATAAGCGCCATGTAAGTGTTACTAAATGAATGTGACTATGGAAAACCCTACACACATAGAACATAAAAACAAACAGCCACCTTATGGATAAGAACTGGATAAGATTGCACAAGACTTGGATGGATAAAAAGGCTCCAGGTCTAGGACAAAAAAAGACATGCATTCCGTGTTTCCCTAAGCCCTCTATCCTTCTGAGGTCAGCCTTTCCTTTAATATTCAAATAGATTCCACTGCGTTTGTTTGTGTTCCATATGTAACATTCAGAGATTCATGCAGGTGGAGTTATGCTGAATTACTGCTTGCTGTGGCCTGCCTCTGCAACCTCAATATGCTCTCATTCTACCTTTGGCTTTTCAGTGTCCTGCTTCTTTTTGCATTTATTCATTTGGCAACTATGTATTGAACATGTTGCTGCAGAGGTAAACAATCTAGGAAAAAAAATGTACACAAAAAAATTTCAGGTAGTGACAAGTGGTACCAACGACATGAGACAGGGTGCCGTTGTGGCATGACCTGGGGTGGGCTCTTGGGCACTGGGTAGTTTGGGGGGCTGCTGGGAAGGAAGAGATGACATAGGAGAGAAGACATGGGTGATGGAAGGGCCCAGGATGCAGCAAAAACCCTGAGCGGGGACACCCTCCCTGTGCGGAGCAGGTGGGGCGGGAGAGGGGTAGGAGCGGCAGGCGAGGAGGGCCGCACAACGCACGGCTGGCGGCCAGGGCACATGCTGGGCATTCTGTGCAGCTCCTCTTGGGACTGGACATTCACTCCTGCTCCACTTTCCCACAACACCCCTACCACATGGCGTTTGTGGTAGTGGACTCTGCAAAGGTTTGGAAAATGCAGACAGAGAAGAGCTTGCAATGGAAAGCTGGCACTATTGTTCCAGAAAGTTCTTCACTCATCCTCACCCTGCATTTCTCCCTGGCTCCCTTTCCTCCTCTGTCCCTGCGTTGCCCCATCTCCCTTGCTCACCTTCCTCCCTTCTCCTGTCTCTCCATCAGACAGCATCTTGCAATGCTCCTGCTACTGCTACTTTCTCATACCAAGCTGTCTAGTTCTCCACTCCCAGGGGAGGCTCTGGGCCTATTTTGCATGTCCAAAAATGTAAACCTTCTGCTAAATACAGACATGTGCACTCTTAGCTGTGTAAAAAACTAACTGAAGTTTTAAAATTATTTAAAAATGTAACAATTACTTAAATTAAGTTTTAATTTGTTTTATTCTTAAATGTATCCAAGATGAAATTGTTTTAATCCTGTTCCTGGAAGCAGAATAGAAGGATATATTTTTCTGTTATCCAGAAAAGATATCTAGGGGACATGCTTTTTGTTTGATTTCTCTTGGATTTATATCTAAAGCCACATATGTTAGGGCAACCCTAGATACGATTTTACCTGTAGCAAAATTAAACAAATCTTTCATTTTTAAGGTTTCTCCCATAAGGTTAGGCTCTTCTGTAGAAGATACTTCTTCTCTTGAGAAGTAAACAGCATGACATCCTTGGAGAGAGAATCACAGTGAGAGGAATTCAGGGTAGAGATACGAGGGTTCTGCTCGTGGCACAGAACTAGGAGTCACTGGCTGTGTGCAAGTTACTGATTCCTCCTTTTTTGACTAAAACTATACAGAGCAAGAAAGTGTCTCCTAATATCTGGAGGCTGCACCACGCAACTGATACCCAGCAGCATTTTGGGGGGAGCAGGGGTTATGATCAAAATGAAGTCATGGACCAACCAAATTGTTTAGCATTCCAGTTTGCATGAGATGCTTGAGGACTCAGTTTGCTCAGGCCAGGTGAGCGGCACAAAGCAGGCTTTTCTGCCCGGGGCCAGGTGCAGCCTCATCACAGGGCCTAGTAAACGGTGATGGCCACTGCCCCCAACCTGCTGCCCACAGAACCCTGGAGACGGGCCTCCTGCCTGCAGCTGCCGTCAGCTGGGCTAACACCACCAAACAGGGTTTCTGTGGGACAATTGCTTCTTTGTCAGGTCTTTTGCACACAAGGGCAGCTGTGAGCCCACAGAATTCTCTCCCTGAACTAAGGCTTCGGTGTGTTCTCCAGAAAGCAAGCAAAACGCCCCTCCTGCGCTCTCCACTTTTCCATGTCAAGTATTGACATTTCATATTGGAGCCTAGATGCCAGGAACTCTTGTGAAAACATAATTATTTATGTATTACGTGGAAACCGAAGGTTCATTATTTCAAGAAGTTGCAAGCCTAAAAAATGTATTTAAAGTCATGCATGCTGACAAGTCACGTCTTTGTACGTATATTTTCGAGACGGTTTACGGTCTTCAGGATAAATGATATCCATCCCAGAACTGGCCTGACTGTTATCAAATGTATCAGTGAGGACACTTGGCCATCTGTATCTGGAAAATGGTACAATTTACATTAAGAGGGGAAATTCCTCGTAATGACTCTCATAGCCAACTTATGACCCACTTTCTTCATAAGTTCCCCTCTAAATATTAAACTCGGAACTGTGCATCAGAAGGTCAATCGGCCCAGTGTTTCTAGTAAAATGAATGGCATATTGTAAATGACACTGGCTAAAATAAGTGCCTAGCATTAGTAAAATAGAAAGTGAGTGTTCTCCAGTCAACGCACAGCTATATTTGAATGCCGTGTTTGACTTTAGTTGTAAGCACCGGTCTGTTATACAGAGAGCGGCATGTCTAATGGAGTGTGACTGCATTAACAGTGCCAAGGGGTACACGAGGGCACGGTTCAGCTGCCAGGCACATTGACCATGCAGCGGATCCCTGGTCCAAGCGGTGAAGCCCGTGCACGTTTCCTGCTGAAAGGCAGCCTGCGTGAATGGATCAGATTCCATTTTATCGCCAACTTGCTGTGTAATGGAACTCTCTGTGTTGTCTTAAACACTTAGAGGCTGTTAATACCAAGTGAATAGAGTGCTCGACTGTCAGATTGCTGTATTTAAAGAAAACACATGCTGTATTGACTGAATTTCTACATTAGCAAATGCTTTCCCGCGTGAGCTTTACTTTATTTATCATTGAACCAGCATTTCATTTTTTTGACATCTTTCCATCCTGATAAGCCAAACTTAGGATTGGTGTGCGCTGACAGGCCAGAAATGAATTCCTAATGAAGAGGCCTAAGACAGTTAATAAAAAACCATTGTTAGAAGAGACATTATGACTTTGTAATATAAACACAAACTCAAAAGGATTGTTTTGAAAATATTACCTGGCAGGAATGGCTGCTAATAAAACTCTCCTCTGTGGCTATGTACAACTTCTTTATAAGATGTAAACACATTACTTTTTTTTTCTCCCAAGAGTTTCAGGGCTTCACATTTTATATTCATTCTTCTTATCAAATGTCACAGAGTAGAGTCACTTGACAGGTTTTAGAATAATCCCTATCAACACACTAATATGTTCCAATACCTTCCCACAGCAAACCCCAAAGTAGTGAGTAAGAGGCATTAAAAGCTGGTCATTTAAATGCCATATGACCATCCTTAGGCCACAGAGATGATATGCAGACGTCTGGCTCCTGGCAGGGATGGTGCCTGCAGCTTTTGGTTGTAGTCTGTCAGTGCAGCTGGTGTGAATGCCCCAGATTTAATGTCCTCGGTGACAGCTGTACTGTATCCTTGGAATGCACAGTTCATGGGGAATGAAATTTTCAGACAAAGGTTACATAAAGGTGCCACTGTTGGAAACGTTTCCATGCAGAATATCTTCGTGTGCGATGGTGGTTTTAATTAAAACAAAGTCTGCCTTCACAGGCACTGTGTCTGGCCCTTTGGAAATAGCAGTAGGCAAGACGGATATAGCTCAGTTATGGTCTCCATGGACCTCATTGTCTAGAAATGATTCCCGGGAATTGATCTTAAATCCTCACTTTTGAAAAATGTGTAATAACCGACAGACTGTACTGATATTAGCTGTTAGAAATTTCAATAGACAAATTCCCTTTTAACATTCATCTTCCATTGTTTTTTCTTTTCCATTCTAGAATATGCTCCATCACAGAGGACATATTTAGTGAAACAAACAACACAAATATGAAGATAATTCGTTTGTAGGCAGTAATGGCAGCGGTAAGTGTTGATATTAGTTAGACTCGAGTCCTTAGGCGTGGTGGATAAGGTGTGCGTTCTAGAGCAATGCCGTGTGGGTTTAAGTACCGGTTCTGCTGTCTACAAGATACACAGATGACAATTTTCTTAACTTTTCTGTGCTTTTGTTTCCTTGCTTGGAAAATGATGACAATAATACTATTTTTCTCATATGGTGGTTATGATCTTTGAATGAGGTAAGATACATAAAGTACAGTGCCTGGAACATAGTAAGTACTCAATAAATGTTAGCCTTTATTACTTCCTTATATTTTATTTATGTCTTACCATGGAACCAAATGGGAAAGTAATTGCGCTGGAGAAAGTGCGCTGCCACTTTGAGATATAGGCCACTCATAATTAGCTCGTGAATCTATTGCACCAACATTTGGAGGCCCAACTCAGCACAGATCACAGATGGGCTTCACTTGACTTATATATAGCAATGCTGTGAAATTGAGCAGGAAGGATATCTGCTGGTGATAATTATGGCAATTAAAATGGCAGGTAATATGCTAACTAGTTGCAGTGTTGTTAGAGCTGCTCAGACAGATGAAAAAATAAAACACAGTGAGAAAGATTTACCCTTTGAGGGATGTAGGAAAATAATATATATTTTTAAAAATTCAGTGTAAATCTTGGCAGGGACAATTTATAATTCCCAAGATATGCACTTTCCTTTCTCCACTCAGACCTCCAACATCACCTACTTGGCTAATACCTTACAATGGATTTTCACTACAATGAAAAGATAATAGGAGCCAGAAAGTATAACAATTGTGAGTCTGAGCCTTTGCATCTGGAAGACGTAAGTTCAAGTCATGACCCTGCCACTTACCATGTTTTAACTTTGGGCAAGTTAATTGGACACTTACTAGCTTCTTGCTAAAAGAATGACTTTGGCCAGTTCTGTGTGATAAAGAATTTGTCTGGTCTTTGTCTCCTATTGCTGGGTGGAAGCCTCTAAACCCTTGAAATTTTATGAGTGAGAGGAGTGTCTGTTATTCACTCAAGGCCTGCTAGTTGCTGCTAAGGAGATGAGCAGGAGACCCAGGATGGGGTCTTGCCATGCTGGAAAGACCAACCATGTATTAATAATTAGAGGGCTGGGGTCTGGCACCACATGATATTGGTCCAACCTCAGGGAGGAAGGAGGCTGGAGATTGACAGAGTTCATTCATGTGGCTAATAATTCAATCAATCATGCCTATTGAGAGACAAAAACAAAATCCTAAGACCCCCAACTGATTGAACTAACCCTTCTTGGCCAAAGGGATCCCAGAGCAACCTTAAAACCTAAACTCGCAGACATGAGAGGATGGGAGGTCAGACACGCCTCGTTATACCCTGACCCTTGTTAACTGCCATTAGGTTTTCTTTGCTACGGGTTAAACAGAACCAGCCTTTTGGGAAGACTTGCTCTACTACTGATTTCAACTAACCGCCTAATGCTGCTCCTCCCTTTTTGTGGTTGTGGTACTACAAGTCACCACCATTCTTTCCTGATAAGAGGCCACTGACCATGGAGTGGTTCTGGCCAGTCTATGGAGGATGTTCAGTGAGGGGTTTTGTGTCCTCTGCTTCACCTTTTGATGTCAGAGGGCTGAAAACTCCGCCCTTGGATGATGGTAAGGCCAACATTTTTGGGAAATGGATCCCACGGGGGAGCATGAAGATTGATTGTGCATGTGCATGTTTTTCCTTTCATAAATACTTATGATTTCTTCTACAGCTTGCTAAATATGTATATTTGGCCACCATGCTCAGCATAAATTCAGGCTTCCCAGCGTGTCAGAATGGCCACCCTACAGGTAGCAACCCTTTATGAGAAATAAAGCTCTGCTTTCCAAGTTTATGAACCTTGTCATTCTTCAGCTGACACTATATAATGAAACTCCAGTAAAAACTCTGGACACTGAGGCTTGGGTGAGCTTCCCTTGTGACCGTGTACTCTGTGTGTATTATTACACATTAGTGGGCTGGCAGGGTGATACACAATGACTGCTCAGGGAAATGACACCAGAAGCTTCACATTTGGGACCCTCCCAGACTTTACCCTATGCGTCCCTTTTCGGACTTCCTGATTTGCATCTTTGTACCTATAATAAAACTTCAGTCATAAGTATGGGACTTGCCTATGTTCCATGTGTCATTCTAGTGAGTTAATGAACAGGAGGGCATAGAGAAACCTCCGTATTTGTATCCAGTTGGTCAGAAGTGAAGGTGAAGCTTAGGGCCCTGGAAACTCCTAAGCTTGCAACTGGTATCTGAAGTAAGGGTTGTCTTGTGGGAGACTGAACCTCACCTATAAATTTGGTCTAATTTTAGGTAGTGAAAGAAGTCATTTCAGCTAGTGACTTCTTCACTCTAAAATGAAAAATAAAAAGTAAAAAAATATCTGATAAGCACTATAGGCTCGTGCAGTGGTTCGCAATGTGTGGTTGCTGGAGGGGCGGTATCAGGATTGCTGGGGAGCTGGTTAGAAGTGCAGAACCTCAGCTGCCACCCAAGCCTTCTGCATCAGGAACTCTGGGGGTGGGGCCTGGAACTCTGTGTTTTCACATGCCCTCCAGGTGGTTCTGATGCCCTCTTAAGTTTTAGAACAGCTGCAGCTGTTAGAGAGAGAATCTAGGCTGGATAGCCTTCATTTGAATGATTGTCCCACCATGGATTATCTCTGCAACATTGGGCAGGTTGCTTAACCTCTCTGGGCCTTGGTTTCTTATCTGGAAAGATGGAGATAGTAATGGGATACCCCCCACTCTGCCATGAGGTTGTTTTGAGGGATGAATGACTTCATACATATAAAGCATTTAGAGTAAGAACTGGGACATTGAGGGCTTTACAAGGGTTTGTTGTCTACAAACAAGAATTATCTACAAAAAAAGAATAGTGTTACTTGCCCTATGGTGAAGTTAAAATAAGATAAAGTATGTAATATACTTCCTGAAACACATTATGTGATTAACTAATGATCCTAGTTTTGAGTATCTACAACTTCAACTCATTTAAGACATATAGCAAATGTCATAATTATTTTCTTGAAAAGCAAGTAGAGGTTATTTATAATCAAGCTGCCTGGAATTTCCATAAGAGGAACAAACTATATCATCCCTCACTCCTTGCCAAGCCAAGGGGATCTCTGTACAATATTACTAAGTGAGTAATTACATTAGATATTAATAATTATATTAGAAATGTCCTCCTAGGCACTGATTGCAAACTAATACTGAGGAGAAAACTGCAATTTTTTCCTTATCAAAGTGCAACTGGCTGCTTAAGATGAAGAAATTCATGTGTTTCTATTTTAATCACCACTTGTGATATTCTTTGTGGTGTTTCATGATTATTTTAAGGCAAGATTGCTCTGGTTACTATATTGATATTTTCCAGTGAAAAAATATTTTTGTTTTATTTTCTCCTTGTGCAAATGCAAAGTTTCTCAAAGACTACTCCACAGAACCATCTGCATTAAAACCCCCTGGGTTGCTTATGGTCAAAAATGAAATAAAGTATATTCTCAGTTTACATGAGAATGCATGCAGGTATGCATGCTGAGATTTGAGAACCATTGTTTTCATTTTTTTTCTGAATAACAGAATATTAGAAAACAAAACAAAATAAAAACCTAAAACTCTAAGAGGTATTTAAAGACTAATAGGGATAAAGTCGAAGAAGACATAAACTCAGAAGACGTGGGAACTAGGAAACATGTCAGAGTCCACCAAAGACTGGACCTGTCATTACAGAGACGATGCAGGCTCCTCTTGTGAACTGAACTACAGAGCCAGACTGTTCCAGTTCTTAGCACTGAGACTTGTTGAGTTCTGTCTTGCTGTAACCCTCTGATTACATCTGTGCAGAACAGGACCAATCAGGCACCCAGCTCACCATTCTTGAGGGCAGTATTCATCCTTTAATGATCTGTTTTGAGTGCAAACACATGCCTTGTGACCTGCCTGCCATTTTTTTTTTCCTCAGTCACTTTAGAAACATAGTACAAAGGAATTCTCTTGTTTCTACAAGTCTCCTAAAGGCCAGGCATGTCTGTAGAATCCAGAGATAAAAGTTGTTCTCCCTCCTTTCAATACACAAAAAAGCAAAGATAATCTTCTGCTATTCTCATGGGTCCAGTCATGAGACTTTTTTTTCCCTTGGACAGGTGCAGTGAACAAAATACACTTAGAGAGAGAGACATGTACACACAAAAGAGGAGACTTATCTATACTAAAGAGATTTAGTGATTTCTAAATACTTCATAGCTAAAAATAGGAAAAACAGATGACTTGATCCTCAGATAGTTCACAAAACTCCTGTTAGAGTTTTGTTATCATAAAATGTTTTTATTAGCCCTGTTGAAATGGAACTTGTCAATGCTTATCTAATTCTCTTCCCTGCCATTCCTCCAGGGAAGGTACCAGTGAGCTATAAAATAGAAGTAGATACAGAAAAGGAAACCGTCTGAACATTGCCCAAGTTGTGTCATTGGTCATAGAATAAATGGGAATTATTTCTGGGATAATTTGCCATCAGAAAATGCAGAATAAAAATGAGACATTAGGGGCCAGCGGTGTGTGTGCATGTGTGTGTGTGTGTGTGTGTGTGTGTGTATGTGTTAATGTGGGTGGGGGAAGGTAGGGAGGTTGGAGGAACAGTAGGGCTACTGTATACAACAAGTTGGCCCATTAGGTGATCTGAAACATTCCTGCTTCCAAGACACCTAGAAAAACTGAAAAAAAAAATGTAACAAATATACTTTTAAATGCAGAGGTGAGCTTGTAAGAAAGTAGGGGGAATTTCCAAGGGCCAAAAGCAAGGGGAAAATGACTAACAACAGTGATCAGTGGGCACAAAACCATAGCTACTCTGGGAACTTTGCCAAGCTCCATGACCAAGAAGCATACACGTAATGACCATAAAAAGGGAAATCATGTACCCAATCAAGAAGGAAGATTGGAATAGAGAACCCTGCATTAGGCCCAGGCTTTGGAAGGTATAACCCATAAAGGAAGCCTCAAATAAAAAGCACTTACTCATTGATAGAGGGAGGAACTATGCTAGCTTGCCTATCGAAGTTTGGGCTTAGTGGGACAAAACAAAACAGAACAAATCCAGAACCCCCTTGAGAATTTGGACTTCACAAGCCTTCCATGAAGATGGGTTTAAAGTTTGAATTTACATTATTTTATGATCCTAAATTCTCCAAAGGGAAAAATTAACACAAAAGGCTGGAAACCCCACGGAGGTGCTCACACAAGCCAATGCGCACCTTATTTGGAGTCACACCTTCTTAACGCAGGTGGCGTAGATCCTCATACATACAACTCTACTGAAAATGTACTCACAATCCAAAATTATAAAACATACGAGGTCACAAGCTGCAATGAGCAAGCATCAACTCAAATGAATAGCAGGAGGTTTCTCCGAGGGCTTCAGATAATAAGGGTAAAATAGACAGAAACTATAAAATACATATGTTTTAAAATAACAAAATTTTAAAATGAAATAACATGAGAAATGAACCAGATACTATCAGCCAAGACTAGGCACAATTGAGAAGAAAATGTTAAGAGGAAGGAAGCTTAGTTTTGGGGGTTTCTCCATGACTTAGTAATAGCATATGTCTTTGACTAAGTTATTTTATTTATTTCTGTATAAACTGACTGATATTTAAGATCTGATCTTTAGTCTCTTGGTTTTCCTATCTCCAGGCAGAGACTATCGAATCACTTTTCTCCTCAGTTTGACAGGGCTGTGATACAACTGCGCTTGGTATCTACCGCTCTGGCAGAGAGAAATGACAAGAAGGCCACCGTGAGGGCTGGCAGAAGCTGGGAGCCAGGTGGAGGGTGGAGACAACTGTTTGTGCTCACCCCTTTCATCAAGCCCCGCTTGCAGACAGCCGGGCCGCTGGGAATCCTAGTCGTTATTCTAACAACCAAAGGAGCCAGGTCAGCAAAATGCACACTTTGCTTGCTGGTTTTTCTTGGACAGGTATTTCCACTTTTAGAACATGGATCTCATATGTACAGATTATAGTTCTTTGTTATGTATATGATTAAAATTAGTGCAATTGTGAGATTGGATTCTGTTTACCATAAACCATGATTTCAGTACAAGTTAGAGTCAGGCTGTGGCAGGTAGAGGTGACAGCAGACAAGATTACCCAGGATGCCTACTGATGGGCAGGCCATGCCTGTGTCTGCAGACACTTACCTCCAGGTGTTTACCTAAAGGAAGTTATGGGAAATCCAAGTAATTTTCATATGGGTAGAAATTAACCTGCAGTAACCACATAGACATACACTTATTTCCAGGCCTTTTATTGTCCCAATCACTCTGGGGAAAGGAGACAAGAAAATCATGTCCTTTCACCATCCGTCTGTAATTAAAGCATTTAGTAATGTGCATGGGGACCAGCCACTATTAGCAGATTTGAAAGAAAGGCTGTTAAATCACTTCTCAGATAGGAAGTTCATGTTGGATGACAGAATACCTTTTTCTTGCTTGAGAAAATGACACTTCTCAGAAATGTGTAGAGACATGAATTGTCACAGGAAGTTACTTCCCTAGTAGTTGCTGTCTTTGTGAGAGGTCAACCTGAACAACTTTTAATAGACTCAGTCATGATGAGAGAGGATGGAGCCAAGAGGATTTTCTAAGTCAATGCAGTATTTTATAAAGGGTATTTGTTGTGGGATTTTCAACAGTGAATTGCTGATTCACATTAGCTAAGCTCAAAATAAAACTGCATTATGAAAGAACATAGACAAGGTGGGGAAAAAGAATTTTCTTCTTCTTCCTTTCTATATATATCACTGGAAGCTGTTTGGGAGAGTGTTGCTATTTTTTAAAGCTCTTGCATGACTTTTATTTTTAATGTCAACTACATGTCTTAACTTTGAATTTCATGCAGCATTGAGCATGCCTTGCAATTACTCAGATAAGATACTACATTTTCACAAAAAACAGAAACTTCTTGTGCTAGTATTCATACTTTTACCCCTGCATGAACTAGGATTAAAGTGATTGACATTAGTTAATATTTATTGACCATCAAATTCTTAGATAGCTCAAAGAAAAATAGCAATTCTTTGAGTCCAGAAAAGAAGTCTTACTCTTTGTGCTTAGAATGTTGCTTTGTTAACCCCTTGGCCCTGAGTTCTCTTCAATGGCAATGAATGGGTCTTCATAGCCTGCACCTCTTCTGTCCCTGCAGCATGAAGTACTATTAACAGAATGGAATCTTGTCCCGCTGGAGGTTCTCATTCTGCAGTCTCCACCAGCTGGCCTTGGGAAAGGTACTTAAGCTCTCTAAGCCCCAGTTAATAATATTAATATATTATGCTAGGAATAATGACAATACACTCACTTATTTCCCTTACAGGTGAGGATATCCTCTTGTGAGAATAAAATGAAATGGTACGTAAGTATTTTCCTTGATAAGTGCATGGCTCTAGATAAGCAAAGCCATTGTAGTATCCTTTACTTCCTTCTCCTGTAACAGTTCAAATTCTTTCTTCTGTTTGGTCTAGTCAATTGTTAAAACTTTCCACTGTGTTTTGTAATTCCTTAAATGAATCTTTCATTTCCAGAAGGTCTGTTTTTTTAAAAAATATCTATCTCTTTAGTGAATTTTTCATTCATATCCTGAATTTTTTTTTTTTTTTTTTTTGGTTTCTTTGTGTCGGTTTTCAACTTCCTCTTGGATCTCAATGAGCTGACTTGCAATCCATATTTTGAATTCTATATCTGTCATTTTAAAAGTTTCCTTTTGGTTAATCCATAGCTGGAGAGCTATTGTAGTCCTTTGGGGGTGTTGAACAGCCTGTTTTTCATACTGCCATGGTTCTTATGCTGGTTCCTTCTCAATCTGGAGAAACTTTCACTTCTTAATTTTGAATTTACTTTTATTTGGATGAGTCTTTTTTAAATTATGTTTTATTTTCCCCCTTGAAGGTATGACTATATTGCATGTTACGTTTGGTTGTTTGTCTTTGATTTTGGGTTCTTTCAGAGGCCAAGGCTCTGTGTGAGCTCTTGGTTATAGATAGCCTTTGTGCAGTGACTTTCTCAGATGCTGACTGTAGCAGAGATGTACTGGGTATATGAGTAGGTTCAGTCTTTTCTGCAGTTCTGGAATGACAGAGGCCTCAGGAAGCTTATCTCATTCTCAACACTTTCCCTTTCTGGGAGGAGGTATTATACTGGGCTGTGTGTTCCAACCTCCAGGGCCAGTAGGGCACTTACAGGTGAGAGCCACCTGTAGCAGAGGATGTGGGTAGGTGTCTGAACTCTGTTTGCTCTGAGGGGATCTCTGTTGTCTCAGACAAAGGACTAATCTGTGATTGGTCCCTATCACGTCCCTGCACTGAGGTTCGTGACTCTCAGTTCAGTCAAACCCTGTCAGCTATCTTCTGGCCACACTGTCACTGAGGTCAGCAGAAAATGCCTTTCCATCAGCTCTCTGCCTAAATGGTTTCAGAGCAGAACTTCTGACAGCTTTGTGGCTTGCCTGTTCTCCTCTGTGGGAGCACTGCTGCTCCATGTGGAGAGGGAGAGGTGCAAGGCCTTTAGGTTTGTGCAGGGGAGCACCCACCGTGGTGTTGCTGGAAATCTGGGTCAACTGGAGTGTTCAAAACGCCAGTGGTGATGGACTAGGTTAGGTAACCACCAGCCCCCAGGCCCGTGGGTGGCGTGCTTGAGTCCTGGCGGGATTAAACCGAGACCAGGCTGGTAAACTTATCCTCCAGCCTCCCTGGTTTCAGGTGCTGGCTGTGATAGAGAGAGGTGGGGTGATCCTCTAGCCTGGCATCGTGCTTAGGCAGGGGAAGGGTGGATGCACCGTGAGCCCAACCCCGGGCAGGGTGGGCCCCTCTCAGGGAGATTAGTGAAGTCAGGCAGCTGTAGGGTACACAAGCTGCTTGTACCTCCTTCCCTCAGCAGTGACAGCACTATCTGTCCTTTGGCAGGAGAAAAGCACCCAGATTCCCAGCTCCCTCCTGGGCCCTGCACCAAGCATAGGTGGTGGCCCCGGAGCAGGACAGACAGAGACCTCTGGGGACTGTGCTTTCTGAATGGCTCAGTGTTCAGAAGCCTGTGGGACTCTGCTGCTTCTCAGGTCTCTAACACTTGTAGGGCTTCCCTTGAATACAAGCAATGCTTCTGTGTACCCGCTGGGAAGTTCCTTGCCTCAGTCTGGTGGTCCCATGAGGGCTTAGGGGGAGCCAGGGTCCCAAACGTCCCTGGCAGAGGGATGGAAACCCAGGAATCTCTTATTCAGGCTTTCTTGGCATCGGGGAGGTTCTCCTGTCTTCCTGCTGACCCTGGCTGAACAGGGCATTGGTCTTCATTCTTCTCTATTTTTTCGGCCTCTATCACTTCTCTGTTGGAATCCAGTGTTCTCTTTTTGACTATCTATTCAAAGCATGAAAATCTACTCCCTAATTTTAATTTCTCTCTGTAGGAGAGGCGCACACTAGCTGTAACTAGTCAAGCCATCTTGAACGGGAACCTCAAATTATTTAATTTTCTTAGCCTGCATGCCCCATTGTTAAAATGGGAAGAATACCAATGTGATTGCATTTTGAAGAAGTATGAAGGGTCAGCCACAGGAAGCTGCTTTTAGTTTTTAAACAAATGTTTACTCCAAGCCTGAGATAAACTTCACAGTACCCCCAGTTGCTACATAAGATGTCACTGCCAGGTATTGAAGATTCTCTTCCTGAACTACATCACACCACGATAACCGTTATATTACAGACTGTTTTCCCACAATCTTTTCTTCTGCTTGTGAATAGCTAGAGTTGATATGGAATTTTTGTATTTAGTTTTATATTTTACATATCATTTTTACTGCCATTTGCCAGTGTTATTCTTCTTAATAATTTAAATCTGCAGGCTTCACGTCACTGCTGAATAGCAAATATTTTTATCTGGTTGCTAAACTCGAGCTTCTGTTTGGAACCCTTAGCTTCCATTTGATTTCACTCTCATGACTTCCAGATTTTCATTTGCTCTCAACTTTTTCCTGGCTTGCAAACACCCGCTGGGACATTAGATATCGGCTTTCAGATGGTTTCATGCTTTTCAAGTGGTTTCTGGTGGTCTACTAGAAAGCAAATGAACTAAAGCAAGTGAGTTGTTGCCCTTCTGGTGTCTAATAGACATTCCATCGCCTACCAGGGTAAATTGCACTGTTCACTTATGAAGCAGTGTTTAAAGCTGCTATTTGGGATGAAGACTTAAAAGATCAAAAAATACAGGACCTATTAAGGATAAACATACACTGGTATAATATCAAGAGTTAAAAAAGGAAGGAAATTTTAACACGTTACAACATAGATGGACCTTGGGGAGATTATGCCGAGTGAAACAGGTCAGCCACAAAGGACAAGTATTGTGTGATTTCACTTATATGAAGTACCTAGAGTAGTTAAATTCATAGTGACAGAAGTGGAATGGTGGTTGCCAGGGCCTGGGGAGGAGGGGAAATTAAGAGTGTTGTTTAATTGAAACACAGTTTTAGTTTGGGATGATGAAAACATTCAGGAGAGGGACGGTGGAGATGGTTGTACAACAATGTGAATGTACTTAAAGCTGTCGAATTGCATATTTAAAAAAGGTTAACATGGTAAATTTTATGTTATATATCTTTTACCACAATTTTAAAAAACAAGACTCATTAAGGTTAGTTTTTTTCTTTCTTATTTGCGCTTTGTTTTGAGACAATTGTAGATTCATATGAAGTTGTAAGAAATAATACTGAGAGATCCCTTGTGCCCTTTCCCCAGTTTCTTCTTGTGCAAACAGCTTGCAAAATCATAGTAAAATATCACAACCAGAACATTTCCATCCCCACAGGATTGCTGGTGTTGTTCTACAGCTAAACCCATTCCCTCCCCCTCCCACCCACCCACCCTTTGACAACAATATTCTGTGCTCTATTTCTATAGTTTTGTCATTTTGAGTATGTTATATAAGTTGAATCATACAGTATGTGGTCTTTTACGTTTGGCTTTTTCCACTTAGTAAAATTCCCTGGAGATTAATAGCTTGTTCCTTGTTATTGCTGAGTAGTATTCTGGAGTATGGACATACCACAGTTTTTTTTTAACCATTTACCCATTGAAGGCCATCTAGGTAGTTTCCATTTTTCTGCTATTGCAAGTAAAGATGCAGTGAACATTCATTTACAAGGTTTTGTGTGAATATAAATTTGCACCTCTCGGATACGTGCCCAAGCTTGCAACTGCTGGGACATGTGGTCATTGCATGTTTAATTTTGTAAGAAACTTTTTTATAAAATGTCTTTTGTTCTTTTGGGTAGATGCCCAGTAATGGGATTGCTGGATCGAATGGTAGATCTACTTGTAGCTCTTTGAGGTATCTCCATATTAATTTCCACAGAGGTTGCACTAGTTTACAGTCCCACCAGCAGTGTTCCTACTTCTCCACATCCACACCAACATTTGTTGTTTTGGGACTTTTTGATAAAAGCCATTCTCACTGGAGTTAAGTGATATCTCATTGTGGCTTTGATTTGCATTTCCCTGATGATTAGAGAGATTGAATATTTTTTCTTATGTTTGCTGGCTATTAGTCTATCTTCTTTTGAAAAGTTTCTGTTCATGTCCTTTACCAACTTTTTAATGGAGTTTTTTGATTTTTTCTTGCTGATTTTCTTGAGTTCCATATGGATTCTAGTTATCAGCCCTTTATCAGAAATACAGCATGCAAATATTTTTGTTTTTAATTGTGGTAAAAACACATAATAGAAAATTTATGAACTATTTCTAAGTGTACAGTTCAATAGTTTTAAGTACCTTTACACTGTTGTGTAACCAATCTCCAGACTGTCTTCATCTTGCAAAACTGAAACTCCATATCCATTAAACACCTCTCTGTTTTCTCCTCCTTTCAGGGGCTAGAAACTCCCATTCTACTTTCTGTCTCTATAAATTTGACTCCTCTAGGTACCTCACAGAAGTGGAATCACATAGTATTTGTCTTTCTGTGATTGGTTTATTTCACTCAGTGTAATGACCTCAAGGTTCATTCATGTTGTAGCTTTTGTCAGAATTTCATTCTTTCCTTTTTAAGATGGTAGGGTATTCCATTATATGTGCATATCACTTTTAGTTTATCCATTCACCCATCAATGAACACTTGAGTGCATCCACCTCCGGCTATTGAGAATAGTGGTGCTATGAATATAGGTGTACAAATGTCTCTTCCAGAGCTTGCTTTGAATTCTTTTGAATACGTACCCAGCAGTAGAATTGATGGATTGTAGGTTAATTCTATTTTTAAGTTTTTAGTAACCTCCATCCTATTTTCCATAGTGGCTGCATCATTTTAAAGTCCCACCAATAGTGCACAAGTTTTCCTGTTTCTCCACATCCTAGCCAAGACATTTTATGTTTGTTGAAAGTTATTGTGTTTTGATAGTAGCCATTATAATGAGTATAAGGTTGTATCGCTTTCTGGTTTTTATTTACATTTCTCTAATGATTAGTGATATTGAGTATCTTTGTGTATGTTTGTTGGCCATTTGTATATCCTCTTTGGATAAATGTCTATTCAAGTCCTTTGCCCATTTTAATATCAGATTATTTGTTTTCTATTGTTAAATTGTAGGAGTTCTTAATATATTCTGGTTATTAACCCCTTGTCAAGTATATATTTCACAAATTTTTCTCTTATTTTGTGAGTTGTCTTTTAACTCTATTATTTCCTTTGCTGTATTGAAGTTATTAATTTTGATATAGCCCAATTTTTACATTTGTTTTCAGTTCTTTGGTGTCATATGTAAGAATTCATAGCAAAATCCAATGTCATGAAGCTTTCCCTCTATGCTTTCTTCTAGGAGTTTTATAGCTTTAGGTCTTGCGTCTAGGTCTTTGGGTCATTTTGAGTTAATTTGTATATATATAACAAGGTGAGAATCCAATTTCTTTATTTTGCATGTGGATACCCAGTTTTTTCAACCCCATTTATTGGAAATACTGCTCTTTCTCAATCGGATGTTCTTGACACTCAAATTGAAAATCATTTGACTATATATGTGAAGTTTATTTCTAGGCTCTCTATTATATTCTATTCGTATATATTTCTGTCTTTATGCCAATACCACAGTTTTACTACTGTAGCTTTGTAATAAGTTTTGAAATTAGGAAGTGTGAAGCCTCTAACTTTATTTTTTAAGATTGTTTTGGCTGTGTTGGGTCCCTTGAGATTTCATACATACTTTAGGTCAGATTTTTCTATTTCTGCATGAATGCTGTTAGCATATTGATAGGGATTGCATTTAGTCTGTAGATTGCTTTGGATAGTATTAACATCTTAATATTAAGTCTTCCAATCTATGAACATGGGATGTCTTTCCCTTTATTTGTGTCATCCTTAAATTCTTGTATCAAGATTTTGTTGTTTTTGGTGTACAAGTCTTTCACCTCTTTGCTTAGGTTTATTCCTAGGTATTTTATTCTGTTTTGGTGCTATTATAAATGGATGTTTTTCCTTAATATATTTTTTGATTGCTCATTATTAGTTGCATAGAAAACACGACTGATTTTTGTGTGTTGATTTTCTATTCCACAACTTTGTTGAATTTGTTTATTAGTTCTAACAGGTTGTGTGTGTGTGTGTGTGTGTGTGCGTGTGTATGTGTAGAATCTTTATGGTTTTCTACATGTAAGATAATGTCATTTATGTACAGATGTAATTCTACTTCTTCATTTCCAATTTGGATGATTTTTATTTCTTTTTCTTATCTAATTGCTCTGAGCAGAACTTCCAGTTGAGAAGTGGTAAAAGCAGGCATCCTTGTCTTATTACTGATCTTAGAGGGATAAGTTTAGTCTTACACCATTTAATGTGATGTCAGTTGTGGGATTTTCACATATGGCCTTTATTATGTTTAGGTACTTTCCTTATATTCCTAGTTTGTTGAGTGTTTTTATAATGAAAGAGTGCTGAAATTTAATGCTTTTTTCTGTATCTATCCAGATGATAATGTAGTTTTTCCCCCCTTAATTCTATTAATTTGTTGTATTGCATTGATTGATTTTCATATGTTGAAATATCCTTATATCCCAGCAATAAATCCCAGTTGTTCATGGTGTAGCATTTTAATGTGCTGTTAAATTTTTGTTGAGAATATTTGCTTCAATATTCATCAGGAATATTAGTCTATAGTTTTATTTTCTTATAATGTCTTTGTCTGGCTTTGATATTGCAGTAATGGTATTGAATTTGAAGTTCTTCCTCCTTTTAAATTTTTGGAAGAGTTTGATTGTTGTTAATTCTTCTTAGTGTTTTGTAGAATTCACCAATGAAGCCATCTGGTCCTGGGATTTTCTTTGTTGGGAGGTTTTTGATTAGTGATTTAATCTCCTGACTTTATTAACAGATCTGTTCAGATTTTCTATTTTAGTCTTGGTAGGTTGTGTGTTTCTAGGAATTTATCCATTTCATGTAGATTATTAAATGTGTTGGCATACAAATTACTCATGGTTTTTCTTAATAGTCTTTTTATTTTTGTAAAATCAATTGTACCTTTTTCTTTTTAATGTAGAAATTTACATTTATAAATTACTCTCTGAGCACTGCTTTCACTGCATCTTACAAGTTTCAGTATGTTGTCTTTTTGTTTTCACTCATCTCAAAGTATTTTCTAATTTCCCCTGTGATTTCTTTTGTGATTTATTGGTTATTTAAGCTTCTGTTGTTTAATTCCCATATATTTGCGAATTTGCCAGTTTTCCTACTGTTATTATTTCTAGCTTCATTCCATTATTGTTGGAGAACATATTTGGTATGGTTATAATCTTTTAAGATTTTTTGAGACTTGTTATATTATCTATACCACAGAATGCTCTGTGTGCACTGGAGAAGAATGTGCATTTTGCTATTTTTCAGGGGAGAGGGAAGTGTTTTAGTAGTGTACAAAGCTTTGCTTCTTATTGAAGCTTTTTTATTATGGATGTTTTAAAATCCTTGTCATAATTCCAACATCTGATTCATCTGATATTGGCATCAGCTGATTATCTTATCTTATTCATGCTAAAATTTTTATGATTGTTAATATGACAAGTGAATTTGCAAAGCATTGGTATTTTTGATTGTTGAGTTTTGAGAGTTTTTTTAATATATTCTAGATGCTAGTCTTTATCATATATAGATGATTTGGACATTTTAGATATTGGATATCATATTATGAAGACCCATACCTTATTTAATATTCTTTTTTAGCAGGCAGTCCCCTGTTGAGGTGTGGTGTGATGGTCAGTGGGTATGTACGTGCAGTTTCCCTTTGTGCCTTGCCAATGCCACCACAGTGTCAGCAGAAAACTCTCACTGCCTTGTTGCAGGTGGTTGGCGTGGCCTTAGCCCTGCTGACATCTTCCTAGTGAAAGTAGGGCACCAAATAGCACCAACTTGTTTGCTCCAACAGGATATATAAGAGTATCTCCCCTCTGGGTCCTGCTGCTACCAGGATGTAGGGAGCTAGCATCATTCACACCATTTTGTTGGTGCAGGTTTGGGGCCGAAGCTCAGCTCTGCACCGAGCCTGGCTGACAGTGGGTGGGGAGTGAAGAGGAGCAGTGATTGAACCTGCTCGAACCTCCTGATTGAACCTCCTTGCTGCTGGGTGGAGGTGGACACTCAGCTCACCACTTGTTTGCTGTTTCCATCCTATCTGGGGAATCAGTGCATTGCCTATTTCTGTAGACCAAGGTAGAAAGATCAACTCCATGCTCAGTCCTCCCAACACCACTGGGTGGTGGGATCCAGTGCCCTGCTCTGTCAGGTGGGTGGGGAGGAAGATTACTTCTTGCTCAGTCCTGCTAAAACCATGGGGGAAGCATATGGTTTTTCTGTGGGTTTTTGGCTGAAGTAGGGCAGATATTGACAAAAAGTTTGCTTTTTAACCCTTTTCCAGTCTTTTGAATGGGGGAATAGGTTTTTCTTGGAGCATTTTTTTCTGTGACAATCAGCATTTTCAGGTAGAGGTTCTGCAGAGCCCTGTCCTGGATATATGGAAGCAATAGGGGACAACTCAGGGGACTCACATTTCTGTTGTTCCTCGAGTCCCCAGACCTGTAGGATGTTCATCCCCTTCTTCCGCCTTTCAGTCTTCCTATGTTTGTTGTGTTACGTATAGTATTTTTAGTTATTAGAGGGAGGACCCAGGAGAAATGGGGCTACTCCATCCTGGTGGAACTTGAAGTCTAAGATACGGTTTGTTAACAAAAGAAATAGTATAATGGAGCCCAAGAGATTAGAAAATTCTGTTCTTAAAAACACTAATAAAGTAACTTTTACCTTATAAAAGTACTATGCATTTTAGAAGCACTAACACATTGAAAAATAGGTTAGGTTCATAAAAGCTGTTAATTTCTTTTGCTGCCATGTCCACAGTGAACCCAATATCATGTGTTCCTGGTGGGCAGGGCTGATACAATTTTGCTTCTGTTTAGTGTTTCTTGTCCATGCAAGTGTGTGATGCAAACTTTTACTTGCAAGGTACATCAGTTACAGATATTTATCCCCCAGAATTTTCCTACTGAGTAATGCCTTCTATGTGGTCGACTCACCCCTCCTTTCACTACGTTCCTGGTGTCTAGCTCACAAGGCCTTCCTTTGAAGTCTCCTAGGCTGGCTCCCCTTCCTCCACCTACACCTGCCGGAGTTCCTGTGACTCATTTCTGTGCATTTCTCATCTCTACACATACTCCTTCTTTATTCCCAGACTCAAAGGTCCATCCATATATGCTGGCTGTTCTCTGAGGTGTGTCGTCATCTCTGAGACCTAGGTGCAACAGCAAACCCTTTACTTAAGATCTTTGCTTGTCAGTCCCATGCAGGCCTCTTCAGCTCATGACTTGTCTCCACAAATCTGCCCGTCATCCAATAGGCCCACTGACAATAAAACATATCACCATCTTCTAAGCTTCCCAAGCCCCAAAACTAAGAATCCTTCCCTTTTTCTCATTTCCCAGGTCTATGACATTCACTGGCTCTACTAATTTTACCTCTAAAATATTTCTTAATTTTTAAGAAATATTGCTAATCTAACCATCATCGACACCTGCCAGCCAGCACAGCTCTGTTCTAGTAGGTTTGCTCACCTCCCCTTCATGCACAGCTCCAGCCCCATGCCCCACAAAGCAGCTAGAGATGACCTCCTTAAAACTTCATCTTGCCAAGTAGCTTCCACCCTCACTTCCACCAAGGAACTTGTATGAAGGTCACATCCATAGAAGTTCTTATATGCAAGGTCTGTGGCTGGGAGCATGTTTTATTTACACCATTAAAATTCCTTCTCCAATTAGCTTTGCACAAAAGACAGGGAAGTACTCACTTGCATGACTTTAGGAAAAATATCTTATGTTTTCAAATAGATGATACATCTTGTAAGGTTGAGATACCTTATAATTCCTTGCAAAGTAACTGTGCCTCTGTACTGAGGAGAGTCTAGTGTGTTAGTGCTTGAAGGGAACTTGGGCATTATGCAGCAGATACTCAACTGACATGTGGCAGCAATTCTGCAATATCCCATTGCTTACCATGTGTACAAGTATATATTGGATGCTTTCTTACCATAAATCAGTAAAAGGGGCTTGTGAATAAAGTAAATAAGGAAAGACTCCTTTGCATATGAGAAACTCCTAATTTAATTTAGCAAAGGAACACATGCACACTGGAAATCTGGGATATAGTGACGCTCAAAGTGTTCTTTACTACTCTGCTGTATACACTTTGTAAGTTTTGTACTGACCTTCCAAGATCTGTAACTCCCAGACCCTTTTCTGCAGCACCCTCAGAGATGCTTCCAGGTACTGATCATAGGATACTCAAAGTGAAATTAATTCTAATAAATGATGTAGGGTTTTGATTATGTATATACAAATCAATAATGAGGAAATTATTTTTTTTAAAAGTGAGACACCTACTGCCAGCGTTGCCAAGAAAAAAAAATTCATATTTAACTTTAACACTGTGATTTGCTGAGCCTGTTGTGAGAAATTCAAGGTATCTTGGAAGTTATCCAAATGCCAACTTCTACTGGTTCATCTTCCAGGAGAAATCTCATATATGCACAATTAATGGTGACCCCATGCTGTTCCATCCTAATGACAGGGCAAAGGAAGTTGACCACCTGGGGAGAGAGGATAGAGTTTAAAATCCCTCTTATAAAGAATATAAAATCAAACTTCAGTGAAGTAGGTAGTAGATATTATTGTCCTTCTTGTCCAAACAATATTGCTGCCAACACTTTATATTTAGAAATTCCATCCACATAGTACCGTGACCTTCCTTATCCATGTTTTCAACTTCTCTTGGTTTCATCGGTGTTAAAGGAATAATAAACAGAAAATATCCTCTATTTCTAGGATCAAATTTTTCCTGCTTTCCAAAACCTTTTGATCGCTATTTCTATGTTTGGGTAATTTCTCACTCTGTGGCTTGTGTCTATTCTAGATTGAATACAGAATCTCACCCTCTTAGCCTTGCGACAGTGAGGACACAGGCTCATGACCTACACGCAGCCATCACACAACCCAAGGAAGACACAGGCATGAGAGAGAAATGAGAAGGGGTATGGGGGTGTCCCTGCTTTTAAGCAAGACAGAGCAGAGAGATCCAGCTTGCAGGGACAGCAGTGGTGGAGGTCCCGGTGCAGGGTCCTATTCCCAGGGTTGTCAGTGCTGGTGGCAGGGTGCACGTCCAGAAGTGGCATAAGATTTCCAGGGAAAAAACCCAGGGTTGTAACTTCAGAATCATTCCTGGTGGTATGGATTGCAAGCTTGATCCTGGGAACTACTAAGCATCCTTTGTTAAATTCCTTTTCAGTTTTAACTGATTGGAATAAGTTTGTTATTTGCAATAAAAACTCTGACTAATACAATCATGATGTTCTATCACTTTAAAATACAGATTGATTTGTTTTGTTATTATTTTGTTTCCTTCTTTCATCCTTCCCTCTCTCCCTTCTGTTCCTATTTTACTATGTTCATAAGTTATATTAGCCAGTAGTTCCCCACCCCTTTTTTTTGTGCTGCGTAAGTTTGTTACCAGGCTGTGCCTACCTATACCTACCTTGTAGAATGAGGTGAGTGCCTTGTCATCTTCTGAAGCAATTTTTATAAGGGGAAATCAATCAATTCCTTGAGAATTTGGTAAAAATATTCCATAGAATTCTCTGGGACAAGTGCCTTTTGGAAGGTATTGGTAAATCTTTGAATGGCATTTTAATTCCTCCTGTTATTGTTGATTTATTTAGGTTTCTCACCACCTAAAATTTTTAAATTATTTAATATTTTAACTTTATTGATATTAAGTTGAACACAGATTTTTCTATTTTTTTTTTATTTTCCTGATCATGCTTGCCAAAGTGTTTCTGATTTATTAATCTTTTTACTAGCTGCGTGATCTGGAGAAGCTCCAACACTATGTGCCTGGGTGTTCTCATTTAAAACAATCCCTGTAATAATGGTATTTATTTTGTAGCTGTTTTGTAAGAGCATTAAAAGATTAATATATATAATTCTTGGAACAGTACCTGGGCAAATAGTAAGCCCTATATAAATGGCAACAATTGCTATTATTTTAAAGAATCACATTTTGCAACAACCTGGATGGAACTGGAGGACATTATGTTAAATGAAATAACCCAGGCACAGAAAGACAAATATCACATGCTCTCATTCATATGTGGGAGCTAAAAAATTAATCTCATGGAGGTATAGAGTAGAATGATGGCTACCAGAGGCTGGGAAGGGAATGGGGAGGAGGGGATAAAGGGAGGTTGATCAATGAGTACAAAAGCACAGTTAGGTGAAGGAATAAGATCTAGTATTTGGTAGCACAATAGGGCCACTATAGTTAATAATTTATCGGATATTTCAAAATAACTAGAGGAGTGGATTTAGAACACAACACAAAGAAATGATAAATGCTTAAGGTGATAGATATCCCAATTACTCTAATTTGATCATTTCACATTGTATGCATGTATCTAAATATCTTATACACCCCCTAAATATGTACACCTATTATGTACCCATAAAAATTTAAAAATCACCATTTGCTTTGAATAATTACTTCTACTTTTTTAAAAAATTGTATTTCTTTGTGTCTACTTTTGTCTTTTAAAATTATTTTTATTTTATTTATTCATTTTTTTAGAGATGGGGTCTTGCTATATTGCCCAGGCTGGACTACAACTCCTGGCCTCAGGATCCTCCTGCCTCAGCCTCCTGAGTACCTGAGACTACAGATACAACCCACGGAGCACAGCTAAAATGATTTTTTTTCTATTTGATTTGCAGTATATTCTTCTCCTAAGTTTTTAAGTTTAAACTTTGTTAAACTATCATTCAACCATATGTATGTCCTAATAAATCCATTTAAGACTGCATTTTTCCCTCAGAGTGCCACTTTGCCATATGGCAAATTTTTATGCATTGTGATCTTATTATTTTTTCACATCTAAAAAGTTTGCAGTGAAGTTTATTTCCTCTTTATCTCCCTTAATGCTTTCTCCTCTTCACTGCACAAGTCAGTTGGAGAGCAAGCCTGGTTGATTCCATCTCCCTCAAACTGATCACATCTTCCTCTCACGCCACCGCTTTCCTTCCTGCCAGCACCATCCCTTTCCCTGGAGTATCTCACTGGCCCCTTCAAGCCCTCCCAGTCTCCAAGTCTCCAGTTTCGTCTTCTCTATTTCATCACCCATGCAGTAGTGAGCTTTATGCAAATATACATGTGGTCAGGCATGATAGCTCACGACTGTAATCCCAGCGACTCCGGAGGCTCAAGTGGGAGGATTGTTCGAGGCCAGGAGTTGGAGGCTGCAATAAGCCGTGATCGTGCCACTGCACTCCAGCCTGGGTGACAGAGTGAGACCCCCATCTCTAAAAAAATACACGTATGTACATATAAACTTGATCATATTACTCATCTGCCTAAAAGGTGTCATGGCTTCCCATCTGCCGCAGGGAAGTGCTCCTGCGCTATATACAAAGATTTTCCTCATCCAGGATCTTATCTGTTTGCTGAACTTTATTATTTTTATCTTTGTTCATCACTGTCCTCTCTATAAAACTAACTACATTTTGGTTGGGCTAAATCAACCCAACCTGCTGGTCCCTGGAATAAAGTCTATGCTTTCCTATTGACCTGTCTTTGCACAGTGTTTTCAGTTCTGAACAATTCCAAGTTTTACCTGAAGTCTCACGTCTGTGGTCATCCTTTTAGTGAAGTTCTTGCTGACCACTGACTGCTTCTCCTTACGTAGAGTTAGGTATCTACCTTAGTCTGTTTGGTAACAAGACACCATAAGTTGGGTAGTTTATAAACAACCAACATGTATTTCTCACAATTCTGAAGCTTGGGAAGTCCAAGACCAAGGCCTGGCAGGTGTGGTGTGTGGCGAGGGCTTGCTTCCCGGCTCAATGACAGCTGTCTCCTCTGTGTGTCCTCACTTGCTGCGAGAGATTGGGCAGTTGCCTGCAGCCTCCTTTCAAGGGCACTGATCGCACTCATGCTGGCTTGTGATCTGATCACCTTCCAAAGGCCCCACCTCCTTAGACCATCAACTTGTGGGAAGGATTTCGACAAATGAATTTTTGGCGGGGGGGGGCACAAACATTCAGTTCATTTCAGTTCCCCTCCATGCCTTCTTGTTCATTAGTTATAACAGATTTTACATTACTATACAATTTATTCTTTACATGTTTTTCTCTCCTATAAGTTTATGAATCCTTGTGGATAGAGATGGGGTCTGATTATTTATTTTTGTAGCTCCAGCACCTAGTACAATATATGGTAGATGCTTAATGAATATTGAAAAATTGTTAAATAATGAACAAATGAGAGTGCCACATTTTTTTTCTTACAAAATGTTTACATAATGAATTTAATCCTTTGACTGAGATAGGTTGGGTCTGTCATGATCACAGAGTGAAGTTTTCCTCCATCAACAAAATTTATTGAATTGTGCCTCGGAATAGATCATTTTATTGTCAGATAAGTCACATAGGTATGTTTATAAAGATGAGGCTATTTGACATAATCCATTTACCAAAACAATAATTTCATATCTTTTCTAATACCACTATTATTAGTAATATTTTTCTCATTCATATGACAATAATGAGAAAATCGACTAAATCTGGATGGCAGCAGGTGACAGGATTGGATATTCACTCAGTGTTCTCAAAGTCACCAGTAGGTAGGAATTACAGAAATTGTATAGACTTCACTCCTGGTCTTTCCGTGGTCAGTGGAAAATCTTTCAATTAGTGTCATCCAGGCCTGAATCACGGAGCCCTCCTGGACTTGCCCACTCATGCTCTCACGGTGCCCACCTACTCTGAGCCACCCCTTTGAAGGAGTGAGACCTTTCATGCCTGTTTCTTTCCTACTTTCATTATTTCCCTCAAATAACTTTACATTCCAGAAAATGCCTGAAATCCACATATATTGAAACCACGCCATAAGCGTGTCCACCCATGGGAGGAGGCTGCAACTGTGTGCTTTTCTCTCCCAAGTATGTTGTCCATGCATTTCTTTACTGTATACAGTTGGCCTGTTATTCTTTCAGGAGGACCCCCCACTAGAAATTTTGTCATATTTTCTTAATGACAATTGTCTTGTGGGGATATGCTTTCTCATTCTTCTCTTCCCTCTCATGATCACATTATTTTAGTCTTCTCAAGGAAGAGCAGTCTAGCTACAATAGGGCACATTGTTACGTGAGCTCACAAACTTGCATGTGAAACATTTTGTGCAGTTAAAAGACTTAAAAGCCTCAGGAAAAAATATCCTAATGCAACTTCCTAGCCCAGTGCCTGGTACACAGTAGGTATTTAATATTATTTTAGAGTGATATGGGTGGGTTGAATACACAATCACTTAACTTGAATCAAAAAATCTCTCTCAAAATGCAGCTGCTTATTCTCTGCAGAAATAAATATGTCCTAAAAGTAGAAGAAAAGAAGACCCATAACTGAAAAGAATCATATTTCTCCTTCCCCTGACTCCTCAAGGACCTCTTGCATACATGTGACATTTCTTGGTCACGGGGCTGATGGTGGGCTGACAGATTTGCTGTTAGACTTGAGGTTGGAAGGTCTCCCTCTAGGCTGTTATAAAAATGTCAGAATTGACACATCTCTAGAGGAAATTTTGAAGCAAATGCAAAAAGCCATTTTTCAGCTATACAGTTTACAAAATTCTTGAGTTCTTGAATGTATACTGTTTTGCAATTTTGAGATCAATATGGCATATTATGAAATATGATTTAGAATGTTATTTGTTTGTTCAGGATATTTCTTACCAGCTGCTGTTTTTTAAATTAATTAGCTAATTTATCAACTTCTAAAAATTTAACATTCTCTTTCTGAATGCTCTTCTGCCTTCAAACTCTGAGGGATTCTTTAGAAGCTATTCATACCCTTTGGGGGTATTAAAAATGAACTCAAAAAGCTCCTTTTTAAGTCAGAAATTATTTTGAAGTCTAATTTTTCATCTTAAAATTTAGTTCAATATAATATAATTTTTACTGATATACCCTGTACTACTACCCTGTGGTAGTAGTAATGATTTAAATTATTTGCCACTAAGTAAAATTTGGACTTTAAAAACAAGTCAGGTTTCTCCTGTGGTTTCATCATCTGCAACCCTCTGCCACCAACACACAGCAGAGCAGCACAGGAAAAATGCGTACCCCAGCTAATAAGCAGAAAAGCATGTGAATAGCACACTAATATGAGGAACAATATGTTTTGCAAAGTGAAAGAAATTACTCTTCACACCTACAAAGTTTTCTTCCTGGCCTCCCGCATGTCTGCTGTCTGGCCGAGGGTCCCCAAAGTGAAGCCCCTTTCTCAGAGTGCACACAGACTGCTGCTACTTTGTTCCTTCTGTCTCCTGTGCCACCCTGGCCCAGCCAGACTGTCTGTTGGATAACCCACTGCCATTCATCCTGGCTCCAGGAGGAAAATCATTGCATTTGGAGTCTGTGATGACTTAGACTTTGTCCTGCCACCACCTCACAGTAAAACATTGTGCAAATCACTCACATCTTTGGGTTTCGCTTTTCTTGTTTGTAAAATTAGAGGATGGATGAAGAATCATACCTAAGATCTCTTCCAGATACAATGTTATGTGGTGATTCCCTCTCTCTGGCTACCGATGCTCTGGTCTTACAAGTTTCTAAAACAAGAGTGAATAGCTGGAGCTTTCAGGTATGGCAATGGGAATAACTGGGTTTAATGAGCACGGTAGAGAGCTGAATGAGTATATTTATTAGGTTTACAAACTGAATGGAAACAAATAAGATAAACATGGGAAAGAATAGCCTCTCTCCAAGGCAATGTATGAATACAAAGGACATGCTTTCTAGCAACACTAGTTCCATTTTTATTTCCACCTTGGCATACACTGTAATTTCAGATCATCAACTTGGAAGGATTCCAGGACAACTTTCAAGGAATAGCAAATTTACCTGATCAGAGAGCAAGAATATTTTTCTGGGGACTATGGATAAATACTGGCTGAATTACTTGGCAGAAGCTTCCAATGCAGGTGGTTGAAAATGTGCCTGTCTCCAAAGAGATAGGAAGGAGGGAGGAAAGGAGGGAGTGAACAGAGTTCCAGAAACCAAAGTCATTGGTTTATGCTATTTAACTGGGTGGAATGAACCAATCTCAAATTATATCAAATTACTTAAAGTTTTATAAATTATTTGTAGGAGAAATGATATAGAAACTAACACAGTTCTTAATTTGCCACCAAATTCATGACAGGAATCAAAAGGTGCTAAATATCCCTCCCTTTTGATGTCTTTTCTCTTTCCTCCACCCCTCATAGCTTTCATGTGGGATCTTGGGAATATGAGAAGAAAGGAAATACACTCTTCTTCTCTTTTCTCTTTTCTTCTGCTGTCGTTCTCACTGCTCATTCCTGCTTCTCCCTCGGACCATTGCAAAGGGATCCTAACAGGTGTGGCAGCCTCTGTTTTCTCTCCACTTCCTATCTGTCTTTTAACTTACCATCGCGCTGCTTTTCCTTCAACACGCTGATCTTGCTCCTCTACAGCGAACTTTGCAGCTGCTCTTCCTTCAGCTGGGACCCCCACATCCCTGCCCTGCCTGCGCCCATGTCCCCTGGGCTCTTCTTCTCTCTCAGGTCCCAGGTCAAAGGTCCTATCCCCAGAGAGACCCTCCTTGGCAGCCCAGGAAATGCATTTTCCTGGAACATTCTCCTCTTCTTTTCAAGTGCTGCTCAACTGCCTCCTCTAAGTAGACCTTCTTAGTCCACGCCCCTGTCCTTTTTGTCTTTAAACTCCTAGGGTACTTTTGTTCTAATTCCTGTATGTCCCTTTAAAGAGAATAGCTCTCTGTGCATCCGTTTTAGGATTCTCTTACTGACTGGCAACAGCCTGAAGACGTGGCCCTGCCTCCCTTTGCCTTCCATGACCTGTGCTATATTTATTTAATAATAACAGAATGCTTTTAGATCTACACAAATGAAGATGTGGTACTTTTATTTCTAAAACAAATTTTAAAATAAAAAAAGAAAAGAATAAAGAAAAATTTGAAAAAGTTTAACCCACAAAATGAAAAAAATGAAGCTTAATCATAACAGCACCTTTTTTGAGTGTTTACTATGTAGCAAAAACCATTCTAAGTGTTTTAAATTCATTTCAATTCACCAGCACCCTGTAAGATAATATTACATACCTACTGTATGTAATACATACCTACTGTATGTAATACATACCTACTGTATGTAATACATACCTACTGTATCTATGTTTTCTGTGTCTAGGAAAACAAATGTTTTGAGCAGTTATTTCCTTTTCCTGAAGGTCAATGAACAAGAAATGGGGCCAATAGAGTAGCAACTATCTGGCTCTAACGTTCATGCTTTTAAACATTATCATGATATGTTTAGCCTATTTCAGAGCATAAATTATTTTAAGTACCTATTTACTATTACTGTTACTTACTGAATTCAACTTTCGGAGTCCTATCATGAGTGAGACACCATGCTTAGGGGTAGGGAATAAAGGGATACAGAAGACAGAGTCTTTGCTCTCTCCCATAAACCACAGGGGGAAAAAGAGTGGTGAAGTGGCTACACTGCAGTGTGTCGGGTCCCCTGTGGCGGTGTGCCAAATGCCAGGCGGGTACACAGAGAAGCCGCACCTCAGCCTATCCACATCTGGAAATGTGCTGTGAGGAAGGTTCCCTTTCACCCAAATCTCACCAAAATGGGAAAGGGAGAGACAGAGCTAGGAATGGATTGATAGATATTAATAAATAGATAGATAGAGAACAACGGTAGTTCAGAAAACGGAAAAGCTACCAACTGAGATACGTATGAGTCTATATATTGAGAGATATTGTATAAATTAACACTGGAGATGTATGTGGGAGGCCAAATAATGCAGTGCCTGGTGGAATACATCCAGAAACATGGATTGATGGTGGATGGATGGAGGGATGGATAGATAGATGGTTGGGAGAATGGAGGGATGGATGGATGAATAGATGGGTGAGTGGGTAGGTAAATAGGTATGATGGTGGGTGGGTAAATGAACGAATGGATATTTTGGTTATGTATTAATTCATTTATTATTGGTGTGTTTGTGGGGATAGACAATCTTGGACTAAAGATCAGTATGTCTGAGTTCTATTTGCAACTCTAACACTAAATTCCTGATCTTGATCAAATCCCTCAATCCTGCAGTCCCCAACCCCTGGGCCGTGGACTAGTACCAGTCTGTGGTCTGTTAGGGACTGGGCCACAGAGGTCCACTGCCCAGCCCCATCCCCCATCCGTGGAAAAATTGTCTTCCATGAAACTTAGGAACCAGGGCCTGCATAGCAGGAGGTGAGCAGCAGGTGAACAAGCAAAGCTTCGTCTGTATTTATAGCAGCTCCCCATTGCTCACATCACCGCCTGAGCTCTGCTCCCCCCAACCCCCACCCCCAACCCCATTCATGGAAAAATTGTCTTCAATGAAATCTGTCCCCGGTGCCCAAAATGTTGGGGACCACTGCCTTAACCTCTCTGTGTATCAGATCATTGACAAAATGTGGAAATTACCATCTGCTTATCTTACAAGTTGGTTGTGAATATTGAGTGTGAAACTAAAGATGTATATGAAAATGCTTTGAAAAATGAAAATGTCTCTCAAAAAGAAGGGATTGATGATGATATAGCATCTCCATACAGCTGATCTTAATCACAAACGCAGTATCTGTTTGCCAGGAGCATTCTGGTGATACTGTACGGCCTCAGTGGGCACAGAGTCCTGGAACCCTGGCACAAAAATGAACAAGACAGTGACACCTGTAGGAATTTGAGCTGGCCACTATTCTTCTAGTTCCCAGAGGCTCTTTGAAGATAGGCTTGAATATGCCTAGACCCCAATTGGGGGTTACTAGGATTCTCCATAAACTGGATATTAACGACACCTTCTAGTCAAGGCATGTGTCTCTCTGTATTGGATGGAGCCTCAGACTCCCTGATCCCGGCCCTGATTTGGGCTTGTCGGACAGGCCTCCGCCTGCCCAGCTCTCTGCACTGGCCCCGGCCAGCTCTGACCACTCCTACACCAGCCCAGCTCTCCTGGGGAGGGACAAGCAGTGGCTCTCACCCACCACTCTTTACCTGACCACACTCAGTCTGACTCCCTGAATCTGATCACGTGGCATCCGGCACAGGCTTCCTTTATTGATGCTGAGCCCCCTGCTCAGAGGTCCTGGCCACATCTGAGTCCTTGACTCCGGCTTCATCAGGGCAGATTTATTCTGCCTCCCCAGGCAGTGGGTGTCAAGGGTGACTTCTAAACTTGTAATAAATGAGGACATCTCATAACTCAGATTCCTCCTCTTTTCAGAGAGACTCAGGTTTCTTTAAACATGATCATACGATAAGCAGCCTCAAAGCAAAATCAGATCTGAAAAGCTGATAAAACTCCACCCCAGTTCATGGTCAGATAAAGGGAGAAGGGCTCCCTCCTTAGGCAGCACATAAAGGGCTGTTTTGCTGTTGATCAGAAAGCGCTACGCAATTCTAAAACTTCCCAGTGATTAATTAGTCATCGTTTCATCCATAGCTCTTAAACCAGCGGAGCCCTTATAGCGCCCTGGCTACTGCTTGGTGAAATAGAGCCCGTGACATTTATGACAAGCATTAACAGTAATTTACCCCTCATTAATCAGAACAGTCAGCTACAGTACTTTTCAATCATGCATAGTACTTACTTTACTAGTTGGCTGGAATATTTTATTCATCCATTAGCCTCAGAGGCTCTGCAAACAGCTTGTAAATTTAGACAGAGCCCTGCATCCTGAACAGCGTAGCGCCCTTTTTATGGCTAATTTATGGCCCGTGTTTACATTTGTGCCAGGACTCAGGCTTTCCCACTGATCAAGGTTTGAAATATGTGGCCATAAACTCTATTTCCGTATTGGTCCGGAAGATGAGAAGGAACGTATCGTGTTTCCCCAGCACCGCCCTTCGTGGAGCTTTTATTCACAGCGAGCTGTTGGTGTTCTTGTCTAAAAGGACTAACCTTGCTGGAATCAGTCATTCAATTTAATATGCTACATGAAGTCTTTCTCTGTGAGTTTATTTGTTAATTGGATCCCTAGTTAAGTAATAAAAAGGGCATTTGTGAAGAAGTTGAAGGTATCTTTAACTCTCTATCATCATTTATGCACAGAAATTCATTTTCTTTACAGATTCATGTTCTCATGTGTATATCCTTATGGACTTATCTGACTTAAAAAATCAAACATCCAAAATTTTAAAATCTATATAGAGAGCAGTAGGTATAAAATTATTGAGAAAATACTTAGTCTGGTTTTATAGAGGAGAGTGTGATATTGGTTCTGGAACTTGTGCCTAACAATCTTGCATTTATTATAATATCACCATCTTATATTCTGATACATGCAGAAGTGTTCATTTACTATAATTTATATTTTATATTTTATAGAATTTTAAATTGCCCCGGGTCCCCACCTGTCACTCTAATTTAATGTGTATTAAATTCTATTTCAGTACAATCCCATGTGGTAAAGCCAAAATGCAAACTAAAATGATTTAGTGCAGTTCTGTTGCTCTCCTGGTTGACTCATTTTTCTACACAGAATTTAAATCAGGGTAGAGCCTTGCAGCCAAGAAAATTCCAAAAGTGATTGAAGATACGTTATATGACCTGTACTAACTAAAGAAAAATTAAGAAAGTCCTTTTTATTTAACAATGCTGTTTGTAGGTTTTATTTGCAACAGCATTATGTACTAGTTTTAGTAAAATGGCTCTGGGAAGTGGAGGACTTGTGTTTTTTTTTTTTTTTATCTAATAAAGAACGTGAGGTGTACTGGAGATTAGTGGCATACAATGCATTACCTAATATGTAGGGGGAAATTACACACTATATTTTCCTCTAGGAGTTTCAAAATTCACATTAATATATGAAGCTTAGCAGGTGTTTGTCAACGAACTTTATCTTTCTCTTTTAAAAATTTTTTTTTATTTCAGCATATTATGGGGGTACAAATGTTTAGGTTACATATATTGCCTTTGCCCCACCTGAGTCAGAGCTTCAAGCGTGTCCATCCCCCATACGGTCCGCACTGCACCCATTAGTTGTGTATATACCCATCTCCTCCTCCTCCTTCCCATCTGCCCAATACCCAATGAATGTTACTACTATAGGTGCACTTAAGTGTTGATCAGTTAATACCAGTTTGATGGTGAGTACATGTGGTGCTTGTTTTTCCATTCTTGTGATACTTTACTTAGTAGAATGGGCTCCAGCTCTATCCAGGATAATAAAAGATGTGCTAGATCACTCTTCCTTTTTTTTTTTTTCTTCCTCCTTCCCTCCGCCCCTCCTTTTCTCCATCCTTTCTTTTTTGCTAATGTTCTTTCACTTTTATATTCATTTTTTTTCTTTCAAGAAATTTTTAGCACTTGCATATATCACAAGGGAAAAGATTGCTTCACAGAACTTGGGAAATGTCAACTTGAGTTAAAAGATTAAGAAACATGTTTCTCCCTTCTGTATAAAAATTTTTGACCATCAGTTAACTTTACCAGCAACCTGAAAAAAGTTGGGTTGTCCATTAGGCTACAAGCAGTATTTCTCTTGGTGAAAATGACCCCTGACTGGCAAATTGCACTTGAACAATGAACACTTGATAGTACATTATAGCTTTGGGCTTTCCTGCTCATGGCAACACTTGTAACTGCAGAGACCCTGGAAGTTACCTCCATGGGATTGTTACAAAACGTGTTGGCTCTTGTGAGGCATGAGGCTTCTAAGCTGGGGAAATCTTTGCACCATGTCAATGTGACTCTGCTTTTTCACACATGAGCTGTCACCTGGAGAGCCAGAGAAAACAGATCCCCGATGGCTGAGTGGCCTGTTGTGAGGATGCTCTCACCTGTGAGCTGGGGATTCCTGTCCTGTGTCCCTCAGAGTGAACAGGTGCCAAATGTCACCCATAATAGTCTTGGGAGTCCCAAGGGTGTGTTCAACTAACAAGGCCTCGTTGGATGCTGCAGCTGGTCTAAGAACCTGAAGATCTATCCAATGTGAAAAAAATCATATTTCAACTCATAGACCAGAGAATTTTTTTTTTTTTTTTTTTTGGAGACAGAGTCTCACTCTGTTGCCCGGGCTAGAGTGAGTGCCGTGGCGTCAGCCTAGCTCACAGCAACCTCAAACTCCTGGGCTTAAGCGATCCTACTGCCTCAGCCTCCCGAGTAGCTGGGACTACAGGCATACACCACCATGCCCGGCTAATTTTTTCTCTATATATTTTAGTTGGCCAGATAATTTCTTTCTATTTTTAGTAGAGACAGGGTCTCGCTCTTGCTCAGGCTGGTCTCGAACTCCTGACCTCGAGCGATCTGCCCGCCTCCGCCTCCCAGAGTGCTAGGATTACAGGCGTGAGCCACTGCGCTCGGCTGACCAGAGAATTTTTTAAAGAAAATATTTTCCAAATCACTTTGGGATGAGGCTTTGTTAATTTTTTAGATTTTCTAACAATGTATGTCTCTGCTCTGTGATCAGCCTTGCTCTTTACAAAGATGGTAGGTAACGCTGTTTCCATGTCTCAGCTGTGTCAGTTAACCTTCAGCAGCCTTCTTCACTTTGACACACTTTTCGACTCTTTGAGCTACATCCTGCATTCATATAAATGGCCTTTAATGAATGGGTTCATTTTACGACACTGTAAGATATGCAGAGTCAGTTCTTTGACATATTCTGCTATTTTATGAGTAAATTCAACAGCTATAACATAAAAAATGAAGATTTACTTGGAATTTGTTGAAAAAATTGCCACTTGAGCTCTGTTATCACAAGTTGGAAAACAGAACTTTTTCCTAAGAAATCCAGATGGTGTGTAAAAAACCTTCAGGATAGAGATTCTCTAGGCCTGTAGGTGGGAGTAGCAGGAATTTTGAGGCCTGACCTTGAGTTACTAGTTATGACAGATTGAGTATCTCTTATCTGAAATGCTTGGAACCATAATGTTTCAGATTTTGGAGTATTTTCAGATTTTAGAATATTTGCATATAAATAATATATTTTGGGAATGGGACCCAAGACTAAACATAAAATTTGTTTGTGTTTTGTAAACATCTTATACATATAGCCCGAAGGTAATTTTACATAACATTTTTTAATAATTTTGTGCATGAAACAAAGTTTATGTGCATCAGAAAGCCAAAATGTCACTATCTCAGCCACCCCGGTGGACAATCTGTGGTTGTTTAGCACCACTATCATTCCTGGCGCTGAGTTTATATGCTACCTATAGCAACCATTTTCTTGCACTTATTCACACGCAGGTACCTAACAGTAAATAATATGTCATACCATTAATACCATGAACAAAATGTTTTCAGGATAACTAAGGAGCACAGTAGCATCACCAGATATCTATATCGGCCTTTAAACAAGAGCAACAACAAACCGTGGTAGGTTTTCAGTCTCCACCTATGAAGCTGTGTTTTTTTTAAAAGGTTGCTGTAACACTGTATTTTATTTTTTTAGGTGAGAAAAAGTATTAGAAGCAGTTAGAGACCAAGAAATAGGTCCTCTAGGGATGAGGCAGTGTCCGAGTTATGAGGACGCTCAATAAACAGTATGTTGTGCTTCTGTGTTTTGACTACGTACCACCTGCCACGTGAGGTCTGGTGTAGAATTTTCCACTTGTGGTGTCATGTCGGCACTCAAAATGTTTTGAATGTTTGGAACATTTCGGATTGCGATTTTCAGATTTAGGGATGCCCAACCCATACTATCTTGTCTCTCCAGAAAATACAGAATCTTAACCCCTTGTGGACATCTGATTTTGCTTTTTGACAAAGTAGAGATGTAATTTCAAATAGTTTTAAGACAAGAAAGTGAACATAGAGATTCAGAGAAGACATGGAGACAGGATGTGAACTTTACTAGTTCCCCTAGAGAAGGCACAAAAAATTTCATAAAAGAACACTGGGTGCAGTGAGATTGTTCTCACACCCCTAGGTGCATTACAACCTTTTGACGCCCTTATTGAAGAAAGATTTGAGTGTTCAAATGCAGAACACTGCTGAAGAAACTATCTGTAATAAGTTTCCATGCCACCCTCAGTTTTACTGTCAGAAATTTTAATCATGATATGTAATCATCATGTTGCTCCAAAATAATATTCACTTAGTTTTCCCAAAGTGTTATGGGCATTCATGAATAATCTTCCAATAGAGATTGAGTTAGATTTTGGATTCCTTGGATTTTGGACTAGTTTATGATATTCTTGTTTGTCACCTGAATTATTAAATCATGTGTATCCAAGAGCCTCAATATTTTCCCCGATTTACTAAGCTGATACTCTTTCAGTGCTCAATAATGACACCTTCCATGTGGTTCTGGTGCAAGTAAATTAATCTTACTGTTTAAACAAAACTTTCAGATTAGCTCAGGTTTTGTGCATTTGCTCTTCCAAATTAAATTTAAGTACATGACTCTTTAACTGCCTTTGACAGCACAATTTCCTAAAAAACAAGAAAAAAAGCAAAAATATATTAATGATGACATTAATAATTCTAGAATAACTGTATTTATAGCTTTTTCCAATAAGGCATATAAAATACATTTTTATCTGAAAGATCAGTTTTGGATACAATTTCAAGACATTTTGGTCCTTCCTACATCAGCTGCATCATAGTACTGAAACATAACTGTTATTCCCAAGGGTTTAACATTCTTTCAGTTTTAAACCAGTCTTTTTGCCATAAAGCTACAATACTTCTAATAAGCAGGAAGGAGTGGAGAAATAGGAACCCTTGGAATTCCAACATTAACCCGTTTTCCATATTCTCTGGAAAAGGCTCTGATTACACATTTTTGTTACTACTATTAATTATGCTGATACATCTGTGTACCAGCCACAAGTTCATTATAGTCTATATTTAGCACTGTTTCTGACTCTGTAGATGGAAAGATACTGCATAGATAAATTATTTAACAAAACAACTAAAAACCATGCCCATTTTATTCTCAGTCTGCATAACTTTCCTTTTTTGAAATATTAATTCATACATTTCAAAGTCTCCAGAAATGAAGGGGAATATACTATAATATCATTTACCAGTGTACATCAGTTTACATACCTAAACTTCCGAAAATTACTAGCAATTAAGCTTGTGTGTGTTATACTTTTAACTATGCTTCATCGTTTTAACAACCCCAGTCTTGTCCTTTTGCAATATGTTTCCTAACCATCCACTTCTGTCCTCATTCTCCAGGAAGCCATCGCCGCCTCCAACTCAACCCGACTTCGTGGTTTCTGGGAATCCCGTGGCTGTTTTCTGTTCTCCTCTGTCCTGGCCCCACGTGTTCCTCCCAGTGTCCATGCACAGCCAGTGTATTGCTGAAGCCGGTGACGGCATAAAGCATGGTTTCTCTCGGAGATCTTTATCTTTTCTACTGCTTTAGCCCTGAATGAATGGCTTTATCACTTCTTAAGGATTCATGAACTAATACATCATTCGATGGTCAAATATTTATTCAATTTTATTATGAGCTCAATACCTTGCTAAAGTTTTACAAGTATATAATAATATTTCATCTTTCTCATTTTATTTACCTTTATATCTCTGGGTGCTATTTGTTATTTTTGTATGATATTATAACTACCTAGAGTTTTATAGGTTATATACTAAAATATAGTAGTATTGACTTTACCCTCAACTCTAAGCTTTATTGCCTTCTAAATCTAAGTTTTTCTTTCTGTGTGTGCAGTCACTGCTGTTGCATCTATTCCCCTTTCTCTCTTGTTTTTTGGCCATATGCAAGCTCTCATGTTCTCTCATTTCTACCTGCAGGTGAATTTTGGTCTTTGGCCATTAATCATCTTCTGTCTCAAACTCCTAAAACACTTTTTTTTACATTGTTGTTGTTTTATAATTTGATTCCATGTCCAATTATACTCTAATTTTTTTCTATGATTCTGCTGCTATCACACTTGGAATGGAATTGTGTGCACATGTGCAAGTGCATGAGAAAGGAAACTAAAAGACAGAGTGAGATTTGGTCAGTATTAGCCATTCTTTAGAGACTCAAAATGTGTATGTCTATAGCTTAGTCAATAATAAATTATATAAGATATTATTTAACTTAATAATGTATTATTTAATTTGATAATTGTTTAGTATGAACATACTACATATATGCTAGAAACTCTATTAAGCACTGCCTGGGATGGGCATATAAATCTTATCACTATCTGGTAATAGGAATCAACTTCACTCAAGTGCAAAAGAAGTTTCCAAAGAAACCTTTATCAACCTTGATGTGCATTTTGGTATTTGATAATTATATATGTATGTGTGTTTGTGTGTACATATTATGTATAATATATATACATATAATTCTAAAATATATGTAATATAAAATTTGTCATTTTAACAATTTTAAGTGGAAAATTCAGAAACATTAATTACATTCACAATGTTATAATACATCCATCACCACTATCTAAAAGATTTTCATTATCACAAATAGAAACTTTGTACATATTAAGCAATAATTTCTACCTTTTTACTACTCTAATTATTTCATATATAATTTTTCTTATTTTCATTAGTTCTTTGTTCATGTTTTCCACTAGCTCTTTGAATATATTTAGTAAGTCTCATATCTAGGCTTCCTCGAGGATGGTTTCTGTCAATTTATTGGAACACTAAATAGAAGCAATTTATTGTGTTCCTTTGAATCTATTGTGATATTTTGTTGAAAAATGGACTTTTGAATATTATAATGCAGTAACTCTGTAAATCATATTCTCTTTTTTCCTTTGGTTTTGCTGTTTTTTTTCTGATTATTGACAGAGTAGTCCATATGTTTAATAACATTTTCAAACCATTTTTGCAAAGATTGTGTTCTTTATCATGTGTGGTCACTAAAATCTCTGTTCCCTAGCTTGTGTTCAGCTAGTTTTGACAGAGATTTCCTTGAACACCAGGAGCTCAAATGAGAAAGAGAGAAGAGAGAAAGAGAGAGAATAACACACACACAGAAACAAACAAACAAACAAGCAAAAACACGTCTCTCAATCTTTGCAGCGTGTCCCAGTACTGAGGAACTCTTGCAACACTTAGGAGTTGTGCATTGAGCCTAGTGACCCACCTGATTTGAAAGCTCAGGTTCTTCTCAGGGCTTGTCTGATCATGTGCATGGTTTTCTAAATTCCCTCCCAGATAATCTGATTTTGAATGCCCATATTTTTGCCAGAAAGTCTACCCCAATGTTTCTTTAGGGCCTTAAGTGGTCTATTGTATGTCTTCATCTAATCTTCTGCTGCAGACATATATGTTTGTGCCTGTACAGGGTTTTTGAGCAATATCTACAGCTTTTCACGCCTGAGTGAATTCTAGGGTTGGTTACACAGAGATGAGCACTTATGTCTGTCCTTCGTGTAACAAAATTGCACTTGTATCCCTTCAATTTATGCAAATAACGTATAAAAAAGTTAAGATGGGTCAATGTGCTGTAACAAATAGGCCCCCAAAGTTTGTGGTTTAATAAAAGAAAATATTTCTCATTCATATAACAGCCCAATGGTCTACATCAGCAGGTGGGTCTCTCCACATGGACATTCATGGATACAGGCTCTTTCCTGGGTCATCAAGTGGCTACTCCACTCCTGGGACAGCATTGTCCAAGAGGACTTTCTGCAGTGGTGGAAACAGCTCTCCAATATGGCGGCCACTCATCATAGATGGCACTTGAGCACTTGAAGAACAGCTAGTGTGACTGAGGAACTAAACTTTACTTTGATTTAAATTTAATTCATTTTCATGTAAGTAGCCAGCTATAGCCAGTGTTTACTGTTTTGGACAGCATGTATCCAAGGCCCTTAAATCACCTCCATGGGCAAGGATAGATTGCCATGTCCAGGCTCTAGTCAGCCAAAAAGAAGATTGCTTAGCGGGGCCATTGTGCATGTGTGGTGAGAGGTGGCACGTATCACCTCCATTCAGGTTCCAATAATGGTACTTGGCTTAACAAGTTGCAAAGGAGGCTTGGAAGTATCTTCCCTGGCTGTGCAGCTGTATCTCTACTGTAACTACTATGGACAAAGAGCAGGATGGAGCTTGGTGTGCAACTAGTAGGCTCCATCACGGTTGCTCTGGCACAGGGTCCAACCATGACATTTTTACAGAATCTTCCAGAATGATTCTAATGTTCAGTCCTAGTTGGCAACTAATAAGCCTTTGTTTATCATCTGTTAAATTGGGATAATGACACTCCATAGGGTTGTGGTAAGGAATTGCTCTAATATAAGCTCCACAGTGAACTTCTGGCTGCTATTCAATGAATTTCCGCTGTTCATTCCCCACTGTTGTTGTTACTGATTGAAGTTTCTCAAAGATAGACAGCTTGCTCTGCTATTTCCCTGTCAGACATTAAAATACAATACTTAGAGAAAAGAAATCACATATTTTCTAGATGTTATCTTATTCAAAAATTTCTTTCTTGTATTCTGATCTATTTTTACTTTACTCTCAATTAAAACAAAACAAAAGAAAAGAAGAAACAGAGAATTCTACGGTATCTAAATATTGAGAAGGAAAAACTCAAAATCTCTGGTCCCTGGGAATAACTACATAAGGAAAAAATGTTGCTTTAAGGGATACATTGTCCTAAATGAGGAGATTGACATTAACTGATAATCAGACTGCAGGATGATGGTGCTATATCTAATGTCTGTGCAAAGGACTGTAGGTGGATGGGGCTGGGGGAGAAAACATCACTTTTCTGGGTTGCTTGACTTTACGAAGGAGGTGACATTTGAGTTGGATCCAGATTGATGAAAAGTTTTGCAAGCCAGAGAAATGGGAAAGACCTTTGAATTCCTGCAGCTCTCAGCAGAGTAGCATGCTCTTCTTATAGCAGATGCTTAAAACTGTCTCTTGATAATTAGTGAAGGCATTGAAAAATATCATACATAACAAGCTATTTAACAACCTAGGCTGCTAGAACACTATGTGATCCCTAGTCAGACTCCCAGAAAAAAAACCTCTGTGACACTAGCAAAGCCCTATTTTGGCACTTCTGAATATTCCCTCTCAGCATTTTCTAAATATGTCTGCCTCCGTTTGGATGCTGAAAGAATGTCACCTCTCAGCCGAATGAATGCACTGCTGGATAGAGAAGCAGACACCTAGCTCACAGCTCTAGACTGGCAACGGTGAGCAACAAAGGGGAGAATAGAATGCCAGAATCAAATAGAATGTCATTAAAGGCTCTGCCTTAGACCCCGACTTATTTTCCATGAGCCAAATAACTCAGTAAAGTTGAGTGATGGTTTCTAGCAGCCCGATGCAGTAACAGCTAGGTGAGGCTCTACCACAGAAATAAGCTCAATAAAACTTACATAAGCTGATTTTCTTCAAAACTAGAGGTTTTTTCCTTTTCATTTTCCCTCATTAGCTACTTAAACAAAATCCAAGAATTGGTTTTATTGACCTTTATTTTCCAAAATATCTCTTTTTGGCAAAAGGAATATTAGAACCTCTAGCTTTTGTTGTATTGAGTCTTTAGTTTAGTTTTGATTTTGTTTTTAATCTTTTAAGTTTATATTTTCCCACCCTGGAGATATAATATACCCTTAATCATCATCTTAACAATTTTCTATTAAACACATACACACGCAGTGAATGTATACAATATATGTGTCTACACTATTTATAGTTTATATAGTACCTAATTATTACAACTATAGTTTTAATAAGACATGCCTACATTTCAGCTTTAAGCTAACAAATAGAGTGTTCATTTCTCTTCAAGTGTTATTCAAAGTTGAAATTATCATTTGGCCTTATAATTGAGAGTAACAAAATATTATTATTACATTTCATCAAGGTTAGTGTGAGCATACTGATAATTTCCTTTCCAATAGAGTGACAAGTAGTTTGGGCGCTGATCTTTTTCTTTTATTTTTTTGCCCCTAGGATCATCAGATCAGAAATCAGACTGCCTAGATTTGATTCAGACTCTACCACTAGATTTAGGGCTTTGGACAATTTCCTTAGTCATTTTGTCTATAAAGTAGAGACAACTATTATAGGGGTTTTGTGGGGATTAAAATTGACTAATGAAAACATAATATTTAATATAGTCCCTGACATCTAGTAAGCACTTAATTAATGTCAGCTGTTATTTTCTTGCTATAATGTTAGATAGACTTAAGTTCTTATCACTATAATCTAGGGAGGTGGGTTGTTCAGTGAGGATAGATTATCATAACCCATTATGACTACTACTTATGGCACTCTCTGTTTTCAGTGACTCAAACCAATACACACGTGCTCTAAAATAAGCTTTCTAGCCTATATCATTAAAGGCATGTGCTGGTTAACTTTATGTCAACTTGGCTAGCCTGTGGTGCCTAGTTGTTTTGTCATATATCCGTTTAGATGTTCTATGAAGAAATGTTTTGAATGTGATTACATTTAAACCAGTAGAGTTTGAGTAAAGCAGATTACCCCCAATAACATGTGTTCACATCATCAAATCACTTGAAGGCCTTAAGAGCAAAGATTGAGGTTTCCCAAAGAAGAAACGATTCTGTCCCAAGCCTGCACCCCTGCCTGAGTTTCCAGTCCGTCTGGCCTGCCCTGTGGATTTCAGACTCGAGACTGCAATGTCAATTCTCACCTGGATTTCCAGCCTGCCATCCTGCCTTGCAGATTTTGGACTTGCCAGCCCCTCAAATCATATAAGCCAATTCCTTAAAATCTCTCTTTCTCTTTTTCCATATTTATATTTATATTCTATTGGTTCTGGGTTTCTGGAGAACTGTGACTAGTACAGGTTTTGATACTGAAAGTAATTCTAGGATAGTAGAAACTTGAAGTGAGTTCTCTGATTTGGTCTGGGTTTCTGGAGTGTGATTAGCTTTAAAGGCACTAATAACTGTTTCCAGTAGTAAAAATAGCATTGCTATTTCATAGCAGCATGTGGCTGTAGAGATATGCAAAATATCACCATTGGACACTCCTAATCCAATACTTAAAAGAAACAAGGTTCTCGGTGACCATGTATTTGGTACATTAGAGCATTCTTATCAAACTAACAAACATAATAAAATCGGCTGGTTATTCCTAAATGTTTCTAGACAAAGTGGAGAAAGAAAAGGATTAGCTCAGGGATACAAATTTCCAGATCAAGAGCTGCATAAATGACCTGAAAGTGTCTATGTTTACCCTGGAAGAAACTTTGATATCCTGTAGCTACAGAGCTGAAATTGCTGAAAACCAAACCAGAGTCTCATCTGTAGGTGTTTGACCTACAACACTAGTTGAATTTTCCAACCTCATAGCGTATCAGCTTTAAAGGGAGGGCTTTGATTTGGAAGAAATGGGATCCTGAAGTTTGGAATGGGGCCATATGGGACGATACTAGTTAAGCTGAGGACATTGAATTGCTAAATTCTGCTGAAACTTTTTTCCCAGTAGAAGTAGCCTTCCCCCTTGTCTGAGGAGGATAGCGCTGCCTTACCTGAGGAAGCTGCAATGGTTTCCCCTGAGGTAGCTGCCTAGCCAGATGCTGCTGATTCTCCTCAGAACCCACCTCCACCACCCCTCTGTGCTTCTAGACTTATAACTAGACTCAAATCCAAGCAGGCCCCCAAAGGTGAGGTACAAAGGATGACCCATGAGGAGGTATGCTACCTCCAAAAGAATTACATCATTTTTCCAACTTACACAGACATGAATCCAGAGAATATATGCGAGCATGGATATGAGGTTGTGGGATAATGGTGGCAGGAACATAAATTTGGGTCAAACCAAATTTATGGATATGAGCCCACAAGCAGAGATTCTAGGTTTAATGTTGTAACTCAAGGGGCTAAAAAGGGCTCTGACATTTTGTTCGGTTAGTGGGCTGAAACATGGACAGAAAGGTGGTCCACACTAAATGAAGTTGAGTGCTGGAACTGCCATGGTGTACAGTAGAGTGAGATATCCCTAGGCTTATGGAGTTCACCATGTTAGAGAGGATTTTTTGTGTAAAAGCTGCTCACCGCTCCCCACCCTTGAAGAGGCCACAGGACACACTTTTGTCAGGACTGTAAGAGATGCCCTTGGGATAGGAGCCTCAGCAACTTAAAGAGCTCTGTGGTTCTTCTCTGATCTCTTTGGTTCTGTTTTTCCGTAGAACCTTAAATAATACGTGCATTTAAATTTTAGTCCTAATGACAATGAATTCAAGAGAAAAGATCTGGAAACAAAGATTTGGTTTTGGGGCCCAACTTTGCCACTTGCTTGTGACCCTTGATCAGTCCTCCTCACTATGCCTCAGTGCTCTCATCTGCATATTGGGGACGAACACGTATGGCTGGCATGACTGTTGGCATGGATCAAACAGAAAGGATATGCCAAGTAACCTGAGACATGTTCTAAACGGATGAGGTTAAGTTCAGGAAAACTACCTGTTTCATTTTACTTGAATATTTATATCTAATTTTCATTTCATGATGTTCATTTTGGGCCACTGCAATGGGTTTTTGAGGCACTTCATAGGTTTATAATTCAATAACTGTACGTTGGGAGATTGCTTGAATAAATGGAGCCATGGCCTAGGCCAGCACCATACAACAGAAATGCAATACGGGCCATGTTAAAAAAGTGAAAAGAAACAGGTGAAATTAATTGTAACAATATAGTTTATTTAACCCAATATATCCAAAACATTATCATTTCGAAGTTAATAATATAAAAATGAATTAATGAGATACTTTACATCCGTTTTTTTTTCCATATAATGTCCTCAAAATCCAGCGTGTATTTTATATTTACCGAAGATCTTAATTTGGACCATTTCAAATACTCAAAAGCCACAAGTGATATAGGCTATTCCATGAGGCAAGTTCCAGTGCTCCTTACTTTGCACCAAGTGCAGACCACCTGCCATTTATGCAGAATAAGGCTTGGGTGTGTTTCAAAATCCCATGTAAAATTACTAATCATCCTACCACAAAGGGCAAGAGAGGACTGGGGGAATCATATTCAAATATTATTGCTGCTTTTATCACTTCTGAGTTAGAAGGAAAGAGGCACGTTTTCCTCCCTTTCTTTCTTCCCCTAAATTACATATTGGACTTATCAATCCTCTATATCACTTGCCTAAATAATTGTGTCACTCCTTTTAAAAAATCCTGCAATTACTATGAAATAGTCGATTAAACTGTAATTTGATTTTAGATTTAACATGCAGCCTAGAGAATAATTCTTGTGTAATGGTCCCATTTTCTGGTCATATGCTTTCATTTACAAAGAACAGCTATGCAATATCTGTGCCATCACACATAAGTGACTCTAATCGCTGTTGATGGGGATGCTGAAGTTCATCAAAGGGAAAAGTAATTTTTGCATGTTCCATTTTAGCAAAAACTGCTTCTGGAGAATGAGACAATATTAGGACAATGCAGGGATTATAACAAGAACTTTCCCCCAGGCCTTGATAAGGGAAGCCAGGTAGCTGGAAGTGTCCTCACTTTGTTCTTGAGCTTTCTTAAAGAACTCAAGGCCATATTCAAAGGAAATCCAAGCATAGCATTTATTTAGCTTTATTCATACAGGTGATCTGGGACTAAGGTGGCCAGAGTAGTAAATACAAGCTAAGTCCAGGACTTAGCTAAAAAGAACCAAAGGGAAACTAGCCATTTTCTAATTCACTGGTTTACTTAGCAAGTGTTTTGACCAACATTTACTATGTGTAAGCCAGCATTCTACAAAGGGAAAGTAGAAGTTAGAACACTCTGATGTAATACCATTGTTCATGGAACTTAAATCACTTAAGGTTAAAAAGAATTGACACAGATAACTGCAGTGCAAAGCAATGCAAGGAATGTGTTAATAAGAACTAGGTTGTTCAGAGGAAGGAGAAATCACTGCTAAAGTAATCAGAGGTGCCTTCAAAAAGGAGGGGACATGGGGAATGGGTTAAGAGGGGCAAAAATTGGAAAACAGACATTTTACTTCGGTTTGACTATAGGGCTTACTCAGAAGAGTAGGTTTATAAATGAATGAAAAGATAGAGTGGGTGGCTGATTACCAGGATAGGAGGTTTGAGTCTGATTTGGCAGACTAAGGGAGAATATGATTCAAGGCAGGTATGTTGCTTTGGAAGGTTTGTTTTGTGCTACGATCAAAAGAGTGATTTAGGAAAATTTTACCTAATAGTTTCATCCATAATGAAGGATACTATTGGCAACAAGGTTAGTAAGAGTTTACTGCAATGAGCCAAGAATAAAAAATTAGTAGTGGTGGGAAGAGAAGAAACAAAGGCCCGTGAGGAGGGTTCAAAGGATGACGTGACCACTTGTCTGGACGTGATGTCTGGACGTGATGCCACCTGGCCTGAGGAAAGGTGACGGAAGTTTCAACCCAGAAGACTGAAATGCCACTAATAGAAATAACAAAGTTCTTTGAATCATTTGAGTTTGATGAAATCAATCATATAGAGTCATCCCTCGGTATCCATGGGGGGATGGATTCCAGGACCCCCATAGATATCAAAATCCAAAGATAACTCAAGTCCCTGATATAAAATGGTGTAGCATTTGTGTAATAACCTGCCCATATCATCCTTCACACCTTAAATCATCTCTAAATTACTTACAATACCTAATACAATCTAGATGCTATATAATTAGTTGCTATACTGCATTGTTTAGGGAATAATGACAAGAAAAAAGAGTCTATACGTGTTCAGAACAAGCCCAACCATTAATTTTTTTATTGTTTTGGAAATAATTCAACCAACTATGAATGTGGACCCCACAGATACAGAGGGCCCACCATATACTGAACTTAGAGTGCTTAAAACTACTTTGAGGGAAAGCTGTTAGGTTGAAAAACAGTTCCCCTAAAAGATATCCATACCCTAACCCCTGGAATCTGTGAATGTTACCTCATGTGGCAAAAAAGAGGGAAAAAATAGGTTTGCAGATGTGATTAAGTTAAAGATCTTGAGATAGGGATCTTATGCTGAATGATCAAGGTGAGTCCTCTTGTGTCCTTACAAGACGGAGGTGGAGTGAGCTGGGACACACACAGAAGAGAGAAGGCAGTGGTGAGACCCCTCAGCAGGGAGAGTTAAGGACCCACAGTGCTGGCGTGAAGGTGACCATGAGCCCAGAATACAGGCAGCCGCCAGACCCTGGAAAAGGCAAGCAATGCTGCTCTTGATGCCGGAAAAGGCAAAGCAAGAAATTCCACCCCAGTGTCTCCAGAAGGAAGCTTGGCCCAGTGAAACCGGTATCAGGCTTCTGGACTCCAGAACTGCAAGAAAATAAATTTGCCATTTTTTTAAAAAAGCCACCAAGTTGGTGGTAATTTTTATAGCAGCCCTAGGAAACTAACACAAGAAAGCATTTCCTAGAATGTTGGAGATGTGGGGCTGGGGCAGAGAAGACAGGCTGAGGCCCGAGAAGCAATGGAAGATGGGTTAGGAGGAGCCGGGAGGGTGGTGTGCAGGAATGAAAGAGAAGAGAGGAGGGAAGGGAGAGAGCTTTACGTTGTCCACATTGGGGCCCACAGAAGGGAAAAGAGGGCCCAGCAAAGGAGACAGGAAGTAGTTGTTGGAGAAGTAAGAGGAAAGCCAAGATAGGTGAGATTTGCATGAAGGATGAGATCATCAAGGTTTAAAAACAAGACAAGACAAAACAAAGGAAAAAAAAACTTTTAAGAATTTCAGAGGCAGAGAATGGAGCAGGGTATATTCTTAGAGAGAATTAACACATTACCCAACTGAAGAGCTAAGATTAAAGACAGCATCTCTGTTGTTGGAAAATAAGAATCGATACACAATCACTACGGTCTGGGATATTTCAGAAAATTCCTCAAAGAACTATAGCACACTCTGTTCTTTTTAGCTGTCAAATAGCAAGACTTTTGATACCAACACCAGCAAAAGAAAAGAAACTTTTAAAACTCAAAGTGAATTTTTAAGAAAAATTTTTGCTATCTGGGTAATCGATCAATTTTTAGTGAATCTGAGCTCACCTTTAGAGTTTTCAAAAAAGTAGAATTTGGCAAGTGAGATAGATTGAATATGCCTAAATGGTTTTCCTCATTTCTGACTGTTCCAGGTTAAATTTTTTACATTATTTTTGGGACATGTAATAGTCAACTTTACATTTAGTTGGAGGTGATTCCAAAACATTATTTATATGCCATTTTCTTTAAACAGGAAATTGGGGGATTTTCATCCATGGAAATATTACTATGAATGATGACTGGGTTACCCAGGCCAGCACACCCAAAACTCAGAATGCATATCGTAAGGAGAAAGAATATAGATATTATCCCAAAGCTGTGTTCCTATGAGCCCTGAGCCCCAAGCTTAAATATCTCTTGTTGCTTGAGGAAAATTCCATACCATCTGAGCTCTAAGCCCTGTCTGCCTCTAGACCCCAGAGGACAAAGGAGCTGATTCAGAGCCATGCAGAATGCCTGCTGCAAAGGTAGAGTTCTAAAAGACAGAATCTCGTAAAAGCCAGTGCAGCAAATACCTGGTGACTCCCGGGGGCTCTGGCTGCAGTAATTTCTTGGATAACCAGGGGCTGGCTGCAGGGCAACAGGGCAGCCGAGGGGAACAAACAGGCAGTGAACAGCGGGCATGGCGTTCCCAATCCGGGGTAGATATGAAGTGCCGTTGGCATTTTCCTTCAGAAGAATTCCTGTGCCACCTGTCTGCAAGCTCAGACTGAGATCTTGGCTCAGATATAGTCTAAGAAGGGGAACAAAGGGGAAAAAAACAAGGGATTCTATTGCACACAGTAACATCTGTCTCTACGGAAGAACCCAGGATGCTGGCGAGGTGGTGCTGTGCACGTGAGAGGGAGATGGCTGGGCTGCTGGTTCTCTGTTGGTTTCCCCTCCATCCATTCTTGGCTCTGCTCTCCCTGCTCTGCGCCTGGGGAGGCTGAGCCTGTCCCCCACCCTCCCTGTATCACTTAGGCCGTCTTGCCAGTTGGCCCCTGGAAAGCACAGGGAGGGGAAACGTGGGCAGCAGAAGGGGTGGGGGTTTCTTCCCCCACGATGCTCTCGGGGTGGATTCAGCTGCCAGGAGCTCCGCCCTTCCTTGACCACAGCCCCTGCCAGGCACCCGCACTCTGGGCTCCAGCCTGCACTGGCTGTTGTGACACAATCCTCTCCTCCTGGGCTACAGCTTCCCTTGTTTCTTCCTGTACCTACCCACACTTCCGTAATTAGTGGTTTTATTAGCTTTTCTTCATTGCAGGCGTCTAGGACAAATTCCACCTCCTGCTGGGCACCAGCAGGGAACCTGGAAACCCTGATGGTTCAAAGGGTACTGCTCATAGTTCCCGTCCTCAAGCAGCCGGTCAAAGAGAACTCTGACACTGCCCCACAGTGATCCACCCCCCAGACTACTGAATGGAGAATATTCTTCCATGCTCAACATGAGTTACCCTGAGCTATGTAGTGAAGGAATAAAGAGAAAGGGCGAGAAGAAAAGTGCTGGCTTGGAGTCCAATTTGCAAAGCAAAATACTTTGGAATACTTTTCAGGGTGTGGTAGGAGTGGGTGGGCAAAAAAAGGAGTTTTTAAGACTTGCTATTTTTAGAAAACCACACATGGGTCTTCACTTATTTGGTCTGTTGTTCTGTTTCTTTTTGATTCAAGATTAAATTACATGGGTTCTGGATATACAAGGGTTTCATTTTCGGATGACATCTTTCTCCCTCTATAGAAGCAAAGCTTTTTCTGAATAAAATTAGGTTTCTCAAAGCCCCTCCCCCATCAACTCTCTATCCCACAGTCCCAAAGAAAAGATTCTCCACTTATTGCAGCTGTAGCAACTTACATGTCCTTATCATAACCCTTTCCAAATGAAGTAGATGATGGCACAGCAGATCTGCTGTTTTCCAGTGTAGTTTATGGGCTTTAAATGCCAAGCTTGCAGTACCTATTTAGCAGGGATGCCATGACATTTAGCTGACAAAAGCTGAAGAAATTCACATCATTAGTCATCTCTTCCAGCATCACCTTGGGTTTAATTTCAGGGTCATCCATCACTCAATGCTTTTTTCCTTTCTCAATTTTTGACGTCCATCAGAAAGCATCTTATTCATTCACTCTCCTAGGCAGTTATTTCCTAAGCATTCACCATTACGGCCTCATTCTTCAAGAATTCTGGATGGCATCCTATAATTATGAACATCTGACGACCAAGTATTTTTTGCTATTGCTTAATATCTTTTTGGCCTTTTTTTTTTTTTTTAAAAAAAAACAACTTGTACTTCTCCTACTGCCATTCAACTTATGTTCCAAGCACAACTTTGGAGCTAAAAATAGCGATAAAGCTCATCTACTAACCCACCCATCTACCTTCTCAGCTAGCATTGGAAAAGCCGAGAGTCAGACTAGTTAAATGACTTCCCTAAAATAAAACAGCTAATTATTGAAAATCCACTGCTAGAACCTACTCTTTCTATGTCTCTGGCCATGATAAAGTCACTTTTCTGGTATAGGACTTTTTTTCCTTTCTTTCAGAGTTTGATTTATTATACCCATATTTATTCCTTTAACAGAACAAACAGCAACAAGACAAAATCTAGACAATAAACCTCTGAGAGTTTGTTTTGTATTCAGAACACATACTTTGATCTTTTCATTTCCTATGAACTGTATTTAGAGTAAAAAGTAAACAGGTTGCCACACTTTGTCTCACCCATCTCAAATAGAAGTCAGAGATCAAGTAAGTGATGGATTTTGGAACCAGAACAGACAGGACGTCTTAAATGTGTACTTAAATGTGTACTGAGAATTCTGGTAAACAAGTCGGTCTGTAGAAATTTATTGTGTAGCTATAAGAAGGGTAGCTCAGTGCAGTACGTGGAGAACTCTGTATTGGTGATAAAGACAGCAGAAGTTTGTGGCAGTTCCTATCTTCCAGGAGATTAGAGTCTAAGCAACAACAAAAATGTTTGTTATACTAATTTTATAGCCAAAAGAGCAAAAAAGCACACACACATGCACACACACACAACCTAAAGGGTGTAATAAATGTAAATAAATATCTGTGAGAAATAAGAATATACTTCTTAAAGAAAGTAAGCTATTCTGTTTAAATGATATCATAAAGAGAGATTCAAGGAACACGAAGATAAAATATTTAAGATATCTAGCTGTGGATATATGACAGATATTTAGATAGAGACATAAATACAGACCCATAACCATTGCCATCTTCTGCAATTCGCCCTGCCTAGTCAGAGCATCCTGCCCCAGGTCCTGATCTCTGTGTTTTGATCTTGGCTGGAGGTGACCAAACCCTAACTTCCAAATGCCTACCTGGATGTGTTCAAAAATATCTTAGTGAATAATGAAAATAGACATTGAATAGGCTTTTGTCAAGACAATTACTCATCATTACACTACTGTCTGAGGGTAATTCTACCAAAAAGACAGGTAGTGGCAGGAACTCCAAAGGACCACACCTTGATACTAATCCCACTCATTTTTTTTGGTCTCCTGCTCAATCCTTACAAACTGCCCATCTGCAAGGCTACCTCTATGCTGTACTTGTAATGTAATTTCTTCTAGTCCCTCAGCATCCACCCCACTGGATCCTGGAAGGCTCACTGCGTGGTCACATCCCTGGGCAACTTGCCTTCCAGTTGCTACTGTGTTCAATGATGGAAAGTCTGCAGAAGATCAGAGGGAAGAAGAGTGAGGCTAGGATCAATGTTTCCCTGGGTCCCTCCCCACAGGGCTGCCTTGGCTGATAAGTCCTTTGATGAAGGTGATTGTCTCTCAAGATGACCCTCTTTACAATCTTCACACACTTTCTCCATAGACTTCCTGGTAACTGCCCCCTGCTGTCAGCCTTTGAGACTAAGAGTGGTTACATTTCCTCACATACTAGCTTCAAGAGCCTGCACTATCTCTTGAGATATACATACAAATAGTGCCTTATTAAAGCTACCTCAAAGTATCCTAATTTGAGTATTTCACCTATATCCTGCCAGGCCCCTGACTAATAAGCTTCTCTTAAACTATGGTAGTCCCCAGGCAAAATGTCATTGTTTCCCTTATTTTGAAGCTTTGACAAATTCTCAGGAAGTTTAGAGAACATCTTTATGCCAATCGCTTTAGGTGAAAGTCTCTGAATTATTTCTGTTCTGGTTCTCCTGGGGGAGAAATGACTCTGAAGATGATCACTATTGAGACCACTCTAGTACACTGTCAACTGGACATTTAAGGGCGGGAGAGTGGTGACCCAATTTTAGAAAGTTCTAAATCTTGTGCTAAAATGGTGAGTGAGTAGATAAAGACTAACAAACATTAAGACTATGTTTCTGTTTTCTTTAAAGCCTTTAGTTGGTTCAGAAGTCTCAAGGCAAGTCTTTAGAAATCACTCCATTATTAAGTCAATAGGACTATCTGGTTGACAAACTTGTAGTGACATTTTGAGTAATGAAAAACCTGTAAAAGCTGACTGGGCCATCTCTTCTGACAATGTGTTTAAGGACATCTGCACGATCCTTCCATTTTGGCTATTTGCTTGAAGGTGATAGGGCAGGATGGCAATGGGATTTAGCCACATATTCCTTAAAATGAACTAAATTAAAAATGACTCATTATTGAAAATAATGAAGCCTCATGAGTCTTTTATTTCATTAACTGACACAGAACCATGATTGCTTCCTCTGAACTTTAAGATGGACTTAGTAACTCCTTGTTGAGGAGTCTATCAAAGTTGGAGATGTCCATCCCCTGAAAGAATCCAGAAAAAAATAAGAAATATGGAGTCTTGGCTAGGTTTTATTGATCATTTGCCTTGGTAGAAATGATGGTAGATAATGCTAATTAACTGAGCATGTAGTACAGTTTCTGATATGCTTTTCAATTTTAAAGTTAACTTTAGCCCACCCCAAATTTTTATGAGCCAGAGAATTTATGGGGAGAATTCCATGATGGATCATTATGGACCCAAGTGTATGATTGCTTTCTAAAATAATAGCACTTTAAAAATAAAATAAGGCATTGTTTGTGGATATACACTGTTGACTTTGAGTGGCCTGAATGTCATAGCCGAACTGCCCCATATATCAGCATTTCACATTGTTCTCCTGGACTCCCAGGGAAATTTTTATTTTGCCATTAAACAAAAGATTCTGTTTCTTTTCCCCCATAGAGATAGGAATTAAATTGATGGGCTTATTCAAAAAAAGGAGATCTCCAAAACACATGTGGCTACTGTATGGCTACACCTACCAGGGTGTAGGTGTGACTGTGGACAAGTTCATTTCCCTTATTTGGAAAAGGGCTCATCTGTGGTGTGGTGTGGTGTGGTGTGTGTGTGTGTGTGTGTGTGTGTGTGGATATGCATGTGCACATCACGGAAGTGCAGTAGAATGGGCAAGGCTTTGAAAGCACACACACCTGTCTTTAAAAGTTTTTCCTCATTTACCAGCAGTGTGACTTGGACAATTTGCTTTGCTTTCCTGGCTTCTTACCTATAACAAGAGATAATTATGGTTTCAGTGTTAGATACAATAACTTTGGTGGGCTTTAGTCACAAAGAAGGAAACACCATGGATTCCACAAGTAAGTATTGGGTCTGAAACCAAATCAGCTTCAGACTGTGTGATGTTTCTAGCCTGTACTTTTTCCGCAGCTTTATTGAGGTATAATTAGTATAAAAACTGCATAAAATTATTGTGTACAATTTGGTGAGGTTGGGCATGTGTACACACTCATGTTATCATGACCAGAATCCAGGTCATAAACAAATTCATCACCTCAAAAAGTTTACTTTTGTTTTTGTTTATTTATTTGTGTTTTGTAAGAACATTTAACATACAATCTATTCTCTTAACATATATTTAAGTACAAAATACCTTATTGTTAACTATAGGCACTATGCTGTATATAGCAAATCTCTGAAATTTACCCATTTTGTGTAACTGTATTGTTTTACACATTGAAAAAGAGCTCCCCACACCTCCCTCCCATGCCCTGGTAACTGCCATTCTATTGTCTACTTTCATACCTTTGACTATTTTAGATGCTTCATATAAGAACAGTCGTGCAGTATTTGTTCTGTGACTGACTTATTTCACTTAGCATAATGCCCTGAAGGTCCATTTGTGTTGTGACATATGGAAGAATGTTCTTCTTTTATAGGGCGGAATGATATTCTGTTGTGTGTATGTGCCATGTTTTCTTTATCCATTCATCTGTTGTGGATGGACATTTGAGTTATTTCCATATATTGGCTATTGTGAATAGTGCTGTAAGGAGAATGCAGATATCTTTTTGACATACAGATTTCCTTTCTTTTGGATATACGCCCAGCAGTGGGATTGCTGGGTCATATGGCTGCTCTGTTTTTACTTTTCGAGGAGCTTCCATACTGCTGTCCATAGCATAGCCTGTACCTCTTTGCTCACTAATGGAACCACTTGCTGATAACCTGCCCCAGTTCCTTCCTTGTCTAGTTGATATATTTGATCTACAGGTGCTGCATGTGTGAGACTCACCTGAGCATAAAGATATGTATTAATGGCAAAATTTAAATACTTCAGTGCTGATGGTAGAAAGTCACAACATGCTAAGAGCTCATGGAATGTGACAAACAGAAACCTCCCAGGAGAGTAGCTTTGGATTAAAGTGGGGACAACAGGGAAGGTCACCTTCTTTTTCTTTCCCCTCACCTCCTCCTGTCCATGTCTCTTTCCTTCTTTCTCTTGTTTAGAGTCTTCATTTGAAGAAAGGAGACTTTCATATCTTCTACAGAAGCCATGCAACAACCCCTCAAATCTGTTCTGCTTTTTCTTTAAAGCCACAGCCCCCTGTCTAGAAGCACTGTCCAGAGTGACTGATCCTTCTCTTCTCCTCCCTGCCCTTCCTCCCCTCCCTTCCCTTCTTTCTCCTTATCCTTCTTCTCCTTCTTTTACAAAGCAGTTCTTCTTCTCCTTTTCCTTCTCCTCCTCCTCCTCCTTAATATGGAGGCAAATGCCATATTTTGAACCATCTGAGGAGGAGGAGAAATGTCAACTCAGCTGATTCCCAGGCAGCTTCACTACCCTGAAGACTGTCTACATCCCTTCCTAGTTTTCTTTCTTATCCCCCAAATGGCTTTTCTCTGAGGCTCTTTTGAAACAAAGACTTCTCCTGTGAAAGTTCTGGGTTCTAGTTTCTCTGCTCTTATTTCTCCATTACTTTCAACTACTTTTTATTTCTAGAAAGTCCTAAAATTTTTACTACATCGAGGACATCTTTTCTTGTTTTCCAGCAGGGCTATAGATTTCTTCTCTGAGCAGTTTCAATTGTGTTTTAAAGAAAGTGGGAGGTGAAAGCATTTGAGTAGCTTTTTTGTTTTAATTTATTCATCCGAAGTGAAACTTTGTACTCTTTGACCACCTTTACTCCCTCACCCTTCAGCCTCCAGTAAACACCATTCTACCATTTGCTTCTATGAGTTAAACTTTTTTACATTCCATGTATAAGTGAAATTGCACAATATTTTTCTTTCTGTGTCTGGCTTATTTCACTTAGCATAATATCCTACAGGTTCATCCATGTTGTCATAAATGACAGGATTTTTGTCTTTTTTAAGGAAGAATAGTATTCCACTGTGTGTATACCACATTTTCTTTATCTATTCATCCACTGATGGACACTTACGTTGATTCCATATCTTGGCTCTTGTAAATAGTATTTCAATAAGCATAGGAGTGCAGGTATCTGTTCAAGGTCCTGATTTCATTAGATATGTATCTGGTAGGGTGATTGCTGGGTCATATGGTAGTTCTATTTTTGTTTTTTTGAGGAATCTCCATACTGTTTTCCATAACAGCTGTACTAATTTACATTCTCATCAACAGTGCATCAGGGTTGCCTTTCCTCCACATCCTATCCAACACTTGTCATCTTTTGCCTTTTTGGTGACAGCCATGCCAACAGGTGTGATGCGATATCACATTGTGGTTTTTATTTGCATTTCTCTGATAATTAGTGATGTTGAGCATCTTTTCGTATACCTCTTGGCCATTTTTGTGTCTTCTTTTGAGAAATGTCTATTCAGATCATCTTTTTATTTCAACCAGAAGTGTAGTTTGTTCTCTTTGTGAGATCAATATTTCTGAGCAATGGGAGAATGGGAAGAATATTCTAATCATTTAAGGTAGAAACAATACATTTCTTCTGGGAAATGAAGTTAAAAATATACTCTGTGTTGTATGGAAACATAGATAAATGACAATTTGTCTCGAACCACACTGTTTTTCTTCCACTTTCACCCCCTCTTCCCAATTGCCATGGTTCAAGTATATGCTGATCTGTCACAATGTGCTTTTGGTTACAATCTGCTCAGTATTATGTAGGCTATACCAGTGCAGAAGGAGAAGCCAGTAAATGCATGTCTCTCTGGAAATGACTCTCATGCCATATGTAGCCTGGATTTGGATGAACTTTCCTGCCTCTTGGAGTCTAAAAGAACATTAACCTAGTGTTCTTCATGCAGGTGAAGTCTAAAATGCCCTCTAAAATTTCCAGTAGGGAAAGCAGATATGTCCCTGGTCACCTGTAGCTGTGACATTTGGCTTCCTCTAAACTGGTTCAGTTTATGGATTGCATATATGATTGTAGGGATTTGTTTTTCATTACTTCAGTGGGAAATCATTTCCTAGATTTCTAAGCAAACCAGATGCAACAGATATGTGTGCAGCACCTGCTGAAGACTTAGAAAAAGTGAGATGATTCTATTGAATATACGCAAGCAAACAGCATTGAATTAAGCATTAAAGTGCTTTGTCTTAGCACTGGGATTTTTTACGTTGGCCAAGAAGTGCCTAGCCTCACCCCATATTCCTGGCCACCTGATCACTTCCATTTCTGTAATTCTTGCAGGCACCCTCTCTTTCACTCACTTACCAAACTTTTGTTGGTCACAAAACAAAACCTTTGCCCTCAAGAAACTTACATTCTGATGAGTACTTGGATGGGAGGTGGAGCAAGGAAAAAGTGCTATGGAGAAAGGACAGCAGAGATAGGTTGATGAGAGTGAAACAGATGGGGTGAAGGCCATTTCACAATGAGTGGGTATAGAAGATTTAATGGGAAGACAACATGCAAGCCAAGGGTAAAAGGTGATTAGAAAGTGAGCCCCATGGATAACTGGGAGAATAGCATTTAAATCAGAGGGTACAGCAAGTGCAAAAGCTCAGACATAGTCACATTTGTCATTTTCTAGGAACAGCAAGGAATTCAGTGTGGTATAGCAGGAACAAAGATGGTTGTATTAGAAGACTAGGTCATAAAGGTAGGAATGAATGCCAGCGCAGATGATGAAGGACCATAGATTAATGAACAGAAGATCCACCTTCATACCACATCCATCAGTGAATTTTTATATCAATAGTACATCGTTTTGGCATATCTTACCCTGGGACTTCTAAATATGGTAAGACTCCCGGGTTTCCCTGCTATGTGTAATCAAGAACACCTAATGCCAGACAATAAGAAAAGCTGTGACAGTTTTGGGGTCATATTATGATGAATATGAGATGAATGTACATTTCTCACATTATTCTTCATCTTATATCATCTGAAAAGCAGAGAATTGCAGAGCAATTCTCCACTGCAGAGTGTGGATTGACCTGCATGATGGTTAATTTTATGTACCAACTTGACTGGGCCACAGGGTGTCCAGATGTTTTGACAAATATTCTTCTGAGTGTTTCTGTAAGGCGGTTTTTGGACGAGATTAACATTTAAATTGGTAAACTGAGGAAAGAAAATTGCTCTAATAATATGCGTAGGCTCCACCCATCAGTTGAAGTCCTGAATAGAACAAAAGGCTGACCCTCCCCAAAGTGAGAGCGCGTTCTTCTGATGGAAGACCTTAGAACTGGAACATGGGATCTTCCCAGTTCTACATCTACATGTGGCTTGTGGCCTACAACTCAAACTGGGACATGGGCTCTGTGGATTTCATACTTGCCGGCCTCCTCCACCATCACCTGGGCTAATTCCTTACGAAAAATCTCTTTCTATCTCTATCTCCTATTGGTTCTGTTTCTCTGTAGAATCCCAACTAATACAACCGGCTAAATCAACCTGTAAATACAGAGAGGGTCCACATTGCAGGTTGGCAAAAACTCTCCACCTTTCTATTATAGAAAGCACTCCTGTTAAAGTCCACTTCTTTTATTTCTGTGAAGTGCATTGATACACATGCAAACTTTAACATTAGGAATGATGGCTACAAGGACAAAAAGGACAATGTTGAACTTCTCAGTCAACTTTTTCAGCTCAGTGGTGAGGCATAATAGAAGCAGGTGAGGATATGTCCATTTCATTTTTAGGAATAATGTATTCTATCATTACACCATAATAAGCCACATAAATGTCCAGAGGTCCCCACAAAAACTCAGAGGGAACACACAGGTGGGATTTTTTAGTCCCTTGCACTAGAGGGGTCTCTAGCCAAAAAAAAGAACTTGGTTCCATAAACATTCAGTGACCTTTTGGCCATTCAAGGAAAAATACCTCATGAATCTTTGTTCTCCTCCTTGTAAATTAATATGGACACACCAGGATATAATTTGAATACTATCTTGCAATACCTTGCCAGCTCTGTTTTACAGTGTCTTGATGAAGGCTGGCAAAAATAAAAATCAGTAGTGAGAAAGCATAAAAACAAAAATAACCCATCCAGAACTAACAGAGTAAATCACTTAAGGGAACATTAGGTCCTAACTTTAGAAATAAGACAGATTGATCACTTTCCTGATGCCACCAGGGGATGGATTGCTGATGGGTATTCCCTGACCTGATACAATGAAAATAAAATACAGATGCAAGCCAAAGACTGAGTTTCGATCACTAAACTGTGTATTCAGAAGACTAGGTGGGCATATAGTTACATCATTTTAGAATTTATAATGCAGAGAAACCCAAATGCAGGCACATAGAAAGGAAGAAATTCACTTGGGCAAGATTTTTTCCTGACATTAGCTCAAAGGCCTTAGACATATGGCAGAGCTCTGCTGGGAATTGTTAAATGTTTACATTTACCATCAGGATGGGAGGCAGGACATTTTAAACAATTGCAACTACCAACATTTCAGTTTAGTAGAATTTGCCAGCTAATGGCCCCTGGTCCTCACTGTAGAAGAAGAACCATTAGTTTTAAAACGAAAAACCCATGAGCAATGAGAACTTACACAGTGTCTGGCATCTTCTGTGTCTTAGTCTAGTTTACTGGGAAAAGCAGAGCCTGACTGACCTGAGGGGTTCCATGACAGTGGTTTATTTTGGGAATTGGTCCCAAAGCACATGAATGGAGGACTAGAACAAGTGAAACAGGGCAAGTAGGAAAGCCAGTCTGAGGGCACATGATGGAGCCGATCACCATTGTCTGTCAGCAACTATTAATAGAATTTGATTCCTCTGATGTCCTTCTGGTGAGCTGTGATCAATGAGTCTGTAATTGCCCAACCAGAGGTATAAGAGGGGAGTACTTACGTACTAGCTTCCATCTTCCTTTGGTGAAAGGTGAGCTTTGGGTTATTAATGTCCTCACCCTTCTTCTTTGAGCTTTTGTTATAATGGCCAAGTGGGTTCTTGAAGGAATTACACACAGAGGCAGAGAAGTCTCTGAGCAAAAGGTGGTAGAAATGTAGTAGCTCCAAAGGGAGCTGCTGCGGGGTTGTCCCCGTCTAGCTGTTGACAGAGCAATGACTGGGGTAAAACAGCAAGCCAAGGTGCTGCTAGATGGGCACAAGAGGTGTCTGAGATACATTATGGGAAGATTTTCAGGACTTGCTTTTTTATACACTTTGCTATTTTTAAAAATATCTTAGTAGTAGGATGGTGGGGAGTATGTTGCTGTCCTATCTATCATGGACTGGCCCAAGTATAAATATCTCATGGTCTGTTTCTTTGGGAGGAAGATGTCCTCATGTCTTCTCTGTAAGGTTGAAGCCCCACTCTGTCCTTATAGGTTCTCATATTATTTCAGCAGTGAAGATGTGAGAGTTCCAGGTTTCTTTCCTTTGGTGCCCTCTGCAGTGTCCCGGTGACCTCTCCCATCTTGCCTCTGGGTATATGGATGGAGACAGAAAAGCAGTGGAGCTGGATATTGAAACAGATGCTGGAATTTTTTTTGGCTGCCTCCATTAGCCGGCAGAGAGAGATACCTTGGCTCTGCAGCCCTCTCCCCATCACTGGCAGAAGAGAAGACTGTTGCTATCTCCTGATTTCAAAGGTGCAATAAAGACTGCTTATGCGTGTGCACACGCACGCATACACACACAAACCCCATGTCCTTATGTTAGATACAACAGCTCTTTTAACTCTTTGTATGGACTTTGGCTGTAATATATGGAGACATTAAAAGATAAATTTGTGCTGATCTCAGAGATATTTACCTTACTATGACAAAACGTCCGAAAATCTTCCTAGGCAGTTGGAGACCGAAAATATGAAGATGCTACATTTTATCTCTTCTCCCCCCAAAGAGAAGAGGGCAATAATTTAATCTCCTAACCATCTACATTGAAGCCTGGTTTAGGGATAAGCAATTAGATACTTTGTATTGTCACTCCCCAGTGGAATTTTCTGCCTCGGTAAAATGAAGGGCTTTACCCCTTGTTTTAAGGAATCAGATCTGGAAAGGTATGGAAGATTTGGTTTGATCCCCTGAAATTCTACTGTGTAGGAAGTAACCAAGTTTGACATACAAGACATGGGCCTTGTGTGAGGTGGTTGAACTGATAAGATCTCCTCTATCCTATCACAAGACATTTTAAAAGACCACCTGTTATTTGATATCCTATAGTCACCTAGCTTGAAGTTGATTATATGTTAATTTAGGGAAGATTTAACATAGATTAAAACAAATTTAATGTTGTATTCATTGATTGTCTTGTCTTAGTTTCACAATACCTTTATTTCTACATCCCCTGAAACCAGCTAGATGATATGTGGAGGAGGCTAGGCAGCTTTGGACTCAAATAGACCCATCTTTCCTTTCTGTGTCTGCTATGCATTGGATAGGGGAGATTGAACTTCTGTTGGCCTCAGTGTTCTTGTCTGCAAAATGGGATACTAATGTCTACTAGGTAAGATTGTCATAAGGATTTTGGATAATGTACACAGAGATTCTAATATAATATATGGCACTAGAAGAAAATAAGTGGCAGTGATGAGTTAGTCTCTCAGAATAATCTACCGTTGCCCGAGTGGGTGAGGGCAGCTGGTACCTGCAGGGAAATACTTTTCAGTCAAGTCAGATTCACTGATATTCCCCCAACCATTTTTATGTGGCCCATCCATCCCTGGACAAATTCCCAGAAGCAAGAAGGAGATAAATGCAAAGTGAAATGTGGACCTCCAAGTGAATTAAAGCATTTGTCAGTGTGATCAGTTCTAAATTGAAAAGTAAACTTAATTAAAAAGAAAAGAAAACTCTTGTTGTTGCCATAATGAAATTCAGGGTTTCAAGGCTGACAAAGAGGAAGCTGTGCTGAAAGGTTCATAATTAAATGATGGAGTAAAATTATCACAGGGTTTTTACACTGCATCTGTGCTCTTATGTATTTATTTATTTATTACCTTCCAAAAATAGAGGCTATAAAATTGAGCACACAATTGAATTATACCTGTTGCGCCTCCAATTAGCCAAATCCTGGCACATTTCAATTTGTGTGTTCCAGCTGTGTGCATTAGAAATCGAACATTAGGGGCTAGGAAATGTCTCCTCTAAGCTTGTTTCCTGGCATAGAAATTAAAGACCTGTGCTGTTAATAGCTCTCTGGACTCCTGGGCCTGTCATGCTGGCTTTGAAGGTCAAGCAGGAGACTGCAATGTGAATTTGCAAATGAAATGTGAATAATGGGCCCTAAAGTTTGGTGAGGAAAGATTTGGTGGTTAGGGCTGGGAACTCATCTGGTGAGACCACACAGTGTCAGCAATGGTTATAATGGCTAAAGTTCAGCTGGCAGTACGTTTTCCTAATTATTGAATGTTTCAAACATGCTGGAAATAACCAAGACTCAGATATCTACCACTCAGATTGAACATATGCTGACAATTTGTCATATTTTGTTAAGTTGGTTTTATGTAATGCAATTTGCAATTTTTATGTTAAGTTGGGTTTATTTAATGCAATTTGCAATTTTTATGTTGTTTCTACTTTGCCTCTTTCCATCATTCTTCCATTTCCACTCAGAGTGCTGTTAGGAAAGCAGTATATAAGATTACCCTGTGACATATGTTTCAGTCTATATGTATGTGTTCATACACATTATGCAGCCTTATCTTCTGTGCAAATTTATTTATATAAACAAAATACTCCTAAGTGGCCATAGGGCAACATAAAGGATGTTCCTTGCAACCTTGCTTATAATAGTTAAAAATTGAAAATGACCAATTTGCTCACCTCTAAAGGATTGGTTAATTAAACTGTGTTTTACTCATACCATGGAATATTTTATAGCAGTTTGAATGGATGAACCAGATCTATGTGTATTAATATAAACATATTTCAAAAATATAACTTTGAATACAAAAGTTACATTTGAGTTCATAAGTGAATAATGTCAGGATATAGGGGCAGGATGGGATCCCCGACTCCCGCCCAGGCTCTGAGCGTGTGACAGACAGGTGGATGATGCCCAAACAGTGCATTTAGATGACGTTCCTGGTTGTTCTTGCTGTTGGTGTGTCTTGTGTGACTGAGTTCCGTCCGGTGGCCTATTGGAGAGACATGTGGTCAGTGTCATTTTCAGACTCGACCCATTCTAACCTCCCCCAGAATCCTCCACACAGGTTCCTTTCCCCTCCTGGACAGCTGCAGGGACCCAGTGGAGGCCCCAGGCACAGGGGACCCACTGAATGGGGCTGGGGCCCCTCCCGTGACACACACTGTTCTATGATATGGGAAAGAAATTCCTGTCTTGTGTTACACCAGTGATGTTTTGTGATTAAGGCTTCTCCCGCCAGGCACAGTGTGTGTAATAAAGCTGTCACTGAATCACTTCTCAAGAAGCGGTTATGATGTGCAGGGCATCAATGAACAATCTGGAGAGGAAGAGCTGGACAATTGCAGAAGGAAGCCCTCCTGTTGCTCCTTTATGGCCACGCCCTCTTTCCTCCTGTCCCCATTCTCTCCTTAATCCCTGCAAACCACTATTCATTTCCCCATTCTTATCATTTGCGATTTCAAGAATGTTTTATAAGTGGAATCATATAGTCTGCAATCTTTTTAGGTTGGCTTTCCCCTAAGTATAACGTTTTGGAGATTAATTCAGATTCTTGCCTGAGTAGTACTCTATGATGAGTATGTTTACCATTAACATTTTTTCTGACCATCCACCCGTTGAAAGACATCAGAGTTGCTCCCAGTGTTTGGCTATTATGAATAAAGCTGCTATGTCCATTCATTTACAGGTTTTTATGTGAATTTAAGCCTTCATTTCTCTGGGATAAATGCTCAGGAGTGTAATTGCTGCGCTATTTGGTAGTTGGATGTCTAGTTTTTGAAGAAAGTGCCAAGTGATTTGCCAGAGTGATTATACCATTTTATAGTCCAGCAATATATGAGTGATCCAGTTTCTCCATATGGTGTTTTATGAACATTTGGTGTTTTACATATACATATATATATATTTTGCCCTTGTGATAGATGTGTGGTGATGTTTCATTGCATTTACTTAGTGACTAGTGATGTTAAACATCTCAGGGGCTTAATGCCATTTATATATCTTTTTCAGTGAAATGTCTCTTCATATCTGTTGTCTGTGTCCTCAGTGAATTGCTATTTTTTTAATTTTTGATGGTTATGTTCTGAGAGGTTTATAAAAATATATTCTAGATATTAGTTCTTTGTTGGATATGAGCTTGATAAATATTTTCTTTTACTATGTAGCTTATCTTTTCATTCTCTTCATAGTATCTTTCACAAAACAGAATTTTTAATTTTGATAAGGTCTATTTTATCTAATTTTCCTTGGACTTATGGTACTTTTGATGTCAAGTCTAAGAATTCTTCCCCTTTACCTATATTTTGAAGGTTTTCTTTTGTGTTGCCCTCTAAAAGTTTTTATATTTTTATATAATATAAAATATACTTTTATATTTTACATTTATGTTAATGATTCATATATCCATTTTGAGTTAATTTTGGATGAAATTTGAGTCTTAGATGTTTTCACTGTTCTTTTTGGTCCTTTTGTTTGACTATAGATGTCCAATTGCTCCAGCACCATTTGTTGAACTGTTGAACAGTCTATATTCTTCCACTGAATTTATTTTGCAACTTTTAAAAAATCCTTTAGGCATATTTCTTTGGATCTATTTCTTGGCCCTCTATACGTTTCATTGGTCTATGTGTCTATATCTCTGACAATTCCACAGGACTGTAATTACCATAGCTATATATTAATAATAAATCTTAAAACCAAATAGATTGAATCCTATTTTATTCTTCTTTTTTGAAATTATGTTAGTCATTCTAGTTCCTTTTCCTTTCCATAGAAATTTTAGAATAAGCTTGTCTACATCTATAAAAAAACTTTTTGGGATTTTGATAAGTGTTTGATATTAATTTGGGGAGAATTGATTTAATTACCATGTTGAATCTTTCAATACTTGAAAGTGGCATGTCTCTCAATTTATTCAGTTCTTTGATTTCTTTCATCAATGTTTGCAGTTTTCAGTATACATACAAATTTTATATGTGTCTGTCAGTTCTACATGTGAATATTTCATTTTTCGAGTGATTATAATTGATGTTTTTAAAACATTTATGTCCATGTTTATTAATATATAATATATAAATACACAATAAAATATATAACATAATATATTATACGTAAATATATAACATAAAATATATAATACATAATACAATTGATTTTAAAAATATTTATCTTGTACCCTGTAAACTTGCTGAGCTCACTTATGGGTTTGGAGAGTTTTTTTTGCTTTTTATTCCTCCTTCCTGATCTGCCTATTTTTTATTGCCTCTTCTTGCCTTATTGCACTGGCTAGAAATCCCAGCACTGTGAAAACTCAGAGTGATCTATTTTCTGGACAAGATTATGTAGATTTCATGTTAATTCTTTGCATGCTTGGTAAACTTCTCCGGTGAAAACATCTGGGCCTGGAGATTTCCTTTGGGGAGATAAATTACAAATCCAATTTTCCTAATAGTTATAGAGCTATTCAAGTGATCTGTTTTGTATTGCGTGAATTGTGGCTCCTATTTTTCTGGCTCAAAGTGTTCCTCTCTCTCTAGTAACCTCCCATTCAAGAGGTAGTAAAGCCTGACTAAGAGCAAGACCTCTTGAATGGCAGATAACTGGAGTGAGGATCCCTTCGAGTCAGAAAAATAGAAGGCAGAAAAAGAACCAGAGAAAATCATGAAGGAAAATTGTCCCCTAAATGAATAGTTTTTGTCTTTCTCACGTCAAAAGCAGCTTCTTATGGCAAGCCATCCTCTATCATCCTAACTCAATTTGAACTCTCCACATTGCCTCAGTTCTATTTCTGGTTCTGCTATTTGTGTGCTGTGTGACTTTAGGTAAGTATTTAACCCCTCTGAGCCCTCACTTCTCTGTCTGTAAAAATGAAAAGAGTGTTAGTCTTTTCCTCATATGGTTATGTGAGGATTCAAAGAAGTTAATAAATATAGTTTTTAAAATAGAACATAATGCATATCCTGTTTTTCCAGCACCATTTTTTGAGAAAACTTTCTTTTTCTCATTCAATTGCTTTGACACATTTTTTTTTAGAATAACCTATGACATATGTGTGGGTCTATTTCTAGACTTCTCATTTCCACCAATGTATATACTTTTGCAAATAGCATACTTTCTTTATTACTGTGACTTTAGACTAAGTCTTGAAATCAAGGGGTGTAAGTCCTCTAATTTTGTTTATCTTCTTCATGATTGCCTTGCTATTTTAGGTCATTTGCATTTCCGTATAAATTTTGCAATTAGCTTGCCAACTTCTATTTTTAAAAAAAGACTGATGTAATTTTGACTAGAGTTGCATTGAATCTATAGATCAATTTGGAAGAGAATTGATGCCTTAAAAATATTGAGTTTTCAATAAACAAATATGGTCTGTATTTCCATTTATTTGGGTTTTTGAAAATTTCTTTCAACAATGTTTTTTAGAAGTCTTACACATCTTTTGTTAAATCTATTCCTAAGGATTCTTTTTAATGTTATTAACAATCGTGATGTTTAAACCTAATTTTCCAATTATTTATTAATGCTAGAAATGAAATTAACATTCTGTATATTGGTCTTTTAACCTGTGACCTTGGTAAATTCATCTGTTAGTTTCAGGTTTATATACTCCCTGAGATTTTCTGTATACACAGTCATGTAACCTGCAAATAAAGAATGCTTGACTTTTTACTTTCCAAACTTTGTACCAACTACTCACCTACTTGTCTTTTTTCCTTATTTCTTTCTTTTCCTCTCTCCTTCTCTTCTTCCCAATCCTCCATCCTTCCCTCCCTCCCTTCCTCCCTTCATTCTTCCTTCCCTCCCTTGCTTTCCTTTCTTCCCACGTCACCCCACTCTCATAATCATGCTGACTAGGACCAGTGATGCATTTTGAATACAAATGGTGAAGGTAGACATTCTTGCCCTGTCCCCAATCTTAAGGGAAAAGGTTCAATATTTAACCTTTAAGAATAATGTTAGCTTCAGCTTTTCGTAGATATACTTTACCTTCTGTATATTTTAAATCTTTGTATTGTGAAACTTTCATTATTCTCTTTATTTTTATTTGTGCAATTTGTGAATAGGTATATATCTGTGCTTTTTTAGTGCTGTATCATATTCACTGTACAAAAATGTCACAATTTATTTATAATTCACTTCTTAACTGATATTTAGGAAGTTTCTATGTTTTAAAAATGCATATAATGACCCTTTTATAATTCCTCTATGTCCTTCTGTACACTTATGAGTATATTTTTGGTATATTACAAGAGTAGGAATGGTAAGTCAAAGATGCATCCACTGTTGACTTTAATATTTTTAGACAAAATGCCTCTGCAAAATTATGGTACCTAATTTTACTGCCACTAACTGTGTGTAAGAGTTCCTGTTCCTTTCCAGCTTTACCAATCCTTATCATTATCAGATAATTTAATCGTTACTTGTCTTATGGGTATAAGATTGTATTTCCCTAGATTTTAGTTTCACTTCTCTGAGTAGTTGAGAGATCAAGAATTTTTAAAATTTTTGTTTGATCTTTCAGGTTACCTCTTCTATTAATTTTGCCCAGTTTCCTATTAGATTATTTATATTGCTCTTACAGTTCTGTAGATTTTTAAAATATATACCAGATATTGATTCCTTGCCAACTATATGTGATACAGTATTGCAGTCTGTATCTCCTCCTTTTTCTCTTCTATCTCTGTGTCTGTCTCTCTCACTCTCCCACACACACACTTTATACTGCTTTTGATAAACAGACGGTTTTCTTTTTATGTGATCAGATTTATCATTATTTTTCTTAATGGTTTTCTAGCTTGTTTAAAAAGTCAACTCCTGAGATTACAACATTGTGATCCTTTATTTATTTATTTTTTTCAGTTTTCAGGTTTGACTCTTCACATAAAATTCCTTTTAGTTTATTTTGTAAATGAGGGATCCAATTCCTAATTTGGCCACATATAATAGATAAACAAGTGCCCCAGCCCCTTTTGTTGATGGTCTGTCTCCTCTCCAGGACAGGTAGTGACTGCTCTGCACCTGACACGTACTATAAAGGTCTGGGTATGTTTCCCGTTCCTCCGTTCTGTTCCTGCCCTACCCATCGTTCCTGTAGCAATAGTTTCTCACGGTGCTTACTGTTGTTTCCCTGTAAGAGCCTCTCTCTGTGGGACACTCCCGTGACTGCATTGATTTCCCTCAAAATTTTCATAGCTATTCTTATTCGTGTGCTGTGCTCTTCCACATGCATTTTAGAATGAGTATGTCAAATTTCAGAAAATTCAAGAAAAACATTATTCAAGGTGCAGGGGTCACAGTGCTTAATAAAGTTTGTGACAATTGGGCTGAAGAGAAGTACACAGATTGGGCAAGTGCAATTGATTGTGGTGATTACTTAGGTGTGGAGTAAGGAGGTGAGTGTAGTTGGAGTTCTGGGTTTCTGCACTGAACGATTAGATGAAGGGTGTTGTCATCACCATACAGACCAAGGGTTAGGAAGATGAATTCCTTTCATGCATGCTGATTTTGAACCTGCCTTCATGTGAGATCAAAGGCATTGACATACAGTCACTGATTCTGAGTCTGTCAACTCTAAATGTCTTTCATTCTAAAGAGATTTCACACTTTTCTATATGTACTCAATTGATCTTTAGATGATTCTGTAGGTTAGATGAGTCAGGTGGTCTTATGTCTATTTTGTAGATGGAACAATTGAGGAACAAATGTAGCATTTTCTCCCCTGAGCACTTACCTAATTGGCGAAAGAATTGGCAGTAAAAATAACCTGGTCCTTCTTTACTCAGACTTCTTCTCACACACTGTTTTCTCTTACAATTTGGGCATCAACTAAGATAGCCCATACTTTTAGAGTCCATAAAATTGTCTCAAACTCCATCCTCTATGTTTCAGGAGGCTTGAGTCACTCCCAGTCTTGCTAGGAATTCTAGAGTGGGCTTATGTATTTTCTACTTACTATAAAATATTTCTTTTGAATCAATTTTCCTTTAA
>CM052437.1:72109637-72145057 GCA_028533085.1 Varecia variegata | reverse complement strand
ATTTGAAGACATACACTTTCTCTTTCAAGTCATATTATCTCCTATTTCCCACTATTGCTATCTTGTTTAATACATACATGTATAGGTTCTTGCACACCACTTTTAATACCCTGGAGAAAGCCCAACCTTGTGGTACCACCACTGATAGAGCAGCATATGATTTGCAAATGCATTATTTGGCCTTAAGTTACTGACCCTATTACTAATTGATTCTTCACATTGAGGAAAGAGGTTTTTTTTTTTTTTAAATAATTATTATTATATTCAGTAAGCCTCATTATTTAGTAGGGAGAAGAGCACCTGCTCAGCCAGGATCTATGGAAGATTACCATCTCTTAAAGCAAAGTCACAGGGGTTCCAGTTGTTCCTGATCCATTCTCAATAAGGTTGACACTGGCCAGAACTAAGAGTCGAGACTTCAAAGGAGCAGCAGAAACAAGTGCCTAGCAATTTCCCTTGGCCTTTCACTGTGATTCCAGAGTAGGTTATGCCCATCACAAGCTAAATCTTGATTTTACTCTTAATTAAAAAAGAACACAGTATTAAGTATAACTGGGTATGAACATGCATATGGACATACACACACAAACACGCACACATACATATGTGCCTACATGCACACACACAGAGCTACTGGCCCATAAAATTATATGTATTTTCTTTTACATCTCAGAAATGCATGACAATATGATTCATTTGGATGTCTAATTTTGTGCTGTAATTCAATTACTTGAAAAACACATCTCTCACAAGACAATATTTAAAAGATGAGTTGTAAACATGTACTTGGCTTAAGAAACTATGTTTATAAATACAGCATTTTAGAAAGATCTTTTTGAACCTTAATTTTCTAAGAAAGAAGTCAGTTCACTTATTTCACATTGCTTTTTAAGAAGAATTACAGTTAGGGTATTTCAGAAGTCTGTATGTCAGAAAACCTAAACTTTTGTACCCCCATAATATGCTAAAATAAAAAAAAAATAAAATATATATACAGGTATAACAAAAAAAAACAGTCCAGTTGACCAATATGTGTAATAAACTAAATATAATAAAAAAGAAGTCTGTACTAACAATGCCAATTTTATTATTCAACATGTTTTCTCTAAGTGGCAAATAAACTTTTCAATTTTATACGTAAGTTTAGCTAAAAGTTATACTTCACATCATATTCATATCACTAAAATTTCAAATCTTATGTGAAATTCTCATAAACTGGAGAAATAAGATAAAAATTTCTGCCTTTAACTTATATGCTTACTATTGAAACAGTGACTGTCTTTACCCACTCAAAAACGAATACATAAATAGAGAATAGGGCGTTGTTTGTTTCTTTGTTTTCATATATTGGATAATTTATTCTAATTTATTTGTTTCATAGGCAGTTAAATGCAAACTTCGGTTGGGCGCCATACACTTCACAGTTCTCTGCATGGTAAGAGGGCTCGTTCTCCCCTGTACGTGCAGTGTGTACTCTTTCCCGTGTCTCTTCCTATCCGTGTCCGGCAAGCAGCCCCTGGAGCCACAATGCTCTCAGTAATCACATTTGAAATTTGTTTATTTGGGAGTGTGCTGTTTGATTTCCCGAATATCCTTCTGTTACTTATTGCTAATTTCATTCCATTGTGGTCAGAGAACATAGTATTATTTTAGTCCTTTTAAATTCATTGAGACTTGCTTTAAGATCTAACACATGATTCATCCTTGAGAACATTCCGTGTGCAGTTGAGAAGATTGCATGTTCTGTCATCACTGGGGTGGGCTGCTCTGCAGATGCCTGTAAGGTCTAGTTGGATATGGTGCTTTTCCAGTTTTTCTTTTCCTCGTTGATATTCTGTGTCGTTATACCCGTTATTGAAAGCTGCGCTTTGAAATCTTCCACTATTATTATTTAAATTTTGGTATATATTTCTGAGTATTTTATATTTACATGATTATTTCTTTTCATATCCATGTCTTATTATTGAGTATAGTTTTAAGTGTTTAACACTAATTTTTATTTTATTTATTTATTTTTATTATTTCAGCTTATTATGGGGGTACAAAAGTTCTGGTTAGATATATTGCCCGTGTCCCTTCCATTCCCCCAAGTCTGAGCTTCAAGCGTGTCCATTCCCCAGACAGTGCACATCGCACTCTTCATGTAGGTATACACCCATCCCCTTCCCCACCCCCATCCCCCCGAGTCAGAACTTCAAGCGTGTCTACATGGTGAGTGCGATGCGCACTGTCTGGGGAATGAACACTAATTTATTTTAAATATTTTATAATAGATATCTAATTTTTCATTTTAGAAAACATTCATTGCATAATGATGAAACTTTAAAATGTGTTTAGATTTGCTTCATGATATAGTATAATCAATATTTATGTTCCATTTTTAAATGGAACTGAATATAAAATTTCCCATTATTGGATGATGAACTTTACATATTTCTACCAGATGCTAAATCATGTTTGTTGGTAGTGTAGTCCAAATCTCCTGTGCCTCACTGAGGTTTTGTCTGATAAAACCTCAGGTACTGACAGAAATGTGTAAAAATCTTCTACTCAAATGGTGGAAATGATAAAGTTTCTTTGTAGCTCTCTCAACATTTACATATCCTCCTAGTTGTGAAAATTTTATTAGAATATATTTTCTTAAAGTCTGTTTTATCTGATATTAAGGTAGTCATATCATCTTTCTTTGGATTAATTTTTGGCTTGATTTGATTATTTTCATCCTTTAATTATACTGGAATTTTAAAATTCAAATCTGACAATTTTTATATTATAATGGAAACATTTTGCCAAAAAATATTTAACATAACTTCAGAGAAATATTTAGATTAAATTTCTATCATAGTAGTTTGTGTCTTCTATTTTTTCTTATTTTTATGTCTTCTCTATGATTTCTCATCTCTAACATACTTTTAGGACTGCTACATTTTGTTCATGTTTCTTTGTTGCTTTGTTACTCTATGCTTCTGTTCTTTTAGAAGCTACTTTATAAATTTTAATAATTGTAGCAGTATCTGTGCCCCTCTTCTGAAAAATACATGGACCTCATGATCACTAACTCCTGCTCTCTGCCACAACTGTATACTATTGATGTCTGATATGCTAATCAGCTTTGTTTTTTTCCTCATTACTTGAACAGTGCTATTGTTTTATAGTCAATATATATCAGATTTATCCATGTTTAACAGTTTAGCATTTCTTTTTTGTTTTTTCCTTCCTGTATTTCCCATCTACTATCATTTTCATTCTTTCTGAGGTATATCCTTGAGAATTTTCTTTAATGAGAACCTTTTGTAAATAAAATTCATCAGTTTTTGTTAACTTGTGTACATTTTGATTCCCATTAATTCATGAAACATAGTTTTTATATATATACTATTCAAGGTTGACAGTTTTTCTCATTGCTTCATAGATACTGTTTCATTGAGTTCTGGCATTCATTGCTGCTTTGAGAATTCAGTTGCCATACTAATTGTCCTTCTTTTGGTATGATGTGTTTAGATATGGGTTTTTGTCATTTTATTTGTGTGGGACACTTTCTAAATTTGAGAATTGGAATCTCTTATCAGTTCTGCAAAATTCTCACCCTTTAATAATTTTTCCCTTTTCTATTCCTCCTCACTTTATGGAATCCTATTAGATATATCTTAGATCCTTCCACTCAACCCCTATATCTGCTTACCTCTTTTTCACATAGCCACACTTCCATTCTTAGTCTCTCTGCACTGCATCCTGTAATACTCCTTTAGATACACCTCACAGCTCACTAATTTTCCATTTGTGGCATTTGAAATCTGTTCTAGTTTTTTTTTCTTCATTGCATTTTAAATTTTACTTATGAAAATTTTTATTTTGAAATGCTCTATTTGGTTCTTCTTCAAATTTTCCTGGCTTTGTCTTCTCATACTTTTGGTAACTTCTCTATAATAATAAACATATTAAATATTTATATTTTTAAAATGTTAATTCTATTCTCTGTAAAAGTTTTGATTCTAATTCTGCAATGAGTTACTTTCCTGATCTTTGCTCATCATGTCTTGCTTCCTCAAATGTTTTATGATTTCCCATAGGCTAATTTCTTTGATGGATCATTTATGGGAATTATTTTGGACCCAGATTAAGGGATCTTCAGAAGTTGTCAGAGATGTCAGAGATAGTTTGCTTCTGGAAGCCACCTAGATGCACTGCAAACCTGAAATTTATTTGACTTAAGTTTTTGGCTAGAGTTATTCAGAGCCAGGTAGGTGGTATTTATCTCAGTCTCACATCCCCGTGAGATTGAACTTATCAGGAATTGTCAAAGAAGGCTTTTCCTCTCTCTCTTTTACTCTCTTTTACATAGTTAGGATCGAAAAAGGATCCAAGAACAGTCTTGTTCTTGGAGCAGTGTATTTTTTCCTAGTTTACCTGAACAAATTGTCTTTCAGGGGTCTCCCTTATGAGCAAGGGTCTCTATCAGCTCTCACTTTGTCTTCTGTCCTCTCCTCAGAACCTACCCACTAGGCTACCAGAGACTTTATTTCTCTGTTCCCAAACCGAAGGGAAGCAGGAAGATAAATTGAAAGTCCATTCAGTATAATATCTACATTCAAATGGAGCTGTACATACAGCCGAGGGTCCCTTGACTACCCGTAAACTGCTTTTTGGCATGGGTTCTCTGTGTTGTGGTTATTGCTTTAATGGAATTTATTGCTTTCCACATTTATCAGATATTATTATCAAAGGATGACTGTTATTAACTCATTTTTAGTGTGTCATCATAAACTTATTTAGCTTAATGTCAATGCTGTAGGGAGTAGTATTAGCTCCATGAAAAGTCATCTAGAGAGGACAGTTGGAAACAGGATGATATGAGAGATAATTGTATCCTCTTGCAGGGTTACTATTGCCATGTTCCGTACATACAGATAAATGAGATTTGAGTATGGATTTTATATTTTCAAAGCACTACATGTTAGTTAGTGTTATGAACAATGTAATAAATGAATATGACAGTCTATTTTTCATTATAGCATTATTATCAATTTGGAATTATTATTAATCATTGAGTAGAAAATATTATTCACAGGATAAAGGTTTTGCTTTTTAAATTTCTTTATAAGTTAGATTTTTATAAGCCCAAATCAAGAATTAAAAAAATTCAGTTAAATCCCTAGGTAGACTATGTATCAGTTTGTGAGGGCTGCAGTAACAAAATACCACAAACTGGTGGGGCATGGTGGCTCACACCTGTAATCCTAACACTTTGGGAGGCTGAGGTGGGAAGAACACTTGAGGCCAGGCTGGGCAACAGAGCAAGACCGTGTCTCTACAAAAAATAGAAAAATTAGCCAGGTGTGGTCACGCATGCCTGTAGTCCTAGCTACTCAGGGGGCTGAGGCAGGAGGATCACTGAACCCAAGAGTTTGAAGCTATGATGATGCCACTGTACTCCAGCCTGGGCAACAGAGAGAGACCCTGTCTCAAAAACAAAACAAAAGCAAACAAACAAAAAAACCCAAAAAATATACCACAGACTGAGTGACTTAAAACAATAGAAATGTATTTTCTTAATGTTATAGAGGCTGGAAGTCCAAGATCTTTGTTCTAGCAGGTTTGGTGTCTCCTGAGGCCTGGCTCCTTGGCTGTAGACAGCTGCCTTCTGGCTTGTCCTCATGGCCTTTCTTCTGTGCTTGTACATCCCTGATGTCTGTTCCTCTTCTTATAAGGACACCAGTCCTGTGGGATTTAGGTCTCACACTTATGAACTCACTTAACCTTAATTACCTCCTTATAGGCCCTGTTTTCAAATACAGTCACATTGGGGCTTAGGGTTTTAGCATATGAATGGGGGGCAAAATTCAGTTCATAATAACTATAAATAAACTAAAAAATTTTAAAAATTGTTTGGTCTAAATTTTAAGAGGATGTGAAGACATTATAAAATTACTATAAGAAATGTGAAGCTTTGCTACCCGAAGCTTTCTTTTTGCATAGCAAACTCTTCCATATCTCTGCACAGTAGATGTTGCATGTATATTTATGTATTCAGAGATGTTCAGTCATCTGAGTGATAGCTGCTGTGTCTTGTTTTCCACCAGAGATTAAGGACTTTCCTTGCTCAGTGGGAACACTGAGTCAAAGAAAACAAGTTTCCAAGAAGACATGGAATGACCTGCAGGCAACGCTAAGCCTGCCTTTGAGCCTGACAAGGAGTGAGAAATACTGATTTGAGCGTGTGTGGGAGTGAGGAGAGTGAATCATCTTTTCCTGATATAACCTATAACTTGTGTTTACAAATCAAAGCAGTTCTGAAACAAGGGTAAAGGCCTGTTATTTGTTCCTTTTTCAAAAGGTACAAGTAAGAGAAAAGCAATTTTATAGTGGACTTGGATATCAGGTAAATGTTTCATAAATGATTAAGATCATTTGTTTTAAGCATGGTGCCATTGGTTTTATTTATCAAAAAATGAGACAAGGCTATAAGCACTTTTGAAACCCACTTGGGTCATCAACAATAATGAATGTAATTACAGTGTCTGAAATGTTTAGGAAAAATGTGAAAACCACCACAAGCTGAAGGATTACAAAAGCAGAGATGCTATGGAGCACTCAAGCCAGCCAACATCTGTCCAGTGCAATCATAACTGTTGACTGCATCCAGCCAGGCACACATGTTGCTAAAAATCTAACCTCGAGCTTCAAGTGAATATATACGTTGTGGTCTCACTCTGGTCCTCATTTATTATTGTCATAAAACCACTGTAAAGTTCAGCATAATTCATTATAGCTGGTGTTTTTCTGTCAGGAAAGGCTGGGAAAAGGAATAACAAGAGTTATGGGATGTAGTAACGTTTTGATTATATATAATGCTGATTTGGTGTCCACTGAAAATATCTGGAGTTATATCAGCCTTTAAATTTATATCTTACCTTCTCTGCCTGGCTTCAGGAAATATCCAACATTTAAAACAACACAACACAGGAAATTAATTCTTTCATGAACCTAAACATTTTCTTCTGTGTCCAACAGTGGAAATGGTGAAAACAATAGAGACATCTTAAAGAAAGAATGGATCACAATTAGAGAGACAAATCCATGAAGGTTTTTTTATGCCAAGATCCATGTGGAAACACATATTTTCTTAGTGTCATAGTTTGGAAAGGCTAATTATCTTGCATTTATGAACTGGAAACAGCAGAAGGCATGGAACCACTTGATGGCAGAAAAAAATACTGTAAGCCTCAATTGATTTTATGATTCCAAGATTCTTCTGGAATAGGAATGTTGAAGAACTCAAGCTCCTGGAAGTAACACTCTATTTAGTGTTGTTTAGTGGGTTAGATCCTTCCTGCTACCCAGGTGAACATAGGATCCTAGAATTTCTGAGTTGCAATTTCTCACTGTTTATAGTTTTGTAAACACTTGAAATTTTACAACAAATTACCTCTCAGTGAAATAAATGGAACCTATCTGTTCTGAAAGGGTTAATCAAACTCTAAAAGAGCAAGAATGTTTCCCACGTATGTGCAGGATTATACCTCATACCACAGTATTATTAATATTCATTACTACTGGGATCTGGGTGGACCACCTCAGAATGTCATAATTGTGAATATAATGCATAAATGTCTGGCAAGATCCCAGAGACTTACACAGCAGTTTTGCTTTAAGAAAATCTGACCTGAAAAATTTATTTAAGCTCTATTAGGTTAAGCAAGAATTCTAAGCAACTGATCTTCTAAGAGCATTCTTTGAACTGTGTTTGAACACAGTTGTGAGATGCCTTCCAGGAATCAGAAACCCAGCAATGTCTTTCAAGTACAGCTTTAAGCCACATTTCTTCTGGATCTTTCTCTATTATTCTTAGCAAGTTACATATAGAACTTAACTGTTGAACATGAATGGGATCAAAATATGCCACTTAGGCATAAGGATTATTTTGACCTAAAGGCAATTGAGAATCAACACATACAAATAGAGGTTTCTGCCTTCCCCTTTTCTGCCTAAAAGCAAGATGCCCACTCCCTACCCCTCACATCAGGAAGAGAAGAGCAATTTTTTTTTAAAGTCTTTTAGAGACAGGGTCTCATTCTGTCACTCAGGCTGGACTGCAGTGGTGCATTCATAACTCACTGTAACTTTGAACTCCTGGGCTCAAGCAATCCTCCTGACCCAGTCTCCAGAGTAGCAGGGCTACTGGCACATGCCACCACACCAACTAATCTTATGTTTTGTAAGGAAAGGATTTTGCTATGTTGTCCAGGCTGGCCACAGGTTATCTTCCCACCTAGGCTTCCCAAAGTGCTGGGATTAATGGGCATGAGCTGCCACGCCTGGCCAAGAAGAGCAATTCTTATCCTCAGAGATGAAGAGTTGCTATGGAGATGAGTTTTGCATAAACAGACCTTACTAAAGTAAACCTTATCTTTCATTAGTTCCCCCGTGTTTCCTAATGACTTTCCCACAATTTGTTGTCCCTTGAAGCCCAAACCTCCTTTGTTAAAATAGCATATACGACCCCAGATAGTATATATGTCTCCAAGTTTAACTGCTTTTTTGTTTCACTTCTTTTCTGTGAACACTCTTGCACATAAATATTGATCAAAAGTGTGTATCTTTTCTCCTGTGAATCTATCTTTTGCTAGTTTAATTCACAGGCACTCAGACACTGAACCTAAGAGAGTATGAGAAAAGGTTTTTCCTCCCAGGATCTTGTAAGGATGCAAGACCTAGTTTGAAATTTTCAATGACACCATCAGAGTATTCCTTTGCACATAAATTTTCAAGAAGACAGGAAAAACAGCTAACATTTTAGCTGTTTTAGGTGCCCACTTCTTATCAATCATTGTGTTTCTAAATGTACTAGAGTCTTCAAAGTAGATCTTGTTGTTCCTAATTTATGAATGAGGTCATTGAAGATTAGAGAGTTTAAGTAACTTGCCCAAGGACATACACTTCTCTCTTTCTACTTAACTAGTGATCTTTCTAGTGCACCTCCTTCCTCCTCATTGCAAGCACCTTAAATGAGCACCCACTCTGTCTGTGTGTCCAGCGTAGGTTGGGTGAGCTGACTTAGGATTCATAGGTAAAAGATACACACTGAGGACTCAACCCGGCTATGTGGACATGGCTGTCCGCACTTTTCCCTGATGCCCCTACTTTGGACCAGTTGATATACTTTGAATAGGACTAGGGTGAGTTGCCATTTAATGTTGGGCTTTTCCACATTGTGACATACAAATGTTGGCTTAAGTTAGAATATTAAAGCTAAAATAATCCCAAATCAAGTTTCTTTAGAGTTTTCTCTTAGTTTACATTTTGGCACTAGGGGACTTTTAAAGCCCCCCCCCCCATAAGTCTTCATCCTGCCTTCATATAAGAAGCTGAATATGTTGTACTGTGAATTTATACATCTTTTCACTCTGTGATTCCATAACTTCCTAGTGAATAATGAATTAAACTTGTCCAGGCTCCTTATGATTGCCAGATGAAACTAGCAATGATGCTTTCATGTTCATTTTTCCTCCGATTTTGAAAGGATATCCTACCTTCAAGTCTTCTCCCCAGGAAAAATTTCTGGCTGGTAAAACTTAAAAAAAAAGAACACCCTTAAAAATTCAGAATCTGTCATACTGCTTTGTCACAGCCACCAAACAACACCTTCTGCCTGCCTATTAACTTTCTGTCATGGAAAAACAGTTTCACGTATTCAGTTCTTTTTTGAACTATTTTTCCTCAGAATAATGCTACTTTAAATTAGCTGAAGTCATGAGGACATATGAATCTTAGATGCACTTCTGTGCATTGTTTTCTGTGCAAATCAATCTCAGTTCTGGCATTTCACTGAGGAGCATATGCTTCTATATTATGGGAACACACTTCTTAAAGAAGACATGATATAAAGACTTAGTTATTTGAGTTTTATCCATGTAGCAAAAATATATTTTGGCCTACAAAATAATTTTTTGTTGTTCCTTTGAAGGGCAGTAATCTTCGTTAATTTAGGTGTATCTCAGTGGGGCATTAGACTTAACAGAATTTGGAAGAAAGAATAACCAATTTCAAGCAAAAAATATTGTCATTTAAATGTTTCATACTTTTTCATCCTGGCAAAGTTGACTGAGCAGGTGGGAGAGGTTGGGGATGGACTGAGACCTAAGCAAATGCCAAGCTCTCAGGGGCAGGTGCTGAGAGACAGGCCTGGCCAATAGTGGAGGCTCAGTGGCCTTGGGCTCTGCATTATGGGGCTCATTCACACCTGAGGCTCCCCAAAATCCAATATTGGAGTATCCTGATGGATGAGAAGAACAAGGGGTAAAGATATCAGAATAAATATTATCAAAAGTGGGATTAGTTGGCAAAGCATCTGGCTAACAAGAGAAAAATGCCTGAATTCAGGGCCTATCACCATGAATGAGGGAGCATGTTGTGTGTGTATGTGTGCTGTGCCTGTGGATGTGTGTGGTGTGTATGTGTGGGTGTGATTGGGTGTGTGCACGTGTATGCACAACTACATCCTAAATAAGACAAGCAAACATACAAATAAAAACCTAAACTAAGAAAAAAAAATGAAAACATCAAAGACTTAACCCAGCAATAGAGTATCCAAGAAAAATGGTTTGATTTAAACTTTAACGAGAGACATGAGGTGACTGAAGCTCTTCTTGTCCAAAGCCCAGGTGGGTGTGAGGATTGGGAAGGGGCTAACCTTCTATGAACAGTGGGGCCAACAGCGGGGGGCAGCCTTTGAAAGAAGTGGGGCTGGATTTTCCTTTGGAGGCACAGCCAGATGACACCCTGACAGTCCACACATTCCTGCACCTCTCTTTCTTTGATGCTAAAATGTGGGAATGTGATTATCTCTAAGAATCCTTATGTGCTGAACTTTTGGTCCTATGATTCTAAGGTAAAACATCTCTCACATTATTTTGTGGGCATTGGGAAGTTTTGATTTGCTACACAAATAATGTTTAGAACATCCTACAGTAGAAAAGCATATTTAATTGAAGCATATTAAAGCACTATTGCAGTGGAATCTGGTGACTTCCAGAAATAAACAATAATTAACTGAGGGATTAAGAGTAATACAGGACTTAAAGGAGTGGTATGTACATGAAAATATTGCCTTCCCCTTCTTTGAAGCTAACTAGATCTCAGTTGTGTTTACCTAATCTAATAAAAAAGAAGAAATTTGTATCTTTTTTTGCCAAATTATAGTGGGTCCACAGCATGAAAAATTTGGCAAAGTAGTCTTAGGCTAAGAAATTTACTACAAATAGCCTCATTAATTATTTCATCCATTCTAGTTCACGAATTGTTAGAAGCTTTTTAATATTTTCCTCTTAGTTGTGCTGTGGATTATCATGTTTATTTCTAGGCTTGATTTCTTCCTAAGAGTGGTAGATTTGCCACCTGTCTCACTTGGGTAATATTATTAAAATAACTTACGTTTTTAATCTCTATATTAACATAGGCCTAGAGGCTATTTAACAAGCATGCATTTGTAAGTATAATAAGAAATAAAATTTAACAGATGGAAGGCTTTTATGATTTAGATAGCTCAAATGGTTGAATTTTTCCATATGCCCATGCACACATTTTGAGCAGAGTATGAAGACAAATGTTTCCCTTATATCAGTCCCTTTAACCATAATTGTTTCTTTTTTCTGCCTTGAAGTTTCAACTGCTGCTTCTAGCAGGATTCTCCATTAAACTCATCACGTCTTGTTAAGACACATGCAGGATTAGTATGAGGCAGCAAGCAACCCTGTCGTATCATAGGTGAAGGAGGTAGAAGTTCTTTCCAGTTCACTTCTTTGCCACTGTGTTATCTTTGCCATTTTACTCTGTTTTTATCAGCTTAGTACATAGGATGCTGTTAAGTGTTTGCTTGGTGTCTCTTCAACTCTCTAAATATGGGCAAAGGAAAAAAATCGTCATAAAATAGGATCAGCTAATCATCTTCTTTTGAAATGCTGAATCTTACCAAGGCAGGTAACTCTTTTAAAAAGAACAATTTTAAATCAGTTCTCAGACCATTTCTGTCTTCTTGTATTTTTTTCCTTCTTAGTTTAAATACATGCTTCCTAACTAAAAAAGGTCTTTAATGATAGTTTAAACAAAGGAGATAGAAGGGTCCAGGGTGCTATTAAATTAGATGCTATTGTAACTGATGTAGAATTTGTTCAATTATTATTCTCTATAACAGTACTGACTAAAGAGTGTTGTGGGAACCACAAGATGCTCTTAGGATTCATCCATATTCAGTGATCAAGTTGGTTTGGGGACTGCTCCCAACTGCAGTCCTCTTTAGAGATATGTGCTGTACTTGAGCATGTCTGAGTTTCTATAAAGTCCTGCATTAAAGAAATCCACTTCATCCCACTATCTTCAACATATTGACCTTCTCTTTGTGTAATCTCTTTTTTTTTAATTTCAATATATTTAGGGGTACAAGTGTTTTTTGTTACATGGATGAATTATATGACGCTGAAGTCAGGGCTTTCAGTGTACCTGTCACCTGAACAGTGTACATTTGTACCTGATAGGTAGATTTTTATCCCCCACCCTTTCCCACACCAACCCTTCTTAGTTTGCAGTGTCCATTACACCACTTTATGAGTATATATACACCTCACTTAGCCCCACTTGTAAGTGAGAAATTGTTACATTTGTTTTTCCATTCCTGAGATATTTTGCTTAGGGTAATGGTCTCCAGTTCCATCCAGGTTGCTGCAAAAGACATTATTTCATTCCTTTTTATGGCTGAGTAATACTCCATGTTATATATATCCCAAATTTTCCTCAGCTACTAATCAATTGATGGACACTTAGGTTGATTCCATATCTTTGTGAATTGTGGTGTGTTAAACAATGAAGTGCAGGTGTCTTTTTTTGTAAAATGACTTCTTTTACTTTGGGTAGACACCCAATACATTGCTGGATTGAATATAGGTCTTCTTTTAGATTTTGAAGGAATCTCCATATTGTTTTCCATAAAGGTTGTACTAGTTTACATTTCCACCAACAGTGTAAAAGCATTCCCTTTTCACCACATCCACACCAATATTTATTGTTTTTTTGTCTTTTTAATAATGGCCACTCTGAAAAGGGAAAGTGGTTTTAATTTGCATTTCCCTGATGATTAGTGACATTGAACATATTTTCATATGTTCATTGTCCATTTGTCCATCTTCTTTTTAAAAAATCTGTTCATGTCTTTTGTCCAGTTTTGATGGGGTTAGCGTTATTTGTGAGTTCTTTTGCTGATTTGTTTGAATTCTTTGTAGATTCTGGATATTAGTCCTTTGTTAGATGTATAGTTTGCAAATATTTTCTCCCATTCTGTAGGGAGAATACTCTGTTGATTATTTCCTTTGCTGTGCAGAAACTTTTTAGTTTAATTAAGTCCCATATTTATTTTTATTGTTGCTATATTTGATTTTGGGTCCTTAGTCATAAATTATTTGCCTAGGACAATGTCCAGAAGAGTTTTTTTTGAGTTTTTTCCTAGAATTTTTATGGTGTCAGGTCTTATGTTTAAGTCTTTGATCCATCTTGAATTCATTTTTATATATGGTGAGAGATAGAGGTCCAATTTCATTCTTCTGCCTGTGGCTATTCAATTTTCCCAGCAGCATTTATTGAATAGGGTGACCTTTCCCCAGTGTATGTTTTTGCCTGTTTTATAAAAGATCAGTTGGTTGTAGCTATATGGTTTTATTTCTGGGTTCTCTATTCTGTTCCATTGGTCTATGTTTCTACCTTTATAGCTGTACCATGCTGTTTTGGTTGCTTATAGCCTTATAGTATAATTTGAAGTCAGTTAATATGATGCCTCCAGATTTATTCTTTTTTTTCATATTTATTCTTATTGTTTAGGATTGTTTTGGCTATTCAGGCTTTTTTTTCTTTTGGTTCCATATGAAACTTAGGATCGTTTTTTTCTAGGTCTGTGAAAATGACATTGGTATTTTGATGGGAATTGCTTGAATCTGTAAATCACTTTGGGCAGTATGGACATTTTAACAATGTTAATTCTTCCAATCCTTGAGCAGAGGATGTTTTTCCATTTGTTTGTGTCATCGACAATTTCTTTCATCAGTGTTTTACAGTTCTACTTGTAGCTATTTTTCACCTCCTTGGTTAAGTATATTCCTAGGTATTTTATTTTTCTTGCATCTATTGTAAATGATATTGAGTTCTTAATTTAACTCTAAGTTTGACTCTTATTAGTGTATAGAAATGCTAATGATTTGTATACATCAATTTTGTTACCTGAGACTTTACTGATTTATTCAACAATTCTATGAGTATTTTTCTGATGCCTTTGGGTTTTCTAGATATAAGATCAGACCATTGGCAAACATGGATGTTTTTATCTCCTCTTTCCCAACTGGGTGCCCTTTATATCTTTCTATTGCCTGATTGCTCTGGCTAGGACTTCCAGTACTCTGTTTAATGGAAGTGGTGACAGTGGGCATCTTTGTTTTGTTTCAGTTCTTTGGGGGAATATTTTCAACTTGTCCCCATTCAGTGTGATGTTGACCATAAGTTTGTCATATATGGCTTTTATTATTTTGAGGTATGTTCCTTCTATGCCTAATTTTTAAGGGTTTTTATCACAAAGGGGTGCTGGATTTTATCAAATGGTTTTTCTGCCTCTATTGAGGTGATCATATGGTTTTTGATGAATTATAACTATGTGGTGGATGATTTGATTTGTATATGTTGAACCATCTTTGAATCCCTGGAATGAAATCCACTTGATCATGATAGATCATCTTTTTGATGGGCTGTTGGAGTTGGTTTGCTAGTATTTTGTTTAGGACTTTTGTCTCTATGTCCATGAGGGATATTGGTTTGTAGTTTCTTTGTTGTTGTTATTGTTGTTGTTGTATCTTTTCCTGGACTTGGTATAGGGTGATATTGGCTTTGTAGAATGAGTTAGGGAGGATTCCCTCCTTCTCAATTTCTCAATGTTGTGGAACAGTTTAAGTAGATTAAGTGCTAATTCTTTGAATGTTTGATAGAATTCAGCTGTGAATCGGTCTGGTCCTTGGCTTTTTTTAGTTGGGAGATTTTTTTATTACTGTTTCAGTCTTACTACTCATTATTGTTCTGTTCAGGACTTCTATTTCTTCCTGATTCAAGATTGGGAGCTTGTGTGTTTCCATAAATTTATTCACTTCCTCTAGATTTTCTAGTTTGTATGCATAGAGGTTTTCATAGTACTCTTGAATGATATGTTGTTTTTCTGTGGTATCAATTGCAATGTCTCCTTTTTCATTTCTGATTGAGCTTATTTGAATCCTATCTCTTTTATTTTTGGTTGATCTGGCTATTGGTTTATCAATTTTGTTTATCTTGTCAAAGGACCTACCTTTTGTGTCATTGATCCTTTGTTTGGTTTTGGTTTTCTTTCCATTTCATTTAGTTATGCTTTAATCTTTGCTATTTCTTGTCTTCTGCTAGCTTTAGGTTTGGTTTGTTGTTTTTCTAGTTCCTTGAGGTGTGACATTAGGTTGTTTATTTGTGAGCTTTCTGTCTTTTTGATATAGGCACTTAAAACTACCAAATTTCTTCTTAGCACTCTCTTACTTTGTACGCCAGAGATGCTGGAAGCTTGTATCACCTTTGTCATTCAATTTGAAAAATTTTTTGATTTCTATCTTGATTTTGTCATTAACTCAGGGATCGTTCAGGAGCATGTAGTTTAATTTCCATGTATTTGTGTAGTTTTGAGAGCTCCTCTTGAAATTGATTTTTACTTTTATTCTACTGTGGTCTGAGAAGATACATGGTATAATTTCAATTTTTCTAAATTTGCTAAGACTTGTTTTTTGGGCCTAACATATGATCTATCTTGGAGAGTGTCCCATGTACTGATGAGAAGAAGGTATGTTCTGCAGTTTTGGGCTAGAATGTTCTGTAAATGACCATTAGGAGAATTTTTTGTAGAGTCTCATTTAAGTCCAGTGTTTCTTTGTTAATTTTGTGCCTCAGTGATCTGTCTAGCTCTGTCAGGGGAGTGTTGAAGTCTCTGGCTATTATGATGTTGCTGTTTATTTCTTTCCTTAGATCTAGTAGAATTTGTTTTATGAATCTGGGAGCTCCTGTGTTAGGTGCAGATATATTTAGGATTGTTATATCTTCTTGTTGAACTCATCACTTTATCATTATATAATGACCTTCTTTGTCTTTTTTTACTATTGTTGATTTAATCTCTATATTATCTGATGTGAAATAGTTACTCCTGTTCATTTTTGGTTTCCAATTACATGAAATATTTTTCTGCCCCCTTACCTTGAGTCTGTGAGAATCTTTGTGAGTTAAATGGATTTCTTGGAGACAGCAGGTATTTTTTTTTTTATCCATTTTGCAAATGCATATCTTTTACATGGGGAATTAAGATCGTTTACATTCAATGTTAGTATTGATATGTGAGATATTGTTCTGGTCATCATGCTAATTGTTACCTAGTTGTTTTGTTTTATTGTCTCCCGTGTGTTACTGTTTTATAAGAACTGTGAATTTTAACTTTTGGGTGTTTTTACACTGGTAGGTATTGATTGTTCTCTTCCAAGTATAGAGGGATTTGAAGCATTTCTTGTAGAGTAGGGGTAGGTCCAGTGGTGACAAATTCTCTTAACATTTGCTTGTCTAGGAAAGACTTTATTTCTCCTTCATTTAGGAAACTTAGTTTTTCAGGATACAAAATCCTTGCCTGGCAGATATTCTGTTTAAGAAGACTAAAAATGGGACCCCAGTCTCTACTGGCTTTTTTTTTGCTGAGAGGTCTGCTGTTAGTCTCATGGGTTTTCCTTTGTAAGTTATTTGAAGATTTTATCTCACAGCTTGTTGGATTTTCTCCTTTGCTTTGACTTTGGCCATACCAAAGATTATATATTTTGGTGATGTCCTATTTGCCTTGAAGATCCCAGGTGCTTGCTTATCTTCTTGTATTTGGATAATTAAATCTTTAATAATACCAGCGAAGTTTTCCTGTCTTATTCCTCTAAATAGGTTTTTCTTCTTCTCTCTCAGGGATATCTATGATTCTTATATTTGTTCACTTTGCATAATCTCATATTTTTCAGAAAGTTTGTTCATTTTTCTTGATTTATTTTCCTTCATTTTTGACTGTCTTGGGTTAATTTGAAAGCCTTGTCTTTGAGCTCTGAAATTCCTTCCTCTGCTTGGTCTAGTCTCTTAAAACTTCCCACTGTATTTTGAAATTCCCTAAATGACTCTTTTATTTCCAGAACTTTTTTTATATTTTTTCTTATATTATCTATCTCTTTCATGAATTTTTCAGTCATGTTCTGAATTTGTTTGTTTGTTTCTTTATGTTGATTTTCAACTTTCTCATCAATTCCATTGATTTTACTTGTGATCCATACTCTGAATTCCATATCTGACATTTCAACAGTTTCCTTTTGATTGGAGTCCACTGCTAGAGAGCTAGTGTGATCCTTTGTGGTTAAAAAAGCCTGTTTTTTCATGTTGCCTGAGTTCTTATGCTGGTTCCTTCTCATCTGGTATCTCTTCTCTCAGCTCAAAACCCAATAGCTTTGTGGCACACCTATTCTCCTCTGCTGGGATCTCCGCTGCTCAGTGAAGCAAGAGAAAGGTCCCTGGTTGCTGTGCTTGAGCCCATTCCAAAAGATTGACCAGGCAGGAACAGGGTAGATAGATGAACTGTGATCCTTTAACACTGCTGCTCTCTTGCATCTCCCCATTCTTCTGTGGATGTCATGGGTGGGTGGGGCACAGTGGGTGCATGGTGGATGGTTGGCCCTCAGCAGTGTGGACATGCATTCTGCCCAGGTCCATTGGTGGCAGTGCTAACCAGGTAGTGGTGGCAGGTGCCAGGGGCCACAGGGATGTCCTCTACCTGGGTCCTGCAGCAGCTGTGGCTTGGCAGGGCCACCTACACAGCAACAATGGGCACTGGGACTGTGGATCCCTGGTCTTTCTGGGTCCCCAGGGAGTGATGGGGGCATGCAACACCCACACATGGTGTGCACAAGAGCACCTGGCCTCCCCTCTCCCTCCCTGGCCATGCAGGAGTGATGAGAAGGCAACAACAATGGCTCTGACTCCTGCGTAGATGTCATGCTCTGGGGCTGGGACCTTAAAGTGACACCTTAAAGTGGCACCAGCTACAGCACCCAGGGTTCGGAAGCCAGTGGACCCTGCTGTGCCTTTTCTCCAGAGCTGTGCTGCTGCAGTGTCTCTAGTCAGCTCTCTGTATCAGACCGGAGGTCTAATGTGGTGGAGGGAATTTTCCTCAGCTCCAATTGCAATGTCCAGGGAGAAGTGTGGAGCCTCTATCTCTTCCCGGCATGTAGGTACCTTCCCCAGTACCTCTGATCTTGGCAAGTGAGCCCCCCAACCTCGCTCTCTTTCACTTTGGGCACCTCCCATCATCTCTCTGTTGATTCCCAATGCTCTCTCCCAGACCATTGATCCAAAGGTAAATATCTATTTTACTTACCACTTTCAATCCTTTCTGTGAGAACGATGTGTGCAACTGCTTCTCTTCTGCCATCTTGGCCCCTCCCTCTTCGTTGTGTAATCTCTGTTGATATTTGATCCTGTCTTTATTTAAAATCTATTAATATCCTGAAGAGTTATTTTATCATGGAATGTATTTTGAAAATATTGTTCTGGTGAACAGCTAGTATATCTCAAAGTCTGTAAGTTTAGTATTTTTTAGGGTTAGTTGCAAGAAAAAAATATTTAAAAGTTTAAATATTTTCTAGAGTTCAGGTGGGAGGAAAAGAGTATAAAGCATCATTCTGATGTTTATATCTTTCTTGTTTCCTGAGTTTTGTTTCCTGTTTTTGCTTTAGTTTGTTTTAAATTAGAAGAATAAGAGATGAAAATAAGGAAATGTGATTGGTACTACCTAAAGGCTTGGCCAGAGGTAGCTGGGCCAGGGCAGAGGCAGGGACAGTGAGAAATGCTGCTTTGGCTGATAGTGACTCTACTCAGGGCAAGAAATATCAGGTCAGCCAAGAGGCAGTGCCCACTTGTTATATGACCCCAGACAGGGCAGGGGAAGCCAGATGATGTGGGGAAAATATTCTCTTTTCCCAGGTTGTGTTGTCTTATACAGTAGGCACTCCCACAAAGACTTCTGTGCTGTTGAGAAAGTATTGGCAAAGAAGCTCCTGCCTGTTCTCCAAGGGATCCTATCCTATGTGAAAGGGATCCTATCCTATAGAACCAATGTGAGAGCCTCTGCCTGAAGTTGCACTACGTGGAGCCCTGTGACTCTGTCTCCCTCTTATTCCTCCCTTTGGAAGAAAGAGTAGTTTATGGAATTGAGGGGGCACCAATGGTCTGAGCTCCACTGCAGGGTGGGGTTAATGTGTTAAAGGTTATTACCATGGCACAGTGTGGCCTCCCTCTTTGATTCTCTCTAGTAGGTACCCAGGTTTTCATCTCTTCTACCCAGTCAGGCACTGGGGTGGACCTTGTCCCTCTTTGTGGGCTATGGAGGTGGCAGTGGTGGGAGACCAGTTGTTGTCTTACTGTTTTGCTGTTACTTGGAGAGCCAGCTAGTTTATGGGAAGGAGAGTAAGTACATTGAGAAACAACATGCAGTCAACTGCTCTCCAAATAGAAATGTCAATAAAATGTCAAACCTGAGGTCAATAAAACCAAGCCACCCAGTGAAGTATTGCCTCCTAATTTATATCTTTGAAAACACAACTCAGTGTGTTAAGTCTGTCTCACAAGCCTTGCTCCATTCAGTAGAGTTATCAATGGAGGTCCTATTCCAAGATGTCCAAATCAAATCAATTTCTCATTCCGAAATGCATTCCCATTTGACCACGTGATGCCCTGCCTGCTTAAGGAGTGAAATCCCTGCTTACTGAAACAGAAGAGTCTACTTCTGAGCTCAAAGCCACTTCTCCCACTTCTAAAATTATACAGCAACTCTCATGTCAACAGCAAACTTCAAACCCAGAAGGGATCATTTCTAAGTGGTCTAAGATGAGGCAATGTTTGTAAACAATAAGAGATAAATATTACACAATCTTTTTCCATATTGAGGACATATGTCTGGAGAGAGGAATATTTTGGAGACAATATTCACATAATTGATTGATACATTTAACAAGTATTCATTGAGCACCTACTGCATACCAGGCACCATGATACATTGGATTACAACAGGGAGTGAAGTGTGCAAGACTTCTGAACCAAAATTATTATGGTATGGATAGATAAAAATAAATAATAAGTGAATAAATGTATACTCCTTCAGAAGTTGATGGAAAATGATTGGAATATTCAGCCTATAAGTGTTGTGTAGGGAGGAGAAAGAGAGACAGGGACAGAGAGAGAATTAAAGAAGTCAGACATAAAAGGATGCTTGCTAGATTTCATGGACATAAAATTCCACCATGGGCAAAGCTGATTGTGGTACTAGCAGTCTGGGAGGTGTCTACCTTTGGAGATGAGGGATGTGGCAATGATTGGACAGGTTCTGACAGATTTGGTAATGCTCTATTTCTTGGCCTGATTGTTGGTTATATGGGTGATTTATTCATGATTATCCATCAAGCTGCTTGATTATGATTTGCATATTTTTGTGTATGTGTGTTCTTTTTCAATATAATGTTATTTGAAACAAAACAAAACAAAAAACTCTTACAGTCCGGATTTCTGTTTGTCTGGAGGCTGCAACTCTAGACCCTTGATGAGATGTCTGGTAGAGCCGACCTACATTCTTTTGGTTTAAGTAAAACATACAAAAATAAATTTTATTTTATTATTTTTTAATTTTTTTAAGATAAATTTTTAAAAACTCCAACTAAATAACATGCTATGTGGCTTAAGAGTAAAAAGGAATTTGTTGAAAGTATCATGATTATCAATCTCAGTTCACAATCTCATATATGCTAGAAATACTATTTCCCCCTCCAAATCCCTTTTCTTTTCTATTTTGGCCTCCATTCTGCTATAGTTATCAAAAATGAATCTCACCCCTTCAGCGCTTCCCTTTTATTTGGACTTGCAAATAAGATCTAAGGGGAGACGATCACGTTGGCCTGCAGTGCGGCTCTGCCCTCAGAGTCCTCTGCCCATGCTGGCGCCTGCGGAGATGCCCGGGGCTGTCACTGACCCACCGTGACCGCGAGACTGCTCAGAGTCTGGCGCTGTCTCCTCCCTCTGTCCTCAGGCCTCGCTTGGCTGCACAGCAATGCTTTCTTCTCCTCCTATGACATACTGAGGCAGCAGGAACGCAGTGCAACTCTAGTGTTTTCCTGTCTAATTACTCACAGTCATTCTTCTGGTCTTACAATCTTTCCAGGGAGAGAGGAAACCGCTTCTCTGTTTCCAGATCCCACAAACCAAATTGGGAGTTTCATTACACTAATGCAGGATCAGTTTTGGGTACTGGGGGTGGGTGGTGGTGGCAAGGTGGGGGTGTGTGTGCATGTGTGTGAGAATGTGTGCTTGTCTGTGAGTGTATGTGCCTGCATATCTGTGTGTGCACATGTGTGCATGTGTGACTGTGTTCAGGTGTGTGAGTGCATGTGGGCCTGTGTGTGCAAGTGTGTGCATGCATTTGTGTGTGCGAGAGAGTCAGTGTGTGCATGGCAGTAAAAACCATCAGCACGTAAGCTCTCATTGATTTCCGTGTGATCCTTCTCTATCCCCAGACAGACCATCTTTATCAAGCCCGAGGGAAGATTAGACTCTCAAATATATTTTATATGTTCTGAATTATTTTTATTCCCTCCTCCTAAAATTTTGAAGCTAGAAACGTAGAATGAGACCAGCTGACTGTCGGTACTGGCTGGTCAGTGGTCCGGGGTGAACAATATCAGGAGGGGAAAGAGGAAAGAGAGGGTGAGGGAACAACTGTGTTTAACTCAAAATTCTTCTCCTGCTCAACAAGCTCCGAGGGTCCCCATGGGACTAGAGGACAGGGCCCTTCCACCAGAGCCCTGCCCCATGGGGTGCCCTTCTGCAGCAACTCCCAATTTTGTGTCTCTCCATCTGGATTTCGATATACACAGGAAAATGCACCAGCTGCAGTCCAGTGTCCTCCCTGGACCAGTCCTTCTGAGCAGTGGGCCAGGTCATGGTCTAGGCCTGTGTGCATGGGAGGTCCCCAGCGAGGGGTAATTTGGGGGTGTGGTAGCCCCCAGGTGGCTTCTACTCGGTGCTCTTCAGGCTGCTTCTCAGTTGCCCTCCTGCCTTCTACCTGGCCCCAGACTTTCACACTCTCAGAGAATGTGCACAGATATTTTCATTGTAATAGCTGCCAGTGACAGTTGCCTGAGCTAAGAAACCAAGACAGAAGTTGACATTTTATCCTTTCGTGGTTAACCCATTATTATCAAGTTTCTCACAGTGAAGAAATGAGGCAAAATGCTCCAGGTGCGAACACTCACTATTAGCAAAAATAATTACAATGGAATAATAACTTTAACTCATACAATGGTTTCTAGTTGACTAAGAGCACTTTGCTTTCCATCACCTCAGTCTCATGGCAGCTTGGTGGACTAGGTTTCCTAACAAGCAGTGATTCCTTCCTTCCCTGTTGCTCCCGGGTCAGTGTTCCATTCAGGTGTGGCCTCAGTGGGCTGGGCCCCAGGGTGTGACTCCTGCCCGTCAGAAGCCATCATGCCATTGCCTCACCCTTCACCATGGATTGACTTAGGGCTGTGGGTAAAGACACCCTGTTCCAGCCAATGAGACATCAGAGAGACATTTGGGAAATATCCTCTTTCTTACTAATGAGAGGCCAACAAGAAGAGGCTGCCCTTCCCCTTCCCATGTTTTGCTTTGAATGGTGCTGTGTGGGGATTGAACTTTTGGAGCTCGTGCAGCCACCTTGAGCCTGCACTCCCAACACCCTCACGAGAGCAGAGCTGAAAGGTGGGAGGGCCCCGCGTTTCCACATCATGCACAAGCTCTGTAGCTCACCAACTCGAGAAGTACCTGCTTTGGGTTAAATGAGACAATAAATTATCCCACTGGTTAAGCTATCGTTAGTCTCATGTTCTGTTAGTGACTGTTGAAGGCATTCTCCCTAATACCTTTTGCAGATAAGGAAACTAAGGCTCAGAGAGGTTAAGTGAACTGCTCAGTGTTGCATAGCTGATAGATGAAATTTTCTGGATCAAACCCAGATTCTTAGATGTCACATCTTGTTTCAGAGTCCAGTGACCTTTGCATGAAGTCACAAAAACTTTCCAGCTTGGTTAATATTTGATCCTAGGTGAGATCCTTATTCATTTCCAAATGCCATCCACACTCTGAGCATCTTCTGTAATGACTTGCACAAAGCAGATGTTTATCAGGCATGGAACTTATTATAGTTAAATTTGTGTGGCACTGGAACCTCACCCCACCCCACAGCCACCAATACTCTCATGCCCTCACATGGTGGTCATCACCAACCGTCACTGGGACTCTCTTTCTGAGCCTGGCATGGTTTTAGCATCTATGGCAGTTCAGGTGATCAATGCTAACCCGTCTTTCCAAGTTGATATCCTAAGGATTGATCAGTTTCACAGCACAAGCCCAGCTCACATACAGGCTGGCTTGGAAGGGGATTTGAAATGAGTGTGAGAGCCAGCCCGAGAAGAATGAGGGTGACCACGTGAGGAACAGGTCACAGGCACTCTGAGTGTTGGTCTTGGGTCTGCTACTCCAGAAATGGATTTATTAGGTAATCACTGTTCCCTTATTCTTCAGCAGATGTGCACTAGATTAAGATTCCTCACAGTTGTTTTGGTAGTTCTGTAGGTTTTGGTTTTGCCTTCATTAAGTATTCACATAAAAAGTAATAATTTAGTGTCTACTGTGTGACAGGTACTGTCTGTATGCTGGAGCTACAGAAAAAATAAAACAGGAAATTCTCAGGAAGGAAAAAAACAATTTGACAAAAGAACCAATAACAACAAGAGAATAGAAGACCAAGGTGAGAAATGTTACAACAGAGTCAGATGCAGGTATTTAACAGTAGGGAAGAACAGGCACAGCGTGGCAGGGAAGGGACATTTTCACCACATGCTCAGGTGCCACCTGGACAGCTCCTTTGCTCCCTCCTCTCTGGCCTCTGCACATACTTGTGCAGAGCAAAAGGCATCTCTGCTCCTGAAGCAAAATGTTGAAAATTCCAGGCCCTAAATCTAAGTAGCATGAGGTAATGGAAAAATAACAACACTTTTTTTTTTTTTTAAGCTGAGAACCTGCAGCCAATATTTCCAATGGAGTAGGATACCTGCTTTGGAAATTGCCAGACATAGGTCACCAAAACTTGTCAATTCCACCATATCACAGAAAAGGCCATTAAAACTGAAACTTGAGGCCGGGCGTGGTGGCTCACGCCTGTAATCCTAGCACTCTGGGAGGCTGAGGCAGGAAGATCACTCAAGGTCAGGAGTTCGAGACCAGCCTGAGCAAGAGCGAGACCCCCATCTCTACTAAAAATAGAAAGAAATTATCTGGCTAACTACAAATATATATAGAAAAAATTAGCCGGGCATGGTGGCACATGCCTGTAGTCCCAGCTACTCAGGAGGCTGAGGCAGGAGGATTGCTTTAGCCCAGGAGTTTGAGGTTGCTGTGAGCTAGGCTGACGCCATGAGACTCTAGCCGGGGCAACAGAGCAAGACTCTGTCTCAAAAAAATTAAAAACAACAACAACAACAACAACAAAACCCCTGAAACTTTGGGACTGAGAAAATATCCTTATAAATGTTTCGAATAATCCCTCAGTAAGACAGCTTCGATGAGAATGTTGCTAAAGGGTGAAATTAGGCCCGAGCAAGTATTTCTTGCCAGCGTGATAGCTGATGAGACTCGAGGGCTGCGCTGCCGCAGGAGCGGCTCCCGGCTACTATTATCGGGGAGTATTTGGAGACGTTTATGCACTCAAGCCCCACTTCACGCAGGTGCTGTATTTATGGAAGCCTCTTATTTTATAGTTCACCGAAACGAAGGAGAGCACTTCACATGAAGATCACACGCCATGGCAGGAGGAAGCAGGTCTCAAAGGGCGCGCGAGAGCGCCCCCACGTCCCCAAGGGCAGCGGACGCCCAGCTTCCCAGGGCGGCCACCGGAAGGGCCATTTGGTCTTCCGTCTGGGGCTCTCCGACGCGCTGCATGGATAATCGCAGCTGCTTTTATTGACTGGCATCTGAGGAGGCTTTTAAAAGGAATGTTGAATTAGCAAAAGGGAAAGAAATGACTTCATAATGGATTAAATACCGGTGCCAGGCGTGAACGTGTGCTATTTTTACCAATGCTGCCTTGGCTTTCATTGCCCCCATCTTTGCCATAGTCAATATTGCATTGCACACTTCTTAATGAGGGGCTTGCTTTAAAGCTAAAGTGCTTTGAACTCGCTGGGCTTCCATTGAGCTCAGCTGGAGCCCCCTGCACCGTCGTCTGATGATCACTGCCATCGCTCAGAGGACAGGCCATTAGGGCAAATTAGAGCATGCTGTTTGGTGAAAGCTCAACCCTCCAGTGAAGAATATGTTTTGTTCGCTGAATGCATCATGCTGTGTTGCTAAACTAGTGTAATTGCACATCTATATGCCCTCACTTTCTCTGTGAGGAGATACAGCCGTATCTACACAAAACAGCCTTAGAGTCAATATGCATAAAAATAAAAAGAGCAAGCAAGATGAATTTGCCTGGAGGCCAGAACAGAATAGAAGTGCTCTGTGAAGGTGTTTACTTCTGCGTCAGCCTGTTCATTTGTTCAGCAGCTCCTAAACTCCTGATATTTTTATGCCGTGGTAACTTAGGCCCTTTGTGCACTTCAGGATTTCCTAAAAGAACAATCAGAGAAGAAGGGATGTGAGAGAAATAAAAACAAAGGAATGGAAAAACATGACAAAATCTCAGGAAATACAGCAGGAGCAAACCCGGGAACGAAAGGACTCTTTATCAAGATGGGAATAGTCATTTTAAATTAGTAGAATTTTTTTTTTCCTTTTCTGCATTATCTTAACTTGAGAGCTCCTGGCTCCCTGTCTGTGCATGCACATCTGTGTGTCTGTGCAAAACACATACAGCATGTACACAAATAGATTAACAAAAACATGCCAAATTAACCCAGTTTGGTTTGTCTGCAGCATACCTAGATTTGAAATGAGGGCCCTTGCTTAATGTTCAAACTCAATAATGTTGATTAGCATAATCAAGTTGTCCTTACACATGTAGCACCTAAAAAAGATCGTAAAAACAGCATCTACTTCTTAATTCAAGAATATAGTGCTTGGAGGGTAAAAATAAACATCCTTTTTTATAATAGAATTTGCAGGATAGCAGGAAGCAAGTGTTCACTGTAACAGTTTCTCTGGACCTTGTATGTCATGAATAGAGAGTTCAACTGAAGTAGGGCTCCTTGGTTGTGGGAGCCATATATTTATGTCTATCTTTCTTTATATTATCCAAAATGGAGATTGGACATTTATGATGTTTGATTACTATTTGTTGAGTAAGTCTCTGTCCCTTACCCAAGGGGAACTGTACTTCTTCAAGGCAAGCCTGTGGCTGCAGCAGACACTGAAGCCAAGGAACCGCCAGTTCTTCTCCTTGATTTCTCGGTGGGATCGCGCAGGACAGAATAACCCAGGTGCTAAGAACCTGAGCCACGGAGAGAGACTGCCTGGGCAAAACCCCACTCCTGCCCTTATAAACTATGTGAACTTGGGAAATTTATATAATCTATCAAATCCCTATTTTCCTCATTTGGAAACTGTGGGTAATATTATAGTATCAACCTCATAGAGAGGGTTAGATGAGTTAGTGCATGTAAAGAGAACAGACCAAAAACTCAAAAATGTTAGCTATTTTATCATCACTGATCAATGCCCCAATTTTCTTCCTTAAACCTTTATGACACCTATATTGGGTATGTCTGGGTTCCATGTGAGGCTTCCTGCCTTGTCCCCAACATTCTCTTCGGATAAGCTCAAAACCTAAAGGCTTCAGTTTCATCTATATGCTAATCATTCCCAAATCAATAGCATGTGCTCTCTCTCAGTGAAGAAGTGGAGAACTAGAAAACCAGTTTCCTCTCCCACAGAACACTTAACTCGTTGCCTAAATTTGTATCTCTATATTAAAATGTAATGCATTTTAATTTTATGTGCAAATAGCTCTTATACATAGTTGAAAAAAATGGAGTTTTTAACAAAAAACAACTATCTCTTCTGTACTCCATCAGCATCCTAACCTTTCTCCCAGAGACTGCAACTTTTGCTATTTAGACTTTTTCACTTATTCATTCATCAATTTTAGTCATTATATATTGACTTCCTGCTCTGATAATTAAATATTTCTCCATATGGAACATCCTATTTCCTCTCACCCTGACTCCTAGTAGAGTTATGGAACTATCATTAATTAATCATTGTTGACATTATTTTGACCATATAATGTTTATGTATTGTTTATATGTATTTTGATTGTATAAATATTACATATACATTGAGTGGTATTCTATGCTAACACTGCTTCACAGTTTTTTTGTTTTGTTTTACAGCTATTTGGTAATTTCCTGGCATCTCTAAGTGCCTTTTATTGTCTTCTCTAAGAGCCTGTTTGAGTTGTTCAGATTTTAAGAGACAGCACAAAATTTCTTAAGTCACATTTTTCCTGGATATCACTCCCCTAGAGCCACTTATCCTGCTGCATTGCCCTGGGCAGATGGCCCCAGGAGGCCAACTGCAGAGCTGCCATTCTGACATTTAAGTTTATTTTATTCCACAGAAACCTATGACTTCCTTTCTCCCCACCTCCTTGCCCCTCTTTTGTGATGTGCCCCTTTGTTTTTCTGGAACCAGGACATCCAGCGATCTCCTAAAAAAGACTGGTGGAATATGCATTTCCACTTTCCTGTATGTTCGAAATGTTTCTATTCCAATCTAATAACTAACTGATAGTTTGCTGGTGTATAGAATTTCAAAGTATTTACAGTTAGAGCTTTGAAATGTTCTACTATTTTTTTCTAACATCTAATGTTGAAGTTGAGATATAATGTCAATATAATGTTTTTTTCCATTGTTAAGGACCAAATTATCTCTCCCTCTGAAAGCTTTTAGTGTATTATATTTGTATTTGGTGTTTTGAAATTTCACAATGATATATCTAGATAACGACCTTTTGTCAATCATTAAAACTTTTCCACCTAGAGATTTATAATTTTCAGCTCTGAGAAGTTCTCTTGTATTATTTCTTTAATAATTTCTCCCTCACTATTGTGACTATTCTCTCATTCTAAAACTCTTGATTGACTCCCTTGAAAGATAGCTGAGTATTCTTTTTATATATATATTATACTCTTATGGCTTTTGGCATTCATTTTGCTGGGACTTGACTTTATTTTCCAATGTTTCTATTGACTTTTAAAATTATTTTTCAGTTGTAGTCACCTTTTTTTTTTTAAATTTCATGAGGTCTTTCTTAGGCACATAATTTAGCTTTTATCATAGCATGCTGTTCTTATATTTTGGATACAATATCTTATCACTGAGGTTGCTGCGTTTTTTTCCCTTTCCCTGGGTTAGTACTGTTTTCTTGGGGATCACTTGCTGGGTATTTATTCTGATTTTTCTCTTCTACACTGCAAGATTTACTTAAATGTCTGGTGATCCTTGATTCCAATTTGTATGCTAAATGAGGCAATAATACCCAATGCCAAGATCTTGGATTCTAATACCATTCTTTAATAAAAGGATCCAGGGTTCTTTGCAGAAATGGCCTATCCTATGGCTGGGACAGGGAATATACAAGATAAACATCTTATAGTGCCAGAAAGCAAGGAAGTGCTCAAAAACTAATCACAACAATGGGGACATGTCAAAGGGAAGTAGGAGCTGAAAGAGCTTCCAGTGGCCGAGGCTGGAACATTTTCAGCAACAAAATAAATAACTCAGTTTTGGATTATAACCCAAACTATAAATCAAATAAATACTCATGAGTCCATACTAATATATGTAGATGATTAAATAAATAAATGGGGAAAGAGACAAATTTCCCACGTTAAAGAATATCCCATAACCTGTGTAGCCATTCTGACCTCAAAGACTTGGAGTGTAACATCCCAGTTCTTAGGTGTGGGCTATGCACAGTAGCTTCTTCAAGGAATAGAAAAGGGGAAGAAGGAGTAACTTCATAGCTGAGAAACCTAAAAAGCACAATTTTGGCCAGGTGATCAAAGTTAACATCATCTGTGATAGTCCTGTTGATAGCATGTATTCTTGACACGATATTATGAGATGGGCACTTTATTTCTGTGGTTTTCCTTCCCAAACACCATAGCTCTAGTCTAATCATAAAAATGACATCCGACAAATCCCAATTGAGAGGTATTCTACAAAATAGCTAACGTTAGAAGATGTCAAGGTTATCAAAACCAAAGAAACTGTCACAGCCAAGAGGATCCTCAGGTGATATGATGACTAAATGAAATGTGGGATCATGAATGAAATCTCAGGATAGAAAAGGGAAATTATATAAAAACTAAGCAAATCTGAATAAAGTATGGACTTTAGTTAATGAGACTGTATCAAAATCATTCATCAGTTGAAACAAATATACCATACTAAATAAGAGGTTAATAATAGGGAAAACTGTGTGGGGTATAAGGGATTTCTCTGGACTAATTTTGCAACTTTTTATTCTAAACTAATACTTTCACTCTAAAAAAGTTTATTTTTCTAAAAATGGGGCCATGTAATGTAGTATTGGAGCTCTGTGTACCTGGGGACATCTTTAGTGTAGGGAGAGTAAGGAGATGTTCTTTGGAGGACCATTTAAATTCTTTTGAAAATACCTTTCCCACTTTTTGGTAGACAGAAAGTGTTTGGCTCCTTAGGGTAAGGTAAGGAGAAGTGGGGGAGGGACAGGTTTTTACATATGACCCCTGTTTCAGACCAGCATTTTCCAACATGCCCTGTCTTCTTTGGCATGGCCAAATTTAGAGCAACTCTGAGTTTCTGACAGGAAGACCCAGTCAGTCACCCATTTGCAGTTCTGATCATGGGCACACTTACTCAGGTGGATTCTCTGTCACTTCTCCGGTGTTTCTCCATCTCCGAGAGCTGTTTTTAACATGTCTTATCTTCTGATGACCTTCCATTCTCTGTTGTGTGTGTGTGTTTATGTGTGTGTGTTTGTGTGTGTGTGTGTCCTTTGTCATCACTGATTAGAGTTTTAGGGGAAGAAGGGATATCCCCAGTGTTCAACAGGCATCTTAATCCTGCCCAATTTAGAAATCTGGAATTATTTTTCTCAAGTAGCTATTCTTTTATCTTCAAAGATTCTTTTCTTATTATTGGTGCAATTTTAGACCTGCACTGGGAAGTCTTCACAGTAAAGGAAGGAGCATCATTAAAGCAGGATTATACTGAGCTTTTCTCTGCTGAGGGTGGTGGCCGAGTGGCTGTTTAGGCTGAGGAGTCAGTCGTGGTACTTATTAACTCAATCTCACCCTACTCATCCTGCCTTCAAAGGTAGAGCATGGCCAATTATGAGTTCTGTGTGCAACACATGTATCTACCTTTTAATCCATGGACCCAGCCTCTTACCACTTATCTCCTAAGCCCATGCACCTCTTCTTCAGAGATAAATCCACCAACCATTTGCTTATCAGGGCCGTTTTCCTATTTTTCCCAACTCAGGAAATAGGAAGAGAGTTGACACATTTTCCAGTAAGACAGCTAGGCTTTTCTTCTACCGGCATCACTCAGTAAAGTTATTCTTCACTCATTCTGTGAAATGCACATAATGAGCTAGGTTTTTTCCTACCCTTCATCTTTATGTGAGATGGGTCTCAGCATAAACAGTGGTTCTCAAGGAGGAGGTGAGGCAAAGTCTTCACCTCACGTCCAGTGGGTTTCAAAACCCTCTGAGCAGTGCTTACTAAAGCACACATCCCTTACACTAAAATGTTTACATATTTCCTTGAGGGCATGTCTCACCCTTCCTACTCCCAAAAAGAATCACTGCCTTTATGTGAGCCATGGTCACTGGTGGGGGTGAGCAGTGCCCCTCAGGTGACATACCAGGCACAGCAAATGCAAACAAGTGGCCCTAGAGTAAGGACCCCTGCAACTACATGCAAAAAGTTTAATACTATGGTAGGATATAAAACACTCATTTTCTGTCTCAGTAAAATGGAAATAATAATGTGTAACTTACAGGATTACTGTGTTAAGTGATACACTGAATATAGAGTGTTTGGCATGTAAGAGATCAATGCATATTAGTTATTATTGTTTTGGTAGGAAAAAAAGATTGAAAGCCACACATATAAGCCAAGCATGGGAATATGTCCATAGAATTCAGTTCAACAAATACTTATCAAGTAACTGCCAGGTACTGGGGAAACAAGGTGAATAAGATGTTGCTCACCTTCTCAAGGTTTTGCAGTCCATGGGGGCGAGTCTTGCGTGAAAGGAGTCATAATGTCTTGCTACATGATGCGTGGGTTGCTATAGTAGCAAGGAGAAGATGCAAATAATTCAGCTGGGTTAGGAGTGTGAGCTTGGGAGAGATTTTTAGGTGGAGATAATGTCTAAGCCTGGTGTTACAAGCAGGCGGGGGGTGGGTGCATATGAAGGGGAGAGGGTATGAGGTAGCAGTGGAATGAGACAGAACAGGTATGTATTCTCCAGTTTCATTTTGTTTTTAAGATTCAGGAGCCAGCATTTGTGAAGGGAATGGAAGATCATGTGAGGAGGCACAGATTTAACTGGAGACTCAGAAATCTAAAATTCAAGAACAAAGCGTGAAGGCTTGAATGGGTAATGAAACAGCAGTAATCAGCGCAGGTATCAAGTGGCTCAGAAAAATTGACACAAAGGTTTTCCTGCCATTTCAAATGAATGCTGTTAGTCTTTTTCTGCATTAATTGTCTTAAGATCATTGCATTTTCCCTGGTACTGAGTCATCACATTCAGAACCTGGGGGAAAACTCCTTTGGGAAATCTTCTTAAATTTCACCATCTTTTAAGTCTTTTGAACCTACTCCATCTTCAAGCTCTTGAATTTCCACAATCCCTTCTCTGACTTCATCTTTCTTTCTTTTCTTTTTCGTTTTTTTCTTTTACTCTCAGTAAAGCTGCATCTTAATCTTTTTCCTCTCAATTCTGTCCTCGTGTACCAGCCTGTTAACCTTTGTCTGAACTTCATCTGGCTCTCTTCCTCCTTCAAACTGCGTGTAAGCCTTGGACTCATCACAGTCCCTTGCCTGTCTGTAACATTGTTAATTATCTTATCACAGCTCCATAATTTCTCACTATTTCTTTCTTGCCAATCATCAACCCCTTGGAATATCCACTGCCTGCTTGCTTTGATGCTAAAATTCAAGGCACTGATGGTCAAAGGCTTTGAACTATCTACTAGGTTTGCCACAAATGCATTGTGTGATTCAGCATTTTGCAGATAATTTTGTACAAGTTAAATATTACTTTTTTACTAATCTTATTTAACTGAAGATCACTTTTCTTTTTCTATTACTAGCTGAAAGTATAGCAAAATGTTTCTTAGTGGAAGCCAACAAGGTTATTTTACAACTATGTTATTTCTTTAAATATGTTAAATATGTCTGCTTCTAATTTGCTAAGAGCCTTTATCCATCCTATTGGATTCTTTTCTATTTATTAACAACACTTTTCCCTTGTTACTTCCCACATTCATATATGAGTGTGCTCAAATTCTTTTATTTTAAAAACACAAATACTCTTTTCTCTATCCCCTGACCATACTCAAGCCATATCAGGTTATTTGAAATCTTTAAGGCATTGCCTGTGCTTTTCCTTTTGCCTGGAGTACCATCCACTTCCTCATCTAGATATCATTTCATCAATCTTCAAGATGCAACCTTGAAATGCCATCTCCTATGTGAACACTATGTTTTCCCTTCACTCCAGTCCAAATTGTATTTTTCCATCATGTTCTCCCATAGTCTTCTGGGATTACCTCTATCATAATGATTATAATTTGTTCCAAATAGTCACTTTTGTGTATCTTCCATGGTCTCTGATCTGCTCCTCAGCTAAGACAGTGGCTGCCATCCATCACTGCATTCCCAGCAAATAAAACAGCCTGCATCATAGAATGCACTGAATAGAGTGAAGGAGTGATTGAATGCGTAAATTAATGAAACATGGATGCTTAACTATGCCCTTATCCTCTATCTAAAGATCTATGCTCTTTATTGATAGGCCACAGATGGTAACACCAAGAGGATGGGTCATTTGGCAAAGGAGCAAATATTTCCCCAACAGAGACTTTGATTTTGGTGGATGTGGTTAGTATCACACAGCTGTCTTACTCTTATCCCTGGTTCATTAGGTATCATCTATAGATGGTGTAAAAAATACAGAGCTGCTGGGTGGGGAAAGGTTATCAGTGACGTAAGAAAAAGCTTCCTTCTTACTAATTGATCTAATTTTTTAATAAACACAAAAATGCATTTTATGTGTTTGAATAGTGCAAAGTCTATGGTTATTATACAGCAAAGTAGCTTTAGCTCTGCCCTTTACCACATTCAGATGGTATACTTTCCAGAAAGACCTTGTATATTTTTATTACAGCTATATTCATAATTGTCAAAAACTGGAAGTAACCAAATGTCCCTAAGTAGGTGAATGAATGACATCAGTAGGTGAATGACTAAACACACTGGGACCTCCATACAATGGAATATGATTCATCAATTTAATAAGCTATCAAACTGTGAAAAGACATGAAAGAAACTTAAATACATATTTCATGGTGAAAGAAGCCAGTCTGAAAATGCTATATACTGTATTATTCCAACTATATGACATCCTGGAAAAGGTAAAACTATAGAGATAGCAAAAAGTTTTGTGGTTTCCAGGAATGAGGGGGAAGGGAGGAATGAATAGACAGAATGTCAGGGTTTTTAGGGCAGTGAAACTAATCTATATGATGCTATAATGGTGGATAAATGACAGTGTGCATTTGTATCCATACTACTGTACAACACAAAAATGAACCCTAGTGTAAACTGTGAACTTTAGTTAATAATAATGTATCAATATTAATTCATCAGTTATAACAAAGTTACCATACTAATGGGTGGTATTAGTAATAGGTGAACTGTGTGGAAGTGAGAATGAGTGTAAGTGCAAAATAAAGTTGACTTTCATAAAGAAAAGATGCAAAAATACACTTGTCTTAGCTTGAATAATTGTGAAAGCATCACATGACCCATAGATAGTTTACTTACTAAATAAGAAAATTATACATATTTGGAAAGTTCTTAAATTATTGTTCTTGGGTTTTGTTTTCTAAAGATGTTGAACATTAATAACATTTTCAATTAAAATGGAGATTTTATTTAAAAATAAAAAACACTCTGGGAGAATATAAAGTAGGACAATGGTTTCTGCCTAGGGTATCAAAAAATATTCATTCCAGGATGGGAATAGTAAGAGATCAGGAGATGCTTCCCAGTTCTATTTCCTCTTCTGCTACCTGGATTCAGGGGACCAATGGTGTAGCCACTGTATGGAAGCCGCGGAATGCCTAGAGCAGAACCAGCTGCCCACCAGGATCACTAGTTTTCAAATATTAGATAAAAAAGAAACAAATCTCTATTGCATTTGAGCCATTTGCACTTGGGGTCTATTTATTAGAATGATCTAGCCTGCACTAACTAATCCACATGACATGGGGTGTTGGATTCCATTACTCGAGAGGTGGAACAGTGGAGGAAGAACGAGTTTGTCAGGGGGAGAGATTTCACGTTATACCTGTTGAATTGAAAACAAATGTTAAACACTGAATATTCTTCCAGAACTTCTGACCTTGTCACATTTGGAAACAGTTTATGTCCGGTAAGAGTTTGTGTCCAGACTTTAAAATAGTCTCTAACCAGTCCACTACAATGGATTCTGTTCTGAGAGGCAATCGTTCCCAAACACCGGTTCAGTCTTTTTCAATTATCCCTCCACACAGGAGCTTACCTTCTCTGCCTCTGCCCACACTTCTCATGAAAGAACACTTGCCTTACTTCAACACTTCCAATTAATGTCGTCTCAGAGTTTCCCTGGGTAGCTTGCTCTGTTGCTCAAATATTCTTTTTACTGAAATACAGTTATCCTAAGGAGATTAAAGGCAGGTTCCTGTGATCACACACCCGTGTGATTGAGCAGCTGTTGCCTGGCCTGAGAGACTACTGCAAGATTAGGTTGGAGGGAAACTAGAATGAGAGACCACCTGTCTTTTTAGTTTCTGTAAACACTCTCTTTCCATAGACACATTGCCTGAGATTTTCTTACTCTTTCCATTTCCTGACACTAGGAGAATTTAATGCCTGTTCTAATAAAGGTTTGCTTGCCATCTCTCATAGGTTTAGGTATTGAGATGAACAAGTAGCAATGGAATAGATAGCTTATTGACTTTTTTT
>CM052437.1:72086521-72109137 GCA_028533085.1 Varecia variegata | reverse complement strand
AGAGGAAGTGGTTTTAGTTCTTTTGCAGTTTTACTAATTAAGGGGAGGAATATTTAAGACCAAGAGGTTGGCTTTTGCTAAGAATTTGGGTAGTTATTCCTAGACTTTGGTTCCCTCATACTTTATATAGTTGTCTTGGAACCGTCGTGGTGATTTTGAGGGTGGAGAAATTTTAAAACCTCAACATAAATGATATTCTAATTAGCCAAAGTTCATGGAAGGTGACAGAGAGAGCTGACAAGCTGATTGAAGTCTGTTTTTGCCTGTGGTTAGCAGCCCCTTTTGTTTAAGGTTGTTTATTTTAACACCAGCACCCAATCTTCACACCCCTGCATCTGGTCTCAGCCCTGTCTCCTGTCTCCTACTCTAACACAACCAACCAACCAAAGAAACAAAAACACTTGGGAGGGTCACGGGCCTACAGGGCCACTGTGATTATGAGACTTAATCATAATATTACAGAATTCTTAGCCTCCCCTGTTTATTGTCATTTCACCAAGAGGTCTCCAGTATAACAGTGGATTACAACTGAAAGAGCTACAAGATGTAAACTCTAGCTAAGAAGGAGTTAGTTCTTAGGGATACGCCAAAGAAGCATGGGAGATGAAAACAAGGATACTAAGTAATTTAAAGCCTCTGGTATCTGTAGTTTCAAAAAATATTAAACAAAACCCAATTTCTAGTTCCATTAACATAAAACCTCACAATATAGGCCTGTTTATTTCAATTTCTAATACCTGGCTTTCAACAAAAAATTAAAAGGCATGTTAAATACATGTGGCCAGCCCTCTATCATTTCACAAGCAGATGGAAAGTCACCAATATAGTAAAGATCAGAGAAAAAGACCCACATTTATACTCAGTGTCTAAGTCCAAAAAAGGACCTAGTGTGGGTCAGAAGAGAGTTCAGAGGCAATGAAAACGGGTAGAACAGTCACCCCTTGCCCCAAGAGAAAATGCTATGACCACCGTTGAATAATCCAAAACATTTTGGGGAAAATAATAGAGTTAGAACTGTCTTATCTATTAGTGCTGCTATAACAAAGTACCCAAGACTGGGTAATTTGTAAAGAACAGAAATTTATTTTCTTGCGTTCTGGAGGGTGGGAAGTTCGAGATCAAGGTATCAGCAGGTTTGCTTATCTGGCCAGGGCTGCTCTCTGTTTTCAAGGTGGTACCTTTTTGCTGAATCCTCCTGGAGGGGAGGAACGCTGTGTTTTCACATGGTGAAGGGACAGAGCAGGTGAGAAGTGGTGAACTCGGTCCATCTCTCATAAGAGCACCTGATCCCATTCATGTGGGGTAAGCCCTCAAGACTAAATTAACTCTGGAAGGCCACACCTCCCAATACTATTATATTGGGGATTAAATTTCAATGTGAAATTTGCAGGGTACTAAAACATTCAAATCATACCTGTGTGGAGCAGGTATCCATCCTCCCACTAACTATACCATTACCTTGAGATGAGAGAGGTGAGAAGCAAAACAGAATGCTCCTATGCACTTTGAAGGCAGCAGGCTCACAAATGCAATACGTCATGCCACTAAGGTACAGATCAGCAACCGAAGCTCCAGAGTGTCACCGGGCTCTTTGTTGGAATGGGAGAGGATTTGTAAATTACCAGGGGGCCTCAGCAGGGCCTGAAGTCAGCTGAGGGAGAGTATCTACCCAGGAGGTCATCAGGCAGGAGCAAGAGAAAATGCAGCAGAAAGATGTGGCATGAACTGCCCTTCAGGGTGCAGGGGAAAAACTCATTGCAACTTGGAAGTATATGTGACTCCAGGGAAGCAAAGTGGGGGTGGTGGAGGCTGGGCAGCCTTCTGTGCCCTGGTAGAAGGAGCCAGCCTGCTGTCTGAGCTCTGCCCAGACTGGACAGTGCTTGGGCAAGGAACCCTGCTCAGTGCCCACATGGAAAAGCAGCCTCTCCCTGGCTGCAGCTGATGGGACAGGGATGTGGCAACCACCAGGAGTATAGGAACTAGCCCAGGGAGGCAGGGATGGGATGGGAGATTTGTTATTCTTTTCTTTTCTTTCTTTTTCTCTTTTCTTTTATTTTTCATTTCCTTTTTTCTCCCTGCCTCCCTTCCTTCCTTTCTTTAGTTATGTGTCTAAATCATAGGTTTGAACTGACTGAAGAATCTGTAGATTGGATTGAGGACAAACCTGAAGTTAATTTGGTTACGTTGCCTGCCTAGGCTGGACCTAGAGCCAAGACTAATTTGAGTTAAAGATATACAATTACAACCTCGCACACCCAGGGTTTGGGGGCTTGTTGTGATCGTACAATCCATGCTCACTAAATAGGCTTCTTGGCAACAAGCACCATGTTGGTTATTTCCTTCTAACATTTTATTATGAAAATTTTCAGACACCCACGGTAAAATCGGAAGAACTTTATAGCAAAGATGAATATACCAACCACCTAGATTCTACTAACATGTTAGTGTAATTGGTTCATCACGTATCTATACATTTATTCATTCTCCTATCAATCCATAAATATATCTCATTTTTGAAGCACTTTGAAGTAAATGCGGACATCAATATAATTTCCCAAAAATATTTATTTCGATAACTGTATGATTGTTAACTGGAGTTCTGTATTTCTTCAGAGGTTTGATTTTTTTAAAGGTAAAATATACATAAATTAAAATGCCAAGCTATTAAGTGTACATTTTCTTAGTTTTGAAAATGCACACACCTGAGTAACCCAAACCTGAATTGTGATATAGAACAGGAGGCAGCACCATTTCCTGTAAATTCCAGAAAGTATGAATTTTAAGCTCTATTGGCCACAGGTGACTCTGTTATATATTCTTGTTTATTTGTTTATTTACAGTATTTTTTAAAACGTAAAAGCCATTCATAGCTTGTGGGCCACACAGTATAGTTTCTGTGCAAGGTCAATTTCTCATCTGGGACTATATCTGATTATCTTTAATGTCTTTTCTAAATCTAAATGCCCCATAATTCTATGAGGATGTTAACTACATTTTTGGGGGGAAACAGCCTATCATATTTGGTTTCTTTATAAAGAAAGGATATTCATACTTTCATTCTTTCTTTCTGCACTTTTTCACACTAACCAATTCCAATCTGAAAAATAAATGAGTAAACAAGCCACTTGAGGTCCCAAAGGAGAAGTAATTAGAGTATTGTGAAATATTCTGTTTCAAATGTAATAAAGGGTTATTTGTCAGCTGATAACAATGCTGTCTGTTAACTCTGGATTTTTGTATAATGCAAACTGTAGTGAAAATAAATAGAAATAACTTTATTTTTTAAAAAAAGTTGGTTGCAACTATTGACATTTGTCTTAGTTATCTATTGCTATAGTTGTGTAACAGATAACCACAAATGTAATGGCTTTCGAAAAACACATCCCAACTATCTCACTATATCTGTGATCAGGAACTTGGGAAGAGTTTAGCCAGGTTCTCTGCTCCGGGGTCCCTCCCAGGGCTGCAAACAGGTGATGGCCAGAGCTAGGGTCTCGTCTGAAGGTTCAACTGGGCAAGTCTTCACTTCAAAGCTCACTTTTGTGATTACTGGAAACATTTGGTTGCCTTTAGGCTGTTGGCCAAAGGGTCTCAATTCCCAGCTGGGTGTCGGCTAGAAGCCACTTGGACCTCCCAAAAGTGGCAATTTGCTTCATTAAAACCAGCAAGGAGAAAGTTTACTAGTGAGGTGGAAGTCAGAATCTTTTGCAATTTAATCGTGCAAGGTATATCTCCTCAATGATAAAGTACTCGATTAGTTAGAAGCAAGACACACAAGAGATGGGATTATACAAGATCTCAAATATCAGGAGTATCATTGGGACCATTGTAGAAACTGTGGTCCACACCATTTAATTCCATACTTCAAATGAACCAAATGTAATTTGCTAGTTATTGTGTACTAAAATAAGACCTGATGATTTAATTAATCATGTTTGTAAGCTGATCATTGCGTAAGCCTATGCTGTGAAAAGACTTTCTTTTTATGCATAAACAGGTAAATGTCATTCTCAGTAATTGTGAATAAACATTAAGGGTGCTCTCTTTTTATATTTCCCCTGCAGACTTACTACAGTTTTTAAAGCAGCGTGGAGCCTGTATCTTTTGTCAGGATGATTCAAGAAAATACCAAGAGAATACAGCAAAAAAGAAAAAACTCTTACTTTTCCTTTCTTTGACAGGCAGCTCTTTCTCAGGAAGGTATTTCACAGTTTCATAGCTCTCATGCTTCTCTCGGAAGTCTTCATTCAACTGAGCTGATTCCTTTTCTTCCGTCTTTATGCAGGCAGTTTCTAAGTCAGCCCTCTGTGTGATAATTAATTCCTGATGGCTACACAAAAGCACAACCTGAATGAGGATTTGTCTGAAAATATTATTTTTGAAGTGGCTGAAAAGAAAATCAAAATTAGCCTTCAAAACTATTAGAAGATAGCTAAGGAGAGCAAGAATGGATTGGGCTTTAGCCATATTAAGCTTGCCTGGCAAGTCAAAAACAAAAACGAACAAAAAAACCCTAGTTTATTTCAGAAAACTGGAATTTCATTAGTTCGCTAACTCTGAATGAGCTACCACTCCCCTCATTCCATTTCTTTTACTCACTCTTGCAACTTTTGCTTTATTAAGAATGCACTTTTATATATTTCCTTACATCTTCCAGTCCTTGTACACACATAAAATAATAAATCTATTCTTTTTTTGGTGGCAGAATCTTCTACTATTTTATATGTAATAAAATACTTAACACTTTACTTAGGCTTATCATAAATGTTTCCTAACTACTTTTGTTGTTGCAGTGCCCTGATTTGTAAAATTAGGAGAGTATTAACTATAAGGTGTTATTTACACTCCAGAGCTCCCTGTGGGATCTGGCTGAGGGTATATTCCAGCTAATCCCATGTTTTTGCTTAGCTTCTCCCTTGTTCTATCCTGCTCTCCACATTTATTTTACCAGTTCTTCCTGAAAGCATTCTTTCAGTACATCATTACATAAGAGCCCCTACTTCAAGATTGGATTCCACCCTAAGTCAGTGTGGAATGCATTCATTCCTATAACCAGATAATACTTTTTATATCAAATGATTCTAACAGATTTTATTCATAGGATGTTGAAACACTGATTTCCCTGACTGCAACACCTTATAAAAACATGTATTTACATATAAAAACTTCAAAAAACTTAAACATAGAATATCAAATCTGTATGTCTGTCTTCAGGAAACTTAGATAGAGATGATAAAACTCCCATTACAAATAATTATGAAGATTGAATTGGAAACTACAAGTGATGTTAAGTAGCAAACTTCTCAGTACATAGTAAGTGTTAAGTGGGTGTTTTAAAAAGATAAATGATAATATTAGAGAGAGGTTTCTAGTATTTCAAAATATTGTTGAATTTGGAAGAAAGATAGCAGTGGTGTGGATATAGTTGAATCCATAAAACAACCATTTCTTAAAAATTCTGGACTAAGAATGGTTTTTTAAAAGTCACTAATTTTCAAGGTAAAAATGTATCTGCAAATTAGTCCTAGTATGATTCAAACTCTATGTAAAACTGAAATTAGAATAAACAATCATTGGGTAACATCAGCAAGATGGTGAAATAAAAAGTCTCAGTCCTCCTTTACCCACAAGAACACAAATTTAACAATATTAGTAACAAAATACTTATGAAAAGGACAGAATCCAGTTAAGAAGTTGAAATATCCCAGATGAGCACAAAATTGAGATTGGATACACTGAAAAGGGCATGAAAAACAATTTCATTTAACATGCATCAACCTCTTCCCCAAGGTGGTACAGCTCAGTCCCAAGAGAGATTGCAACTCCTCTCTGGGAGACAAGGAGAACAGAGAGTGGGAAAAATGAACAACATCCATGGCCTTTCAGTGTACTCCCTTAAAGGGTGGTTTTTGCAATACATAACACAGAGCACTGAAGAAACCAGCCACATCTGGATGCCTGGGGCAACTGCAGCCAGCATGGCTCTGAAAGATTGGTCAAAGCTGAGGATTCTTCCCCAGAAGGGCGGGGGAAGGTGGACCATGACCTCAATATCCTTAGGGTCTCAGTACACTGTCCACCGGTCTTGTTTCTATCTCACCTGACATAAAGTGTTGATGGAACTAACATAGTTGGACACCAGAGGGAGCATGAGATTACAGGCTCCTGTGAAGATGGAGAGCAGGATACTGGATGCCTGAGGAAGCTAAGAATAAAGGCCTAGACTCTATAACCCTGCTGACAGATGAAAGTCTTTCCTATTTAAATCTAATTTCTAAAGAATAGAAGAAGGAGCTGTTTATTCAAATGCACAAACACCAAAGCAAAATATAAGGAACAAAAAAATCAGGAAATCACAATACACGTGAAAAAAAATTCCACTAGCTGACCCAAAAGAAAGAGAGTTCTATGAATTGTCTTACAAAAAATTAAAAATAATAGCTTTAAAGGCTTAGTGAGTTACAAGAGAACACAGATAGACAACCCCAAGTGAAATCAAGAAAATAATACATGAACAAAACAAGAATATTAACAAAGAGATAGAAATAATGAAGAACCAAAAAGAAATTTTGGAGTTGAAGTATACATTTACAAGAGCGGTTTAAATGCATATTTGATTAACTAGAAAAAAGAATCAATGAACTTTAAGATAAGTCATTTGAAATTACCATCAGAGGAATAAAAGAAAAAAATGAAAATGAGTGAAGAAAGCCTAAGGGAATTGTGGGACATCATTAAGCACACCAATATACACATTATGGATGCTCCAGAAGGAGAAGAGAGAGAGAAAAGGAGGAAAGCTTATTTAAAGAAATAATTGCTCAAAACTTCCTGGATCTAGGGAGGAAAGTGAATACCCATATACATGAAGCTCAAAAAACCCAAAATAGAAGAAAAAAGAACATAAGAGGTTTGTATCATGACACATTATAATAAAATTGTCAAAAGTCAAAGAAGATTTTAAAAACATTAAGAGAAAATTGACTCATCCTGTAAGAGAGGGCCTGCATAAGACTGTCAGTGGATTTCTCAGCAAAACTTTTCAGGACAGAAGGGAGTAGGATGATACATTCAAAGTGACAGAAGAAAAAAAAAACCATGCAAGAATACTATGCCTGGAAAAATTGTTATTCAGAAATGAAGGAAAAATAAAGACTTTCTCAGACAAACAAAAGCTAAGGGAGTTCATCACCACTAGTCCTGATTGTGTGGTCTAAATATGTCTCCCCTCCTAAAATTCATATATCTAAACCTAATCACTTATGTGAAAGTATCAGGACATGGGACCTTTGAGAAGTGATTAAGTCACAAGGACAAAGCCCTTATGATGAGATCAGTGCTCATAGAGTCTCAGACAGCTGCGTTTTCCTGTCTACCATGTAAGGACACAGTGAGAAAACACCATTTATGAACTAGGAAAAATGCCCTCACCAAACACAGACTCTGCTAGCACTTATCTTGGACCTTCTAGCCTCCAAAACTATGAGAAATAAATTCCTGTTGTTTATAAAGCACCCAGTTTATGGTATTTTGATATATCATGCCAAACAGACACCTGCCCACAAGAAAGGCTAAAGGGAATTCTTCAAATCGAAATGAAAGTACACTAAACAGTAACACAAAAGCATATGAAAATATAAAACTCACTAGTAAAGGTAAATATAATATATAGACAAATATACAATAATGTAATAATGTAATGGTGGATTGTAAATCACTTTTAGCTTTAATATAAAAGTGAAAAGACAGATATTATAATAACTCTAAGTATAACAGTTTTATAAAGCATACACAATATTGAATATGTAAAGTGTGACATTAATAACATGGTGTCAGGGGAAAGAGAGGTAAAAGTGTAGACTTTTGTACATGATTTCAGTTAAATTGCATCAGCTTAAAATAGACTGATATAATTATATGATATTTTATGTAAGCCTTTTGGTAACCACAAAGAAAATACCTATGATAAATACACGAAACAAAAAGAGAAAAAATCAAAATATATCACTACAAAAAAATCAACAAATTACAAAGGAAGACAGCAGGAAAAGAGGGATCAAAAAACTACAAAACAAAAAACAATTAACAAAATGGCAATCTTGAGTAATTAACAGTCAATAATTACTTTAAATATAAATGGAGTAAACTCCTCAAAAAAAAAAAAAAAAGACATAGCATGGCAGGACAGATTAATAAAACAAGGTCTAACTATTTGCCATGTATAAGAGATACAGTTTACAGTTGAAGATGCAAGTAGACTAAAATTGAAAGTATAAAAAAGTATTCTATGCAAATGGTAACCAAAAAACAGTAGGGATAAATATTCTTATATCCTACAAAAATACTATAGATCACCCTCTAGATCAAATGAACCTGATAGACAAATGGAACATTACACCCAACAGCAGCAGAATACACATTCTTTTCAAGCTCACATGGAACATTCTTCAGGATAGATCACATGTTGGGTCACAAAACAAATTTCAATAATTTGAAGAAGATTGAAATTATACCAAGTATCTTTTCTTACCACAATGAATAAAACTGGAAATCAAGAATAGAAGAAAAACTGGAAAATTGACAATATATGAGAATTAAACAATACAATCTTAAACACCCATTGGGTCAAAGAAGAAATGAGAAGGGAAATTAGGAAGACAAACAAACAAACAGAAAACCCCACAATATACCAAAACTTAAACAATGCAGCAAAAGCAGCACTAAGAGGAAAATTTATGGCAATAAATACCTCTATTAAAAAAGAAGAAAGATCTAAAATGAACAACCTAAATGTACACCTTAAGTGTAATACAAATAAAATAAAGTCAAAGTTAGCCAAAGATGGAAATAATAACAATTGAAGAAGAAATAATACAGAGAATAGAAAAACAAGTTAAAAATCCAAACCAAATTTTAAAAATCAAAGCCAGGAGTTATTTTTGTTTGAAAACTTCAACAAAATGGACAAACCCTTAATTGGACTTTAAAAAAAAAGGAGACACGTTTTGCTATGATTTGAATGTACCCCCAAAGTTAATGTGTTGAAAACTTAATCCCCAATGCAGCAGTGTTAACAGGTGAAACATTTAAAAGGTGATTAGATCATGAGGGCTCTGCCATCATGAATGGATTAATGCTGTTACTGTGGGAGTGGGTTAATTACTGCAGAAGTGGTTCCTTTATAAAGGATAAGTTTGGCCCTTCTGTTTTCTGACACAGCATGACGCAGCAAGATGGCCATCACCAGGTTCTGGCCCCTCCATCTTGGACTTCTCAGCTACAGAACTGTAACATACAAATGTACTTTGTTTAAAATAAGTTATCCAGGCTGTGGTATTCTGTTATAACAACACAAAAAGGACTGATACAAGACTCAAAGAAATAAAATCATAAATGGAAAAAGGAAAGACATTACAACTGGTGTCACAAAAATAAAAGGGATCGTAAGAGATTATTATGAACAATAATATACCCACAAATTGCATAGCCTAGGACAAATTGATAAATTTCTGGAAACATAAAACCTTCCAAGATTGAATCATGAAGAAATAGATATTTGAATCAACCAATAAGGAAAAAGGAGATTGAATCAGTAATCAAAAACCTCTCAATAAAAAAAAAAATGCAGGACCAGATGGTTGAATTCTAACAAACATTTAAGGGAAAATTAACATCAATCCTTCTTAAACACTTCAAAAAATTGAGAAGAGAAAACACTCCTAAATTTAGTTTATGAGGCCAGAATTACCCTAAAACGAAATCAGACAAAAACACTATAAGAAGAGAAAACTGCAGGCCAAAATCCCTGATGAATATGAATGCAAAAATATTCAACAAAATCTTAATAAATCCAGCAGCGTATTACAAGAATCATACATCATGAGAAAGTGGGATTTATCCAAATGATGCAAGTTTGAGTCAACATAAAAAAAATCAATTAATGTAATTTACCACACTAATAAATTGAAGGATAAATCACATGATATTTCAATATATGTGAAAAAAGCATTTGACATAATTCAACACCCTTTCATGATAAGAAAACAAAAACAAAAACAAAGCAAAAACAAAAGCCTCTCAGCAAACTAAGTATAGATGGAATTTATCTCAACACAGTAATGGCCATCTATGAAAAGCCCACGGCTAACATTATATTCAATGGCAAAAAACTGAAAGTTTTTCCTCTAAGGCCTGAAACACAGTGAGGATGCCCACTCTTGCCACTTCCATTCAACGTAATACTGAAGTCCTAACCAGAGCAATTAGGCAAGGAAAATAAATAAAAGACATCCAAATTAGAATGGAAGAACTAAAATTATCTCTGTTTACAAGTAACACAATATTACATGCAGATAATCCCAAAGAATTCACACACATAGAAAAGTCAGAACTAATAAATGAACATAGTAAAACTGCATGATAGAAAATTATGCAATTACTACATGACAGAAATCAGTTTCATGTATTTTAACAACAAATTATCCAAAAAGGAATTTAAAAAACAATCCTGGCTTCATGTGTTGGCACATGCATATGATCCCAGCACCTTGGGAGGCTGAAGTGGGAGGATCATTGGAGGGTAAGAGTTCAAGACCAGCCTGGGCAACAACCCTGTCTCTACAAAAAATGTTAAAAATTTAGCAAGGTGTGGGGGCAGGCACCTGTAGTCCCATCTACTCAGGAGGCTGATGCAGGAGGATCACTTGAGCCTGGGAATTTGAGGCTTACTAAAGCGTCAGACTATGATCTAGTCACTGCACTTCAGCCTGGGCGACAGAGCGAAACTCTGCCTCTAAAAATAATAAAATAAAATAAAATAAAACAAAATAAAATAAAATAGTTAATTAAAATAATAAAATGAAATAAAATATAAAATAAATAAAAGTCTCTTTTACAATAGCATGAAAAATAATAGAATACTTAGGAATAAACTTAACAAAAAAGGTGAAAGTCTTGTACATTGAAAACTACAAATGATCAGTGAAGGAGGTTAAAGAACATACATACAAATAAATGCCAAAAAATTTTTGACAACAAAGCTGGAGGCAACACACTTCCTGATTTCAAAATCTATTACAATGTAATTTAAACAGAGTGGTACTGGTATTAAAACAGACATAGACCAAAGAGACAGAATAGAGAATGTGGAAGTAAACCCAAACACGGATGGTTAACATCTTTGACAAAGGTGCCAAAAATACACAATGGGAAAATGACAATCTCTTCAACAAGTTAAGGTTGAGAAAATTATATTTTCATATGCAAAAGAATAAAATTGAAACCTTATCTTACATCACACACAAAAATCAACTTAAAGTGAATTTAAGATTTAAACATAAGATCTAGAATTGTAAAACTCTTAGAAGAAAACGGGAAAATCTTCATAACATTGGGCTTGGTAATGATTTATTAGATATGACATTGAAAGCACAAGCAACAAAAGCAGAAGTACACAAATAGCACTACATCAAACTAAAAAGCTCTGCACAGCAAAGGAAATAAGCAACAGGGTGAAGAGTCTGGACATAATGTGAGAAAATATTTACAATCCATATATCTAATAAAACATTAATATTCAAAATATGTAAGGAATGTATACCACTCATTAGCAATACAAAAACATTATTTGATTAAAAATGGGCAAAAGATCTAAATACACATTTTTCAAAAGAAGACACACAAATGTCCAACAAGTATATGAAAAAAAATGCTCAACATCACTAATCATTGGGAGAAATGAAACAAAACCACAATGAGCTATCACCTTATACCTGTTAAAATGACTATGTTTAGAAACACATGGAGAGAGAGGTAACAGGTCTTAGTGAGAATGTGAAGAAAATGGAACCCTTGTACACTGTTTGTCAGATGTAAATTGTTACAGTCTTTATGAAAAATGGTATGGAGTTTCCTCCAAAAAATTAAAAATATAACTACCAAATAACCAAGTAATCCCACTTCTGGGTATATATCCCAAAGAATTAAAATCAGGATCTTAAAGAGATATTTGCACTCTTATATTAATTGCAGCATTATTTAGAATAGCCAAGATATGGCAACAACCTAAATGTCCTTTGACAGAGGAGTAGATAAAGCAAATGTAGTATATACATACAATGGAATATTACACAGCTTTTAAAAAAGAGGAAATCCTGACATTTGCAATAACATGAGTAAACCTGGAAGACATTATGCTAAGTGAAATAAACCAGTCACAGAAGGGCAAATACTGAATAATTCAACTTATACAATGTACGTAAAATGATAAGGGACTGAGGGGTGGGAGTAATGAGAAGTCACTTTTCAACAGGTATAAAGTCTCAACAGTGCAAGATAAATAATTTCTAGCGATCAGATGTACAGCATCTTGCCTACAGTTAGCGATATTGTATTGTGCACTTAAAATTTTGCCAAGCAGGTAGATCTCATGTGAAGTGTTTTTACCACACCATTATTTTATCACAATGAAAAAAATAAAGTGTGTAAACAACCACTTGGAATTTTAGAGATCTGGTATGAAATACTATTGAACGATCTCTAACTTGCTTAAGAGAAAGAGTTTCCATTCAAGTCAGATGAGCTGGAGTACCTGACCTTGTACCTAAGGATTTGACGAATGAATGTAGTTCCCATTTTATAATATAGATTTGTTTTCCTGGGTAATTCTTTCTTCTTGATTAGTTTTTAGAAGACTAGCTAGTCTAATCTAATTTAAATATTTTTCTAGTGTAACTTAGCTATTCATGAAGCTCCCCTTAACTGAAGCCACTGGTCTTCCTTATCTAAGTTCCAAACAATCCCTAAACCATGAAGAGAGTCCCTTAGAAATCTTAGTACCACTATTTCGTGGGGTCTGGATTTGTCCTGCTGTTGGGCCTTGATATCTTCTGAGTCTGAAGTGATCCTGGAAAATTGTGGGCCCACTGATTAATTAATAAATATGAGTCCTGCTGAAAGCCGAGTGTAGAAGCCCAGGACAAAATAAAGGTTTTGTTTTCTCATACATGGGTACATAATATTACTTTATTAAAAAAAAGTCAATTTATTCTAAAAAGCAGTATTTTATCTATCAAGAAATTTGAAGCTTAGTCCAAAGACAAACATAACTAGTTAATAAAGATAATATTCTATCAACATATCATTAAATTAAAACAAGCTCAGAATGATGTTTGTGAGTTGCATTATAATTAGAATACATTTTGCAACTTCTCTTTGTTCAGCTGCTTGAGCTGCTATGCTGAATAGTTCTAATTTTGTTGTTGCCTATAGTTCTTTAGTTTTTAATTAGTTTGAATTTGGAAAAATAACATTTTAGTGTTCAGTGATGGAAACTGTCAAAGTAATCATTACAAAGTATACACCTTATTTGTGCTTATGGAATCTTAATGATTCTCTAAAAATTTATAAATCATTTTTTTCTGTTTTACCTTTTAATTCTTTAGTGCAAAGGTGTACTCATATCAGTAACGACTATGACAGGTCAGTTGCAAATTTACTTTGCATCTTTACTGCATTTTTCACAATGGACTTTTCTTTCAAAGATATTAATTTTTCAGATTAACAAAAACATGTCAGGAACTCTACAGTATTCTACAGATTTTGTATTGGCTTGGAAGATATGTCATGTACATTATGAAAATTAATAACCTAATAATCTCTGCATGTTAGGAGTTACTGCTAAAGATAAGGGAAACCCTTTAACCAATGGGAGCCTGGACTAGGAAATGCATCTTCTCTTTATCTCTTCCCACCAGATGACTGTCCCAAGATGCAGAAGTTCTTAGGGTCGCTTATAAGACTGTTCCGTAAGATTTAGCAATTAGTTATTCTTGCTGTCAAGTAGTGGTCAGGTCAATGGCATACCTTGTATTTGCTTTCCCTCCTTCTGTGTCTCAGTCAATTTGTCTGTCATTCCTACCTTTGTATAATTTTATTACACAATACATTAGTGGCACATTAAACTTTTGTGCTTTCTGGGAAAATAGACTAATAGAGTTGGCACCAGGATTTGTCTTAGAAAGCAGAACCTCAAGATGGAATTTGGAAATGAGTTTATTTAGCATTATGATGTCCAATATGTGATACAAAGTTAGAATATATATGTCCAAGAACCAAGGGGTAGCAATGGCTCATCTTGCAGTCACTCTCAATGAACCTTTTTCAGAATTTATGTTTTCTGTATGCTAAAACATTTAGTATAGGTATAGGAAACTTCCATTTCAGCTCAGACATCTATATAGAACTTATGTATTAGTCAGCATTCTCCAGAAAAGCAATTATCTATCTATCTATCTATCATCTGTATCTATATCTATATCATAATAAATTGGCTCATGTGATCATGGAGGCTAAGAAGTTCCACAATCTGCTGTCTGCAAGCTGGAGACCCAGAAAATGCAATGGTGTTCAGAGGCCTGAGAGCCAGAAAGCTGATGATGCAGATTCCAGTTCAAGTCTGAAGGCCTGAGAACCAGGAGCACTAAGGGCAGGAGAAGATTGATGTCCCAGCTCAGTCAGGCAGAACATGATGAATTCAGCCATGCTCTGCCTTTTGGCTCTATTCAGGCCCTCAGTGGATTGGATGGTGATCATCCACCTTGGAGAGGGCCACCTGTTTTACTCAACCCACCAATTCAAATGTTACTATCTTCCAGAAGCACCCTCACAGACACACCTAGAAATAATGTTTAACCAGTTGTCTGGGCATCCTGTAGCCCCAAGTTGACACATGAAATAACTCTTACAGATTGGAAGTTGCCATTCCCCCATCTTTACCAAAAGAAAAAGCCAAAAACATCTGAAAATCAATGACTTTTCTTGAACCTATTAGAGTCCTGAGGTTTTAGGGAAAAATGTTTCTCCAAAATTAGCATGTTGGGGGAATCTGGAGAGATTAGATTCAGCTACTTGCAACAGAAGCCACTAAAGCCATAAACTGGTAGAAACTTTTAAAGAGTAATTTTGGCGAATTGCTGGAGGCTGAGTATGGGCCAGCTTGAGAATGAAAAATTCCTGGGGGCAGCAGTCTAAGGGTGTGCTGAGACTCTGGTGGATTTCATCTGCAGGCAGGCAGCCCATCAGGTTCTCAGGGTGAAGAGCCAGAAAAGATCCCTTTTTGATTCTGGCAGGGAGAGGGGAAAAGCAACCCTTGCAAAAGACACCTAGTGCAGTCTCCATGACAGAAGACCACTTCGTAGAAGAGAAGACCTCACCAGTGCCTTATGTCACCTGGGGGAAGGACATTCTTCCCAATTTAGCCCCATCTAGGCTTTAGCCTTCCTGTGCTACCCAGAGGGAGAGGAAGAGGGGATACTATTTTGCTGGAGAAATACTTGTGAAGGTCACAGCCTAGGAAACAGGTGCAGTAAAAGACAGAAATTTAATTATAAGACTGTAGAAGGTTTCCCTTCCCCTACACCTGCCATCACACAAATACATAACAGTACATTTTAGGTGAAAGAGAAGCAAGACACAGACTTTTTCTCTGGAGGAATATTTGAAATTCCAAAGACATGTCTATATTTTTAGGTATTGTTACTGCAGCACCCCACTCTTGGCACCAAAATCTGTATTAATTTCCTATTGCTGTCAAAACAAATGGCCACCAATTTAGTGGCTGTAAATGATATCCACTTATTATTTCACAGTTGTGTTAGTCACAAGTCCCGGCTCAGGGTCACTTGGCTGGTTCTCTCCTGTGGGTCTCACAAGGCCAAAATCAAGGGGTCTGCAGGATTTTGGTCCTTTCTAGAGACTCTGAGAAAAAAATCTGCTTCCAAACTCATTCAAGTTGGTGGCAGAGTTCAGTTCCCTGTGGTTGTAGGTGTGAGGTCCCCACGTCCTTGCTGGCTGTCAGCCAGGGGTTGTTCTCAGCTTCAAGAGGCCACATGCATTCCTTGGATTGTAGCCCTCTTCCTAACCTCAAAGCCAGCGATAGTGGGTCCAGTCCTTTTCATGCTTAGAAACTGATCTCTCCGTCTGCCTCATCTCCCCTCTGTTTTCTGCTCTCACCATATTGCTTTGATAGACCCCTCTGCCTTTCTCTTCTAATTTTACAGGCTCATGTGATTCCACTGGGCTCATCTGGATAACCCAGGATAATCTTCCTACTCTAAGGTGAGTGTGTGCTTACTTTCATACGCAAAGTCCCTTCACAGCGGCACCTAAGTTAGTGTTTGACAGAATAGCCTGAGGATGGGAGTCCGTATCGAGTGGATCTTCGGAATCTGCCTACCACGAGAAGCCCTCATCTACCTCTCTAGCCTGCGGTGCGGTCACATAACTCAGCAAATGTAAATAAACCAGGACATGTATTTGAAGTTGATCAAGTTTAGCTTTTTTTTTTTTTTCCTTTCAGTTGCATTTGACTGTTAAAATTTGTGTGTTTTCCTTTCACCCACCTGGGGTTTTTCAGGGCTAAGCCTAATTCCTAGGCCATGCTCATGATTGGCAAGTGTCCCTGGGTGAGGAAACAGAAACAATTCACTCACAGCTCAGCGGGGAAGGGCTCTCCCCACTCTGGAATTGTATTTCGTCTAGCTTTGGCAGGCTTATGCGACGGATTTCATTGATTCCGTAACTATCGGATGCCTTTGACATTAGATAATTTCCGTAAGTTATCTGGCATTTTTCCTAAAGCTTGCAGAGGGAAGTGCTGTCCTGTGTGTGCACCACATTCTGTGCAGAGGTGGACTCCTCCCCAGACATTTCTTTTACTTAAGCTAACTTAACTAGAGCAGGTCTCTGACCACTGACTAGGAAAATAACATTAAGTGTAGTAGTAACCTAGTTCTGAAAGTTTCCCTCTAAATATAGCTGTCTTTTAAATATTAAAGGCACTTATCAATAATATGTTTAGTATTGAAACAGCTAGTTTGTTTTAGGCCCATAGTTCCTTCTTTTTTTGTCTCTTCTTCTTTCTACTGCCTCTATTCCAGTTCAGGCTTTTTAATCTTAGAAAACATTTATGAAATAACCTTCTAAGAATTCCCCCTGCCAGTTAGTTTATATCCTTTATCCTCACAAGTTTTCACATGCAACTTTATTTTTCAGTTTAACTAGAGAAACAAAGACTTATTAGACCATATTGAAGGAAAGAAGGTTTTTTTGGGTGGAAGAAAAGGTGTTCCAATGTTGTTTTAATGTGTCTTTCAAAATTTCAAGAAACATTTTGAGAAGCCAATGTACTTCTGAGTGCAAAATTTGGGGACTAATTGAAGGTAATCATGAAAAATAAAATTTCTGGTAAGTAATAAAAATAATAAAATAGAAGCTACCCAATGAAGCTTTGTACTATCTGCTACTGGAATTTTTCACTGAATGTCCAAAAGCCCATTCCACATGTGTGGCATTGACTAGAGAGTTACACTAGTTAATCTCTAGGAGTCTTTCCAATCTAATATTTTTTTTTTTTTTTTTGAGACAGAGTCTCATTCTGTTGCCGGGGCTAGAGTGAGTGCCATGGCATCAGCCTAGCTCACAGCAACCTCAAACTCCTGGGCTCAAGCGATTCTCCTGCCTCAGCCTCCCGGGTAGCTGGGACGACAGGCATGCGTCACCATGCCTGGCTAATTTTTTTACATATATTTTTAGCTGTCCAGATCATTTCTTTCTATTTTCAGTAGAGATGGGATCTCGCTCTTGCTCAGGCTGGTCTCGAACTCCTGAACTCAAACAATCCTCCCACCTCGGCCTCCCAGAGAGGTAGGATTACAGGTGTGAGCCACCATGCCCGGCCCCAATCTAATATTTTATGACTTAATTAGGCATAAGGTGCAAAGGAAAGACAGACAGTTGGACCAATTGCAAGTAGAAGAAAGGAGGGAGCAAGGAGAAATCAAAAGCTCTTCAAAAATGCATTTTTAATTTATTAAATTATACATATGTTTATAAATATATATATGTGTTGAATATATGCATATGTGTGAATATATATGTATATGTGCATATAAATGTGCATATATACACATACATATTCACATGCACATATATGTCTTATAATTTATACTTATATATAAAAGAGATCCAAGTTTACATATTATTATGTAACCTGCTTTTCCCACTCAATATTTAGTACTCCTATGTCATTACATATTTTTTCGCAACCTGAATTTAATGACTATGAAATACTTTATTTTGTTGAATTTGCCACAATTTATGAAACAAACCTCTAATTTGACATTCAGTCGGTGTCTAATTTTTACTTTTATAAGGAAAGGTAAAAATTGATTGAGTTTATAGAAATCTTTATCCACTCAGCAAATTTGATATTGTAGTTTATAGAATCATTTTCAAACTACATTGCCCAAGTGGATCATAATGGGGTATTTTTCACACTTCATTAGTGATTCTTTTGAACAGATTGTTTGAAAAATGAACAATTCTTTGAATGACATATAAATGGAAGGCTTTGTGAGACCTTCCAGGGTCTCCAGACACGCGAGATTGTACACACAGTTGACTGATTAAACGACAACACTACCACACTATCACACTACAAGGCAATAGCCTTTGTGTTCCCTTGGCAGGAATGGATAGCCATTGACCAAAAGTTTATTACTATTATTTTAGCATTTTATCTACTTAGCATTTACAAAAAATATCCACTCTAAGAAAGTATTTTTAAACAAACACTAAAGATTTTCCCTCATGTTTATGAAATTATATTATTACCAATGGAAACAATATTTCCAATATGTCCTCCTGATTTAACATCACATGTAAGTGTTGACGATGACTGAAATGCTAAAGCTATTACTTTTTTGGTTTGGTGCGTCCCTAGTGTCTTCATGAAGTTCAGAATTTTGTTAGCCACACGTTTGATCACATCGCCCTCCTTGAAACTGACTGGCAAAGCTAAAATATAACCGAAATGCAGAACATGATTGTCTTGTGTCACATTTCCTAGAAACAGCCTAAGAACAGAGATTCTTGAGGGAGTTATTTCTGGAGAAGGAGAGTGAGGAAGCAGAACAGGAGGAAGAAAGTTAAGTGAGGGTATGTTCTCAGCGGTGTGAGTTTCCAGCAGATCCTATGAACGGCACCACATAACTGGTCCAACCTTGGGGCAATGAACCTTTCTATCCCCACATCAATCAGTCATTGGCAAGTGGCTTCCTTAGGTGGGGGGAGAGTGACATCCGCAGTGAAATGCCTCCTGAAGGTGGCTCTGCAGGGAAAGGGGCATCTCTGAGCTGCCAGCAGCCAATGCTCACAGCAGATCTGAGCAGAACACCAGAACACCAACTACTATAGTTCCAAAATGTGCATTACTTAGATCCACTTTCTTCTTATATTAACTTTATTTCATCCAGATCCTACCTCTTCAGGATTCTGGTCGGCCATCATTTCTTGGAAAACTTATAGGAAGGGTGTTATTGTGACAAAGTAAAAGTGCCACTACTGCAGTTGTTTTTGAGGGCATTATGGGTATTTTTTTTACCACACCCTTCTGTCTCCCATCCTAGACAGGCCTCCTCCGTGGCGAGTTGATGAAGGTATCTTGCCTCATGGCATGAACCAATCCTCTACTCCAGAGAAATCTGAGCTTTGGACATCCATGCCCTTATCAGTCACGGTTTTTGTATTTGTCTGTTTACAATTAGCACAGGATGTAGAAATATCAAAATTCTATCAACTCCACTGCTACTAGGGAGCCCGGTTCTGTAATATTATCTGCTACCATCATTGTTGTGCTACAAAGGACAACTACTATGGAGCTTCTCAACAATATTGGTGACCCGTTCACCTGCACATTTTTTATTGCCTTGGTACACAACGTCTCTGAAAACTGTTGAGCAAGAAAGTCACCTGGTAGGCTTTCTGAACTTAGGAGGTAGGCCCATGGTAGCATGTCTACTACTCTGAGCATTTTGATTCCCTCCTACCCGGTGTGCCTCAGTCTCTACTTTATTTAGTGTGGGCTACCGCTTCCACAGAGCTTCCAAGAATCATCCTAGTGATGCATTAGATCCTTTACCTGGGGAACTTGCCTGGGCATTAAACCCTGTGTCACAGTAGAGTGCTCACGTATCGGTGCACTGTTACTTATCTAGTAAGTTTCTGTTCAGACTCCCTGAAACAGCACTTCTGCACCCACTCCCAGGCATTGTCTCCTGGTTCTTCTCCCACATGTTACTCAGGTACTGCAGTGTCTTCAGTGTACAATTCCCTTCATCCCTTAGCAAGCAGGCTTAACACTTTTTATGCAGCTTTATCGAGGTATAATGAGCTTATGAAAAACTGCATATATTTAAAGTGGACAATTTAAAAAGTTTTGACACAAATATAAATCTGAGAAACGATCACCACAGGCAAGACGGGTGAATATACTTATCATACTCAAGAATGTCTTGTTGCCCATGTCTAATCTCTCCTCCCACACTCCCAGCGCCTCAGGCAACTACTGATCTGCTTCATGTGACTGTGGTGCGTATGTTCTAAAGTTTTACATAAATGGAATCATTCAAAGTATATTCTTTGTATTTTTGGTCTGGTTTCTTTCTCTCAGCATAATTATTTTAAGAATCATCCCTGTTGTTGCATGTATCAACAGTTTATTCCTTTTTATTGTTGAGTAGTAAATATTCCATTGTTTGAAGATATCACAATTCTTTTCACAAACACACAGAGAATTGGTTGCATTTGTCCCCAAACTACGTTGTGCCTGTAATACTTGTTACTATTTGTAGGTAATGTCATTAGGTATGACATTCACAGATAAAATTTACAAAATAAAATAATTTTTCTTCTGTGAAAACAAATTATAGTACTTAAGAAAGAATAAAGGCAAATTGCTTTAAAATAATTGCTTTTAAATTAGAAGAGGGCAGAGGCAAACTTAGCATGAAGGGAACAAAGCTGATGTTTCAGGGCCTTCGTACACACAGGTTCCTTTCAAGGCCTGGGGGAGGCTCTAGCAATGTACTTTTATAAGATTTGTAAAAGTTAGATATTTTAGCTTCAACTGGTTAAGACCTCTGGGTATTTCACTCCAATTCACCTTCTATTATGCTTCACCTCCAATTGTGTGGCACTGGAAAGGGGCAGACCCTGAGTTACAGCTAAGGTGCTATGTTGGCAATATATCAGTCTGGGTTTCACACAGTATATTTGTGGTCTTCGCCATCACATTTTGTTTGCACAAATGCAAAGTTATTATGAACTACCCTGTTCTAAGAATGACTTCCCAGGAGAATTGTACAGCACCTTTAGCTGACTCACTGGCCATGGTGAAGGGAAGCTTGCATATCAGCACAGGAATGTGCACCGCGGTGCTGGAGCGGGAACTATGTGAGTAGATTTGAAATATATTAATACAAAGCCCAAAGCTAGTCTGTGCAAAGTTCCAAATCCTCAGACCTGTCAAAACTCATACAACCTCACAATAACAAAAGCATACTTAAAACCTAATTAACATGTGTTGTCAATTCAGAGAGTATTTAAAATTAATCACTATTTCAGAAAACTCAAAGTGTTCTATATAAATTTGATAAGAATCCTAAATATGTTTGCTATTCCTGATAATGAGTTGTAAAGCTGAAAAGTCAATAAGAAGAAGAAAACTTCAATCATTTTAGAGGAAAGTTTAAATAATGTTTTTGTTTTCTTTACAATCAGTGATATTACAAAAGTATTGCCATATGAAAAGGCAATCAAAATTATATAGCCAACAAATACAGAAACAAGTATTATAGAGTTATGTCAAACAGTTATTTAAAATACTATATTTGCCCAGACAGCGCGCATGGCACTCATTATGTAGGTACACCCATCCCCTCCCCGCACCCCCCACATCTGTCTGACACCCAATTAGTGTTATTCCCAAATGTGCACTTAGGTGATGATCAGGGAAACCAATTTGCTGGTGAGTACATGTGGTGCTTATTTTTCCATTCTTGGGATACTTCACTTAGTAGAAAATGGACATGCTTGAAGCTCTGACTCGGGTTGGGGGTGGGGGGGCACAAGGGCAATATACATAACCTAAACTTTTGTACCCCCATAATAAGCTGAAATAAAAAAAAATGAAGAGTTTAATTCAACAGAATAATTTATATAATAATAGTATAATAAGTTATGAATCAGTGAATAAATAATTAAACAAGATAAAAAAATACTATATTTGAACAATTTTGTCATTTTGTGGTATTTGTAGCTCTTTGAAAGTTTCAATTTTTTGTGATTACTTTTCTCATTCTGAATAAATACTTTTTTGCCTAACTTTGCATTCATAAATTTGTATTATTTTTCTTAAATAGAACACAAAATTAGATGAGCCTCAAGTCCTCAGTGAATAAAAACTGCATTCACCCTGTGAGCAACATGACTGCAAATATTTGTAGAGAAAATTTTTAACATTTTGAAGGCATCTATATTCAGCACAGTACTTTACGTGCATTTATTGATTTTCACTCTACTTTAGGTCTATAAAATTTTGATAAGCAGCAACACTGACCTTACAAGATGACTGCTAAATGAATGTAGTGTCTTGTCATGTAATAAAATAATTAAAGTTGATTGTGCATACTTTTTAAAGATTACCTGCTTTAATTAATTTTGATTTTCTCATCTAATTGATGATCAGTATCATTTCAGAAAAAGGTACATCTTCTACA
>CM052437.1:72057106-72086021 GCA_028533085.1 Varecia variegata | reverse complement strand
CAAGTAAACTAGTTAGGTTTCAGTTTGGTGTCATGGAACTTTAGCATGAGTGACTACATTTGGGCTTTGCTGGTATTTTTCTCTAACAGATTTTGTTATGCTCTATTTATTTATATATAAGTAAATTTAATTACCCATGTTTTGAATATTTAAAATTTTATAATATTCCTTGAGGTAAGAGCCACACTAGATGTTGAAAACCTTAGGGAACACTGTTAAATCCAGGAATATGATTTGTGTGCTTTGAGTGACAGCTTGCTGCATGGCTCACAGGAGTTGAATTATTAATATTCTACAAGGCAGATGCTTGGTAGGGAACAGAAGAGATGAGGGGCAGAATTAAGAGCCTGACTTAGAGAACTATCTGGTAATATGTCTTTGTTAATAGGCTGGTAATTACTTCAACTGATTTCCTTCAAAGTCTAACTAAACAATTGAAATAGAGAAACCTGTACCAACGCTTTCTACAAAAGGGCTGAAGGTAGCTGAGAAAAAAGGAATTCCAGTCTCCTCCATACACTCACCACATTTACATTCATTAATTCCTGAGAAAGCCCTTTATGTGTATTAGCTAGAACTATTGTCTTTTTCTGGTCAGTCCCTGTTGCTTTTAAGGGGATGCAAATGTTTCCCTTTCTGTGACTCCTCAGCTGTGCAGCAGAATCAGATCGCCTAAGCCTTCCTTAGTGCCTGGTCCTCACCCTGTCACTACTTGGACAGAATAGGTTATACCAGATCAAAAAAAAAAAAAAAAATCATGTTGCAGAAAAGTTTCTTAATGAAACAAGTACTCTAACAGAAATAGTTTTTGACACCTGGAGTCCTTAAGCCAAAAGAAAATGGTGAGTTGTATTTTCATGGCTGGTTGGTTTTATTTTATTTTACTTTTTTAGTCTGATGTGCCAATAGGAAATTTAAAGTGTTCCTATTGATATAAAAGCCTAGAGCATAAGAAGCTATTCTTACCTTTTATGCAACCTATTTCTTTTTCTGAGAAATCCATAAAAATCAGGCTTATTCACTAAGTGCTCTGTTTAAATTGAAATCTCTCTGCTTTAAATATGTAGTGTCCTGGAGAGTCTCTTTCTTTCTCTGAGTTAAATAACAACCCCTCTTTTATCTGTTTTGTTTTGTTTTCTTAAACAACTCTAAAGTCAGTGTCTAAGATATCCTACCAGATGACTGTGACTTTGAATTCTCCCGTATAGTGGTGAGAAATGGTTTACTGCTTGGGATAATAGGTGAGAAAATAACCGTTAATAGAAAAGAAGGGAACTGACTGGAGCCAGGGGAACTGAAGCCCAGGGAGAGATGAGGTAGATGCAGTGGAAAGAGGATGTTTACTGTAAATAAACACACCTATATATTACCAGTGTGAATACACTCATGAAATCCATCTTTGTTGCCTGTTCGGAAAAGCACTGAAAGGTGACATTTTTCTATTTCTGTGTCATCAAAAGCACCAAAAGATTTGATTTTTTTTAAAAATCTTTTTTAAAAGAAGCTAACATTAATGTTTATGACCATATTTTATGAGCATGGCTTGATATGTTCTATTTCAAAAATAATCTGTAATATACCAACAAATTTTTAAAAAATAAAAAAGAGAAATCACCTCTATGTTAAGTGTACACGATTTAACAGAGCAAATTCATAGCAGTATCACTATAGACCATTTCCCTGGAAGAAAATAGATCACATCAGTACGAAGAAGTCCTCCATGAGAATAATGAAATGTTATACAGATATAGATAAAACTCTTGAAGAAGAAAGTGAAAACAAATTAGGAAATCCTGTTTTTTAATTCCCTAATCCCCCAAAACACCTTTCAGGACATGTTAATAACTGCCCTAATATTTGGTATTACTCTTAGTTTCTCACGTTTAGACTTACTTCCTTTTTTGTTTTGTTTTGTTTTGCATCTGGACACAAAGAAGTCCTTGAAATTGTCTACACTACAACTCCAGTTTGATAAAAGCAAATGCCTTTCACTCCCTTGACTTTGATCTCTCTGTTCATGACATGACAAAGCTAACACTTTTGCCTCTATTTCCTCCCTGAACTCACCCCTGAGAAAAGGGGTTTTTTTGTTTGTTTGTGTTTTGTTTTGTTGGGTTTTTTAATCGCTGATGACTGTAAAGTGAGTTAGCCATCTGCTTTAGAGAATGAGAAAGAAGACAATGGCTAAATTGTGAGCATTTTCTCCCATTCAAGAAATGGGAAATACTTTTAGTGTCAGCTCAGAAATAGGGTTGTACCTAGTGGGATTCTGAAGCTGGCTCTTAATTCCAATTGTTTGTGTGTGTCTCTTCCCAGTTCTGTGTTCAGTGCTTTCAGAGTATTTACACCACAGAAATTGGCAACTGCTACAAATCGTGCATTCACCTTACTTTCAGTGGTTTACCTACACATAACTGGCTGCACCTTTGAACTCAAGAACATTCTCAGATGGAAATATTTATGCAAATAGACTTCTATAAATCACAATGATTCCTTTGGTAAAATTTTCTCACTCCATTTACCAGCGACATTACTTCTTGATTTCTTTTGTAGTCCTCAATTTTAGTCAGTTGACTTTTTATTTTTTCCTTTTGGTTTTCTTTAATCTCCAATAATCATTCTTTTCACACTTTAGCCATTTATTTTCATTTAAAAGAAAGCTAAAAACAACGTTTCACACAGATGAGAAAACAGAATGTCATTCTCAGAAGCTGGGACAGCAGTTGTCTTCCCAGATTTAAAACACTCCTCTGTCATTTTTAGCTTCCTCTATGCCAATTTAGGGAGCTGTGGATGAATGAGTAAGGGTTATCCAGAGAAACGGAACTAGTAGGGGGTATATGTGTGTATGTATGGGGGGGTGCGGGGGAGAGAGAGAGAGGGAGAGAAGGAAAGAGGCAGGGAGAGAGAGAGAGAGATTTTAAACAATTGGCTCATGTGATTGTGGGGCTGGCAAGTTCAAAAGGTAAAAAATACCTTCACAGAAACATCTGGGCTGGTGTTTGATCAAATATCTGGGTACTATGGCTAAGTTAATACATATAACTAACTATTACAGTGGCTCCTATTAGACTTCAAAGAAATATGCTTTTAAAAAGTTTTTTAAGATGAGTTAATTCCTTTGTTAAAAACATGCAAACCAATCTTACTTAATTGTTGTTGAGAAAGGAATGATAAACTGTTTATCTTCTCAGATAAGGTGTTTTGGGATCCTGAGACCAAGCTTAAATGTCTTTCAGTTCAGATATTCCCTCTGACTTACTGTGGACTTGACTTGACTTCTCTGTGTCTGAGTTTGCTGATCGCCAAATGAGGCCTTGCTAAATGTAGTCTGAACAAAAATTGCTACTCAGGGTTAATGGAGCTTATTTACATCTCTTCACACTTCTTTGCAGAATTGGGCTATGAGAATATAAATGTGATTATTATAAGAGATTTAACACTTCCATTAAGATAGAAAGAGATATTTCTGAATTTCTTCTTTGGGCATTCAAATTAAAAGCATTTCTGAGCTACTTGAAGTGCTGTATTGGGAATAATGACTAAACTTTTCTGCAGCCAGGCATTTATACACTCTCATAATTACTGCCATTTTCCTGGCAAACATTCACATCAGATATTCAAAAAAATATATGGCATAAGGTTTTTTATTAAGAAGTAGTGAGTTTGACAAATGTTATAACTAAATGTCTCTTTTTTTCCTGATACAAACTTAAAAAATTAAAATGTGCCCTTTATTCAGACTTGGAGAATGATTAAGGGAAAAATGTTCAATCTTCAAAGTTCAAACTTTTGCATCAGTGACTGTAAAAAATACAGTATTTAAGGCTTAATGTCATGGTTTGTCTACCTAGTGACATTATTCATTTTATTATATACAAAACCTATTTTTAGGAATACTAGAAAAAGTAGCTAAAAGAATTTTCTGAATAGTTCTAATAAAAAATGCCTTTTTTTTTTGCAAATTTTTCTAAGCATCTAGAAAGGCAGAGGAGGATGAATATGGAAGCCACATTTTTAATGTGATTACTCTAATTCTTTGTATAAACACAACTCAGTTTCTTTTCATGGCTAATGAATATAGATATAGATTTCTATTTCCCTGCGGTGAGAGACTTTAAACCTCATTCTTAAACAAGCTTTCATAAGGAGCTTATATTTATCTGAAAGCCATTACTATATGGTTCTTTGGAGAAGACAGTAAAAAATTAATTACTTACTGTCATTAAATACCAATATTAATTTCCCTTACTTATATTTCATTTTGTGTGGACCTTGAGTGATTTGATTGCAAATTTATAATATGAGCCTGTTTATATTCAATGTGCTCATAAGATTTAGAAAAACATTTTTCCATTCTTATAAGCACAAAGAAATGTGTAAAATCTCTACCCTGATGAAATGCCAAGTACTTTTGATGATTATTTTTCAATCCAGCCTCACGTAACTGAAGACAAGATGATTGTTTTCAGTCTTGACAAACTAGTTCTCAATATGGACCGTAAGTTGCCCTATCATCCTTTAATATTTCTTTCAGGATTTAGAAATGATTTTTATAGGAGACGGAAATTACCACAAAACTTGCTCAGAATATGTAAATTAAAGCTATGGAAAAAAAAAATGACACAGATTTTCAACTCCATTGTTTTAGAGTTAGAAAGATGAAAGCCAAGGGTGTGTTTTGGAGTTTTCCTCTAGGACACACGTTTAGTTAATGTTCCAGTTCTTTGGATCCCTGTTTCAGTGCTCTTTTTACTATTCCACCAAGAATTAAGTAGATAGCTGTTTATCAGTTACTAATCAATAACAGTTTATCACATTGAAATTTGTTTACTCTGTTCAACCATCTGCTCTTAAATTAAGCCGGAAAAAGAGTGTTTGGCAGGGAGGATGTTAAGAAAATGAGATATTTAGTGTAGAAATCTGGATCCTATGATTGAACAAGTATCCAAATAAACTAGATTAGGGATCTGATTTTGGCATAACAGTGTGAGGTGATATTCTGACCCACTCTTTAGTGAAACTGATGAAAATTATTTTATAAACAACAAGAAAAATGATTTAGTGCCTCTGGAAGTGGTTGGTTCTAAAGGAAAACAGAAAATGAAGAAACATTTATTTAAAAAAATCTTTGAAAATTCATTAAAAAGATAAGAGTCTGTGGTATTTGAACCAAAAACTGATCCTTTTCTCTCCCCTCTCTGCTCAGTCAGGCAGGGCTTTCATTCCAGACTTCTGTAGCCAAGAACACAGGCTTCCCTCCTTCTCTAAATTCCTGTCAGGGGGCTTTCTTCTCAGGAGAAGCAGAATTTTTTTTTTCTCATTCTGTCTTAACTATCTGACACTGAGACTTAGGCCAGATAAAATGCAGTTGGAAGTGAGGGCCCCCTTCTCCTGCCTAGCCGTCACCCACTGGACACAGACTCTGCCTTAGACACAACACCCTGAACACGTGGGGCCCCAGTCACACTTACGCTGCTCATGCAGCAGTGGTTCCATGCCAGGTGAGAAAATCTGACTTCTTAGGCTGCTTCCTTCTTTTCTCCACTGAGTACACAGCCCCTAGAGCAAGAATGTCACTCAGAGATAAGTTTGCCATTGTCCCCACCTCAACTCCAGTGTCCTGCCTCAGAATTTTTGTCTGGGGTGGGATAAGGGAAAGGGGAAAATCTGGTCATAAAAGAGATAGTTCCTAATCTTTTCCCAAAGTAACTGACTTCATCTGCAACAGAGCATGGAAAAAGCACCAGTAAAGATAATTGTGCAATCATAAAAAAGTATAAATGCATATTTTCATATTTTTTCTCATAACTGATTTAAAAACTAATTATATAAATTATCATGTATATAAGATAATGTTGGGGCTATAACATACAGAAATATAATATATAGATATTATATTTACCAAAAACAGCACAAGGGAGTTAGCAGGTAGCAAACCTAAGGTGGGTGGGTTAAGAAACTGACTATGCATGGCAAAGCAATAATTATAGCAATGTATTATTGGGTTTGTAACATTAAGAGATGTAATATGTATAACAGCAATACCACAAAAGGAGGAGAAAGTAAATAGAACTATATAAAAGTAACATTTCTTTATCAGTAGAATTAAACTAATATAAAACTGAAGCTGATTTTGATAAGGAATGATATATATGGTAAATGCTAGAAGAAGTGCTAAAAATAAATTTGAAAATATAGTGAAAAAAACATTAATGAAATTAAAATATACATTAGGAAATATTTACTCAATACAAAATAAAACAAAAGAGGAATAGAGGGAAAAAGACATGAGACATAAAGTAAAAATATTAATTAAAATGTAAATCCAACCCTATTATGAATACAATTAAATGTAAATGGGTCAAATAACATAATCAAAAGATAGGGATTGTTAGACTGGATTTAAAAATATGATTCTACTGTATGCTGTCTACAAGACACATACACACTTTAGAATCAAAGCTACAAATAGATTGAAAGTAAAGTGTATCAGACCATTGCTAAATCAGTCCTTTGGACTGCCTCCAGGATCAAAGCTAGTTAATTATCAAGCTTCTGTATGTGCAGCCATATGCTCAGTGTTTCAGAAAACGTAAGCATAAATAGACATTATTCTTGTCCTATAGAAGCTTATAGTTTATAAGGAATTGAAAAATAAGCTAATAACCTTACTGAAAGTAGCATCAGATCAGTCCCTTAAATTTAAAAGAGAGGGATTCAGAAAAGGGAGAATTGGATAAATCAGGAAAGGATTCTGGAGGAGATGGCACTTGGGAAGTGAATAGAATTACGACATGTGCATATGAGGAGCACTCAAGGGACAAGCAAGGACATAAACATGTAGTTTGTAGTTTTTAAGCCAATCAAGGACCTTGATGATGCTTTAGCAGAAATGTAATTCTGCTTTTATCTGTCATTTAGGAATATCAATTTACATGAAAATACATAGTAAAAATAAATCCATGTTCTGTTTCATTATATGCACAAAGTTAAAGTAAGAGAAAGATACCCTGCAACAAGGTTGAACTGTTTTTTCTTTATCATTTTTTGTCTCCTTCTGAAAATACTACCTCTTTAAATTTTTTTTTTTGTGTGTATATGTGTGTGTGTCTTTGTAGAGAGGTTGGTGATACCCACGTGGGCTCCTGCATAACTTAGGAATGAACAATTGCCAATATACTCTCTGTATTTTCACTTTTAACTGTCTTTCTTTTAAGCAATTGCATGACTTAAAAAGAAGTAAGTGTATATAAGAATGGAGTGATTTAGGTTAATAATAATTCTATGTACTTCATACTAAAAATACCTGGCATAAAAATTGCCCAGTTCTATAATAAACTAAACAAGTTTACCCCCATTACAAAATAACCTACTGTCACATTCCTTAAAAAAAAAAACAAAAAACTTTCATTTAAAAAAAATATGGTTCCACAGTATGAAAAACTGATTCATAACAGTAAATTTTTAGGATCTTATCTATGGCATAAAGTAAGAACTCCTGCATTTTTCTCCTTAGAGATATATCCTTTTAGACTGAAAGACATACACTAGTCAGTAACTTATTATTCTTTACAGATACTAAAAATCAATCAGTATTAATGGTACTAGAAAAGAGTTGACTTTTTGATAGATAAGTACACTACCTAGGTCTAAATGCCACCCCTTGTAGAGATAAAACACTCTGCCATATTGAAAACATGTGTCAGACAGATCAAAACATTGAGAAAGATTCAGTCTCCTGCTTCATGCAGAGCGGGAAAATTCTTTTTCACAAGCCTTATGCCCTTTCTTCTTTGTAGCAATTGTTTCTTTGTGATTCGCTGTGACAACTCTTAGAGACTAGCTAGTGGAAATGATACCACCGAATTATTTCCTTGGCAATGAAATGGCACATATTTGGATGACTGGGCTGCTTGCAAAAAAAAACAAAAAAAAAAACAGATGGCTCTGCAGTTGAATTTTAAGTTCCTAATTTTGAAATTACGATTACTGCTTTTGTCAGTAGTGGGCAAATGAAAATTTGTCATTAGACATAACTTTGCTAATTGATGTATGTGTTCACACACTTTCCAGATGTATTTATTTTTCTCACATTCTGTCTTAAAAGAATATATTCTGTGACTCTTTGTATTACCCAAAGTATCAAGTATTTTATAAGCTTTGAGAGAGTAAACCAATGTACTTATGATAAATGATTAGTCTTAAGGAGTAATTTAAGTGTAGCTTAATATTATGGACAGAAGCCACTCAAATACCCACTCAGGCTGTCAACAGCATTAAGTCCAGTGGGTGCTGGGTCAGGAGAAACATGAGGAGGAAGCCTCAGGCTATACTCCTGCCACCTCCTTCCCCTGGTCAGTTAGGCGACAGTGCTGGTTTCCAGTGGAATAAGCTGTTCTTCACAGGCTTTCTTTCCCTCTAACACGAGCCTGTCCAGTGGCCTTCAAGCCTTCATGCCAGTGGACCCCAGATGACAAAGAAACTGCTTGTGGTGTGTAGGGCCCACAGCCCAGGGCTGGGGTGCACTTACACACAGACCAGGGTGACACAGAATACACTTGTGTTTGAGAATTTTCTCACCTAAAAGAACCCCTAGTGAGTCTACTCTTTGAAACCAGGCTTTGTTTCCCTAGTTTTCTTTTTTTTTTTTTTTTTTTTTAATTTTAAAATATCAAGGCGGTACAAATGTTCCCTAGTTTCCTTTACAACCACTTCCATAGTGCCACTGCCCAGGGGCTTTGCAAAACACCAACTCATGCCTTCTGCATAACAACTCCCAAAGAAGGCAGCCAGGGATTGGGGTCATCTTCTTTGGAAACTTGTCCTGTTGTTCATTGTTCTTAGTCTTGATTTTGTACTCCAGGAGATTATACAGTAAATTGAAAAAAAAAATAACAATTCCATGAGTAGTCAAGAATTTTTTTTCTTGTGATGTAATGACCAACTAGACTTGATTGTATGTTAACACTGTGCTCGGCTCTTGGGCATCTGCTGGCTCACTCCATTTATTTCATGTGATCTGCCCAGAAGAACTTCAAAGGAGCAAAGGAGTTATGGGTCCTTTTCTACAGATTGGGGACGTGAGATCTGAGAGTTCAAGTTGTTCCTTCCTGTCACTCCGTTCTGATAATACATGGTGGGAAGACAGCAGATGCTCATACTATGCATCATTTCAGAATTAATTTCTGAGATAAAAATAAATTGTTCACTAGCTTTTTAACAAGGACCAAGAATGTATTTTTAAATGTCAGCTATCTTCTCCTTTGCAGGGCACTTTTTTGTTTCCTTTAAAGAAATTTCAATTTTACCTCAGAGTAGTTAGGGCAACTGCAGGTGGGCCTTTTGCTACTACTTTTTCCTGGTGCACATTATCATCTGTGAAAGCAAGCAGAAAATATAGAATACCGAAATGGAACAAGATGAGTGACAGACACTGAGCAATTCTTGTACAACGTGGGGATATTTCTACTGTTGAGTTTAAAAACAGTATTTTCCTCCAGGTAAAATGAAGGGCATTTTCCCAAGGCACTGTAAACACTTCAGAAAAGAAAAGGAGGGGGAAAAAAGTGCATGCAATTGCTTTACTTTAAACTCGTTGGCCTGAGAGGAATGTCTCAGCATGTCTTCACTGCGTCGTATTTATTTCCAGATTCTGAGTCGGATGCTGAGGTCAGCACTAAAACATACTCGCACATAGTATGTAACAAGCTCCACATCTCTTCAGCACCTACTAAGTGCCAGGCACAGGTCTTGTTGACTTATACACACACATCTCAGTGGTGCAATGTCCATTTTGCAAATGAGGACAAGGGGGCTTAGAGAGGTTACCTAATGTTTTCAAGGACACACAGCAAGGAAGCATTGTTTTACTTAATTTAATAATTTTAATGCTAATGAACATATTTCACTGTAGGTATTTCTGTTTCCATGCTATAGGTGAGGAATCCGTGTCAGGAAATTCAACTGGTTTATCCATGGTCCCATTTCAAGCAAAGGTAGAACCAACCAATGCACATTTATATCTTGCGGCTGAAAGAGGGGCTCCCTGGTACTTTGCCACTCTGAGAGTGGTCCAGACCAACAGCGTGGGCAGCAGCCGGGATCCTGCTAGAAATGCAGGGTGTTAGGCCCCACTTGCTAAGTCAGCATCTGCATTTTAACAGCCTCCTTGCCACCAAGTGACTCCTGTGCACATAAACATTTGAGAGGCTCTGCATTCATCACTCTGCTCCCCTCAAATAGACAACTTGGCAACACGTTGAATGTTAATATTTCAGTGTTTTTAAGGCAGCTGATGATTGCTCCCAGCAGGAGCCATCTGCATCTTCTAGAAGCCACTTGGAATTGATAGACACTCACCCCCCGCCCCGGCCGTCCCCCGTCCCTCCTTCAAGCCACAACCCTGCTGGCTGCTTCCACCCCCAACCCAGTACCAATTACCCCACAAAGAGAATCTTCAGGTCCAGGCAAGAATAAACGGCTAAGTTCTATTTCCAATTTAACTTAACCATGTGAAACAGCACTAATACTTAAAAGCTATTGTTGGTCCCACCGTGGAGAGGCTGATCATTCATTTCTTCCCTGAGAGCCTCCCAAAAGTCTCTTGAGTTCCGTGAGGCTCTGTTGCCTTCCAGATCCAGAGGAATGAGCCTGTGTAACCGCCTCCTCCTTTGTGCTGCACACCTGGGATTTTGCTGAATGGGGTGTTTACTGGAAGGCTTCATTATTTCAATCTCATTTTCTCTAAATGGGCTTGTTATCATCTGGATAAGACCTGATTGCAAGCCTGTCTTCTGCATTTGCTCTCTTTCCTGTCATTTTCTGGAATGTATATAATATAATCTGTAAATAGGAGTGAACATGCGCCCCGGTTGTCAGATCAAAACGACGGAGAAACCCACGTGCTATGTGCTGGAAGGCTGAACGGTGTCTTTGCAGGGAACCAGCAGCAAGAGGTAGCATACAAATGTGGGCTTTCTGCACAGTGACCAGACTGTAACAATTTAAGGCTCAGGAGAACTTTTTCACATTTGCCATAACCAAATTTTTTTAGTCTTGCCTAATTATGGCAATGGAAACATAACGCCATTTATAATTTTGTATGGTAGAGAACTTTTCATAATTGGTAATACTGAAATAGCTTATTGGGACAGTTTAGGGGTAGTTTTTTTTAAGAAATATCAAAGATTCATTTATCCAACAATATTTAGTTGGTGCCCACCATGCACCGGGCACTGTACAGGATTCTGGAATTACAGCTCTGGAAACACAGACGAAACCTCCTGCCCTGATCAAGCTTCTGCCATGCACCTGCGGGCGGCACAAGAGAGGGTGATATTTGCAGCTCTCAATGACAGCTGTACTGGAGAATAATCTGAGAAGCTTTTCAATACACAGAAGACCCGTTAAATCAGGATCTCTGTGACTGGGGCCAAGAAAAAAGCAAACATAAAAACAAAAATCTCCCAATATGTCAAATGTGTCACCAGGGTTGAGAACCACTGGACTACATGATATGTGGGGATCCTTAACAGACCTATAATTTCAGGAGGAAAAACACTCTGAATAGAGTTTGTGAGTTTTGACATGAGGATTTCACATTCTCTTGTGGTGGTATTTTCTGCATGACTTAAGAACTTGTAGAGCAATGGAAAAAATAAATTCAACCTTCATTATGCTAACTGTTAAGAAAATGACTTTAGTATAATTCTATGTAGACTCAGAAGTTTCTGATCACTAGATTCTATCTGGGAATTTAAATTTTGAGAAATATTTCCTTTGGTGGGATCTCTATTTTCTAGAAAAGACCTTGTATCTATGCAATTGCAAGGAACCAGCAAGCCAATTCATGGGCATAATGACAGTTTTAATAATCTACCAAAACTAGAAAGTGTAGACAAAAGAGCAGGTGAGGCTGAAGGATAAATAACAGAAGATAAAGGAGAAGTGGAGAAAAAGGAAGGATGGCTCAAAAAGTGCAATAGAAGGCCAAAGATGAGGGCACAAGACAATGGGGAGAGAGATGTCCCGGCTCAGTTTGAATCCAGGCACTGCGGCCCCGGCCTCAGGACCCACAGTAGCAGGGCCCAGAACTCCACATCTAGCTCTTCGTCTATGCAGCTTTGGCTTCTGTCTACTCTCTTCTCCCCGACTCTCTAGGGAGGGCAGGACTTCCTGAGCTCTGGGTACTGAGCAGAGGTCTGAGGTCTAAGCTCTGAGGTCTTATGAGCAGAGTCAGGCGAAATCTGTCACCAAATGGCTTTGTGCCTCGGCTGTGTCTTGAAACTGAATAAAGGGGCAGCAATTTTGAGATTGCTCTGCCTTTACAGATGCAGCTATCCAATGTCAGCAGAAAGGCTTAAGGGAGGGAAGAGGAAGGAAAGGCCACCCCAGAACCCAATGGTAGTTGGTCAGGTAAGCTTACTGGGGATGCTTTGGAAAAAATCTCAGAGAATGCAGAAAACCAACTCTCAAGGAGCACCTTTGGGGCCCTAGATGTCAAACCTTCATTGCATTCTCATGTGTAGGTCCCCCACCAGGAGAGGCACACCTGGACCCATCGTGTTTAGCTCTGGGTAAATCTAACATGGTGAAGCTCTGGACTCCTGCTTGCTCTGAGCATCTACAGCCATAGAATCTCAGGTGATTCCAAGGTCACTTGCTGCAAGTGTGTGAATCAGAAGAAGTGCAGGTTTGGGGGGATGCTATAGACCAGAGCTCCCCTACAGGGGCAGGACTTAGGGCAGGTGGCTGGTGAAAACTCTTTAAGATGGATTCATGGCCCAAGGTACCCCTCAGCAAAATAATGACAACTTAAGCACTCACCTATAGCTTAGAGATCTAGCCCATTACTGATTTTACACTATCATTTAAAATCTGAGTTAAATTTTCTAATCAGTAAAACAGGAGTGTCAACCAGCTGCCCCATCAAGACTCCTGGATCTCCAAATAGTTCTTCAGGACGGGTTACTAGTATGGTGCTTTACACATTGCTTCCTTGCATGAAATTCTTAGTATAAGTATCTAAGTTATGAATAAGATAGGACTTAGGCTCTGAAGAGAACAGAGGGAGTGTGTGTTTCCTAATGCCCCGTGGGTCCCTGCACGACTGTCTTACGGTCAGATTCCCACCCTCGCTGCTGAGCTTTCTTGTATCGTCTATTTCCTCATCCTCTGCACTACCTTCCTATGTCACAATCATATGTTATAATAAGTACATATCTCTAGGACTCCATCTCTCCCTTTTCTCTACCATGTAACCTTTTGGTATCCTCAAATTTAGACTCACTCTATTTTTGGTACACACGGATTAACTTTTTGTATATACCTCTTCACAGCACTAGGTGGGTAAAAATTCCTCTGAAAAAGTAGCTCTCTCTAATTTCCCTCATCTGAGAATCTACTATTTAATTCAAGAATGATTAATCGAACATGTAGTAGGGTGCCAGAGACAGGGTGTAAATTGGTGGGCACATCAGACAGAGCCCCCATCTTCCCGGAGCTGACAATTGGAGGAGGAAGATCTACAGCACCTGCAAAGGCAAACAGCGATTCGTCGTGACAGGTGCCTTGACGAAAATGAACAATGTCCAGTATGAGAGAAGAGTGGGTGGTGGGACGGCCAAGGACATGATTGCTGAGTATGTGGCATATCAGCAGGTGCTGGCAGGGTTGAAAAAGGCAGCTATGCAAAGGCGAATGTGTACGCATTCGGGGCAGCTGCATCAGTCTCAGTGAAAGCTTTGGGATAGAAAAGACAGATCTTTTAAAAAAATGTGCATAGTGAGGCCTTTTGATGGGGAAATGAGAAGAGGAGGGATATGAAGAAACATCAATATTTCTCCTAAAATTCTGTGTCTATATCTACACCAGAAATGGGGGGTCATATGTACATGTACAGCCCTGGCCCTCCCTGGGTTCACAGCCTGCGTCTTCATCTGGGTGTTCTACAGATAGCTAAAAACCATCCTGTTCAAACCTGCGTCCTCTAACCTCCCCTGACAAGCCAGGTCTCCCTCCGATATCCTCTTGCCTAAAGCCACTACTGCTGTAAGTAAAAGGATGCAATCTGGACACTTCCATTATTCCTGACTTTACCTCTCTTAGCTGCCAAGTCCCCTCTTGGCATTAGTCCTACTGATTGTTTTCCTGAGCACCTTAGGAATCTGACAACTTTTCTCCACCTACACTTGTGCTGTCTTGGTTCTTGGCTAGCATCAGCTCTCTTCTGGGTCACTGCGGTAACGTACTAACTGGTCTCACGTTGTCTTCCTACTTCAATCCATTGTCCTCATAACACCACCAGGGAAATCTGAGGGTGCCATGCCCCTGCACAAGATTGCTCCCTAGAGCGATATGCAAAGTGCCTCACATGTCTTCCAACCTATTTCCCTGCATTATTTCATCCCCCAAGGGCATTCTTTATATTCACCCACAATGATCACTCCCTTTAACATTATTGCACCTTTGCAATAATGTTAAACCTCTCTTCTGTTTCCACAATCTGACCTTATTTCCTTGCCAGGTGAGAGTCTAGTTTTCCTTAAAGATCCAGCTGAGATGTTACTTCCCCTATAAAGTCTTTTTTTTTTTTCTGACTCTCTCCTAGTCCTCAGTAAGACTTTATTCCTCCCTCATCTATACTTGCATTCTATTCTGTTTATCAACACAGTTTTCTTGCCTGAACTTTTCCCATCAGACCGTGCAGCCCTGGAGAGCAGGACCCCTACACATCTATCTTTCATGCCAGTACCTAAAATAGCAGCTGATACGTAATAGAACTTAATGTATAAATTAGATTAATAATATAGGATTAGATTGTCTGCAAGAAGCAGAAATTCACTGAAAAACACCCTCCCAAATGAATATGCAGGGAAAACTGAGCCTTATCCCTGTGTCACTATGAAAATAATACAGAGATGTAATGATCTTAGAAAAACATATGAGTATATGAGAAAAAAATCCCTACCAAAAAACTAGAAAAACATATATTGTGTGTTTTATATTGCAACCCCAGTACATGCTGAGACTCCTTGTGATTCAGTCTATGCAAGGAGTTTCATAAAAAGAAGCACAGTAGAAAAATTTAAAAACATTAAAACGGCACTTATACTAACTTTCAGCTGAATCTTTTAGAGAAAAGTGAAAGGAATTTAATTCTCAGTAGAACTACATTTCTTAAACCACATCTCTCTTTCTCAAACTTACCCATCCCATCTTCCACACACTCAACTTATTTCTATCCATTTTTTAAAAGAGATATATTTATTCCTCTCTGAACACCTGCCTCCTTTATTCAGGCCTTTTTGGTATAGAGATATTTTGCCATTTTAATGCCTTCCATCTGTATCCCTTTCTCCCATCCTCTCCTGATTATGAATTACACATAATATAGGAACCAAACCAGCAACAAATTTCCATTATTGGAGTGAGGAGAACTCACACACAAACACATTTGCCCAATTCATGGATTCTTTAAGCATTGCATATTAAGATGGGTGTGTGCTTGGCTAGGTGAAATTTGGAATTAACTAAAATTTGAGAAGGGAAAGGATAAAACACACAACATATGCTGACTCTGCTTCATAAGATTTCAACAATATCTTTTTCTAATTGCTTAACCACTTTATTTCTTTAGTCTAGGTGTACGTTATCTCACACAAACAGTTGGGTGCAAATTTTTAGTTATTTTTCTCCAATACAACTTCATAAATTTCAATAGGCATTTCTTTGGGCATTTATTTTCTCTTGCAGTGGGGGGTGGATGAAACCAGTCTTTACTGGTTTGTTCATCTTTCCTTTTATTTATTTTTTCTTTTCTTTGTCAATTATTGAAAGCAGAAATCAGGAACACATTTTTCTAATGTTTTGCTATCCCCCCACCATAAAATTCCTCTCATATAGGAGGTCATTTAAGAAAACAGCAGGCAGAGACTTAAAGTCAGTTGATAATTGCTTTCAGCTTAGTGACTCACCTCCCAGGACGTGCTCTTTGTTGTTTAGATTTTAATTTTTGATTTTTCAAGCTGGCCTAAGTGCTTAGAGGTGAGCATGAGAAATCTGGCTGTATGTCGTGTGTGTGGTTGAAGCCATCTGTTTGTATGTGATAAAAGATAACTCTTCAGGTGTCACTTTCATCACTGTTGATGGGCAGCAGAGCAGTTATTCCCCCCTAGTCATCTCCTCTCATTGCAGTTTCCATCAGTTCCCTCATTCAGTAGATGATCCAATTAATGTCAGGGACAGAGAGTTTGACAGCTTGCCAACACAGGTGTGCTGCAACCTCTCTTCTTTCATTTTTATTTTCCCTTCTAGCCAAAGAAAGAGGAAGAGTGCATTTTCAATCATAGAGCAAAGCATCTGCCAGAATATTTCTGATTTTTAAAAATTTTTTTTTTTGAAAAATAAAACTTGGGAACCCTAACAAAGAAATGTAATTTATTTTGTAAGGCAAATATTCATTCACAGCTTTATTATCATATCTAAAATTATAATTACTTGCTAATCAATTTAATAATAAACATGTACTAAATATACATATTATTTTTCAGAAAATATATATTGTACCAAATTTCAAAGATAATTGAGACCTATCTCTTGATTTCAAAGGCTTCATTGACCAGCAATAAAAACAGAATTCCATAAATAGCTCATAAACAAACATGGACACATAGAAATCACAACACAGATATTGTAGCAAAACATGTGTTAGGTGCCATGGGGGCAAGATAGAGGGAGCCAACTATCCTATGAAGGGTTGTGAATAAAGGTAGCTCAATGGAGGTAACGTTCGGCTTGGCTGTAGAGGAGAAGTGTAGGTGAAGGAATCAAGCAACGGAGAAATAAAAAACAGTTTGAGCAACATTCACAGACACCAAGGGGCATACCCACACTAGGTAGGGATAATCTAATTCAATCTAAGACTAGGAAGGAGTGGAAGAAATGACTATGGACGAGGTATGATCTAGTGGTGATTATTCTACACCATGTTAAGCAATTTGGATCTTATTTTGAAGGCGATGGAGAGCCACCAGGGGTTTCTGAAACACTGTATCTGGAACATTCTAGTTTAATAGAAAGTGAATGCAAATGGAATGAGATGACATAATAGATTTTTGGGAACACAGAGCCTGACAATGTGATAAATCATAGAAGACTAGCAGTTATCCTACAAACAAACATATAGCACCTCTATGTGCTATATGTTGGGTACAACAAATGACTTTAGCAAGGCTACCACCCTTAGGAGGCTCACAGCCCAGAGGTGGAAGCCAGACATGCCCCACAGGAATAATAGTACAACTTGGCAAATTACTTGTTGGTGTTCTGAGAAAATGCTGAAGACAGAGCCACATATTGCTATGAAGCATCTGGGAAATGTAATATAAGAGACACTATCTGAATGTTCTGGGTCAAGTAGGAGTTTTCAAATGTGAAGGCATGGAGGTGGGGAATAAGAAGTTGTTGTCCAGCCAGAATGGACAAAATGAACAATTGAGTCCAGACATTGTTCTTGAAAATAGGAGTGAAACATGGCACCCTTAGCCAAGTCAGGAAAGAATAGATTCGGAATGAGGAGGAAAGGTGCTGTGCTCAGTTTGGAGCATATTAAAGTTGAAATGACAAAAGGCATTTAAGCAACACTCTCTGTGGGCCCGGAGAATGCGAAGATGTTGATTTCAGGGTCAGCATCCTGTAAGGGGTAAAGTCATAGGAAAATGTGAAATCAAATGAAGCAAACATGTAGAGTGAAAACAGAAGAAGAGAAAGCTAGGAGAAAGCAGAACTTGTAGGGAGATGTAGAGGAGGAAGGCTGGGAGAAGCAGGCAAAAGGCCCAGGGCAGAAAGAGTTTGAGAGGCTGGGTGGGCAGCTGATTTGCAGGTGGTCATAGGCTACTCTAGAAAAGTCACTTCGATGAGATTGGCAGAAGAGGACATCAGATTTTACTGGTAATTTTAATTAAGATCTTGAATCTTTTCAATAAAATGGAAATAAAATATATAATAATGTTTCAAAAAGTTTGTTGGTGAAGAAAAGATGAATAAGAGTAATTATTTAAGGAGATAGATTTTAAAGATGAAATTTTAGATGGAGACATTTGAAAATCATTTTAGGAATGGCAGAAGGGGATAGAAAGACAAAGACTGACCATTCATCAGAGAGACCTAATGATAAAGCAGAGCCCTGGAGGTCCTTCTGGACATGGCTCCATTGCAGGGAGTGTTGGCCTTGGTCTCTTCCCGAGACAGCACAAGGGTATAATCATCGGCATGTCATGCAAGAGTGTAACTGTGAGGAATGGAAAGCACAGATTTTCACAGCTAACAGCTCTGTTTTTCCTGTAATATATGACAGAAAGTCATCTTATGAAAATGAAAGGGTTAGATTGAAAGGGAAGGTTGTTTTCCCCAGTGTACGTTTTTGTCTGCTTTGTCAAAGATTAGATAGATGGCTATATAAGGATGGTTTTATATCTGGGTTCTCAGTTTTGTTCCATTGGTCTATGTCTCCGTTCTTGTGCCAGTACTGTGCTGTTTTGGTTACTATAGCCTTACAATATAGCTTTAAGTCTGGTATATTGATGCCTCTCAATTTGTTCTTTTTGCTTAAGGTTGCTTTTGCTATACAGGGTCTTCTCTGGTTCCATATGAAGTGTAGAATTATTTTTTCTAGATTTGCTAGAAAAATGTTGGTATTTTAACAGGGATTGCATTGAATGTGTAGATCACTTGGGGTAGTATAGATATTTTAACAATGTTGATTCTGCCCATCCATGAGCACAATATGGTTTTCCATCTGTTTATGTCCTCTGCTATATCCTTCCTCAGTGTTTTGTAGTTCTCCCTGTAGAGGTCTTTGGAACAACCCAGCTGCCCATCAATGCACGAGTGAATTAATAAAATGTGGTATATGTATATTATGGAGTACTGCTCAGCTACAAAAAAACAATGGTGACCTAGCACCTCTGGTATTATCCTGGCTAGAGCTGGATCCCATTCTACTAAGTGAAGTATCACAAGAATGGGAAAACAAGCACCACATGTACTCACCATCAAATTGGTACTAATTGATCAGCACTTATGTGCACATATAGTAGTAACATTCATCAGGTGTTGGGCAGGTGGAAGTGGGAAGGAGGGAATGGGTATGTTTGCACTTAATGGGTGCAGTGCACAGTGTCTGGGAGATAACATGCTTATAGCTCTGATTTGACTGGGACAAAGGCAATATATGTAACATAAACATTTGTACCCTCATAATATTCTGAAATAAAAATAAATAAAAAAAAAGACACAGTGGCTGAATGAATATTAGGTTGGTGCAAAAGTAATTGTGATTTTTAGCATTGTTGAAATTTTCTGTTTGATATTGGAATACATTCTTAAATAAATGTCATATTATACATCAAAAAAAATAAATAAAAGAGAAGGTTGAAGGAGAATGCTGATAGTTTGAAACATTCACTGGGGTATATGATCAAAGCAGACTACAGAAGGATACAAGCAAACACACCAGTCCAACCAAAAAACCAATCAACCAGACTAACAACCTTTGGGAGATGTTTGCTTAGGTATTGATAAGAACACAGTCTCTGAAATCAAAAACAGCTAAACTTCAACCCCCGATCTGGCCCTAACTCATTAGCTGTTTGACTTTGGACAAGTAACTTAGCTTCTCTAATTTTTGTCATAAGCAAAATGAGCATAATAATATGAGATAATGTACACAACTCTCCTGGAATTAGAATTAACCTTTTGAAATTATCTTGTCAGTGTTTTAGAACTTATGAAGTAGAGCGAGACCTTGAGGAGTAATCAGAAGATAGCAGTGAAGAGGGGAATTAATATGATTGAGCACAGGGCTATCTTAGTGAAAGTTTTCAAACACATATGAATTTTTCCCTGTGCTTTAGAAAGGATACTAAATATGATGAGCCACAATTTTTCATTGTTAGTTAAAAAGAGTAAGAGTGATAAACCTCAATTGCTGCAGGAAATGTTAGTGTTATATGTCTATATCTATGTTTATAACTTCCTACATAAAAATATATCCCACAAAACCTATAAAATACAATGAATAGTGGTTTATTAATATACTTTGGGAACTGAGAATTGGCAAATTGGAAAATGGGCTACAATTTTTATATGTGTCCTTCATGAATCAGTTAATTCATGAAGAATCAGTTAATTCGTTAACTGATTCATGAAGAAAGAAACACAGGGATAGGTTGGGAAAAGAATAGATTACTACAGAGGAATTGCAAAGTTCTGATCAAGTTTTCTGAATCTTGATATAAGTTTGTATGGTATATATTTGTCATTGCCTTAGTAGGCAAATTTGGGAGTATGCTATTGGCCTAAAAGGGCTAATGTGGCTTCCTTCACTATGCTTAACAAAATAATCCTAACCAGGAACTTATTTATTAAATGAATATTTGCCATTTCCATATCAAAACAGACATTTGTGATAATAGTATCCACCATCTAAGGATATTAAACACCTCAATACCAAAGAGCTAGTAGTACCATCTTACACAGGTGTTGTGAAATTGCCCCAGTTCAGGGAAATTTGTTTCTCTAATTTTTCTGGAATAATACTTCATATTCTAAATGGTATAATCAATGCATATTTAGTGATGTGAGAAGGTAAGACAAAAGTATATGTCCCCAGGCTTGAAGGCTCAGATTGTAAATCTTTGCACTTGGATCTCCTCTCTCCCGCATCCAATGTGTTAACCAGCTCTGTAGCCTCCATCTGCTTGGCATGTCCTGAATGCTGCTACTTCAGGACATGGTGGTCCAAGCCACCATCCTATTTTATGAGAACACTGCTTTCTAACTGGTAGCTCAGCTTCTATCCTGATCCTTTTTCAGTCTAGTCTCAAGAAGGCTGCCAGAATGATTCGGTAGAAACACAAAATATATTATATCTTTGCTCATAACAGTCCCATGGTTTTCCTCAGCTCTTGGAATTAAATCCAAGTCTGTTAGCCTCGACCACAAAGCTCCCACAGGAGGTGGCTGCATGGTAGACTAGATGGCTTCCTGCTTCCTGCCTCTGAAACACATGGTGCACATTTTGCTGCAGTACTTGTGTTGTGATTTTTTGTTATGCATTTCCATTTATGTTTATATATTATTTATGGAATTCTGTCTTCATCACTGGTCAATGAGATTTTTGAAGTCAGGAGATAGGCCTTATTCATCTTTGATCCTTGGTACAGCATACATTGCTGAAAAATAGCACGAATTTAGTATGTAACACAAAGAATAGCAGCCTGCTTCCCTGCACTTGGGTCTTTGCTCCTTGGCTTTCCCCCATCCAGAATAGCCCCTTGTCATTCTCTCCCTCCAGCCTGCTTACTTTTTCTTTTAAACATTTACCACTGTCCAGCACCACATTATCCATTGTTTATGTTGATTATCTTTTCTCCTCCACTAGAATTTAAGATCCAGATATGAAGGAACTTGACTTTTTTTCCAGTTGTTTGTGACCAAGCCCTAAAATTGTGCCTAGTGAATAGTAGGTTCTCAGTACAGAGTTGCTGAATGATTAAGACACCTCTTCCCCTGAAAAGCTCTTTCATATTACTACCATGGCATTAAAACATTTAACAATGTACAGCAAGGGCAGTGACCACTTAGGTCAGACCAGCAGCCCATCAGAAGGGATTTTGTACTATGTATCACATTGGACAAGAGGAATACTCACCTGCCATTGACGGAATTGAGCTTCCCTCCCCTCAGGCTCATCCTTTGCATCACTGTACCGTATCATTGTGGTTATGGGTATACGTGGCAATCACCCAACTAGCCTGTAAGCTCCTGGAACACAAGGGATGTCTTTTTCACATCACATCTGCCACTATAAATAGTTGCTGAAAATAATTTCTCCATAAACATTTGTTGAATGCATGGATGGGTTAATTAACTAATAATTAAGCACTGTAAAATATCATTAAGTTGCATGATTTTTGTGTACTTTCCACAATATGTACATCAGTGCACAGTATAAAATAAATATTTCAATAAATCTAAGGTTTGATAATGTGAAGATTCATTCGAAGTGGTTTCCACTGTCACCCACCTTGGGTAGTGAAATGTCAAAATCCTTTGTTGTCATCAAGAATACATTTGGAGAGATGATCTATCCAAGGTCTCATTGTGCAAGAAAAGAAAATTATCAGTTTTTTTCACATGCCTCTGATTTGCCAAACAAAATGTAAGAAACTATGTCATTGGTGAAGTCACATTTAGTAAGAAACTGAATCATCTTCCTGATGTATATTAAACTTGTCCCCTTTAGTATCTCCTATCAAGTGTTTGATGTCAAATTCCATGTTGTCCACAAATGGTATCTATTACACTGTAAAGGAGTTAATGATGTACTAACCAATTTAGAGCCATTCTTCTAGAGAGAGACGGGGGATTTTACTGGAAGAGTCTTTACCAAAAAATTTTAATATTGAGAAACATATTGACAGATTGAAATTGGAACATTTTTATGCTAACTCCTACTATAGGATGGATCAATAATGACATTCTGTTGTCCTCTGAGTGTGCAAAGCCTAGGTGTAAAACAGCAGCAGAAAATCACCTCAAAATTTCCGTAATATCCCATTTTTATCGCATGGAGAAGTAAATACAATAATTGCATCTCGCACGAATAGCTAACCCACATCGGAGCAGCGTAGTCATTATCTAAATGTGTTTTGCATTGACTTGCCAGAAGATCCTCAGTGAGGGTAAGCATCATGAATTCTAACTCAGTTAAAATCCAGGTAACAAGCAAAGCCTCTGCAGGTGGTCATGTGACTGCCTCAGGGTGTATTTGAGAGCCCTGAGAAGAAATAGGATTAGGGATTTTCAAGATGTAGTTGGAAAAAAAGACCCAAAGCAATGGTAATAAAATTCCTGCACCTTGGTGAAATGTTAGTTTCAAGCCAGTGGTGCTCTCACGGTTTGGTAGTTGCTGCACCTACACAAAGGAATGGCTTGAATAAAAATTGTTGTCTTCAGCACCACTGAATATGTATTATCAGTCTCTTTCTCCATGAAAAATCCTTAGTTATTTTCAAAATGAGCTGGCCATCTACAGGATACCTAAAGCCAGGCTGTCCCTTTGGAAGAAAACTGCAAATATGGTGACATGCTTCCTGATTTTGATGTCATTTGGTTCATATAAACTTCTTGTTATAATTAGTAGCACTTTACATTTCCAGAACCCTTTACATTATAAAACATTATCATATACATTATTGTAGTGGATCCTTACGATAATCAATCCATTTAACATATGAGAGAAATAAGATTTAGATTTGAAGTTCACCATGCAAGACAGGAGAGCTGGTAAGAGTGACAGCTGCACCTCATTACAAACATATTGGGATCTAAAGAACCTGTGGCATTTTTTCCTTCCTTGGTGAAATTTGTTATACATGTGCAACTTGAGGATCAAATAGCTCCTACCTGAAGCAAAATGAAGAGGAAGCTGAACTTGCCTTGCAAACCCCCGGTCTAGGTTGGTTAGTCCCTCTGCTTTGACAGGTCACTAGTTTAGACAAAATGTGGGTACTAAGAGCCAAGCAATGTGCCAGGTCCTGGGTTAGATCCCTTGCCATTCTCTTTTGGACTGTTCAACCAACAGGATTTTCTCATCCCCACACCTCTCCAGGACAACTTTGTACGAGGCACAACAGGCATGTGCTCACTCCTGGGTTTATAGTTCATCAGGTCTGTGGTCATGGGCAACTAATTTCACATCTGTGAGCTACTGAGTCATGATTTATAAAATGAGATTACAATGGCTGTATTGTATTGCAAGGCATTTTTGTGAAGATAAGAGAAGAATATAGCAAATCACCACACCACAAGCCTGCTCCTTTCTTGCCTTGCTCCACCAGAGTGATAACACAAGTCGATTAATCCCCAACCAAACATGAATAGCTGAGAAGAAGCAAAAGGATAGCCTTCTTCTATTTTAGAAGGGAATCTTGAATTCCCCAAATCCTTGATCCAAAGAATACATTTTTTAGCATAGTTTTACTTTTCTTGGCAGGGTTGGGACCTCAGATCACACTATTCATTCTTGTGAAAAATACCTATAGGGCCCCTACCATAGGTAAAGGTTGGGCTAAAGAACAGTAAGATATGATCCCTGACTTTGAAGTGTTCATTATAGGAATTTATTACTCATGCGCCATGGGGGTGGTGAGCAGATACTCCCCACCCTCACCACCTGGTCTTCCTTCCAGGGACACCCTCCTCAAGAACTCTCTCATTACTGAGTCACCCTTTAAGGATCAACTGAGGATTGACTCTCCCCAAAATATTACATAGAAGGAGCTATGGGAAATAATCCTGTCCTTACTCCCTCTGCCCTAGAGCACGTTGCAATTTAATTACACTCACTCATTATCTTTGCACGTCTTCTTCCACATAATGCTGCCCTCTCAGCCCTCTTACATCTCTTTTTCCCCCACAGCATCTGATATTCAAATCAGGTCACACAATCCAGTCTCCTCAGAAGAATCCATCATCTTCTGAGGAGATAGAGGCACGCTATTACACAACAAGATCAACACAAATGTAGATAAGTGTGCAAAACTCTTTTGATCTGAGTTAGAGTTTATAATCCACCAATCCTTTATTTGTTACTGTCTTAGTAGGAGTAAAACAACTACATTTTTGACCTAGAATACTCAGTTTTTAGCAAAATAGAATTGCTTTCTAAAGAAAAATTTTCTACTAAGTTACGAAACATATTGGATAAAGCTTTTCTTTTAATAATGTAGTTTATAGGATAATTGCTTATCCATAACTGTAAAAGGAGAAATTTTTCTGCCAATGTCTTTCTACACTGACACACCCTTCAAAAGACACCACCACCAAGACTTAGGATCATCTGATCCATTTTAAAGTCTGTTGTACAGCCTTCTAAAAACGTGCTCTGTTGTGAATATAGTTTGAAGAAAATATTTAGACAGCTCTCTTCTACCTAGTACATCTCTCTGCTTAATTAAGAGACCACAATAAGTACTAGAAAATAAATTATGAACTTCTAAAGAAATTTTCAGGAAAAAAATACAATAACAAGGTCAGGTCTAATTGCAGATTTGGCAGCCCATATGGCTCACTGATAAAGTTATTCTCTTGTATTTTCACAGTCTTTTGCTAATGAGAACGTCCAGTCTTGACTCTTAACAACGTTTTCTATACCCTTGCTATTCATTTTGTATAATACTCTAATAGACTAGAGAGAAGATTTGCCCTAAGTGAGGTCACACAAAGTCAAGAGGAAACTCGGGAATTAGAACTCAATGGCATAGTGGTTGCTGATGTCTGGCCCTGTCTGTCTGTTTATGTACGTGCCTGTAAATAAATAGTGGATGTGTTGGAAGCAACTCTCAAATGTTCCTAGGATGATAGTTTCTTCCACTAAAATGAAAATAGATCTCTGAAAACCATTTTTCATTATGTACTTGAAATCCCAAGAATTTCAAGGTATTTTAAGATTGTCTTCTTGAGAATGAGGTTGCTTTTGGTTAAATAGTAAGTATGCTTATCACGCACTGTAGGAAGACATCACAGCAAATGACCTTAAGTGCAGTTGAATGTCAAGCGAATTCCATGCCTCTATCACTAAGTATTATAAATCAAAGAGGAAAAACTTACCACCATTTTTTTTTGCAGTTTATTGTCTTAGTTAATTTAGTATACCTGAAGTGCTAAAATCAGTCTGCCTGCTTCAGTGATGCCTCATAGCTCACCTTGAACCTGGGTTAGCTATATCAGACCATCAACAAGTCTCATGGAGCAACGTGAGGGACGGATGAAAGTACTGTATGAATCTGCCTCACGCCTAACTTCACATTTCCCTCTGCTCATTTTTCACTGTTATGTGCTTTTGCTATTTACCACACACAACTAGAGAAAGGTCAAGTTAGAAACAAACAGGAACTGAAGGCAGGTACTCAAGGACTGAACATATTTTAAATGAACAGGATGAATTTGTCTTTTCTATGATCACTCACATTCTTAGGCCAATCTGTGGGGTAAAAGATAGCAGTTGCATTTAAGTTCCAGGTGAGAGATAATCAAAGGACCAGCAAGGAAACAATTTTAAATCTGGGTTAGTGGGAAGACGAAGGAGGCTCAAAGAAAAACTATTTCCTGATTGAAATGTGGATTAAGGTTTAGTCTGGAAAAATATTCAAAGGTGATATTAAGGTGATCAGAAAAAATACAGGTCTCCAGCTAAAACACAGGATGCTCAGTTAAATTTATAATATTAGGTAATTGTTTAGTGTCAATATATCCAAAATATTACATAGGATACACATTTATGTTTTACTTTTATTTGTTGTTTATTTGGAAATCAAATTTAACTCGGCAGCCTGGTGTTTTTATTGGCTAAATCTGGCGACTCTAATTAGGATATTGAGATTTGGGCAGAAAAAATAAAACAATTTGAAGGTGAATTCTAGGACTGAAATGTTTTCTGTGGTCACTCAACATTTGGTGAACGAACTAATGTATTTCAAATATGCAGGAAAAGCCTTGAATTTGATAGCAACAATCGGTAACATTTAAAGTTCTCAGGAATCAGGCGGGACATACATTTTTTTCCTAGCAGGACAACGTCTCAGTCTCTTGAAAAGGGCTACTCGGATGGCCTTGACTACAGGGATTTGTAAAATAGGGACCTTCCATTGGGGATGGTTCAGGAGTCACCTTGTCAAAAAGCAACGGATGAGAAGCATTATAATACTCACATATACATTACAGGTAGGGCTGAAAGAGGTGAGGGGTGAAATTCAAATGCCTCAAGCTGAGTAGGAAAGATGAAGAAGGGGATTCTGCTAAAATAATTCAAGCTCAATGAGGGAGACAAAACCTGACTATCAATTCCCAAAAAGCAGCTTCAGTTTTAGATGCCTGTAGCCTCCACCATCTCATTGAGATCGAAGGGACTGAAGTGGCCACAACAGACCCAGAGGTGACCAGAGATGAAGGAGGCACCTGGGTATGGCCCCGGGAATCAGGCAGCAAACAGAGAGGCTGCACGTGACAGGGCAGGCAGGTGGCCACCACGGGGCTCACCAGCTCTGTGGATGTCAGCGTCACATGGAGCCTGGAACGTCTGGTTTTTTTAAGTGCCAAATTAAAGGACCCCTGTTATTCTGCTTTATTTTGAAGTTTAAGACCAGATAGTTTGATCCTCACTAAATAATAGTGGAAGAAGAGGATGCTGTCCCCAGGATCCTGGCCTCCAGGTCACATTCCACTCTGTAACGCAAGGGAATGTTCGGACACGAAGCTTGTCTCCTTCCCCTCTCTCCGTCCCTCCTCCGCTAGACCCTAAGAGGCACTACTGGTTTTTACACAGGTGACATGGCTTCACGTAGGGAGCCCAACAGGGAAAATTGTTTCTCTTTGTTTCCATTTCACCTGTTAAGGTTAGAGGTTTTCATCATTATGGGTTCCAGGTATACTGAACTATACTGAACAAAATGCCACAAAATACTGAAAACACATTCTTAGCAGAATCCTTTATCAGTAAAAATTAAAAATATAAGGCATCAAAATCAAACATTTTATGTACTACTGGTTGTTAGAAGGATGGATAGTTTTAAAGTGCTATAAAGTTCTGAAAAAGTAGGCTATTTCATTCAGTTCTCTGTGTGTAGCCCCTGCCCCCTTAATGCTAGTGGGACTAAGTCATTGTCACAATTATTAGTCACCTGCCTCTGAAGGGTACTGTCCTGAGGACAGGAATTCACTTAGCAGTGATTACACAGCAATATATAGAGTGTAATTTACAGGGGAGGTCTTCTGGAATCAGGATTGATAATAGCAATGATGATCTTAATAGCGATGATGATGCTAGCATGTATTGAATGCCATTCATTGGAGGCTATCATTTCATACTTTTAACAACTCTTTGGTGTAGTTACATATTATTATTCCCACTGACTTATGAGAAAACTGAGGTTTGGAGCAATAAAATGCTTCACCCATTTGCCGATGGCCCCATGAGTCCTCAGGATTTGGGCCTTGGCCATTTGACTTCAGAGTGAATTGTTGTCACCATTTCCCCATGAGTAAAGATGAAGGAACACTTTAAAATCCTGATTGTGCTGTTTCTACTTATGTATTAATATAATTAGTAAATATTTTCCAAGATTTTTAAAGCTGATAACTAGATCATGAAAAAAACATATTTTGACTTATAACTCATTATATATGCAAGAATAGACTGGTATAAAAGCTTATTGTGTGGATGCTGAGACTGTTTTCTGCTTTAACAAAAAATACCAAAACAAAACCAAAAACAACCTGTCAGAACCAGGAGTGACCTGCAGCCAGGCTGCTGCCGATCACGCAGGAAGGTGATGTAGTCTAGTTAAAAAGCTCTGACAAATAGGAAGCTGGAGTGTCACTAGGAGTGCAGAGAGGCCTGTGTATTATGCACTGATAACGAGTAAAATAGAATCCTATCGTGGGAAACTACTTAATGGCTCCTCTCAGTCACGGCAGTCTGGCCAGGCCCTTGTGGAGCTGGTCTGTTTATCTTCTCGTTTGCTGGTGCACCGGCCACTGCCAGCAGAATAGAGGTCCCTGAGGTGTGAGGACGCTGATAACCTGAACTTCTGGTGAACAGAAATGCCACCTACTCTATGCGGTTACCTCAAGGATAAAGCCCTTACAAAGTCGCTTCCCAAATTGGGGTGAACTCCTATGCTAAACTCCATAGCTTGTTAAAAATTGAAGGTGAATTCTTAGCTTCCAAATAGCTGTAATTGCAGTGACTTCATACAGCCTTCGTAGAGGAAATTTCCTGACAATCACATCCCTGGGGCTTTAGTGAGCTTCCCCTTTTCTGCCACCCTCCTGAAACAAACGCTGGCTC
>CM052437.1:71995432-72056606 GCA_028533085.1 Varecia variegata | reverse complement strand
GAATTCTTTGTAAGTAGTCCTGGGGGTGGGGGGTGTGTTTCAGCCAAATGAGGAAGGTTTCACTGGAGACCTTGACCCGCATTTCTAAAAGCCGGGGGAACACAGGGGTGGGGATGGGGCCGTGGCTGGAAAGGTCTCAGGGGAGCAATCTGTGACCAGAACTGCTGGAATGATGTGGCATAGCAGGGGCAATGATGAAGGTGCCTTTCCCGCCCAGGGTCTGCTTAGACCATGAAAGAATCCCATTATAACCTTACTGCGTCACTTAGACACAAACTGCCTTGTGAGGGGTAAAGCCCTGAGCTCCTGGCAAGCCACTCTTACTGGATCTGGGAGTTGAGATTTCCTTGCAGAACCTACCACTCAGTGCAGGGACTGTGCAGACTGGCGCTGAGCATCTGGACTCACTGGCTCTTCATATCTTTATATATAAAATGAGGCAGTTGGGTTAAGTTTTTGACTCCCAGAGCTTGTCAGCAAACCAACACTGAGGATGGGGCTTGATAATCAAGGATTTAAACATCTCTCTGGTTGACTTCAGGATCCTCCGAGGTAGACAGCCCCTAAAGCCACTTCCCATGCTCAAGTTCTATCAATTCTTTTATCAAGTCACTCTCCAAATCAATAGCTTACACAGAGCATGACCCTACTGAGAACGGGACACAGGTGGGGTGAGTCTGACTACTAGTCAGTATGAGCACAGCCTTCACCAGTGAGGGTCAGTCTGAGGGTGGGACCAGAGGGAGGTGGGCTGAAAGATGGGCAGGAAAAGTCACCCCTGCACCCCCAGGACTACCTATTAGGTCTTGTTAAAAATATCAGGGGAAAAGATGGTAGCATAAACTTTAGAAAGAAAAGAGCTCTCTCTCAGCTATGCTTTACTCAAAGTGACAGCAAGACATCCAGGAAAAAAATTACTTTTTTTAACCTTTATTTTTTTATTGATACATAATAGATATACATATTCTCAGGGTACATGTGATACTTTGATATATTCATTATAATAATCAAATCAGGGTAATTGGGATATCCATCACCTTAAACAAAAATATTATTCTTGAGAGGCTTAATCATGTCATTTAAGATCGCACCCTAAGGCACAAAATACCATCCTACCTGAGTCTGAGGGGATGTCTGGGTAGGTGACATGAAGCTTTATCCTGTGTCCACCAGAGACTCACTCCACGTTATAATGGCTACACCTGCAGTGCAACAAATATTTATCGAGCTCCTATTAATACATGCAAGACACTGAGACCAGCCTTGGACTAACCTGGCCCTGCCCTGAGCAAGCTGACAATTTGGTAGATGGCGCAGCTGTGCAGAAGCATCATTCCACAGCTACACTTACCATACTGTCAGCACAATGGCAGAGGGAAGGCTGCTAACCCAGCCCCCCACAGGCCAGATGTCATCCATACTTTTGTTGCTTTTTTCCCTTCTTGTCACCCTCTTGATGTGCAGATCTCTCTTACGTATGAGGTACTAACCAAGTGACTAAGAGTTCCACGACCAGGCTCACACTATCAGTCCTACAGCAGAAGAAATTTTGCATTTCCTCTTTCTTATCACCAAACTGCTAAATTAGCTAAAAACTTAGCGTTGTTCAGAATTGCAATTTGGAAACTTCTTGGGTAACTCAGAATCTCTATTAGGGTGGTGTGTCATTTAACACTTAGAAGAATTTTTAAGGAAGTGATAATTTCCCCTGGGCTGAGAGCTGGCTTTCTCTAGCATCCCTGGTGTGACAGCCTGTGTTTTTCTAGTTCCCCTTTCATAGACAGGTCAGCTCTTCACATCTCTGAAATTTGTGCAGGGTCTCTGCTCTTGCTGCCTTCCTCACCCATTCGAAGTCATACTCATCTCCTCCTGTGGACACTGAACTCCAGCCCAGCCCTGAAACGTACATAGTCCAGATGTAGACCCATCTGAAACACCAGCGAGTCACCATGGGCTCAGCACTCACCTATGTTCTCTGTCAGCTTTAGCTTCTTGTTTCTGGCACCTGGAAATTTATCTATCTATCTATCTATCTAAATAAAACTACTGAATAGAGCTGTGTTTAAAGTTCAGACTCTATCACTCCTATGCTTGAATTCTGGCTCTGTATATGTTGGACAATTTATTTAATATTTCTATACTTAGGTTTGCTCATTGTGGAATGTTTTAGATGAACTCTTTTTATTGTGGAACAGTTTTAGGTTTATAGATGAGTTGCAAACACCGCATAGAGAGTCCCCTTAGACCCAACAGTTTCTGCAGTTGTTAGCATCTCACAGCAGTGTGTGCATTTTCTGCTCAGGGTCCCATCCAGGACACCACGTTACATTTAGTCGTCATGTCTCCCTAGGCTCCTCCTGGCTGTGACAGTTTCTTAGACCCTCCTTGATGACCTTGACAGTGTTGAGGAGGGCTGGCCAGGTAGTTTGTGGCATATCCCTTGGTTTGAGTTTTGTTGGTGTGCTTCCATGATTAGACTGCTGTTTGGGACTTTCCAGAGGAAGACCACAAGGTAAAGTGGCATTTCATGACGTCGCATCAAGGGTCCATATTAACAACATGACTTGTCACTGTTGGTGCTGACCTCGATCACCTGGCTGGGATAGTGTTTAAGGTAATGTGGCATTCGAGATGAGGTCCCGGGACAAAAAAAGAGAGCATTAGATAAAAACTAAGAAAATCTGAATAAAAATCAACTTTAGTTAGTAAAAATATATCAATATTGGTCCATTAGTTGTGACAAATATACCATTCTAATATGCAATGTCAATAATAGGACAAATTGAGTTTGGGTTTATAGAAACACTGTATTATCTTTGCAATTGTCCTGTAACCCAAAACTATTATAACATTTCAAAAGTTATAAATAAATAAGTAAATAGAATTATGAAGAAAAGGAAAATCACCTGTGCTTCAAATTTTTAGCCCTTTCCTTTCCTCAAACTCCTGGCAATCACTCATCATTTTCGGTCTCTATTGTTTTGTGTTTTTTAGAATATCATATAGTTGGAATCATGCAGTATGTAGGCTTCTCACACTTGCTTATTTCACTTAGCTGTGTGAATTTAAGACTCTTCCATTTCATTGTATGAATTGGTAGTTCACTTCCTTTTACTGGTAAATAATATTCCATTTTATGGATTCTATCCATTCACTTACTGAAGGACATCTTGGATGCTTCCAGTTTTTGAACAATTTTGAAGATTTTTATGTAGATGTAAGTTTACAAATAGGTTGGATAAATACCTAGGAGCACAATTGCTGGGTGATATGGTCAATTATGTTTAGCTTTGTAAGAAACTGGCAACTGTCTTCCAAAGTGACTATACCACACTGCATTCCCACCAGCAACAAGCGTAAATTCCTGTTGCTCCACATCTTCTCCAGCAATTGGCATTGTCAGTTTTTTGGGATTTTAGCCATTCTAATAGGAATGTAATGGCATTTCATTATTTTATTACAGACATTTTGCAAGAATTGAACGTGATTGACATTTAGTTAATTTTTGTTTTATTATTGTTATCATACTTGATCCAGGATTTCCACATGTGTTAGGTGAACTGAGTCCATCCGCATCAACTCAGTTGAATATGCAGCTTTTCTTTGAATGGAATTTTCTGCTGCTCAGTTAGCATGAAAATTAAACAAGGCCATTTTTCATAGCCAATCCTCACATCTCTCTACAAGTTATTATTTCATTGACAGATATACCCCAACTGAAGCATTGAGAAAATTGGCTACTCGTATGGTACCCAGCTCTCTAAAATCGTGCTCTAATTAGTGAACACAGTAAAAGTTGTGTGTGTGAGAGTGTGTGTTTTTTAAATTTATCCTATCTTCTTTTCTCAGTCTTTTGTGATAAACCGAGTAATTTAAATTTAACATGAGTACTTAGACTTCTGAAAGTTATTCCGGTGAATGACATATAAGCAACTGGAAGACAACTGACACCACCAAATCTGCCTGCAGATGTGTTCTACAATGAATGTCATCCTTGTCTTTCACTCCCCTGTGATGAGTCACCATCTCATCATTACAAAATGACTGAGCTTGTTAAATATGCCATCTTGTCTCTGAGGCCTTGATTTAGTTATCCTTACTGCAATACATCATACTACATGTTAATCCTACCTTGAAACTGGCCTCGTCATAATGATCATATTCTTTTCTATGTTTTTATTCCAATGATTATTTTTAAAAAATGCTTTCTGTCAAACAAAGTTTTAATTAACACCCCCAGGGTTCTGTTGAGAGTGGTAGAATTTAGATTTTGTCTACCTGCATTAAAGAAATGGGAAAATTGTGAAAATATAAAGTCTTCAAGCTATTAATAAAACAGCATATCGTCCAAGTTTTCTTGGCAAACAATGATGACCATTCCTTATCCATAACCTGAGATGTGGAAGAAACAGCTCAATAATATGAACTGCTGCTGTTAGCCATGTCAAAGCAGTGTGGGAAATGCTTGTCAACCTTGAAAGGGAAAAACAGATGAAAGCAATTCTCCAATTCACTGTGGTCAAATAGACTTGGAACATTTTGTGTGCTTCTATAGTTAATGAGAAGGCTAACTTTTTCTGCTATATCAAGCCAGACCCATAATAGGGAGTAAAGGCTAAATCTGGAGTCTACCAGGACTTTACATTCACAGCAATTCAAACTTTCTCATAATTGAAGTCATAGAGACATGAGTTCCTGGTGTTTCAAACAGCACATAGCCATAGAAATGGGACAATAGAAGCAGCACATTGGTTGAGAGAACTATGGTCACTGTATCATGGGTATTAGTTAAAGCATTCTATTTCAGGAAATAGGGTGGACTTTATTAAAAGACTGAAACCAGGAGATAATCTTCTCACAAAAAATATATAAAGGAATTATTAGAAAACAAAAGATAACCAGCAAAGCATTGGTAAAATACATCATCTGTCATCCACATGGAATAGCAACAACTCACATAAATATTTCTAAAGTGAATAGATCAAAAGCTGAAAATATAGAGGAGATTTTTATTCCAAGGAATGGTGTAAGCTGAGTTGGAAAAGTTCAATCTATTATGTTTGAAGTAAGATCAAAAATAGTTTTTACGTGTGCACTATCTGAATTAACTCTGATACTGCTGATTTCTATAATACTACAGAAGTCTTTGAAGAAAGCAACCAACATTTCTGTCTTTAGTTCAGTGGCCTACTTTGGACCCAGCTACATGTATAACAAATGAAAAGACAATATGTGAAGGCAGTATTATAGTGAGATTTTGTACGCACAAAACCCCAGAAAATCAAATTTATGGTTCCCATGGCAACTGTAACTCTGCCACACTGCACATTATAGTAATCACTGCAGTGAACACTATAGTTACAATTGTAAGATGTTTTGGGCTGTAACTCTTTATTTTCCATTGCTTACAATGATTTTCAGAAAAATTCTCATTTGGGGCTCTAACTCTTAAAGTTTGTCTCTATTGAATGGCAAATAATATTAGAAAGTCTGAGGAAAAATAGTATAAAGACTCTGATGGAAGGGAAGCCTGGTAAGATTGGTTTTCTTTTGTGATCAATAATATATAGGTATATATATGAGAAATATATATGCATATATATGGTATTTACTTATTTTCTGTGTAAAGCACTGTGAGAGTGTAAATTTGTTAAAAAATGTGTTCTCCCCAGTAACACAGAGTTTACATACACGCTCACACAAGAAATGCTCACACATGCACAGACACACACACATGAGAAACACCTCTACACCTCTAACCTGAAATGTAGTAGTCAGTCCATGCAACTTTGTAGGACTAATAAACCAACAAAGATAACAGCATTCAAAAATGTTATAGGAGTTCAAAGAGGGAAATCATAATTTTTGTCTATATCTTCACAGAGAAGCTGGATGTCATGTTTGGGAAGGTGGTGCCTGATTATGAAATTAGATTCCAGACTTTACTACCAATCAAATTGTGACTTTGGCAAGTGTACAGATGCTGTCGGTTGCTACTTCTCTCCCCATCTCTCCCCTAACAGAATGTCAAATGTGTTCAGATATCCACTTTTCTCCAAGAGATCTCAGAGGAAGATGACCCATCCTTAGAACTTTGGGTGTATCCTGTTTAATCAAAGCCAGCCAACATAACCCGTCCCCTTGCTCTTGAGTGCTCTGGGTATGGACATTTTACCCAGTTGTGGTCAATGGGAAATGAGGTCAATCTATAGGGGGATTTTCTAAGAAAGGGACCTTGACCTTAAGCCCTGAGCCCAGGAAGAGACAGTCTGTGCCCTGCATTTGATATTGTCAAGTCCAGCTGGGCTGCTTGAGCCATCCTGAACATCCAGCCAACATCAAGGATGTCAGAGGAGACAGAGGTAAAAAAGATTATGCATGTCATGGACCTCAGAAACAATTCTGAACCCTTATTTTCCCCTGATCTTCCTATTATTGAAAATATTAGATTCTTTATTTTCAAATCAGTTTAAGAGTTTTCTATTACTGATTGCCACAGTCATCCTTCCTGATTGTGTAAGTCATTAAACTCTCTGAGTTTTAATTTCCTAATTTATTAAATATAAATGAAAATGTCCTGTATTCCAGAACATCTGTGAAGAGTACTATGAATTGAAAGATACTATACAAATATAAGGCAAAGAAATTGACTTTCATATATACATTATTTATATCCAGTGGTGTGTGCTACACCCTGATTGTACCAGCTCATAAAAGCCAACTTTCAAATTTTCAGGAATATAGAAAGCTCATTAACATCTTACATGGTTACATTAAAATCAGCCATTCCACAGTACGCGGCAGTAACATGTTTATCCATTGACCTGTTCAGGGATATTTAGGTTGTTTCTAGTCTGGGCTGTTATAAATAAAGCTCTGTGAACATTCATGTAAAAGTCTCAGGGCACATGTATATTCCCATTTCTCTTGAGTAAAATCCTATGAGTGAAACTATTGGACCATATTATCAGTGCGTGTTTAACTTAATAGAAACCGCTGAACTGATTTACAGAATGCTTGTACTATATTACATTCTCCCACCAAGGTGTGAGAGCTCCAATTTCTCTACATCTTTGACAACACTTGGAATTTTCAGTCTTTTTGATTTTGGCCATTCTAATGAGTGTATAAGAGATATCACATTTGCATTTATATTTGTATTTCCCTAGTGATTAATGATACTGAACATATGTTCATAAGTTTATTCGGCATTCACATATTTTTGAATATTCAACTATTTTGCCAAGTTTTTGGAGTTGTTTCTTTTTTTATTATTGAGTTAGAAGAGGTCTTTATAGACCCTCAATACAAGTCCTTCTTGAGATGATAAGTATTATAAACATTTTCTCCCAGTCTGTGGCTTGCCTTACATTTTTTAAATATAGTGTCATTCAAAGACTAAAAGTTTTAATTCAGATAACGTTAATTTTATCTTTTTTTCTTTTATGACTCATGGTTTTTGTTTCCTGTCTATAAAGTTTTCACATACCTCAAATTGCAAAGATTTTCTCAATGTTTTCTTCTGGAATTATTATAGTATAACTTTCATGTTTAGGTGTAAGATCCATTTTGAGTTCATTTTGGGATATGGTGTGAGGTAAAAGTCAAGGCTTATTTATTATCTGTATGAATATATAATAGTTTCAGGACCCATTTTTGAAAAGATAACCCTTCCTTCCTTGAATTACCTTGGCCCCTTTTTTGAGAATCAATCGAACATATAAATGCGGATTTATTTCTGGACTCTCTATTCTGTTCCAGTGATCTAGTAGTTATTCTTACACCAATACCACAACTTCTTAATTCCTGAAGCTTCATAAAATGGCTTGAAATCAGGTAGTGTGATTTCTCCATGTTCTGTTTTTTTTTTCAAAATATTTTTAGTTATTTGTGTTTATTTTTGTTTTTCATATAAATTTTAGAATCAGTTTGATAATTTCTAAAAAAAACTTCTGAGATTTTGATTGGAATTATGTTTAGTTTATAAATCAGTTTAGGGAGAACTGATATTTTAACAATGCTTCTTTCAATATATGAAAATTTTATGTCTCATTATTTGGATATTTTAACATTTCTCTCAGCAGTGTTTTATAATTTTCCGTGTATAAGTTTTGGATATGTATGTTAAATTCATCCCTAAATATTTCATGATTTAATTCTATTATAAATTTGTTATTTATTTCAATTTCTAATTATTCATTGCTGGCATATAGAATACAATTGACTTTTTTTGCATGGCACTCTTGTATCCTATCTTGTTGATTTTTAAAATCCAAATAAGGTGTTCTTATTATTTATTCATACATTCAATGATATTTCAGATTTATCTTCAATTACTTTGTTCTCCTTTCTTCTGCATATCAAAAAAAATTTTTTTAGGATCTTTATTCTTATTTTTTAAGTATAGTTTTTAGTATCTGTTGTGGTAAACACAGTTTTTGTTTGGCTAAACATTTCTTTATTTAATTAGTTTCTAATGATTCTTAAAGTGGACATAAAATTCAAGAAGTTTTTCCATTTAAAAAGCTTTATAATGGATCATACATTAAAAAGTACAAAGTAGATAATATGCAATCTGAAGGAGAGTAATAATATGAATGCATAAAATTGTTATTTGAGTGGAGAAATAAAATGTTACTAATACATTAGAAGTTCTATGGATGTATCTGTTGCATCACTTATCTTCTGCCAAATAACAAACCATCCCAAAACTTAATGGTTTACAACAAAAGCTATTTATTGAGCTCAGGTTTCTGTGGGTCAGATGGGGAATTCTTTTCACTAGATTCAACCTGCTGACCTCTGTTGAGATCACTCATGCAGTTTAGCTGGGGCTAGGTAAATAAGGATGGCCTCAGTTAAATGTGTGGTTTCTGGCAAGTAGTAGCTGACTGTCAACTAGGACATGTGTCTTCTCCCTATGTTACCTCTCATTTTCCATCAGGATAGTTCAGGGTCATTGACATGGCTTCAGAATTCTAAGTTCAGCAAGAAAACCTGACCTGATTCTCAGGCACTTTGTAAGCCTCGGCTTGCATCACATTTGATACTGTCCCACTGGCCAAACCAAGAGATGTCCCCACCCATATTTAAAAGGTGGAGATGTAGCCTGGTGAGGTGGCTCACACCTGTAATCTCAGCACTCTGGGAGATGAAAACAGGATCACTTAAGGCCAGGATTTCAAGACCAGCCTGAGCAATATAGTGAGACCCTATCTCAAAAAATAAGAAAAATGAGCCAGGTGTGGTGGTGTGTGCCTGTAGTCCCAGCTACTCAGGAGGCTGAGGTGGGAGAATCACCTGAGCCCAGGAGTTCAAGGTTACAGTGAGCTATGATTGTGCCACTGCACTATAGCATAGGCGACAGAGAAAGACCTCATTTCTAAAAGACATAATAATAATAATAACTAAAAATAAACAAAGGCAATGTAGACTCTCTTCATGGAGGTAGAAGAATTTTTTACCACTTTTTCTAATTATCACAAATCATGTTATATATAAGGTTCTAGGTTATGTTTGTTTCACTTATATTTTTAATATATACCATTGCTGAGTTTAGCTGTATTTTGTCTTTATTTTTGTATAGTATTCAGTTCTATGAATATACTTTCATTCATTTATCCATTCTATTATTGATAGACATTTGACCTATTTTTGGTTTGTTATATTCTCACTCTCTTTATGATTTCTGATAAACTGAAGTTTTAGATGATGAAAAGCTTAAATCTATTAATCTTTTGCTTACTGCTTGCATCATTTTTTATTTAAGAAATTCTTTCTTGTGCTAAAGTCATAGAGATATTCCCCTAAATTGTCTATCAACCATTTTATACATCATGATATAATTTTATTTTTATGTGTATAGTCAGTGCCATGATTATTGAGTAGTTCATTGCTTCTCCAGTGATTTGAAATGCCATTTCTCTCAAATTAAAGTTTCTATCATGCATGTGGCTTTGTTTTATTATTAATAATTAAAAATACTATAGATTATATCAATAGTCTGTAGTATAAAAGTATGTACATTATATTGCATTAATTCCTACTGTTATGCTTATTTCCTTCCTTCTGTATTCTTTGTATTCATCCCTTATTCTTTTTCTAATATTAGCTCATTCATGGCATGCTTCTTTTCTAACAGCAGGCACTTGAAACATACACTTCTCTCTGAATTCTATTATATCCACAGCACCCAAGTCATTTGTCTATAAATGTCATAGCTGTTTAGTTATAAACTTTTCCAAATTTTATTAAGATTTCTCTTATGATTTCAATTTATACACATGGAGATTTACTAGTTGTGCATAGCATTGTTCTAACTTAAATTATATTCTGAGAATGGGTTAGAGACAATAGTAATACTTTAATATTTATTAAGACTAATTTTTTATAAATGTTTCTTGTTTGCTTAAGAATAATATTATGCACGCATCTATATAATATGGTTGAATTTATTAATCTTTTTATGCAGATAGAGAAATGATAGAGGTATTCAGTATCCTATCAGTGAGTGAGAGCTTCATAATTTGCTCTTCAAATCTTTTATGTTCTAATTGATTTTTTTCTTGATTTTTCAATTACAGTGAAAGGCATGTCAAAATCTCCCACAATAATTGTTACTTTTTCCTTCACTGCTTTAAATCTGTCTGGTTTTGCTTTGTGTGTTTTTTGAAGCTCTGCACATGGGTTTAGAATTATTATATCTTCTTAGGTAATGGAAATTTTAATATTATGTAATGATCTTCTTTTTCATTATTAGTGTATTTACCTTAAACCTTTCTTTTAAGATGTCAATATGGATGCTCCAGTTACTTTTGAAATATTTGTAGGTTGTTCCTTTTCTGTGTTTTAATTTTGAATATTCATGTCTCTTGAAAACAAAAGAAATTTGTAAAATCCACTCTGATAATCCTTGTCTTTTAATAGAAAGTTTAGTTTGCTTAGATTTATAGTTATTACTGATCTATTTGAAGATATTTCTATCTTACTATGTTTTTGCTATTTGTCCACTGATTTTTGTCTCCTTTCTTAGCTTCTTTTCAATTGACATATTTTATTCTTTATTTTTTTCATTCAGTTGTTTCTCTTCTAAGTGCTTGGAAGCAATTATTCTTTGTATATTCTTTTAGTGATTTTTCTAGTCAATTTAACACTCATGCTTCCTAGGTCCAGTATTTTTACCCTACTTAAGATGCAATGATCTTAGAATGCTTAATTTTAGTCACCCCAAACTTATTCGTCATTGTTCAATATTTTTGTTGTAACCTGAATATTTTCTCACAGATGAGACATTGTCGCCATTGCTTAATAATGTAAATATCTATTTTTTTATTGCAACAGAGAGGTTAACAGATGCAGGTGCATTTCCTGGCTGTGAATCCCCTTGCCACTCTGTATTATAATTTTGTCATTTAGACAAGTTAAATTCATTTAATACTAGGATCTTACTCATAGTGTGTTAATAAGGATTAAATGAACTGAAACATGTAACATGCTTAGAGAGATTGCCTGGTGCACAGTAATTGCAAAATTGGTTTTACCATTGGCTTTGGTATCTACAGTCCTTCTTGTAACTCAGACCTTTCATCGGAGTTCATATACTGTTCTCTTGAAACACATTCTTTACAAATTCTTTTAGAGAAGGATTTTTTGGTGATCCCTCTGTTTTTATTTGTCCAAAAATGTCTATTTCAGCATTCTTGAAAGAAATACTTATGGTGAATGGAAGTCTAGGTTGACAACTATTTTCTCTCAGTATATTGAAAATACTGTTACTCCTTCACCCATTTTCCAAAATGCTGGTGAGAAGAGCAGTGAGCCTTTACTTTGGGTGTTATCTTCTGTTTTTTTTTTTTTTTTCTTGTCTACTTTTAAAATCTCTTTTCCTCTTCCTCCTCCTCCTCTTCTTCTTCTTCCTCTTTTCATGTGCTGAATTTTATTCTTTTTAACCTGGAGTCATTAGATTTCCTGAAGCTGAGGATTGAGGATTTGTTTTCTCTGTTTTTATATTTTCAAATCCTCTCTCTCCCTTATTATTTTAATTTCTTTTTCTGAAATTCCAAGTAGATATATTAATATATAAAATCTGCACGTTATTTTCCATTTCTCTCTCATATCTTTCCCTCTGTCTGTAAGCTGCGTTATGGGGAAGTTCTTCACAACTAACTCTCCATCTATATCTAATCTCACGTGTACTCATCCATTAAGGTTGTCATTCCAATGTAAATGCTTCACTGCTAGAAGTTGTACTTGAATCTCTTTTAAGTATGCCTAGTTGTTTTTGATACTAAATTGTGCCTTGCTCATGTATCCCATTTCCTCATTCACAACTTCAAACGTTTAAATTGTACTTTTTCTATTTAGTATTGCATAATTCCAATGGCTGAATCCCTTGGTTAGGCAAAGCAAAGATCTAACTTTACCCCTGCTGTTTTTTTTCTTACTCACGGTGGGTTTTTTCCTCTGTGTGTGTGTGCACGTGTGTGCATGTGGATTAAAAGTTCATTATGTTCTGGCCTCTATGTCTGGAGTCTTATTTTAAATCGAGGATGCAAATGTTTACCGAAGTGTTGCACCCTTCCAACCCAGGAAGATGCTCTGATCAGAGGTCATGTCAATTCAAACTTTAAAACCACGTAAAAGAAGCCTGTGGTTATAGATGAATTCTTAGGTAGGTTTTTCTCTTTACAGAAAAATCCAGATGGATTAGTGCCATCAAAATCTCCGCACTTTGGCAAGACGATTTTTTTTAGCCCTCTTCTTCAAGGAAAGGTATAGCTCATCAAAGTTTCTGGTTCTTTTTACAAGGTTTCATTCTAAATCCCCATTTTGTTCTGGCCTGATGGCCCATGAAGCCCTCACACATCTAAAAGGCAGCAGAAGCATTGCTGACATTCTGTAGCTCTTTTGAATGGAAAACATTGTCAATTTCTAAACTTGCCTTGGCCTGTGCAGGACGGTTCTCCAGGTGCCATTGGGCTCAGTTTCCCCACTTTTCTCGCCTTTAGTTCTCAATAACTGTAGGATGCAGCACCCTGAGGATAGGGAGGAGCTGCCTGAAACAGGCTGGACTCTGTTCCACTTGGAAACAGGGTGTCCCTCAGTGCTTTAACTCTGCAATTCCTCATCCTGGGGGGACGGACCCCAGGGTAGGACGCTTTTGGAGATCCTCAACTGTGGTGCCAGTGGGACATGCACAGTACAGACTCCATCCACCCTGGACAACCTTTCTGTGCCTTGGAGGACTGGCTTGAGATGAGTCCCAGGCTTCTGCTGTCCCCATGATTATCCGTAAGTAACACATCTGCTTCATGTAACCTGTCGTGTGTGAGTAAGTTCTCTCTCACCAGATTCAGACAAATGGGTAACCAGTACAAGAGTGAACCTGCTGCACAAAGTTGGTGCAACAGGCAGGGTCCAGTCAGAAAGAACCATGGCTTATAGTGAAGCAGGAGGGAGGATACTCCTAGCACCTGGCCCAGAGAGGAGACGTCAGTCTGGGGGTGCATGGATGGAAAAAGTGGGGGTTGAGAAGTGGAACACAAGGCACCCTCTGTGGATGGGAATGAGCTGGTTGCATGGATTGAGGTGGAGAGGAAGGAAAGTGGAAACGGAAGAGCCTGGCGCGCAATCCCCTGGTTGCTGGGCACCTCTGTGATCACTCATTCCTGGGGCTGGCTAGTTTGGGAAGTGGGTACTCAGTGATGTAAACATCACATGCCACGCAGCACAGGTATGGGCAGAAACCGGAGAGGACACGTTGTGTTGGCTACACTGGGTAGTTGATGAGGGAGGACAGAAAGCTTTGCTGTCCCCAAACGAACGGCACAGTCAGAGATGGGGCCAAGTTCTCTGAGTCCCCAACAGATTGCAATGACCCTACACCCTTGACAAGAGAAAAAGGGGGAAATCAGACGTCTCTGGATTTCTTGGATACTAGAGCCCACGTGAAAATATTTCCAGGTCCTCTTAGAGGAAAAATGAAACTGATAACATCAAGAGTTTGGGGGTGATTGAGGTTGCTCATGGCTCTTATCTGCCTGTTTTGGGGGCCCTCTGAGCCATTTCGGGTTCCAGGGAGTGTGGTTCCCACCTGAGTGCATCGTAGGCATTGACAGTTTGGCAGCTTGTGGCACAAAACATCACCAGCACCTGAAGAGAAAGGCCCTTCACAGCCAGGGATTGAGGCATAACAGTGGGTGCATTCACTCTTGCCTGCCCCCTAAGCTGCACAAGCCCCCGTGGGTTATTCAGCAAAAGCTTTACTACATACTAAATGGAGAAAAGGACATGACTTGGTTAACACTTGCTACAGATAAAAATGTCACCAACCACCTTGTCACAATGAACAGCCCAGTTTGGCTGGTCAAAAAGGCCTTCAGGGCATGGATATTAACAATGGATTGTTGCAGACTGAATGCCAAGGCCACTTGGGCAGGAAGCCAAAGATATAGCCAGATATAGTCAAGCAAAAATTGTAGGCCCTGGAGGCGCCCATTCATAAAAAGGAGGTACAGTAGCTAGTAGGCTGCTTTGAGTACTGGAGACAGCCTGTACCCCACCTGGGTGTTTTTTTTTGGACCCCTAGTCAAGATGACCAGCAAGGCCACCAACTTTAAATGGGACCCTTTACAGCAGAAGGTCTTGAAAGCAGTCCAACAAGCCATGGCCCAGGCCCTGACTTTAAAGCTCTATTAAAGCCTGCTAGCCCAATGGAATGACAGGTGTTGTAACCTGTATGTGTGCTGATTAGAGTCTGTGGTAACGGGAAACTGCCACTGTGCTGCACTAGCCTTTCTGATTTTGGACATGTAAGTTGCCTGAAGTAACTGCCAGATATACCTTTTGGATGACAACTCCCTGCTTGCTATTGGGCATTGGTGGAGACTGAGCATCTTATGGCCAGAACACCACATGTGACACTGTGACATGACTGCCCATTTTCACTTGGGTGCTTACAAACACCAAAAATATTATAAAATTGGACAGTCTAACAGAGCTCAATTATCAAATGGTACTGGCACATTCATGATTAGGTCCTGCAAGAACCCAAAGGAACCAATAGTTTCTGTGAACAAATGGCTGTCTTACCAGAAGGGATCAAGCAACCAGGAGGGGATGCATTGTCTTCTCCTGTGGCTACCTGCAGCTACCTGCATACCTTCAGACAGTATGGAGCTGTTCACTGATGGTCCTGCAAAACTCAAAGCAGATGGGGCCCGCTGGTCTGTGGCTGCTATCTGGCCAGTGGCTGGCCATATTTTGACTGAGATGGGATGTGGACGTTCTGCTCAGTGGGCTGGAATGCATGCATGAGTGGTGGCCATGCAGCACACCTACCATCATATCTTCCTACATTTTCATTGACTCATGGGCTGTTGCCAGCAGACTGGTCATCTGGTCAGGAGAATGGCAAATCCATGGCACTGGAAATCCCCATGGACTATTAAAGGATCTCTTGTGTGGAGATAAGGACTATGACCACAGCCTGCTGCCTGGAAGAAACAAATCCCATGTGGATGTTGGGACTAGCATAGCCACCCTTGAGAAGAACTTGTCAAGTTTTCGGATACCCCAGAGGACTTTAGTCTGACCAAGGAACATCCTTGAGTGCTCAAGCTACACAACAGTGGGCCCACTCCCATGGGACAAGAAGGACTTGCCATACACCCTGTCATCTGCAGGACAATGGAGCCATTGAACCACGGAAGTGCTGACTCACCAAGCAACTGAAGAAAGAACATCAAGACAGCCTGTGAGTGGGATGGTATCCCCATCTGATGAGGGCAGTGTGGACACTGAGCACTGCGCCCCAACATGAGGGAAACACAGCACTGCAGTGCATGTTGAGAAACACTGAGCTTGGTAGGGATGGATGGAGGCAGACCATTCATCTGCCTGGCTAGGCTGCACTGATGAGATTCCAATCTCAACGTTCCCAACCATGCTTTTTCTTTTTTCCACGTGGAGTACATGTTGTGGGAGTGGTTTGTGGTCCAGGCTGACGTAGTTCCCCAGGCAGAGCATCTGACTCTAATTCAGAGGTGATGCTTCCTCCAGCTTCCTCCTTTCCATGGGATTCCATAGGGGTGGGGGCTGGGACCAAGGAATATCAGGGTGCTAGGTTTCCTCTAGTGATGCCAGGGACATCTGTTCCTTCCAATTGCCTGGCCAGAGTTGTCAGAAATGTCAAGTTTGTACAGGACGCAGCCTCCCTTCCTAGACTGGATGACTGGGGCTAGCAGCAAAGGCAATGGGTGGCTGCAGAGCTAGTAGCTTCAGGACTGGGTAGGGCAAACTGGGTTCCTACATCAACTCAGCCCAACCCCTATCCAACAGGTGGAGAACACCTGGGACCCCAGGGTGGGTAGGAGTAGGGCAGTACCTTGTCAATCTGCCTTTTTCCCAAGGACATCTAGCAGAGGCCTGGAAGCCTGATGCCTTTGTTAAGATTCTCCTAAGCCGTGGTTACTGGGGGAACTCTGATGAAGTGTTGATTTGCCATCCTAGATCTCATTCTGTCACTGAGCATAGTGACTCTCTTGCCCTGCCAGTGGTAAACTACACCAGATTCCTAAGGCCACAGTGTGGAACAACAGAGCCTGAGCCCTGGCTTATTGAATGAGAACCTGGCACCTGCTACACAGGAGGAAGTTGAAGGCTCCCTGTTTTAACTTAACTAACTATGGCAAAATGTAACAACCATAACTAACCAAATCCTGGTGGGTTGGTATTTTGATACACCATGTTCCTTTGATTCCATGAACTAGAAATGTCCCGTTGTTGATAGTGAAAGCAAAGACTGAACTAATGTCCTTTGTGCAGGGGCTTCATGAACAATATCATATAGGGGAAACTGAGTTCATGCAATTGACTCAAGACTTGGCTGGTAAATGCCAATGCCTCTATACTCATGAATGGGTCACTGAACAATAACATGGAGGAAGGGATACTGTTTGCACCCAAGTTGACATCTTTCTCTGTGGGCAGTCTGGGGTAACTCAAATACAAGATGGGCAATGTCATGCTTGGAAAGCTGGTGGGGGGTGGGATTATGCACATTGGCATGCTGGGGGTGCCCCTAGATATCACTCCTGGGAGTGAGGTACACCATTGGACCAGCAGCCTAAAAGTGTACACTAGGCTTACTAGGTACCTTCTAGGACTCTGGGTGTATGTTGTTTATGAGATCTTTGGTACCACACATAGGAGTCAGTGCTCATAAAAAATAAAAAATGGTAAAAGAACTGTCTCTGATTGTAGCAGATACTGCTTCTTCCACGCAACCACCTTGGCAGCCCAGCAGACATCCCTCAACTTCCTCAGGAAAGTTGTTTGAGAGAACGGAATAGTTTTAGACATTCTTTTAGCTTAACTGGGAATAGTGCATGCAATTGTTAATACTTCCTGCTGAACCTGGATAAACTCCTCATGTACTGTTGAGACACAGTACATGATCTAGGAACACTCCCACTGGCTGCACATACTAGGGCCACCTGAGGGATCCTCTTTGACTTCCTTTGCAACTTCTTACTTGGATTTCCAGGATCCTGGCCTATGTGACTGCTCCAAGCAGGCCTGATCATCCTGCATGTAGTATGGTCCTCCTGGGGCTAGTGAAATGTGTTCTGGTTGCTGCTCAATGGTATTGCACTGAAAGCATCTCAGTCAAGGAATTACGTCACCCTGATCAGGTAAAATCTGAGCCCCCATATCCAGGGAGGTCAGTAGACTAGCTTCTCTAAGGGAGCTATCTGGGTGGCAGGGAGACTGCAGAACAGTTGTCCAAGTGGCCTTGGACCAACCCAGTTCTCCTCCTTTCTCACTTGTATTAATAGTTCTTGCAAAGAACTAGAATGTGCTGGGAACAGAACATCCTGAGTTAAAGGGGGACTGGCTGGAATAACGTGGGCTCTGTTTCTCTGTCCCCATCGAAACAGAATGTCCTTCAGTGCTTTAGCCCAGTGAATCTTATTGCCCCACGTATAAAACCCAGGATGGGCTGCTTTGGGGGGTCCTCGGCAGCAGTGCAAGTGGAGCATGCATGGTTGAGAATCCGTCCACTCTGGGCAGATTTTTGAGCCATGGGAGACTGGCTTGCGGTGAATCTTAGGCTTTTGTTGTCTATCACTGCCTCTCTGTAATAAACCTGCTTCACATACCTTCTTTCGTATGAATGTGTTCTATCTCATCAAACTCAGACAAGTTGGCAACAAGTGCACAGCAAGCCTGTTTCACAGTCTTAGTCTCTCCCACCCAGCAAGTTGAGTAACGCCTCTAGACTAACCCAGGTATTAGAGAACTCCACTCATTCACATCCAAGTGATAAAGGCTCGTAGTCAGTCAACATTTCCATATGACTTTGGACTTCAGACTAGGAGTCTATTAACCTGAAGCTGAAAGAATATTTAATGATAACATTCTTACAGACCCATTGGAGGGGAAGGTGATTTCTGGAAACCCACACATTTTACGAGTTAACCCTTGTTCGAGATGTTTCACTGCAGCTGTCATGTGCCTTTTTGGACCTGCTATGATGGAGATCAGCACGTATCTTTTCCAAATGTTATTCATTCGGCAAACACTTATCAAGTGCCTACTATGGGCCAAGTGTTGTGCTAGAGCAGTGGTGGGTAGGGGGGTGGTATTGATGAGAAAAATAGAATGGATCCCTTCCCTCATAAAGATTATACCTGAATGGAGGAAGCAACCTGACAATCACATAAATACACGTAAAAGGACATCTGAGAGAATAGCTTTGAGGTGGACACAGTCTGTGCTAAGAAAATCTGTGTTGTGTTTGGGGATTGATCTTATAAAAACAAAGCTTCCACTTTGTAAGAGGGTATTGTATTTTTTTTCTAATTTAGTAGTGAGGCTTCTCACAGAGTGACTGTAAATTCTAGCTCTGCACTTATGAGGCTCCAGGGTTTAATGATGGGTGTTTACAACATGCATTGCATGAAATATGAAATAATTCTTCATCCTAGTGGACAGCCTAATGTCCACGTATTTGACCTGTGACCAAGTGTGCCCCTCGCAAGAATATACTGGTGGACACCCTTGTGGCTCTTGTCTGAACTGTGTCCTGTTTACTTCAACCAAAATCACCACTCTTAGGTGAGCTCTGACCAGCAAAGAGGTTAGGTCCAGTTGTGTCAGTCAGGTGGGACACAAAGGAAGCCACTCAACAAAACACAATAAATAACAGGTGGTTTATTACTTACAGATCCCAGGGAGAAGAGGGCAATGCACCTCCCAGGGGCAATGGGAAGGGTTGTTCTCAACCAGTGGGTGGGGAACAAGAGAGCTAATAAGGGACCTGTGGGCTGAAGATTTTATTGGGGATAAATACCAATAAAAGGATGTTACCCAAACATATTTCCCATGGGGGTTTCCCTTGGTGGGTTTAGAGCAAGCTGGCATGAGTTCCATGGAGTCACACTATGACTAAGGGGTGGTCACCATGGCATATCTGTGCAGTCCGTGCAGGGTCTGGGGGCCTGTGGAGCACGTCAAGTAGGTTGTGTCCATATGTCCTACAGGGAAGTGGTCACCAGGAGGTGGCTGTATAAGGTTGAGGTCTGGATCAACCACAGTGAGGTACTGGGAGGAGGTGGAGAGCTGAAACTGTGTTCAAGGTGACTGACCCTTGCTTCTGGTATGAGAAAGTTTAATTTATATTCAAAATGAATGCCAAAGTAACAGAAAATTACAGGAATTCATTACAGCCTATGATGGCAGGACTGAGCTTATCCAAGGGGCAGAAATATTTGCTTAGGAAGTGGTGCTAGTGGCAGGATGGGAAGAACGACTTCCACATGGAGAGCCCACGAGGAGGTTAGAGTGGTTGGTGTGAAGAGAAGGAGAGCTGGGCGAGGAGGCTGGGAGGCAGGCAGGGTGAGACTGCAGGAGGGGATGACGGTTCTCTACATTCGGTCTTGATTTAGCCCGGAAACAAGCATAGAGTTCCACACCAGAGAGAATTGGAGAAAAAAAGGAATCAGCGTGGTCAACACTAACACATCTTTCTTTCCAATGAAGAAAATTGAGGTGTCTTAGTCATGGCTCAGCCATTATACCCCATGTTTCCCTCTTTTAAAGTATTGAAATCTGTTGTGAAATTAATTTGTAAAGAATCAGATCAGTCAGTCAAGGTCATTTCATATTTCTCCACATCCAAATTCTGCAAAAGCAGCCAACTTGAACTTTGCAGAGAAGAACTACTTGGAATTAATTTCATTCCTCAAATAATGTGCAATCAGAGGGTCGGTCTCTCCCTTCCACTGTGAATCCTTTTTCAAATGGCAACCCAAAGAGTTCATCACTAGAGCACGGTGGGGGAGGGAGGTAACATTTAAGCATAAAAGAGCACCAATTCTACAACAATCATGAAGTCATTTATTCATTTTATTATTGAAAACTTATTAAACATCCACTATGTGTCAGGCTCTATTCTCTGCTTTGTAAAAGGAAAACTAATTAATTTCCAGGAGTTATGTTTTTATTGGCAAACCTTTCAAGGTATTGCCTAAGCTGTCATTCATCCAATCACAGTTTATACCAAATTCCTTTCATCCCTCTTTTAGTGAAGGAGTAAGCTAATGGACACCAAGGAAATGGAAGCCAATGGAGTTTAAAGAGATGCTCAGCCAACCACTTATTTTGATTGGGACTATTCTGAGATAGAGTGGGGATGTGTGCCCGGAGGTAGTTAGCTGCTAACCAAGAACATGCAAATATTGTTTCAATCTGAGTCTTTCCCCTTGTTTCACTTTTAGAAATACCTCAGAAACAGACTGCATGCTTGTCACAGCTCTGTGAACTAAATTTTGTAAAGGGAGGTGGAGTTTGTAAAGCATCGTCTTATGACAACAGCAAATGGGCTCAATTCCTAGTCTATACATTCTTAATAATCCTGCTCCAGATGGGCCCTAGCTTCACCTTATATTCTTATTTTTGTACAAGAAATAACTTGAAATTAATATATAGCCTGACAGCTCAGCCAGGCAAAGGGAAGAGATCCCAGTGACAAATAATACTGTCTTAAAAACCACAGGAGAGCTTGTTTGGAGGTTCTAGCAGGGGAGCGCCGCTACCGGTGTACCCTTGACCCAAGAATGGTCCTCCTCTATCGGGGAAGGTCGTCTTCTTCGACCGAGTGTGCAGCTTCGGGAGGGACACACGTGGAGCAGTGAGGGAGGAAGGGGACAGCCGCCTAACCAGCCAGATCAGCTGAATCAACCCTGGCGATCAATGGGGTGACAGATGTCGCAGCTGGGGGAGGGGGGAGAGGATGGGTGCATACATACATAATGAGTGCGATGTGCACCGTCTAGGGGATGGACGTGCTTGAAGTTCTGACTGGGGGCGGGGGGACAGGCAAGGGCAATATATGTAACCTAAACTTTTGTACCCCATTATATGCTGAAATAAAAAAAAATGTAAAAAAAAAAAAAAAAAACATAGGAGGAAAGAGACATACATATCTACATTGCTGCTGTATTTTTCTATTCTCTATACCTAACCAAGCCAAATAAAGTTTATGGTGTAGAAGAGGTGACTGTACCACAAGATATTTGGGTTCACCTATTTACGGGTCCAGCTGTGAGTGGCGCAGATTTCAACATCGCTAATACCGGCTATTGGATGGGGACAGAGTAGACTTAGCTTTTATGGGGATAAGTCATTTCAGTCCTTGAAAATCTCATAGTATCACATAGTTAAATCTATCTAGGATTTTTTCTGCAGGCAATAAAGACAAATCATGAATACACTCTTTCTTATTGTCCTGGGAAAATGTGGACCTGTCTGCTTTTGGAAACATTTAAAATAGAGGGAATAGTTCATGTGAGCTATTCTTGAGGACGGTGAGAGGGCTTGGATGACCCTTGGAATCTCGCCAGTAGCAGTTTTCCCCTGACAGGCCCCATGGAGTCTTCTTCCCTCCGTCCTGCTTTGGTGTGAAGGGTAACAAGTTATGATACCTATGGAGATTCCAGAAATGGAATTGCTTCCCGCTGAGTGCTGTTTTTGTCTCTTTGGGAGGGTGAGACTCAGACTTTGTGGCACTTTGCAGTAACTTAGATAACTGGAAAGAGGCATATATAATACTTACCAGAAATTTCCCCTATCACAGAGCCCTGGCCCTTGGCAATCTTATTTTCATCCTATAGTGATGAAATAGAATAATAAATACACTATTTTCTCAAAATAAGAAATATGATATAATCTCTTCTTATCTGACAGTTTACTGAAACATTTTATTCTGGGTTCATAAATAATCTTTTTTTTTAATTGATGGAAGATAAAATAAATTAGAGATGAGCCAACTCGTGGCAAAGAATGTCTCTTTCTATGAAAAATGGGAGACCTAAAACTAAAGCGAAACAGAAAACATTTTCCATATCTCGTATAACATCACTTATCAATTTATATCTCTGGGAGCTAAAAGAGCTGCAGATATAATCACTTATGGATGTTATTGGCCAGTGGCAGAAATGAGATTAAAGAGATGGGCAAAGAAAAAGGATTGGGAAACACGCAGGCACTTTTAACTCTGTAGTCTGTGTTGACTATGAGCATCCGACATAGGATTTGTGGCAGCAGAAAGAGTTGCACCAAGTCCTCTCACTGATGCAGGGCAGTGGAGGGGTCGAAGGCGACATGGCCCTGGCTGTGGGCTGTGCACTGGCATGAATGTGTGTGGAGAGATAGAACAGGAGGAGGCGTGAGCGGGTGGGAAATTAGTCCTAGAACTTTAAAACTATGTACTCAGCTTTGTTTTATTATTTGAACATTTAATAACCCAACACAGAGCATTTCCAAGAGCCCTCTATTCTAACTTCTGAGACAGGAACAAGCCAACAGAGTGCAGTAATTCCTCACTAACATCATTGAAAGGTTCTTGGAAACTGTGACTTTAAGCAAAATGCTGTATGAAGAAAACCAACTTTACCATAGGCTAATTGACATAGACAAGAGTTTATATCAACTATATAAGTTTTATGTCATACTTCTGTTCACAAAAACATCACAAAACTTCTAAATAAAGACTAGAACAGTTCTAATATTAAACATGGAAATAAATATGAGCCATACATAAATTTTAGAAAGATTAATAAACACAAGTAAGATAACTATTTGCCCCATTATGCCAGTTCAGGGTCACAGGTATCCAGGACCCATCCCAGCAGCTCAGAGCAACAGGAGGAGCCAACCCTGGACAGGACACTGTCCCATTTCAGGGCAGCTCACACCCACACTCACACTTGCTTCACCTGCACAGCTTTGGGGTGTGGGAGGAAACTGCAGTACCAAAGAAAGTGTATGCAGATACGGGGAGAACATGCACACTCCACACAGACGGTGGCCCCAGCTGGGAATCAATTTTTTTGTGTTTCATCAATGTTATAAGGAAATGACATTATTCAAGGACCTGATGTAGCAAAATGGGCTTGGAAAAAACCAGAGACGTATTGAAGATAAGGCAGCTGGGTCAACACCTAAAGCAGGATTTGAAGTTGTTCTGGAGTGTTCGCTTACTGAAATGTAAAATCACTGGAGGGGAAGATTTGGGTAGGGGCGGTGGGTGGATTATAAAGTCAGCTGCTCTATTCTGGGCATGTTAATTTAGAGACATCTATTTGACACCCCCATGGAGAGGTCATACAGGCAGTTAGAGATGAGTTCAGGGAGAGTTCCAGGCTGTGGATGAGGATTTGGGAGCTGCTGGTATGCAAATGGAATTTACAGAAATGAGATTGAAGGAAGGCATCTTAGGAAAGAGAATATTTAAGGAGAGGAGGCCCAGGGACATTTAACACTTAGAGGCGAGGAATGTAAGGAGGAACCGTGAAGGAGCATGAGAAGAAGCACCAAGTGAGGTAGGAGAAGAACCAGTGGAAAGTGGAGTCAGGAGAAGAATATATTTCACAAAGGAAGAATTCATCAGCAGTGCCATGTGCAGCTTAGGACACGAGAAACTCTGAAAACTGGCCATTGGCTTTGGAAAACTGATAGACAAATTTGATAAAAGCTATTTTTAGTGGAGTGCTGGGGACAAGGCCTGGCAGAATTGGACTCAGGAAACAATGAAAGAAGGCAAGGTTGAGACAGCAAACACAACAAATATCGTGAGGGGTGATATGTGCGGGCATCCAGGTGGAGTTACCAAGCAGGTTAGCAGAAAAACTATTCTGGTACAAAACTGAGCAATTGGAAATACTGGTGTTTCAGGAGTTGCATTTGGTTTGAAGAGATAAGTAACATTCATGGGGGAATAGAGGGAGAATTTCTCAAAAGAGTTACTTAGTAATATTGCATCTAAGAACCAAAGCAGGGCAAAATAAACCACAAACCGTAGGCTGGAGGAAAGGGTCCCAGAAATTAAGATGTAATATTCAAAAGGTGGTGAAAATTCAGCAGCATTGACAGCAAATATGAGTAGAAAGAAGAGAAATTCAGCAAAATGGGAAGCAAATTGAATTTTTCCTGGAAGGCATTTTTATGGGGCTAATTTTATATTTCAGGGCCAAATTTTTGGTCTACTCTCCTAGGAGATAGGAAAACATGACCTCTTCTCCCTCCCCAAAAACAAAATGTTTGGTATTATAATCCCTCTAAAAGCATAAGCCTATGCTTGGCTACAGAAAGCAGGTATTTATCAGCCAAGCGGAAGTTTCGCAGGGCAAGGTCCTGCCAACAAAATATCCATGAGTAATTGTCATAACTGTGAGTGTCAACTTATTTATTTCTTTGAACTTTGAAGCACCTCCTGAAGGAAGTAATGCCTTAACTTTTTACCAAGTAAAATCTCAATGAGGATTAGTTTTGGTTGGTAGGAATTTCTTTGTAGCTTATGCCAAATCCCTGGGAAGAGATTGATCTGGAAAGAAGGAAAAGGTGGAACCTAAATCATTCGTGTCTCAGCTTTGCTGACTGCTGGTCATGGCCTTCCGGACCTGCCTCCCCACTCCAGGTTAAGATGCTTAAGGAAAGGCCCAATAAAGTAGACATCCGCCAGAGCGGCTGAGCCAAAGCACATCAGAGATTTTAATGACAAAGTACAGGAGAAAGAAATGTTGCTTTCTACTCCTATGGCATTATTAGTTCTACATTCTAAAGATACCCAGAATCTGATTCCATATTATCACGTCTACTGCCACTACTATGGTCCAAACTCCCACTGCCTGGGATTATTGCAATAGCGTCCAAACTCATCCCCCACAGTCCTTTCTCCTCCTAACAGATATCCTTTAATAACATAAGACAGATCACGTCACTTATCTGTTCAAACTTCTCCACTGGCTCCTGATCTTACCCAGAGTAAAAGCCAAAGTCCTTAAAATGACCAGGTTCTGACCCTCTGTCACTTCTCTGACCTCCTCTCCTACTGTTCTCCTCCTTGCTCACTCCACTGTAGTTACCCTCGCCTCCTGTTCTCCCTTGACAATTGCCAGTCATGCTCTCGCTCAAGGGCTTTTGCTGTACCCTCAGTTACCTCCACGGCTCACTCCCTCGTCTCTTCCAAGTCTTTGCTGAAATAGCATCTTCTCAGGGAATCACTGAATGAATGAATGACATGAATGAATGATTTGTATGGCATAACATGACATGACAGAATAGGTGCTTACGGATGAGTCAGAGCACTAAGTGCCACATCCTTGTCCTTTCAATTGAAGTGTTAACTGATTTTCAATATTTATTGAGCACCCATTGTAAGTAAAACAGACATGTGTATGATTGGTTGCTATAATGAAGGAAAACACTGAAATGATCTTATTGCTTTAGAAGGTGTTCTGGAACATTTTCAGCACATACTGGAACAAACAGCTGGTTTCCTCAGTCAGTGAGAAAGCAGTATCTATTAACAAAGAGAAATACCTCCTCAGATGTCCTGGGCTTCCTTCTCCTAGGCAATCAGTATCTGCAAACATAATCCCTTAATCCAAGCAGTGTATAAATCACTGTGCTTTTAGAACACTTGATTCGAGTCCTAGCTCTACTCTTAGCTTGATGGGTGACCCAGTAAATAAATCACTTGTCTTCTCAATTCTTTTATGCCTGTGATAAGATGTCTAATCTCACCCAGTTCCCAATTCAGGTTGTGATAACAGGATAATATACACTTGGGTGTTACAAGTTGACACAATTATGTATGCATTGTGGAGCTTGAGAAAAAACAACTTTTTTAAATCTAAGAATTTCTAAATCAGGGTATTTAAAACTAGTCTTTAGTTTGTGGTATATACTTACGGTCTTTAGTCTCTCTTTTTCTTTTTTAACCCCAATTTTCACTTAACACCACTTATAGCGTTGAACTCATAGCCTATTTTAGTTAATACCTGCCAGTGTTTCTGTCCATCCTAGCTCAAAACAAAGGAGAAACATGATCAATCTGAGTAATCAACCTGAGACATTAAAATGTGTAGCTCACCCTAGGAATGGATTTGAGGGTTGGAGGGTAGGGAGAAAAAAGGAAGGATTGAGGGGATGAAGAGGAGGAAAGGGAAAGACAGTAATGCTAAATTTCTAAACACTGCTCAATTCAATCCAACTAGTGTTTATTGGGTGCAGAGCTCTGTGCTTGTCATTTTAGTAATATCAAAATGAGCAAGATTCATGCTGAGCTAGGAGTATGAGCTGAACTAAGAAGTATACAAATTACTAATATGTCATGCAGAATACATAAAAGAAATACAAGGAAAAAGAAAGCTGATATAAATTCAGGACATTTTAATATGCTGGAGGTAGTCAAATATATTAACAATCCTTCCAAATTTCCAGATAAGCTCAGGAAGGATATGCAACTTGTTTAAAGTCATTAAAGCTAGAAAGTTATACAGGCTGGTTTTGTCCCCAGCCCAGGTTCTGAAGCTAAGGCTCCTTTCAGAACACCATTACAAAAAAAAAAAAAAACACGTTGTTTTCTGCTTTACAAAACTTTTTGCCTTTCAGTTGGATTTTCTGCCAAGATAATAGTCAAGATTGCATATGATTGAATTAGATGATAAAGAAAACTTCACAAATAAAGAAGAGAAAAATAATATTTCTCACCTTTTATTTTTGGTTTTGCATTTCAAATTGCGATGGAATTTTTTGAGGTTCAGATAGAAACTGTGGGCAAGAGAGGAAGAGAGAGAAGCACCATTCACAGAAAATAAAATGTTCCATAACTCAAACAAATATATATCTAGCTTTTAAAAAAAATCTTGAATTGCTTATTTTGTCTATGGGGATTTTCAATCCATAGATTAGTTTTTCTTTGATCTTTCACATTTTCCATTATCTTCAACACCTGTAGCGAGTTCACCTTCCTTCTCTCTTATTCTCTCTGATTTTAATGTTTCTTCTTAATTTTCATTACTATATCTATCTTTCACTCATTTTTCTGCATTCTGCCTTTGCCCTAAACCTCTGATGCTATGTCAACTCATTGTATATGTAAGATATTTCCCTTGCTCACAACAGGAACTTCAAACATTTATGATAATGTTTATACTTATTTTGATCTATGATGCAGGTGGCATGATTACCTTTGTTTATACACATGTAGTGTATCTACTAAAGATTCACAGTACTTAGATTCTTTTATTTACTATGATGAAAGCACACTTCAGGGGCAATTCCTATCCATAGGTTTCTTTCATTCTATGAGGCCCCTTATTTATATATTATAGGAAAAATTAAATTTATGGCAAAATGTAAGAGAAACAAATCCTTTAAGGATAGCAAAAACCAAAGGTAAGACAGAATGTCCAGATTTTGGAAGAGAAGAGTTCAATATCACTATGTTATAATCTCAGCATTTTTGTCTTTTACCTAATACTTTGAAGGGTAAAATGTCACCCATCTAGAGTTGTCACTATTTGCAAATACATCCCCTCTAGCTTGACACACTACTTTCTATTACATTTTATGATTTTTTTCTCTGTTTCCATATTGCTTGCCACATTTTTCCTGATTCCGTCATCTTCTAAAAGAATGAATTTTATCAGTTTCTGTTCATTTTAAAGTTTTCTCTTTTGTTTGGTAATTTTTCTCTTAGTGATATCCACATCCTCCATGCTGATGAATTCTGGTCCACCTCTCCACACACATATTCCTGCTTGAGTTGCAAGTCTGCATTTTTATACTCTGGCTGTGTGTATCACCTGGTGTCCAACAGGCTCAACAGAGCATATCCAAATAGATGTCACCGTTTAGTATGACTCCCCAATCTAGCTTCTCATATTGACGTCCTCTTATGTGTCATTAGCCAAATGGAGAATGGCTAAGTGAGTCCGCACCATCACAACCACCACAAAGATACACATACTAAAGTCATCATTTGCCTCTAGGACGAATCAAAACATACAGCCTCCTGAAATAGCAGCTCTGACCGGAGAGACTCTTGGTGTGTGGGAACAGTACCAGGTGACAGAAAGCCACAGGAGGTACAAAGAGACTCCAAACCTAGAAGACAAACTATATGTGAGTTCCAGCTGAATATCCATTCCACTGGCCTCCCAGAGGAACCAAATGTGATATTCTTAATGTGGAGCTTCATTTCTTTCCAGGGATTCCCACTGTGGATGAGAAAATAGACTCCAGCTAGTAATATATTCTATTTAGACTATCTACAAATATTTACAGACAAACAAGAATGATAGCCTAAGAATGAGACACCAAATGCAAACAACAATAGAAAGAACACTAAGAAAACAAAATTAATAGAGCAGAAAAAGGAAAACCTTAAAATAAATAGACTTCAAGGAGGAGAAGGAAAAGAAGAAACAGATGGAAAGGAAGCAGTTAATAGGAAAAAAGAAACCCCTCAAGAGTTCTTGGAGCTCTAAACTATTGTTGTGGAAACAAAACATTAAAGAGTAGATGAGTGCTATAATTAAGACACTTGGTGAGAATGTAATTTGTAAGGTGGAGACTTGCACGAAGGAAATAAAAGATGAGTGTTAGAAGAAAACCATTGAAACCTGGAAGATCAATCTAATGTTCCAACATTCCCCTAATAGGAGTTCTGCAAATGAGTGAAAAGATATGCAAAGGATGAAATTATCAAAGGAATTTTTTAAGAAGAAAACTTTGTAATGCAAAGAAAGTAATTCTACCTTTAGAATAAAAGGCCCAACAGGGTGCAGAGCTGATCAATAAAATTCTTATCACTTGTAGAGTCTATAGGGTGGATGATAGGATTATAAAACCTGTAACAGTTGCTAAGAAATTATTTTTAAGTACTTAGAGGTTTAATGTAAAAATAATTATCATCTGAAACTAAAATTCCACTTTAAGAAAGCACAGGAGGTGGTAAAGTTGGAAGGAAAAGCAAAAGCATGCCAAAAATAGTGTCCTCCCATGTGCAGTGTGAAGAGACACAGGCAAAGGAATATATAAACAAACTTTAAAAATACTTCTGAAATTAATAAGCAAAAGAAAAATAACAACAGAAAAAAACAGGCAAGTGGTATGAACTCTTCATTCACAGAAGAAATCCAAAAGGCTGACAAACTAATAACAAACTAGAAATCAAAGAAAGAGAAATAATGTTAAAAGTAATGAAATAATACTTTCCACTTTTGAATTATCAAAAATTAAAAATAATAATGATCACCAAGTGCTCACTATGTGTATGATAGCATAATACTTTAAAGAGATTATCTTACCCAGTACCCATTAGTAAGCCTGTTAGGAATGTGTTATTAATATCTCATTGATATAGATGAAAGCACTGAGACAGAAGATTTCCAGAACTTTCTCTACTCTCCTAGAAACTCTGTTACCTTCCCTTCTCAGCTAGAATTCTGGGATGTTAACTTGTACGTAGCATATCTACTTCCTCACCTCCTTTTTTTCACTCAAATTAGGTCAGTCTTTTCTCCACTTCCATCACACCAGTGAAATTTTTATTTCCAAATGAACCACTATTTGATTAATCCAATAGCTGCTCCTCACTTCTTACCTTCACTGGCCTTGACATTGTGGACCACTTTGTCTTTCTGGAAGTATGTTCCTTCCTTGACTGTGGCCCCAGCACTCGCAAGTTCCTTCTTACTCTCTTTGCTCAAACCTTCCCATCTCTCTCTCTGCCTTACCCCTAGATCCCCAAACTGCATAGTGCTCCAGAAGCATTAATTATGAGCAAGTGTACTTAAATATGCAGATTCTCTTGCAGACAAATTATTACATCTAGATAAAAAATGAAGTTGCACAGAAGACCAATTTCTTAAGATAAAATAGTAAGTATGGCAGCTATCACCTTAATCCACAAACTCAGACTATCTCACATCACTTTTGTTCATGTCCAAAAATTATACTCTTAATTATGATTATTTTTGGTACACTAAAAAATAAGAGTACAGCAAAGCAACTTTCTGTTCTCTACCAGGATAACCATCTAGTACGTGCTCCAAAATAAAGAAACCAGTAGAGAGGAACAACTATCCTGAAAATCATGAAGCAATCAATTTACTTCTGTGTTTTTTCAGAAGTGGTCATAGAACTCAATCATTGTCTTGTTAAATGAATGCCTCATTGAACCATCTAATAATGTACAGTGCAACCAAGCATGCTTGAGTGATGTCTGTGTAGATGACAAGCTTCAGTGACTTTAGAATTTATCGTGCATTATTGACTTAGTTAGATCCATACAATTGGAATAAATGATATCTCAAAACAAACATATAGCAAACAGTAAGTATTGCTTCTGTCATTGATTGAACCCCCAGGTAAAGGCTGAAAAAAATCTTTGAGAAATATTAGACTCTGTTGTCTAAGAACAGCCTATAATTAAATAATTTTTGAAGGGTAAATGGCAGATTTGATAATTGTATTTAGTTTCCAAATCCTTAATATTAAATTTGGGGATTCAAGACGGATAAATTAAAATTTTCAGGAATTCTTAGGAATTAAAAATTATTCTTCATTTTGCATAACACTGTGTGTTTTTAAAATAATGAGTGACAATACTGAACAGTGCATCATTTTGCTATAGTAGAATTTCACTCAAGGTTTTAGAGGTTTTTTTAAATATTATATGTATTTATGTGTGCATGTGTATATATATAAAATAAATACATGGTTTATTATTGTTAACAAATATATTTTTTTATTTCAAAAATATAGAAAATGACCTCCACCTGATAGAGTCATTTTACAACAAAAACATTAAAAATAAGAAATACTAATACCAAAGAAAACTTTATCAATATTGAAAGATAATACCATAAATTTTTAATATTAAAAGCTATTATTCTTAAAATAAAATGTAAAAAAAACGCTCAAAGAATTAATTATTATTTCCCATAATCTTGATCTATATTTCTTGACAAGTATTTTAGATATAGAAAATTTCTTTCACTTATTTTTTGAAGTTGGTAACACGGTTAAGTGTGTCCAGAACATCGTTCTATCAGGTGTTGACACATGCATTGCTTCATGCAAATACTTTGTTGGCTTACTCTGATACAGTTTTTGTGTTTTTTTTTTTCTTGGTTGCAATCACTATTAGTTTTTCTAATTCAGATTTTAGGTCAGTTTGGAATTTCAAGTCACAATATTTCACTACAGAATCATTTTCTTTCTCTGCATTTCTTCTGTCACAGTAAAAATAACTGGAGACTATAGCTAAAAAAGTCAATAGCACTACACAGAATCTCCTTTTAGAATGGCCAATTTAAGAACTATTTTTGCTTCTGAAGGTTGCTATTTCTTTGACCACTACTCACCAGAGTTGTATAAAGTATACTGTGCATGTCAACTTATTAATGTTTATTTTATTTGCAAGAATGACTCACCCTTAGCAGCCCACAGAGCCAGGAGAACACACATACTACAGCACAAGTGAGGCTGATTAGAACATGCTGGCTTCTTTCCTACGTGTTCCCGTCCTGGTTCATGGAAACATTGACTTAACCTTTGACTTCCAGTCAGGTTTCCCCTCTCTTGCTTTCAACTTATTACTCTTAAACCAGTAATATTTCTATGTTGCTTGTTAAGCTTTAATTTTAATATGAGAATTATAATACTTTTTCTTATTTTCCTGATTTTTGAATGATTTTTTCACAAAATTTGGGATTTGGAAAAGCATATAAACTTTTCACAAAATGCTAGTAAAAAATTCCCACACAAAAATATTTAACTATGTTTACACATACGCAATACAGCTGATGGAAGCATAATATTTAACTTGAAAATCATTATTGTAAAAACTAACATTTCCTTCTTTCTTCTCTTTGTTTTTTCAAGTATTGATTAATATCAAGTGCCTACCATGTGAAAGATATTATCTTAAGTACTCATATGAGAACTAAATGCAGTTGCATGGTGTCTTGCCCTCAAATGGCTGCAGAGAAGCAGGTGACGGGCTAGAACATACATTAGGACAGAAGTTAATGTACAGAGGGTCTAGGGCAGAGAAAGAAGTGGAGATAAAACATGATGGGATAGCCATGAAGGGAGAGTTATTCCAGCTCTATGTGTCTATTCCAAATAGATCACAAATACTTACTCCAAAATACATAAATTTTAGATAAATGAGAGTAGCAGTAAGAGGGGAGGAGGAGATTCCAATATGAACAAAAACTCTGCAGCTGGACTACCTAGGTTCTAATTTCAATTCTATCATTAGTTGTACAAATCTATGTAGTCTCTTAAATTCTCTATGCTTCAGTTTCCTTCTCAGTTAAATGGAAATAACATTGTTAATACTTCAAATGGTTGTTCTGAGGATTAAATAAATTAATACATGTAAAGCTTTTAAGGAGTAACTGGAGCATAAAAATAAGTCAATAAACATTAGTTCTTGTTTCTGTTGCTGTTGTTGTTATAATTGATATTTTTCCAGGACAAAGAAACAACATGAAAAATGTACAAATATGGGAAATGGAAAACTAATATGGAAACAATGAGTAATTTTGTTTGATTAGAGCATTGATGTACAAAAATGAAATAAGTAGAAAACAAATTTTTAACTCAGTCTGCTTTTCTATTTCTAATCCAGTATCATATCCATTCAGTATTAACCCTTAAACGTCATCTCTGAATCTGCTTTTGTTTTGCAATAGTAGCTTTCAGCAGATCAACACTCCTACCGAACAAAAATAGAAAGCTGATAAAATTATATCTATATCTATATATCTTATCTATCCAGGAATAAATGGACCAAGACTGCTGAGAAGCAAACCACAGAGAGACGAGCTCACACTTCATAGCTACTTTTTCAGTGGGAGCATTTCCTCATTATGAGAATGTGTCCAAATGTTGACATTCTGGGCTTTGCCTAGATAAAGGGGCACTACTTGGTGGGTGAAACTGGGGAGTAGATAAATAAGCCAAGCTTTGGTAGTAATGGAGAGACCATGCTGAGAAGAGAAGTGTAGCAAACTAAACCTGACACAAGGCAAAAAAATACATGTCTATACTCAAGCAGCAGACAATTAGAAATATCATTTTTAAAATTCCAATTATAATAATATAGAATTCATAATATACTTGTAGAGAACCTGTCTCTACAAGAAATAAAAAAAAAAATAGCTGGTCATTGTGGCACATTCCTGTAGTCCCAGCTACTCAGGAAGCTAAGGCAGGAGGATTGCTTGAGCTCAGGAGTTTGAGGTTGCAGTGGACTATGACTGGGTACTGCACTTTGGACTGGGCAACAGTGAGACTCTGTCTCTAAATCAATAAAAAAATATTTTTTTAAAATAATAACTTTACACTGGGGGAAGGAATTGTTGGTGGGAGAAATCAAAGAAGATCTAAATAAATGAAGAGGTATATCATGATTTGAAAGAATCAATACTCTTAACTCTGGACAAATGGATCTATTGAATTGATTCTATGTATTCAGCCACACATTTCCAGAAATTAACAAGCTGTTTTTAAAGTTTGCAGCAAAATGCAAAGAAATTAGTATGTCCAATATGTGTATTCTAGACAAACGGGAACAATGTTAAGAGTTTCTTTACTAGCTAACTTGAAGATTTCATATAAAGCTACGTTGATCAAGGCAATGTGATTCAGGCATAAGGATGAACAAATAAGTTAATGGAACGTTATGTAAAACCCAGAAGTAGAAACAAATTTCCGTGGTCATTTGATTCTCAACCAATGTGCCAAAGTAATCCAAGGGAAGAAGCCTGTTTAAAAATTATGATAAATTTGGATATCTATAAGAAACATAAAATAAAACTAAATAATAACCGTTGACCCTTGCCTCACTCTTTTCACAACAATTAATTTGAGATTGATTATACCACCTAAAAATAAAAGTTAATGTTATGCAGACATAGGAGAAAACTTAGGAAAATTTCTTCATTAGGAAAGCAACAGTTTCTTAGGACACAGAAGGCAAGCAATATTGAAGAAAAAAGTTGATAAACCATACATTATCAAAATACTCATTAAAAATATGGATTGGCATGCCATAGACTGAAGAAAAAAATATTTTCAAAAAACATATCTGACAAAGGACTGGTATCTAAGATTTATAGAGTCCCATAACTGAATAATACAAACATGCAAATACAAGTTTTCAAAAAAAGACTTGTACAGACACCTCAAAAAAGGAAATAAAAAATGTGTAATAAGCATATGAAACATCAGGGAACATTAGTCATAACAAAAATGAGACTTAAAACTATAATGAGATAATACACACTCACTCAAATGGCTAAAATATATTAGGTCTGGCAATATCAAATGCTGAGGAGGAGGTGGAGCATCGTAAACTTTATACATTGTTGTGGAGAGTGTAATGTGATGCCCCCTTTATAAAAGATCTGAAAATTCCATATCAAACTAAGGATAAATTTAGAACTAAAAAAAAAAGAAAAATTTTCACTATCAGCCTATTATGATGGAGCAAGTGTTAAACTGACTTCTCCACCTCCAACTAAGGAAGAAACAAAATATGTGCACAATGATTTACAAATATTGTAAAACAGGCAGCATAAGACAGTGATTCCTGAGACAAGATATGAGGTGAGCCCTGAGATTAAAACAGCTAACGGCTTGAGTTTCCAGTCCAAGTTGCCAGGTAGGCTGGTGATCTACCTGAGTTGAGCAGGTCGTGCTGAGAACTTGAAGAAGCCGAGGGTGCTGAAAGTCACAGAGCAGCATAACAGGGAGAAGAGAGCTCCTCGTGGAGAGGGGAGAGCCACACAGGGGGCTACAGGGCTCTATAGGAGTCCCTTTAAGGATTGAGCTGAATATTGATCAGTATTTGTATGTGGAGAAACAAAATGAAGTTGGGAATGGAACAGGTACAATAATTTCTATAGATCACACATAATGTCAACAGATATGAGAAATCTTGTATTTTGGGGGGCTTTGGGTTGAGTATTCAGAAGAGTAGCATTTTAGTAGTAGGGCCAAATTGACCCTAAAGACTGCTCTGATCTCAACCAGCAAGATTTAAAACAAGCCTCAAAAAAGATCAAAGTATTTATAAATAACTTTATTGCATTTCAGAATAAAACTGAAAAATAACTCAAGAAATCCAAAAAGAAAAATAACCTAACATCCAATAATGCAAAATTCATGATGTTTAATATTCAATTCAAAAACTGGCCAGGCAGGCAAAAAAGAAAAAAAAGTCCCATAATGAGGAGAAAAATCAAACATTAGAAATGACTCATGACAAATTCATAAAGAAAGACATTTAACCAGCTATTATAAATACATTCTCCCTGTTCAAAAATGTAGAAGACAGAATAAGCATGTTAATGGGAGATATGTTAGACGTTACAAAGACTCAAATTGAACTTCTAGAGATGGAAAATAAATACACTGGAATAGAAAAACAGCAAATTAGACACTGCACAAGAAAACCGTAGTGAACTTAAAGATGCAGTGTTATAAACTATTCAAAAAGAAACAGAGAAAACAAAGACTGAAGAGTAAGTGGGCAGAGTCTCAGTGAGCTGCAGGATGATGTCACACAGCCCAATACGTGTGTGATTAGAGTCACACCAGGGGAGCAAGTTGGGGAGAAATGAAAAATACTGGAAGAAAACATAGCCGACATTTTTCCAAATTTGATGAAAATCATAAGCCCAGTGTTATGGACTGAATGTACCCCCCCCTCATATATTTAAACCTCAATCCCCAAGGTGATGGTACTTGAAGGTGGGGCCTTTGGAAGGTGATTAAATCATGAGGACAGACACCTCATGGATGGGTTTAGTGTCTCTATTAAAAATACCCTGGAAATTCTCTCACCCCTATCTGCCATTTGAGGACAAGGCAGGAATATGTCTGTCTATGAACCAGAAAATAGATTGTTACCAGACACTGAATCTGGAAGTGTCTTGATCTTGGACTTCCCAGCCTCTGGATCTGTGAGACAAATGTCAGTTGTCTGTCTATGGTATTCTGTTATAGCAGCCAGAGCAGGCCGATACCCACTGACCTAAGAAGTTCAGGAAACCCCAAGTAAAAGGAACATGAAGAAAACTACACCAAGTCACTTCATGACATAATTGCTTCAAAGTGGTGATAAAGAGAAAATCTTAAAAGCACACCAGAAAAATGCCCAGAATATGCTGAGTAACAAGCACAAGCATCAGAATCAGCTTCTCATCAGAAAACAAAAGCGAGCCAGGAGATAGTGCAGCTGTACCTGTAATGTTTTGAAAGAAAAACCAAAAAAAGTTAACTCAGTATTCTATATCTAAAGGCAAGCTAGACCTTTTCATAGAAAAGCTGAAAGAATTTATCACTAGCACACTAGCCCCTCTGGAAATGTTAAAGGAAGTCATCCAGATAGAAGAAAAATGACGCAGGTTGATATTTGGATCTATGCACAAAAAAAAGGGGGCACCAGAAATGGTGACTATACACAAACACAGTTGGAGATTTCAACACTCATCTCTCAATAACTAACAGAATACATAGGCAAAAAATCATGAGTGTAAAGACATCGAATACGACTATCAAACAACTTGACTTAATTGGCACTTATAAACCAATCCATCTAAAAACAGCAGAATACAATTTCTTTTCCTGTGCGTGTGACCTATATTCTGGGTAATAAAACAAGTCCCGCTATGTTTAAAAGTTTTCAAGTCATACCAAACATTCTCTATGAACTTTGATGGAATTAAATCAGAAATCAAGAAGAGAAAGATGTGGAAAATCTCTAAATATTTTGAGAGTATAAAACACATCTATATAACCTATGGATCAAAGAAGAGACAGTTTAAGTGCTTTGAACTGAATTAAAATGAAAACAATGTATAAAAATTTGTGCTGTCTATCTAAAGTAGTGCTTAGACAGATGTTTATAAAGTACTTACATTAGAGAAAAATTAAGGTTTCAAGTCACTGACCTAAGACTCCAATTTAAGAGAACAGAAAAAGAACAAAGAAACCCCAAAGTAAGCACAAAGAAAGCAATAAGAAAAATTAGAGAAGAAACCAATGAAATATCAGCAAGAAAAATAGAGAAAATCAGTGAAATCAAAATAGTTGATTAATAAAAATTTTAAACATGTAGCCAGAATAATCAAGAAAACAAAGTGATAAAATACTTCATAGTTTCTCTGTAAGCTCAGAAATGAAGCAATGATTTCTGCTCTGACCACTTCAATGCAACATAGTCTCAGAAGTCCTAATCATGCATGTAAAAGGCATACAGATTAGAAGGGGAGAAGTGAAATGGTCTTTATGTGCAGATGGGATGATCTTTGATGTAGAAAATACCAAGAATCTAGAAGAAAAGTAGTAAAAATAATGAGTGACTTTAGCAAAATCACAGGATATGAAGTCAGTGTACAAATATCAATTCTACTTCTATATTCTGGAAATGAACAGTCAGAAAGTAAAATTTAAAAAGAACAATACTGTTTATAATATATTTAAAAATTAAATGTTTTTGCATAAATTTGAAAAATTTGAAAGACCTGTACACTCAAATCTACAAAACATTTCTGAGAAAAAAATATTAAGTGTTTTTTAAAATGTTAAATGTTTTAATTTTAAATATAGAGATATATTTTATTCAATGATCAGAAGAATTCATACTTTAATAATGTTACTTCTCCTCTAACTTGATCTGTATATTTATAGTTTCAATATTAACTGCAGCAAAATCCTGGAAGGCTTTTCTGTAGAAAATGACAAGCTGACTCTAAAATGTATATAGCAATGCAAATAATCTAGCATAACCAAAATAATTCTGACCAAGAACAACAAATACAGAGAACCTATGGTATCTGACTTTAAGATTTATTTAAAGCTGCAATAATCTAAACAATACATTCATGGCAAAAAGACAGACACATAAGCCAAGGGAACAGACTAGACAGTCCAGAAGTAGACCCATATATGTATGGTCATTTGATTTCTGGAAAAGGGACAACAAAATTAAATGGGGAAAGAACATTTATGTCAAACTTGCTGGAACCATTGGACAGTCATATGGAAAGGCCTCAACTTTATCTCACACAATACAAAAGAAGTCAAAATGAATCACAGAGCTATGTGGAAGAATTAAAACTATAAAAGTTCAAGAAGAAAACAGAAGAGAATTTTTGTAACCTTGACTTTGACAAGGATTTCTTAAACAGGACAGAGAAAACTCAACTATATTAAAAAAATTAATTTGGACTTCATCAAATTAAAACTTTTTCCCTTTGAAATATATATTTACAAAAATGAAAAGGAAAGCCATGAGAATATATTTACAAAACTTATATCTGACAAGACAAATGTCTTGTATCTATAATATATGTATAAAAAACTGACACAAATGAGAAAAATAAAACATAAAAAGTGAAAAAAATTGAACACACACATCACACACAAAAACAAACATACAAAAAGATGCTCAATACATTAGTCATGAGGAAAATGCAAATTAAAACCAAAATAAGGTACCACTATACATCTACTAATATGGTTCCAGTTAAAGACAGCCCATGTGAGATGTTAACAAGTATGTGTTACAACTGAAACTCTCTTATATTGCTTTTGATAAGGACAATGGTACAGTCATTTTGAAAAATATCTCGGCAGTTTCTTGATAAGCTAAACACATAATTACCATCTGAATAACCATTTTGTTTACTCTTAGGAATATACCCAAGAGAAATAAAAGTGCATATCCACAGCAAGACTTTCACACAACTGCACATATCAGTTTTATTTGCAAAAGACCAAACAACCCAAATACCCATCATTAGGTGAAAGAATATACAGACTGTGGTATATCCATGCAGTAAAGTACTCCTTTACAAAATAAAAAAAGAACTTACAGTATGATGTTATTTCATTCACATAAAATTCTTGAAATTGCAAACTAATCCATAGAAAGAGAAAGCTGATTGCCTAAGAATGGAGGAGAGGAGGAAAGAAATGGCTTACATAAGGGGCATAAGAAAGTCCTTGGTAGGATGGATATGTTCTTTATCTTGATCCCAGTGATGGGTTTATTTGTATACACATATGTCAAAACTCATCAAATTTTACACTTTAAATATGCTCAGTTTTTCATATATTAATTATACCCCAATAAATCTCTTTTAAAAAATCTAAACATATGCCCACTCCACAACCCACAATTCTACTCCTAGGCATTTATCCAAGTGAAATAAATAAACACAAAAACACGTGTAGAAGAACTGCATAGTAGCTTTTTTCATGATAGCTGAAAGCTGGAAACAGTGCATGTGTCTGTCAACAGGATAATGCACAAACTGGTGAGTATGCATAAAATGGAATATTACTCAGCAATGAAATTGAGCAAATGGCCAATACATGGAACAGTGTTGGATGGATCTCAAAAACATTATGCTGAGTGAAGGAAGCTTTTCACAAGAGTTCTTACTGTATGATTCCATTTATTATCACAACAGGCAAAACTACTCCATGGTTAAAAAGAAAATCACAACAGTGGTTGCCTCTTTGTAGGATTAGGAATTTAGTGGGAGGAGGCAAGATAGAAATTTCTGGGATGACTGGTGACCCTGTATCTTGATAGAAGTTTGGGTTGTGCAAGTGCATGCATTTGTGGAGACTCATTCAATAGTACACTTATGAATTGTGCATTTGATTGTAAATATTACTTCAAAAGAATCAAAAGAACCGAGGGCAAATACTGATCTCTAGTTAATGATGTGTTTGTAGAGAAGTGTATGATGTCTGCAACTTACTTCAAAATGTATTTTTAAAAAGAAATGATTTCTGGATGGGTAGATGACAAATAGATAGGTAGATATGTGATACAGCAACTACAGTAAAATATTAATTGTAAAAACTAGGCAGTAGGTATGCGAGTGTGCATTGTCTTTCACCTTCTCCACTTTCTTAAATTTTTTTTCCATCATAATCTTTAACTTTGCATATACTCCTTGCAAGAGGTAAAGTCTACTTTCCACTCTCTGAATCTTTCCTGCCTTTGTAACTTGCCTTGGCCAAAAACATGATAGAATAATTGTGTTCCAACTCTAGACCTCAAAAGGCAGTTTGCCCTTCACCTGCCTCCTTCTGGTGAGCAGCTCAGGCTAGGTGGCTTGGGAATGGCCATAAACGTGGGGGAAAGTTCAAACTCTGCATCTGAGGCCACCTGAGAACCAGTCAACCTCAAGCATGTGGGAGAGCCCCGCCAAGTTCAGCAGAGCTGCCAACTTGACCCTCAGTGACCACAGATGCATGAGTGAGCCCAGCCGAGACCGGGGAACAGCCCAGCTGATAGTGTATGAGACAGCAGTAGCTGATGACACATGTTGATCTTTGGTATATTACACAACCTCTCTCAACTTCAAGTTTTCCCCAGTATCAATTTATTTCATAGGCTTGTGGAGAAGATTAGATAACTCATTCAAAGGTTTTAGAACAGTAGAAAATGCACACACACGTCAAATCATTGCCTGTTAATAACATCTCCACCACCTCAGAGAGCTTCCTTGAAGACAGACTCAAAAATCTGACTGCCAAATTCCTCAGAAATATCAAGAGAAAGTGTAGAAATGATTTATTAATGTTTGCCAAGCCATTAATCTTTTGCCTCGATGCCAATCCAAATTGAAGCTTGTCATATATAGAAACTGAACCTACAAAAGAGAGGAAAAAGCAGGTCAAATTTAGATCTTAGCCATTGGCCTCAGTTTCAGAAAGCTGAGCTCTCTAGAAGGGCAGTCCAGGGAATTAGGTGATTTTGTTATTCCATATAATATTGCCTTGTGTTATTTCTGAGACTAAAGTCTTCAGTTGCATGTTTAAAAAAACAAGCTGCCTGAGCTGAAACCTTTCCCAAACACCTTCCCCACCATACACAAACATACATTCCAAAGAACTCAGTCCCTTAAGTCGGCATTCCAAGAGAATTGATCAGGTGACTTGGCACGGGGTGGAACCCCTTAATATTACAGAAGCTGACTGTGCTTCAGGCAAAGGTGGCTGCCAACAGTTCTTGGGCTTGTGCAAATCCTGCACCACTCAAATGAGCAGGCCTCCTCAAACAAAATTTTAATATCCAAAAAGTTGCCTCTAAATAAACACCATCTTTATCCCTGGAAGTGAAAGCTGGGGCACCCACTCTGCTCCACGGGAGGCCAGTGGCAGCTTTATACAGTGTCAGGGTCAGGGTGCTTCTCTAGGGGTTTGAAACCAAGGCTCAGCTGGGCTGACATTTCAATACTAATGAGGTGAGGCATGGTTCACAATCACTTCTTTTCTTTTACAAAGTTTCTTTTTCAACACACTGTTTTGGAAACAGACATTTTCTCCATTTCTATGACCATGGGAGACTATGATATGGCCCCAAACCCTCCTTTCTTTCTGGAGATTGAGTGTAATTCAGAAAAGGTAGTAGCAGCTGGTATTTGACCCAGTGTCGTAAAAGAACACAAGCAGCCAGGCCCAGGTGTTAAATCGCCCATCCTTCTACATAGGCCTCTCCTGGGGGTCGGGGGTGGGATATTTACAAGGATGCCAGTCTCATGGAACAGTATTCGAGTTTTGTGGTTGGGGGTTGCACACCCTGGATAGAACATTTCTGCCCCTACAAATGTTGTCTCATGTATTTCTAGCCTGAACACTTTAAAAATTAAGGTGAAAACACAGCAAGCCTATCTATTCACTATTTCAGGAAAGATGGTAAAACTCTCCTGTTCTTGACTTAGCAGAAAATTTATGAAATTAGGAGTTGAAGCTTTGGTAACCATTGGTTCCAGAACGTTTAGTACAAATCTTACAACTATGATAGACACTTTGCCTCCAAGTTCAGCAGTCCCAGGGGATGTTGTTAGTGTTACATGAAGAAAGGTCTTATGCTGTCATCTATATCTAGCCAATGCTGAGATAAGCTAGGTTATTTTCTAAAGGAGTTTTCAGAGTCTTAAAGATGAAGCCAAAAGTGGTCAGTACAGTCTGCCCAAACATATTTGATGATGACACATGTTTTTTTTCCCCATAAAGCATCACATAGTTGTCAGAATATATTGTAGGGAATGTATCCATAAGGGAACCATGAGAAAGTATATGTGAGATGGTTAATATAGCCCCAGAAATAGAAACAGACTTCGGTCAACTGGGGCAATTGAAACCACAGGCCTGCTAACGCAGCCCCTGCTTCCTAAGTTAGAAGCTGCTGCCTTCTATGTAGTCACAGAGAATGGAGAAAAGTAGTGTCAAGATGAATGTCCTTGGGTGGGAATGAGGTCAGGTCTTGCATGGAGGTCCAGGAACATTTTTAGGCGAGTGGGTAGAGGGAGGCTGCAGCGGCACCAACCACACCTGTAAAAGAGGGAAGGAGCCTCACTCAGCTCAGCTCTCACACCCAATCGTCCCTATAGCTGGCCACAGGGCCACAGGTCCTGGGGAACAAACTCTCTGTTTGATGGCCAGAACATGGGATACTTCTGACCACTTGGATAAAATGAAGTTCAGAGAAGTGGTTATTTACTAAAGTTATCAAGGAAGCTGAGAAAATTCCATTCTTCCCTTGGACAGCTGCCTGTGTGACAGAACTCTGGACTTGGCCTTAGAAAGTGACTGAGCCAGGCTCAATAACTAACTCAGACCCTACATCTTCATTCTCTGGTCTTCAAGATGAGTAAATGAATTAAGATACTCTCCAAGGTGCCTGTAAGGTGAAAAATCTAAACGTCTGCACCTGTATCAGAACCCATTTGCTTATCTTCCCTAAGTCAACGCCCCACTGATATCTGCTTAGTGACAGATATCACCTCGTCCCTTAGGCAAAGAGAAAGGGAGAAAGAGCAGTGGGCTCTTATGAGGCATTTCTAAGCTTCTCTGTTCAGTTTATTGTTCAAAGAAATAGCTATTCAGTGACGGTAACATATTTCCAGAGGTGGGCAAGATGGCTTAAGTGTCATGGCACTAATACCATTGCCACTTCTTGACTAGCCATTGCCTTTTCAGGGTGCTGAGGTAACAAATACTAACCCTTTCCTTACTTCCTTCATTAAATAAATAAAATAAACCTATAGGAAGTAATCCATTTCTTTAGGTGTATTACTGTATGTTAAATTTTGTATGCTGTTGATCAAGGCTTGTGGCAGCTTTTGATGAGAACTGAAGTTTTGCAGCTGATACAAGGCTCATGTTCCTTATCCCCATATACTGTAGAGCACTAGGTAATTATTACCCTCTTGACATTACCAAAAGTAGTGGACTAAGCAGTCTACAAACAGCATTAAGTGTGACAAATGGCATATAGCTCTACAGCTTCTTGTTAACTGCAATGCACAGTGAAATTTACCCAAACACTATTCTGAATGGTAATGAATTCTGGTAATAATACAAGATGGTGTTTCAGGATCACCTTTCATCATGAGACCCAACTTACTGTGAAATCTAAATAGCCATATATACTTCCAATGGGCATTAGTACAATAGCACTAAATCATTGCATGCAATTCTTTGCGTTGTGCTGCCGCCAATGTTCTCGTACTATTGAATTGTTTATTTTGTTAGTTAATATGATCATTATACACTCCACAAATAGTACATCTTACATGCTATTTGCACCACTTTCTATATTCAAGCTTAACGGCTTTGACATTCTGCCTCTTAAAGTGTTGTTTCCAATTATTGGCAAAAAGGATTGTATTTAAGCACCTGAGGTAATTGCTCGGATGTGCTCTTTTAATGTGATAAAAGGGAAATTATATTGCCCCAATAGTCTCTGCAAAGATGTTTTGTAATAATACAGCCATTCTTGAGTGGGTGTGTATTCTCCCTCAGGGTTACTTCCTATACCCTACTGATCTCAAAAAACATAACTGAATTTGATTAATTCATCAGGGAAAACTTGTCAATGAATAAAGCTCTCAAGTCATTTGATTATGTTTCCAATGATTAAGTAGCAGGACTTGCCTTGTCATTGGGTGGACAAAGGAGATGTTCACTTCTATGAGGAGCATTGAGATTTGACGGTTCAGAGTTGAAATGTCTTGATAACCATAAATAGCCACTAAGCAATCTTAAATCTAAAATGGCATATATGGTATGCCACCAGATATGATTTTTACATTAAAGCTTCAATCTATGGGATGGAATCACCAGGCCATAGAAAGAGATATACTTATGTCAGATCAGCCTGATTTATAATGATTCACATTAATGCCAGTACCTAACACTGAATGGGATTAAATTTCCTGACCTGAGAGGAGCTTATGCTGGAGAAAGCTCAGAATAAAAGCATGATCTTACTGATGGGTATCTATGAGATGAGGGCTGAGAGCACTTAGACCCAAAGGGAAAGGGGGTCTTGGTATGGCCACCCACACCCTCTAACTGTATCCCAATCTTCTTCAAGGCCATTCCTAACCAAGAGATGGCTTTGCTGTGGCTGCAAGAGAAAACACAGTGGAGGGCTCCGGTGACCAGCAGAAGCTGCAGCTTTCCATGCCTTGCAACTTTAATCTACTGGCTTAATAGCTCTATTGTGGGCAAGCTTTTCAATGTAAGGCCCTCCAAAAGCACTTTAAAACCCCCTCTCAAAGAAATAATATAGAGCTGAAGTGGAAAGCAGTCCATGCACTCATAACTTACCCCTCCACATGTGCACACCCACACACTCACACATATTTATTCACCATCACCACTGCAGTCAGCCTTAGCAATTGGAAAACTTCCTATAATAAACACTGATATTCATCTACATTTCCACAGCTAGGCTCCTACAACAATCTCTGGCTCACCACTGCACTCTTGGGCCCAAAGAAGCTATGTTAGCATTACAACCTAGATATTGGAATCTGTGGCAGGTAGGCAGCAACATGGGATAATAGAGCATATTTCAATCTTAGGGCCAAGGGAGGAAACAAGGGAAATGTAAGAATAGCAAATAACAATACGCTACTGACCTAAAACAAACACACATACAAACCCAACTGAATTAGATTCATTCATCAGGGAAAACTTGTAAGGTGCTAAATATAGTATGAAAAGGCTATTTCTTGGTGAAAGGTTAATATACAAAAGCTAATTGTTTTCCTATATACCAGCAATGAAAATGAAAAACTGGGATTTGAGATTAAATACACAATACTATTTACATTAGCATCAAAAAATGAAATATATAGGCATGAATTTAACCAAATATGTGCAAGATCTCTATGAGGAAAACTATAAAACTCTGATGAAAGAACTCAAAGAAGATCTAAATAAATACAGAAATATCCTAAATTCATATTGTCAAGTTATCATTTCTTCCTAACTTGATTTGTGGATTCAATGCAACCCCAATTAAAATCCCAGAAAGTCACTTTGTGGATATTAACAAACTGATGCTAAAGTTTATATGGAAAGGCAAAAGGCCCAGGACAGTCAACACAATGCGGAAAAGACCAAAGTCAGAAGATTGACGATCACCAAAATAAAAATTTTCTATTAATATAAAGCTACAGTAATCAAGACAGTGTAGTATTTGTAAAAGAATAGACAAATAGATCAAGAAACAGAATAGACAGCCCAGAAATAGACCCAACAAATATAATCAATTCATCCTTGACAAAAGAGTAAAGGCAATTCAATGGAGAAGAATGTCTTTTTAACAAATGGGGCTAAAACAACTGGGTATCCACATGCAAAAATATGAATCTAAACACAGACCTTACCTTTCACAAAAATTAACTCAAGGTGGACATAAATGTAAAACACAAAACTATAAAATTCCTAGAAGATAAAAGAAAGTCAAGGTGACCTTGGTTTGAAAATGACTTTTGAGATACAACACCAAAAGCAAAATCCATGAAATAAAAATATTGATAATTTGTACTTCATTAAAATTAAAAACTTCAGCTCTGTGAAAGACACTTAAGAGAATGAAAAGACAATTTAAAGACCAGGGAAAAATAGCTTCAAAACACTTCTCTCATAAAGAGTTCATATCCAAAATATACAAAGAACTCTTGAAGCTCAACAATAAAAAAGAAACAACCCAATTAAAAAATTGGCAAAATATCTGAAGAGACACTTCATCAAAGAAAGTACACAAATGGTTCAGGCATGAAACTATAAGAATTCTAGAAGAAAATGTGAGAAAAACTCTTCTAGATATTGGCCTAGGCAAACAATTTATGAAGAAGACCCCAATGGCAATCACAGCAACATAAATAAATAAATAAATAAATAAGACTTGATTAAATTAAAAAGCTTCTGCAGAACCAAGGAAACAATCAAGAGAGCAAATACACAACCTACAGAATGGGAGAAAATATCTGCATGCTATATATCCAATCAAGGGCTGATAACCAGAACCTACAAAGAACTCAAGCAAATCATCAAGAAAAGATCAAACAGCCCCATTAAAAAGTGTGCAAAAGATATGAACAGAGCTCTTCAAAAGAAGATGGACAAATGGCAAATAAACAGATGAAAAAATGCTTAATGTCACTAACCAGCAGGGAAATGCAAATTAAAACCACAATGAGATATCACCTTACCCCAGTCAGAATGGCTTTTATTAAAAAGTCCAAAAACGCTAGATGCTGGTGTGAATGCAGAGAAAGGAATGCTTATACACTGAAGGTAGGACTGAAAATTAGTACAACCTCTGTGGAATACAGTATGGAGATTCTGCAAAGAACTAAAAATAGAACTACCATTTGATCCAGCAATCCCACTATTTATGCAAAGGAAAAGAAGTCGTTTTACCAAAAAGACAGCTGCACTCAGATGTTTATTGCAGCACAATTCACAATTGCAAAGATGTGGAATGAACCCAAATGCCCATCAATTCATGAGTAGATTAACAAAATGTGGTATATGTACACCACGGAATACTACTCAGTCACAAAGAAGGATGACTTAATACCTTTTGCAACAATTTGGATGAAACTGGAGACCATTATCCTAAGTGAAGTATCTAAAGAACAGAAACATGTACTCACTATTAAATTGGAACTAACTGACAAGCATTCATGTGCATAGAGGGAAGTAAAACTCAATGAAAATCAAGCAGGGGGGGAGGCAGGAGGAGGGAATGGGCGAAAACCTACCTAACAGGTACTATCTGGGTGACGGGCACACTTTTAACCCAGACGCAAGCATTATAAAAGTGATCCATGTAACCAAAAACATCTGTACCCCTGTAATACTTTGAAATTTAAAAAAAATTTAAAAAGAAAGTACAAAAATGGTAAAGAACATAGGAAATGATGCTCAACAGCATATGCCATTAGGAAATTGCAAGTTAAAACGACAATGGGATAGGAAATCATACCCATTAAAATGCATAAAATCCAAAACACTGATACCACTAAATGCTGTGGAAGATGTGGGACAGGAACTTCTCTTCTTTGCTGGTGGGAATGCAAAATGGTAAAACCGCTTTGTAAGAAACTTAGTAGTTTCTTACGAAACTAAACATACTATTACCATGTGAGCCAGCAATTACACCCCTTGGTATTTACCCAAATTAGTTGAAAACTTAGGTCCCCACAAAACTTGCACACAACCTGCATCTTTCATTCATAATTCCTAAAACTTGGAAACAACCAAGTTGCCCTTCAGTAGTAGAATAAACTGTGGTACATCTAGACAATGGAATATTAAAAAGAAATGAGCTATTAAGCTACAGAATGACATGGAGGAAACATAAAACCATATTAATAAGTGAAAGAAGCCAGTCTGAAAAGGCTACATACTGTATTATACCAACTATGTGATATTCTGTAAAAAGTAAAAGGAGGGATATGGTTAAAAGACCAGTAGTTATCAGTGGTTAAGGGGAGGGGAGGAATGAGTGGAGAGAGCACAGAGGATTGTTAGAGCAATGAAACTACGTACTCTGTATGAAACGGTAATGGTTGACACCTATCATTATACATTTATCAAAACCCATAGATTGTACTACATGAAGAGTGGACTCTAATGTAAGCTATGGACTTTCAGTAAATAATGATGTATAAATATCAGCTCAACAGTAGTAACAAATATACTACAAATTAATGCAAGATATTAATAGTAGGGGAAATTGGGGATGGAGAGCTTCCACACACTTTGCAATTTGTAAATAGTCAAATTTTAATTAGGCTCTCAGCCCTTCCCCTCAGAGAGGTGGGGCATTTCTTGCTTTTGATTCTTGCCTCTGGCTCCTAGAGTTCTTAGTAAAATCTCCTAATTTCTTGACATTAACTTGGAAACACCAACACTTTTGCTAACACAAATCTCATTTTCTGGAGCTTTAACACAGCTTTTGCTTGCAATGCAGTAGGAGGAGTTAAAATCCTGAATTACTGGAAGATTCTATTATGCAGTGGTGAAAATTTTTTCTTTTAGCTTATTATTATTTTTAGAGAACCTCATTGAAACCCAGGATTAAGATGGCTTTAATTCCCTGATGCAAAACAATACCTTGCCAAGGAAAATGACAGAGCCTATGAAAGCCTCTTTCTCTTTTCTGCACAGAAAAACCATTGTCACTTAGTCAAGAGAAGATTTTGACATCCCTGCAAGGGAAAAAGAAGGAAGGAACGCTTAGGTATGCCAGCTGATTAAACCAGGTTTGCCTTCCTTCCAGTTATTAGAGGTTCCTGAAAGTCTTTTAGCGTATGTCAAAGTGCCTGGGACTACTGACATCTCCAGTTTTGTAGGGATGCTTAATAAAAAATTGAACTAGATATGGAAGAACAAAGTGAAAAGTATAGATATTTTATTAAACCATCTTTTAAAAGCAGCAAGAAAAGAAAGGATGTCAGGAATTCTTTGTCAGGCTCCTCAGGACAATGTCTCCTGCTCTCTTGCTCAAGGTAAGAGAAGGTGAACTCAGAGTGGTAAACCCAGAGAGCCCCCTGGCGATCTGCAGATCCATGGTTTTGTATTCCCCTTTCATTTCCTCTCTTCTCCAATTTCATTTCATAATAGGCTGGATTACATCCTGACTAGTTGAGATGCTTCTTTGAGAGTGCTTCATGCTGCCAAGAGTGTGGCCTCCCTTCTCTTTTCTGCGTAGCCTTCTAGTTAAAGGATGCCTCATCTCATCTGGAGGCATTAACTGCGCTCAGAATGCTATCACACTGCAGCAGGCTCTTAATCCATCTCTGATGCTGAAGATTAGTAATATTACAGGTGTCTGTGATAACGTCTACCTTCCATTCGTTTTCTCTGTGTCTGCTTGTCATGCAAAGACCTAGTGAAGAGCTCCCCTACACAAGATTCTAAGGTAGACTGTTCAAGGTAGGGGCCCAGCAAGTGCCAGCAGGGCCCTGATGCTGCAGGTGAACACAGCACAGAGGCAACTGGGACCCCCTTCACAGACTCCATGGCAACTTTATTTTCTTTCTGTGAAATTTTCTACCTTCTGAAGTCTCATTTATAGACTTAAATAAATTCTGTGTTTCATTGCTTATGAAATTCAGAAGGTAGAAGTCATCATTTTTGTCTTTGGCTATCCAGAAAGCAGATGTGCCATTGTTAAGAGAATAGGAATAAAGGTCTTTGTTCCAGTGATAGAAGGAAACAAGAACAAAGTCCCTTGTATATGGAATATAAAAGAATAAATGAATAATGCCTCTGACTCTGAAGAAGGGGATTCTGTAAGAGGAGAGTTACTGAAGCGGATTGAAAGGATTAAAGACTTAGGTGTTTGCTTCCAGACTCTAGGAGCTCTTTATCCGGTTCTCTTATTTTTGTTTGTTTTGTCTTCTCTTTTGATGGGAAGAAAGGATTTGAGAGAAGGGTAACTCCAGGAAGCTGCTTTAACAACTTTAGAACTAGGATACTTTGCCAGCGAATTACAAGATACTTCAGTTTGGTTTTGCTTTTACTTGTATTTTTGTTTTTTGACATTTGTTCCTGTTTCAAAAATGTTCAATTAAAATAAGTGGCAGAGATTCTGTTCATACATCTCATCCATTATGATGACAGTTCCCTGCTTCAAACCTGCAAACTGACTTTTTTGGGGAACCATTTTGTCTCCTAACAGCAATCGGTTTGCTTTCATCTCCTTACTTTTGATTTAAAAAAAAAGAAATGTTTCTCTCCTAGGAAGCGAAATTTCATTTTACAAGAAAGACTGATGGCAGGCATTGAATCTGGAAGCTCTTCCACCCAGAATGACAAAAATAAAGAGTGATGCTGAAAGCCGCACCGCATGAAATCCTCTCTCTGCCCACCCGTTCCCCAAATCCCTAACTGGCTCTGGAGAGAAATCCTGAGAACAGAATCATGCATTGTCATTGACTGGTTTCTATACAATAATTAAGCCACATCTCATCTCCTGTATATTCCAAATAGACAGCAGGGCTGTTTTCTCAAAAGTGAAAGAAAATATTGGCAACGATCTCACAATATCTGGTCATTTTCAAGGTCACTCACAACCCTATTATTAGCTGTTCCCTGGTAGTTCAAGGGTCTGGCTCCTCAGACGGCAATAAGTGACCCTTTAACATTGGTTTCTAAAGGTGTCCGGGTGCTGACGTTGCCATGGCAGTGCCAGGCTATCGCAGACTCCTTCATGATGCAGGTAAGGGGTGTCAGTCCTTTGTTACAGCTGGTCAGAGGTGTTGGCAGGTATGCGAAAATGGAAGAACTGCCACATAGCAAACAAAATGGCCATTTAAAATGCTGTTGTTCAGTTAGAGAGTCTACAAATCAGACTATTAATGCTAAATTGGAGTGAAATCAGACCTCATACATAGTAATGAGCTTTGAAGTTTAGTTTAGATTTGAGTTAAGAGAGACCCATCATTTTATACTAAAGCAGACAGGCCAGACAAAGAGAATGATAATGGAAAGATATACAAAGTAGGTGAGCACCAAGAAAAGCTTTTACAAGCTATTCACACGAGTCCAAACAGTGCTGAATGTATGGGATTGCTTCTAAAATGCCCCTGCTCAATGTATGCCGCTATCAGTGGTAGGAATAGAAAGCAAGTTTGAAAAATTGCCCACAGCTCTCTTTGTTCTAATTCCTTCCACTGAGGATGAAGATATATTGGCTAATGGGAAAGCTTGAGGGGCATAAAGATTTTTCTTGGTTAACCTGGATAAGAATTTCACAAATGGAGGGCATATAATATCCCCCCGTATTTGATAATTCCTTTAAAGTCTATTGTCATGGCATCACTGAGGCCAAACTGCAGAGTCTATAATCTCATGTTAATGAAGGGCAGTGTGTAATAGCACTTGCTTCGTCTCACCTCAAGGATGCATGCAGAATAGCCCAGTTGTCCACGGTAACCAGGCATTGCGTATCAAATCCTTAATTCAATATAATAATGGCTAATATTTATTGAGCCCTTACTAACTGCCAGCTACTATACTAGATGCCTTACATATATGTCATATTCACAGCATCACTATGAAGAGACACTCTCATTATCTTCCTTTTACAATAAACTCAGGCGTGGAAGGATGACTAAAACTACACAGCTAGAAAGTGGTGGAGCAGAATTTCAAACCCAAGAAATTTGACTTTAGAACTCATGTTCTTCATTACTAAATTAAGTTTCCTGTGGTTACAACTTTACATATTTCCACAAATAAATCTGAAATCTCAAAAATTTGAAATGCTTTGATTTTAATTTTCAAACATTACATTCTAATTTAATACATCTTCAGATTATCTATGTTGCTTAATTTGGCCACCGTGGGTCAGACATTCATGAAAATTGAACTGCCCTCGTCAGATTTTTCTCTCAAGCCTTGTGCTTCTTAAAAGAAACAAATGAATCCCCACATTGCCGTCATCATCACCATTGCTGACTATTCACTGAGCTGAAAATGTGCTAAGCATGGCTTACAGGGCTCTCATAGATGATTTGCTGGTGGAGTTCATCCACTTTTAATGCCAGTTCAGATTTGAAAATATAAAGAGTGTAGTTTCCTACAAATAGAAGAAAGCTGCTAGGGACTATCCTTGTTTTACCAGGTATGATCATCTTGGTCGTTCAGCAGAAACACGTTTGAAAATTAAGTATGTGGCATGACCCTTTTAAAGATGGTATGAACCATTTTTTCTCTAGCATTTCCCAGCCCTAATACCTGTAATGGGATTTTCACAGGAACTGCACACTTAATTGACCAAGGGCTACATTGAATTCTTGTCCTTCCTTAACAGAGGAATTCATGTTGCTTTGAGTGTATGCTTGAATGGATGGCTTCATTCCTCCTGACCTTGTTATGCTATGGACGCAACAGGAATACTGAGCCTAAGTGATTCTCTGCATACCTAAGCACTTGGGGAGGGGTGGGGGGTTGTCACCAAGATTTAAAGTGACTTCAGCTCTGATGTGATTTGTATGGCTGAAAAGAAGCAAAGTAGAGATGTCGGAGCATGGTTTTGCTGAAAGCGCTCCAGTTAAACAGTGGACAGTCAGTGACTTTAAGCAGCCATGAAAAGTAGTTAATCTTTTCCATGACTGTTGGTAACAGTTCTGCTACTCTATTTTCCCTTCCATGTAAACCAAAAAAAAAAATGTCTGGCATCAGGAACATACTGATACTCACTGACAAGGTAAGCATGACTTAGTGAGTTTATCTTTTTCATGATATTTGTGCATCAAAAACCAAACAATCAAAAAAACATTTTTAAAAGAATACTATTTACCCAGTGATGACTATGTCAAGCAATATTCTAGACATCAGACACTGGAGAAGGAGAGAGAAAGAGAAAGAGAGAGAGAGTGAAAGAGAGTGTGAGGTTGTTGTCCTTGGGGACACTCACTTGTTAGATCCTAATTAATCCTCTCAACAACCCTAAGAAGATGTACTCTCATTATCACCACATATAAGTGTGTAAACTGAGGCTTCCCCCAGAAGGGAAGTGACTTGCCCGATTTCCACAAATAAAAACTGGCAGAACCAGGCTTGAAATCTTGTTATCTGACTTCACAGTCCACTCACTGTCTGAACGTTACTGCCAGGCCTCCATAAAACAAGGAATTTCCCATGCAGTGGAAAAGAATATATGTTAAAGAATTTTTCAAGGCTAAAGATACACTTTTCATTAGTTCAACAAATATTTATCTAGATATTATTATATGCAAGCCATGTGCTGCATACTGAAGAGATAAAATCATAGCAATGGCAATTGCTAATAGTCACTGAGAACTTAGTGTGGTCCAGAAACTTTAATTTATTATCTCATTGAAATGTTACAACAATACTATGTGGTAGTTATTATCATTTTATTTAAAAAATTGAAAATTAAATAGTTGGGACCTTTCGTTCCATGACAATGAACTGGTAAGTAGGGAAAGTGGTTCGTCTTTGTAGTGATTGTTGGTAGCGGTTCTGCTACTGTGAGAGATCCCTAACTCAAATTTCCAATGAGCAAAATGAAATAATCAGGAAGTGGCATTACAGATATATGGAACATCATGAATATAGAACTGCATGAAATCGAATGGACATTTGGGGAATGACTAATGAATGAGGCCTTACTCTGATTTAAAGAGGATGTGTGCTTTTATAAAAATGCAAATGAAACCTTCAAAGGGTTTGTGTGCAGTGGAGACATATGATAAGATCTGTTTTACTTTTCTGTGTTATCGGCTTATAATCAATATAACTTAAATTGCAAGTTCCCTGTTTAATAGCAGTAATAGATTTTTATAACTTGTCACGCTTCTAATAGAGATCCATTTGTACCCAACTGTATTAATGAAAACACTTTCAGTTGCTTGTAATAAGAACTCCCTCAAGGCTACTTAAACAAAGGAGAAAAATAGGCCAGAGATATGGGTGATGGGAGATGTTTCTGTGTGAGGCAACTGAATAGCCCATGACTAGCTTCAGACATCACTATGTCTAGATGCTTAAAAGATGTCATCAAAAATACATGTCTCATTCACTCCATCTCTTGTCTCTGCTTTGCTCTACAGGTGATGGCAAAGATGATGCCCAAGCTTACCTGGTCCTTGTTGTTCATGACTGGAATGGGATATTTCCCTATTTCTGAGTTGTTATTGACACATGCATGGTAAAGGATCTTGCCGGGTCATGTGCTCACCACTGGTCTGGGTCCCAGTTGAAGGAATTCTGATTGGCCAGGAGAGAAGCCCTAGCTTCATGACCCCACTGGGTTAGGAAGGGGTAGTTTCCAAAAGGAAAAGATGAATTCTAGTCCCTCAAAATTGGAAAGGAAAGCTGGGTAGACAAATATATCCTCCACTAATGCAGACCCTTGTATGATGTGATGGGAGTGGAAAGAAAAACTCACAACTCACCCTTGTCTTCCCATATGGCCTTCCGTGAACAGAATTTCCTTGTTAGTCACTCCCTTAGGATAAGGCAGTGAGGGCACTTTTTAAAGCAGGAAGGCAAAGCAGCAAGCCATTATTACCTAATAATAGTTTATTAGGAAGTGCTTTTCAGAATGTCCATTTTATCTCCCAGTTTTGCCCAGGGCAGGCTCAAAGTAATACATGTTTCTGAAACAGTAGGTTCAGTTAATATGGTGGTTAAGAAAGAAACAAAGTGAATTGACCTTTGAGGAGATTAATCCTGCACTGTAGACTCAATAGTAGATTGCAGTAAATTCAGAAAACTGGACTGCAGTTTACCCCTAAATTATTGGGGTAGCCTCAGGAAGGAAGGGGTATCCCACACCAGAGAAGAGTGATGGCAGCTCCCATTTAGTACCATGTATGTGTCTGGCACTAATGCTAAGCAAGTTCCCTAAGTTATCTAATCTAACCTTCTCAAGAAAATTTTGAGTCACTTACTTTTATTATCTCCATTTTATGATAAAATATAAGTAACTTAGTCAAGGTCACACAACTATTAAATTGTAGAGCAGGGATGAACAGGCAGGACCACTTGATGCTACAGGCTACACTGATGTGGATGCTATAGAGAAAATATATCCCCTGAATAAGGGTTCACATAGACAAAGCCTGGGTGTCCTTTCAACACTGAGGCCCATGAGTCCTCCAGGGTCTTCAGAGATCGTTTGTGGGAGGAAGTCAGCCGTCCTTTGTATGGTACATGACTCTCACAGCACTCCTTCATGGTTCCTCTCCTAGTTATTGGTTTATGTGTGCTGGCAACTTCCTATAGGAATATTTCCTAAGCATGAAAAGATGATATAGCTAACAGGAAAACAGCAGGGCGGAATATTACCAACAGCTTGTCCTCAATACCAAATGAGGGGTGGAGTCCAGCTTACCGGCTATAGGTACGATTGCTGGGACACCCCTAGTGGTCAGGATGCTGCAGGAAAGGCCCTGCATGAGTACCATGGCAAGGCAGGCCACTGGGAACCTGCCTGCCCACAGTGGGGAAGCTCTGTTGAGATCGTATCCTATAACTTATGCTACGTGCACTGTTAGTCACAGTGTTAGAAATTTTTGTTAAAATAATTTAAAAAAAGGTTATAGATTTAGGTGTATTTACTTTGAGGATCTGGCTAGGAACCCATACACTTGTGTCGTTTTGAAAGCCTACACCCTCTATTTTGCATGTCAACACTTGCTATATTTTCCCAAGATCTAGCTACACCTGCCCCAAATCCCATTTTTCACTTAGATCTGGAATCCTAGACAATTTCACTAGAACTCAGGTGATATTTAGCAGCTGACTGAGTTTGATGTCATAATTAAGCCCAGGCTCAGAACCCACATTCCTGCCAAGCAGGTGTACTGGCTGTGTAAGCGTCCAAATACACATACTCAGATTGGACCAAATGTTTGCACAGCACCAGCCCCAGGGAATGTATATTGAAGACCCAGAGTATCTGGATCCCCACCTCATTCCTTAAACACACATAAAGTAATTCTGGACAGATTTAAAACTTTAGCATTTTAAGTTTTGGGTGGGAGTCTTTTCTTTGAGTATCAGAAAACCAAGAACCCACAAAATAAATGATTAATAAATTTTATATGATAAAGAAAATCCTAAATGAAAAAAATAATACAGCAAGACAAAGAAGGGACAAAAAGAAAGACAACAGCTTTTTCAAACTGGTAGCAACATGGGCAATTTACCAAAAATATATATAAATATAATGATATCAAAATAATTAAATGGAAAATTAGCAATAAAAAGAAGCAAGTGACTGATACACGCAACAACCGTATAAGGACGTTCATTATGCTGAGTGAAAAAAACTGGCCTAGAGTTTATGTCCTGTATGATTCTGTTATGTAACGTCCTCAAAACGCCAGGACTAGAGAGATGGAGGCAGGGGGACAGCAGGGGCTGGGTGGTGAGTGTGACTGCAAAGGGCTCTACAGGAGGTTTCTTTGTACTTCCAGATCCTGCTAATGGTGGTGGTTACACGTGGGATCAAATTGCGGGGAGCGATTACCTACCCCTACCATACATAAGACAGAGTGCATGTGAAAACCGGTGAAAACTAAATAGGATCTGTCAACAGCATTATAGCAAGGTCAGTTCCTGGTTTTCATACTGTACCACAGTTATGTAAAATGCCATCTTTGGAGGAAGCTGACTGAAGCGTTTACAGGACTCAGTGTGCTGTTTTGCAACTTCCTGTGCATTTGTATTCATTTTAAAATAAAAAGTGAAAATTAGGACAGAATCCTCAAATCCAACTTAATTAAATAAATAAAAATTGAAAGCATGAGATGCCATTTTCTACTTATCACATTAAAAAAGTTTAACAATATTCAATGTTGGGAGATGTTATGGGTTGAAGTGAGTCCCCACCTTCAAGGACCTATATCTATGGCCGTATTTGGAAATAGAGTCCTTGCAGATGATCAAGTTAAGATGAGGTTATTAGGGAGGGCCCTAATCCAATATGACTGTGTCCTTACAAAAAGGATAAATCTGGACACAGAGACAAACATGCCCTAAGAAGACCTTGTAAGGACTATTGTAAACCAAGACATGCCTGAGGCCACCAACCAGCAGCTGTGAGAGAGCCCTGGAGCAGTTCCTCCCTCACAGTCCTTGGAAGGAACCAGCCCTGCTCACATCTTGATCCTGTGCTTCTAGCTTCTCCAATTGTGAGAAAATGAATTTCTGTTGTTTAACCACCTAGTCTTTGGTATTTTGTTACAGCAGCCCCAGCAAACTAGGGGTATGGGAAACAGGCACTTTCATATAATGCCAGTGAGAGTAATTGGTGCAACTTCTCTGGAGGGGAATCTGGCAATATTCATCAAAATGTAAAATTACATGTCAATTGACCCAGTAATTCTACTTCTGCATATTCACCCTAGGGATATAGTGTTATAGTTCACAAAGATTCATTTCCAAGAACGTTCATTGCAGTGTTATTTTTAATAACAATTACAATAATTTATTGTATATTTCAAAATAATATACTTAGAACATTCCTAACACAAAGAAATGATAAATATTTGAGGTGATGGATACCCCAATTACCCTGATTTGATCATTACATATTGTATGTTTGTATCACATGTTCCCCATAAATATTTACAACTATTATGTGTCCATAAATATATAAAATAAAATAAATTTTAAAAAAGAAGAAAAAACTAAATGAACTAGTCATGAATATAGTGAACAATAAAATAAAATAAAATAATCTAAGTGCCCATCCATTGGAAAATGGATAAATAAGTGATTCCGTGTAGTGTGACAGAGATCTACAATACTTTATCAGCACTTCAAAAACTCAAAAGCTCTGGAACACTGAAGTTTCAAAGAGAGTTTGCAGCAGAGTTATTTGATGGTGAAACCTACTCTGTGTGGATATGAGGCTTTTTAAAGTCTTTATTCATCCCAGTCAGTGTAAATATTCCTTTGTTACATTGCAGAAATAGCAGTAGGGTTAAATAGGAAGTGCATCTCCACATCTTTGTAGGAATTTTCTTACATACAGTATCATCTTTCTGAAGTTTGGAAAATTATGAATACTGAAGTACATCTAAACCCAGGGATTTAAGAAAAGGGAACCTGAGCCTACATTCACAGCTGTTGAAATGTATGTGCTAAAAATACAGCAGCATATAGTGCAGATTGGAAAGATCACCAGAGATATTACTACGTGGAAAAAAACCAAAGGTACAGAATAGTATGTATAAAAAGTTATTTGGGTAAATGCTTATATGTGCATAAACGTAAGTGGAAAAATACACAAATTATGTATTTGTGTAAAACACCTAATTATGGTGTTTTACTCTGGGAATTGAGTTGGGTTCTGCCCTTATTCTGCAAAGCTGTCCTAGTCATCAATGCACTCAGCAGAGCAGACAGCCTTGTGGGGTCTGGCTTTGGCAGCAAGTCTGTGAGTGACTGAGAGCCATTTGACCCTGGCTACCCTTAGTCTGACTTGCCTGGCCATATATAATTTCTAAACAAATGCCTCCCAAGCACTAATACATTGCCTTCTTTGGGACTTGATATAGATTAAATAAGCATCTCTAAAGAAGTTGATAAATACTTACCATTAACATATAAAGGAGAGAACATTAGTTTATTATGCTCAATATCTATCATCAAAAAGTAGAAGTCTTAATAAATAGAATATGCCTGAAAGATGAATGCAAAGAGCAAGAATGGTATTAAAAATAGCAAATACACACACACCAGGAAATTTTAAGAATCCATTAGTAACAACAAAAATCTCATTCCGTATTATTTTTGCCTTAATATTTAGTAGCTCCTTAAGGACTAACTTTAACAGAATTGAGTCCACAGAGACAGTCCTTTAAGAAGGCACATAATGGATTATTAAATGGATAGTGTGCAAATTAGGAAGCTTAGAACTGCAAAGGATCTTTCAGGTAACATAGGTCAACTGGCTCAATTTGCAAGTAAGGAAACTGAGGCTCAGAGTGGAAGTGGCTGCCTCGGAACACACCACTAACTATTAATAGTAAGAAAAGTGAGACCACGTTTCCTTACGCCCATGCAGCACTGCCCCCCGCCCCGTCATTCCCGACTAAATCTCCCTCCAGCAAACTGATGCACTGGGCCACTGGCCCCCAACCTTGTTACCTCGGACCAGAGCTCAAAGGTGGAGGGGACTGTTTTTCTCCCTCCACTGCTGTGGGTGGAATAGTTCTCACTTTAGTGTCTGTAAATTCAAATGTTTTTTTTTTTTTTTTTTTTTTTTACTTCTACTTTCATTCCAGGATCTGGGATCTTCCAGAGAACAAGATTATAATTTTACATAGAATAATAAAATTTGAGTTTACAGAAACAAAAATATTACCTTATTTGAACTTTTTTGGGTTTTCTTGGACACAAACCAGAGAATCAGCCCAAATCATCTTATCACAGTTCCTGCTGGTGGCCTCCTTCTTTATGCAGGAAATTAATTATATTAGTTATATTTCTATACTTGTTTTATAGTTTTGCTTTAAAAACCTCCAATTCTAGACTATATCATTATAGCCCACGAATCCATTATTCTTCCCTCACTGGCTTTGATACAACGTGAGAGTAATTTCCTTTCCTATCAGTTCCTCTCCAGTCATGTGGCTTGTATTTTTTTGTTTATTCTTTATTATAGTCATCCCAGGACTATATCCTTCCCTCCTTCCCTCTCCCCTCCTTTCTCCCTCCCTCTCCCCCTTTCCTCCTCCCTCCTTCTCCCCTTCCTTCCCTTCCCCTCTTTCTGCATCTCCTCTTCCTCTCTCCCTCCTCTTCCCCCTTCCTCCACCTCTGCGGCTTCCTTCTCTTCCTCCTTCCCCTGCCCCTCTCTCCCTTCCTCTCTTTCTTCCCTCCATCCTCCCTCCACTTCCTCCATCCTCTGCTGTCTCCTTTTCTCCTTCTCTCCCCCTCTGTCTCCCCTCCCTTCTCCCCTCCTTCCCTCTGCTTCCCTCCTTGCCCAGTCAGCGCCTGCACCAAGTATCTTCCCACGTGCACCTGGCTCAGCCCTTCGCACTGGGAATGCAGAGGAAAGAAGACAGTCACTGAGGAAGCACAGCTTGTCCTTCTTTCTCTGCCTCTTCTGGTTCCCAATTCAGCTATTTTACAAATGATTTCATAAAATCAGCTAAAACGTCACCTTTATTCTTTCACGAATAATACAAAATGTCTAAGTTCCTTTGTTTGTATTACCCGAATGTTTAGCATTTCCTACAGCACCAGTAGGACTTTCCTGTAAGAACCAAACTGTCCCTTAAGCTTTCTGTAGGAACACTGCTGATCAAACCACCAGTGTAACCCTGCAGATCACCAGAGCGATTTGCCTGCAGCTATCGCTCCTCCATATGCACCAAATTTTATCTCTAATAAATAGATTTTATGAAAATTGAACTCCAGAGTCTGTACACTTCACTGTGCCATAAATACGTCAGACATGGAGTACACTCCGGGACTTGTTCCTCCCTTTCCCACAGCTGTTTGTGCCGGGGTGGCTCAGGGGCACTGCTCTGACTGCGTGAGCCTGTCAGAAACACCATGGTTCCGAGACAACATCATCATGCTTGGTTCTTCTATTTCTTTGCCCATTGGGTCCTCTGATGCTCCGAGTGAAGCAAAGCTGCCCTCAAGACATGTGACCAGCGGTCTGCCCAGGTTCTTTTCTTTAAACGGCTAAGAGGATCAGACTAGAAGAGCCTGCAAGTCAGAGCACTTTCGGATGCATATCCAGCCTGTCACTGTTTTCTCCTAAGCTCCCAGATTCTGGTGACATTGGATTCCTGTAAGTAGCTTTTCTGGGCTAAAATCTGGAGTGTCCCTACACAAAACAACAGTCCTAGCTGTTACGAATGAGAATTCCAAAATTAACACAACTAATTCTTCTTCCCATGACCTCTTTCCTATCTACCCATCCCTTTAAAGCTCATCAGTATGTAGCCATTAAGAGAAGCCTGGG
>CM052437.1:71955174-71994932 GCA_028533085.1 Varecia variegata | reverse complement strand
GGAATCATCCATTTAATATTTTCAGACAATGGTTGACCACAGGTAATTGAAACTGTAGAAAGCAAAATCATGTGTAATAGGGGACTAGTATATTGGGATTATCTGACGAGGGTGTTATTTATTTTTATCTATTTATTTATTTATATTTTAGAGACTGAGTCTCACTCTGTCACCCAGGCTGGAGTGCAGTGGTGCAATCATAGCTCACTGTAGCCTCGAACTCCTGGGCTCAAGCCATCTTCCTGTCTCAACCTCCTACGTAGTTGAGACTACATATGTGTGCCAGCACACCTGGCTAATTTTTTAAAAATAATTTTTAGAGATGGGGTATCAGTATATTGCCCTGACAGGTCTTGAAATCCTGGGTTCAACTGATACTCCCACCTCTGCCTCAAAGTGCTGGGATTACAGGTGTGAGCCATGGTGTCTGGCAATGACAAGGGTGCCAAAGAAAACACTACAGAACTACTTTTTTTATTATGTCTTTTTCTTTCACACGGAAGTTAGGCATACATAGAACTAGTTTAATAAGCAGTTTAAAATTCTCTGGAAACAAATGAACAAATAGAAAATTTCAACAAAGAGATAGAAGCTACCAAAAAGAACTAAATCAAAATCATGGATCCAAGGACTACAGGAAATGAAATCAAATACTTGATACATGAGCTCAGCAGTAGATTGGAGAAGGCAAAGGATAGAACGTATGAACTTGAGGACAAATCAATAAAATTTGTCCAATTTGAGCACAGAGAAAATAGACTGAAAAATAAAATTATAGAACAGAGACTTGGGTTCCAGTGAGACACTAACAAGAGAACTTAGGTCACTATCACTGAAGTCCCAGAAAGAGAGGTGACAGTGTGGGACCTAAAAAACAAATAATGGCTGGAAACTTTCCAAATTTGGGGGAAAAAGGACACAAACTTATAGTTTTAAGAAGCTGAGTAAAACCCAAATAGGGTTTTAAAAAAAAGGAAAGAAAAGCAAAATCCACTGCAAATAATACCAAAACATCTGAAAATTAAAGATAAATGAAAAATCTTCAAAGCAACTAAATAAAATGACATCTTACCAAGAGCTTGAAAACAATTAGCATGACAGTAAATTTTTCATCTGAAACCATGGAGGTCAGGAGGAAGTGGCACAATAGTTTTGAAACAAAAGAACTGTCAACCATAAATTCTATATCTGAAGAAAAGATAATAAATTAGGAGAAATGAAGAAACATTAAAATAAAGAAAAATTAAGACAATTTGTCAGTAGCAAACCCTCCTTTAAAGGTTAGCTAAAGAAAGCTCTCTAAATAGAAAGCAAATGATAATAGAAGACAACTTAGAACGTTAGGGAAAAAAGAACATCAGAATGAGTAAACATAGGAGTAAATATCCATACACTAATTGGTTGTCTAAATCATGATGATGGCTGAGTAAAAATTATAGAACCATCTTAAGTAGTGCTCAAAATATAGAGAGGAAATTCTTAAGAAAAGTTAAATACTTAAGATTAATGAAAGAATGGGGAGGGTTAAGGAACCTAAATAGGTTTCTACGTTTCATCCAAAGTGTTCAAGCATTGATATTTGGGCACATTGACTATAAGTTGTGTATGTGTATTACAATACATAGAGCAATCACTCAGAAAACTAAGCAAAGAAATATATGTGAAAACACTATAAATAAATCAAGATGGAATCCTAAAAAATTTCAAAAAGCCATCTATATAAAATCTACAACTAACATCATATTTAATGGTGAAGACTGATTGATTTTCCTCCTAAAGTTAGGAATAAAATAAGAATATCTGTTCTCATTATTTTTATTCAACATAACACTATATAGTCTACTAGGGAAAAAGCATACAAATTGGGTGTGATGATATCTTGGAAGAATAAAATGCTGTATTCTTCAGTGCCAATGTGTATCTTGTTCATGTTCTTGTTAGTTAGGTTTTCAGGCAATCAATGATTAAAGAAAAGTAACACTAGATTTCAGTTTATGTTCTTATTTTCCAACATGATGAAGGTATTCAGTGTGAGATGATCAAGGGAGAGTCAGGAAGCAGTGGGTCACCCAAGCTGACAGCAAACAGATTGTCTAAAGGAGGAGAAAGAGGTAAACAAAGAAGGCAGGGCATTACTGAATCTGTGCTAAAATTCAACCAGAAGTCTTATGTATAATCCAATGTGAACTATTGCAACAGTGTTACATATTTAATTCCTTCTGAATCACTCAAACAGCATCTATTTATAAGAGTGCTCAGAAACAATTCAGCAAGGGTTCTCAATCCCTGATCTGCCTTTCATGGCTCTTTGTTGGCATAAATTTCCCCTTGAAGGTCACAGACAACTACACTCTGTAGTGGAGATCTTGCTAAAGAAATCGTCACTTTGATTTATTTTCTTTGGATTTTATTCTATTAGCTTTTCAAGCAGAGCAAAGTTGAAATGATCATACCAGTGGATTCTATAATGTAGATAGATGATGTTCTGAAAAATAAATACACTAATATATGTAAGTGTGAGCCTATATTGAAAAGACTTTCTGCACTGCTCACAGGAATTGCTGGAGAAGCTGAAGCTCTCTACATGGAAATCCCAATAAAAGCCTAATATTTCATGCTATTTCATTCGCAGCCATGTGCTGCATCCTCCCAGTTGACCTAATGAAAGCTAGACTGATAAAAAGAAATACAGGAAAGCTGAACTTGTATAAACATAGAAGAATGCTGGAGAGAAGGTCAGAAAAACACAGCTTTTTGGTAATTAGTATTAAATTACCTACAGTTTATTTGCACGCAGTGTGCTCATGCTGACAGCACAGCATTTCACTAATTTAACACTAGTTTATTCTCTGATCATGATTCTTTCTGTTCCTGAATTTTTGCAGCTTCTGTGTGCCATTTTGCCAATCTACATAAACTTTCCTCCTCTCAGGGGGCGCTGCTTTCCCAGATTGTGCAGATCACATTATTTTAGAGCATTTAAGTGTGCACATTTTCATCTCAGGCCATCAGGTGCTGACCAGCTCTGTCTGTTTCTGAATGGCCTTGATTTCAGATGAGCATAAATAGAGCAGCTTACATGAGATCATTGAAACTGCACAGTTGGCTCCAGGACAAAAAATAAAACGCCATCTCATTCTGTAATACGTCCAATGTCTTATTATTACATTTACCTCCCACTTCCCTGACTTTTTAGTTCCTGATTCCTGTGGGGCTCTGGGATGTGGCTCAAGGGACAATTGGTGCATGTCCATTAATTCCCACAGTGTATTGAACCAATGGGCCATCCTATGCTGATTGCCTTCTATCGGCTCCTAATGCTTTGTTGAGCTTGGACTGCTAAAATATTCTCTTCTGCTCACTCAGATAGGAAGACTGCACACTTCCAGGGCACAACATTGCCTTGGCAAGAAGCCTCATGGAGGCCAACAAATGGGTCCTTTGTCTTAGGTTTGGGAACACTCAACATAGCAGGTGGAACGTGGTGTCTGTCAGTCCCCAGAAATTAAGTTTGAAAGTGGAATCATGCTTGAAATGGGGAGAGTAAGTGTGTCTTACCTGAGATAAATAGCCAATTATTCACCTACAAAATAGGAAACAAGTTGTGTCCTGGTTTGCAGAATAGCTTGGGGTGAGGGGACTTCCAGCTCATCTCACACATACGATCAGAGCCAGTGGGTCTAAGTGGTTTATGCACACAGCTCCTCTCACTTTCACCTGGAGTCAAGAGGAAATAGAAGCAGAAAGGAAGAAGAATAAAAGGAAGGAGCTCCCCTCTGCAGGCATTTGTCACATGTCCACATCAATTGCTCACGTCCTCCTGAGACTGTCCCACTGGGGTCTTTTTCTCTACTCCTCATGCTACTCCCTCTCTCATTTCAATCACCCTCTTACTAGCTTTAATTGCTATTTCCTCTCGAAATCTCTGTCCTCTCCACTGTTCTCAGGCTATAATCCTCCCCTGAATACTTACCAAGTATCAAAGATCTTTGTGTGTCTTGAAAATTTTCTTTGTCTCTAATGTGAATGGCAAGATCGATACACTGTCACCTCTGCCTGATTAGGCTACTGCATGTAACAGACGGGAACTTTTAAGATTTGAGGTTAGAGGGAAGAATCAAGGGGTCTGAGTGTTTTTCACTCAGGATTGAAATTTGGTGTGTGTGTGTGTGTGTGTGTGTGTGAGAGAGAGAGAGAGACTTATCTGTATGCACCACTAAGTTTATGTTTATGTTTATGCCCATAAACACATATGGACAATTTTGGGAAGAAAATGTGAAACCTGGTGATATATTCAGGGTTAGGTAGGGATGGGTGAAGTTAGGAGGGTTCTAATCAGGTATTCAAAGAAGATCTCACTGGTGATATTAAATATGATATGAGACATGAATGACTGAAGGAGGCAGCCATGGGGAGATCTGGTGGGGAAAAAAGCCCACCAAGAGGAACCCACTTGTGCCACAGGCCCTGATGCTGTCCAGAGACTGATGTGTTCCGTAAACAATGAGAAGGCAGTAAGGCTAGGCTTGATCAGTGAGTCATCAGACTGTCAATTGGCAAAGCAGATAGAAGCCAGATCATGGAGGACTTTGAGATTGAATTAAGGATTTTGATTTTGATTCCAAGTGCAGAGACAACCACTGGAACAATTTAAGTGAGTATGTCTCATACTCTGACTTGCAATTGAAAATATCACTTGAGCAGCTGTGTGGAGCAAGAGGAAAAGAATACAGATAAGTTAGGAGGCTGCTACCAAACTCCATATTGGCTTAAGTTCGGGAGGTAGCAGTGAATAGGGAGAGCAGTGGTTGCATAGGAGACGTGTTTTCTGGGTAGAGTCTTACAGATAGACTGGAAGGAAAGGTTAATGTAATGAAAAGGGCATGTTGACGTCTGGATTTCTGGACTAAGCAACTGAATAAATGGTAGGGCCATTAACTGAGAGAGATGAGACTATAGGGGAGGCAATTTTAAGAGTTCAGATGTGGAAGCAAGTGACTATTTTGTTAAGTTACCTGTTAGCCATTCAGATGGAGAGCTCAAGTAGACAAGTTGAATAAATATGTCAGTTAGAGATTTTTTGCGAAAGACTGGAAATACAAATCTGGGCATCATTGACAAATGCGTAATATTTTTTACATGCTATGGTTGAAATTACATAAAGAGAAATGGTGATTATATAAGAGAAGGGGGCTTATGAGCAATCCGTTTAGCCAGTAACATTTAGCGATTGAACAGAGAAGGAGGCAGCTAGAGACTGAGAAGAGGGTCAGGCTGGGGGAGACCAGGCATGTGGCGGGCACTGAAACCTAAGGAGAAAGCAGTCAGGTGTGCTGACAAACATGACACAGAGGTCACTGCCTGCCTCACCTAAACAGGCTGGGGTGGTAGGATCAGGATCCTGGCTTCACCGAATTGAGCGAGAATGGGCTATGATGAAGGGGAGGCAGCAATTAATCATAGATGATTCTTTCAAGAAGTTTGGCTGTGAAATGAAACTGAGAAATGGGGCAAATCCTGGAAAGAGTTTAGGGTTAAGGAATGGTTTGCACATTTACTTGAAGTTGAGAAATACTGCACCATAATGGGAATAAACCAAGAGAGAACAATTGCACCAAAAACAAAGTAATAATAAGGCATAATCTAGGAGCAAAACTCATGAGAAGGTAAGAGAGGCTGGTCTCTACCCTGTAGTGAAAAATGATAGGCACATGAGTACTTTGTCTCTTTTTACAGGAGGGAAAGCCAACGCAGGAGGCTGGTTAAATTTTGTGGAGGGAAGACAAGGAAGTTCCCCTTTGGGTTGTTTCTGTTTCCTTAGTAGAAGGCAAGATTACCATCTGAGATGGGGATATGTGGTAAGAGGAAAAGCCATGGAATAGTTTGATGAGTTTGGGAGAGCCCTTGTGTTAAAGAAGTGTACCGCACAGTTGTCAAGTCATGACATGGTCTTATAGGGATGGCTCCTTCCTGTAAAGATAACCTTGACCATTTGAATCAACACTTCCCCCCTTCTTCTAGGCCTCCCTCTTGCTAACATTTCATACCATCGTTGCAACTCAGAGGAAGCACAGAAATAGAAAAACAAAAGAGATTAAGTGAAAACATAATTTCAGGATCCTTTGTGTTATCTAAAATGCAAGTATTCTAAAAACATCGACAGAATAAGATCATAATTAACACCACTTCCTACCACCTCAATGCTTTGGCCTTAAATTCTGTTAGATGAGCCATACACGTTAGGCATTTTCCAAACACATTTGTAAAATTTAATTTTTCCCATCGTTGTCAACACCACTTTTAAAGAACCTATGACAGTCACAATAGGTCTGTAAAACATTTCTGTAATATATTTGTCTCAAGAAGGAAGGCTATGAGTTTGTTTCATATTGGTTTTATCCATTGACTGCTACATGCCACCATATTGCTAGACACAAGGGTCACACAATTAGACATAGTGTCCTTCTTCAGGGCCAGCCTGGCAAGGATGCAATGTCAATATGGTAACCATAAAGGTAAGTGAGGACAGCTGTGGAGACAGAGCAAGGACACAAAACCACAAAATCCAGCCTGACAGAGAGAGGGATGGCTCCTCAGAAGTAGAAGAACGTGACACCTGACCTGCATTTGAATGATGAGTGGGAGTCAGCTGGGGGAGAGGTGGGAGAGACTGTTTACTCCAGGCACACAATCTAATGACTCCTGCACAACGTGGGAACATATGGGAGCATAGCAGGGCGTGGGCACACAATTAGCTCCATATGCACGGAGCGCAATGCGGTGGAGAGACAGCAATGAAACTGGAGACCAGGCGTAGGGCAGAAAACAGAGGCCCTTCTGGAGCTCTCCCAGGGGGCTGGAGTTAGTGTCAGGACCCCAAGAGCTGTTCAAGAGAGTTAAGTATGAAATGTATTGAGAACACTAAGGATAATAAGAGGAAAGGGATTGGTCAGATGTGCACTTTCGGTGTGTTGTTATAATAGTCAAGGAAGGCCATCCACCAGGATTTACAGATTTTGAAAATGACTGCAGAACTTATCTATCCAACTTGCTGTTGGAGTTATATTCCATTCAAAGCTGTCTGAGACCATTTCAGAAGAAAAGAAATGCACAAGGGGCTACCGTGTTGAAATCATAGCCCAGATTTGTCAGCTTAGGATGACACTTAATGCGTCATGCATGGATGAGCTAAGTAAGATGAAGCTAACGTTGTTAGACAATATTTGCATACTTTTTAATGCAGCTACAATAAAATTGTCTGAGAAATATCACTGGGTTTTTCCATTTCAAGTTTTCTAAGTGTGATCTAAAGCCTGCCATAGAGCCCCAAGTTCCACTCCCCACACAGCCACTGCAGGGAGATGAGTCTGCCTCATGATGTGATTACCCCGTAATGCATGAGTTTGACACACAAAAAGCCACTTGGTCTGTGTTGTTATTTGCTGCTACCACTTTGTGTAGCTTTTTGTATTTAGCCTGAATCCAAACCCTTTCCTATTACTGCCCACACCCTTGTTCAAAACACACACACATAGCCTCCTGCCATTTTTCAATTCAGGCTAAACTTTGGATCTACCATCTGAAGGAAGATGTCATTAGCAGTATTAGCAAGAGGTTGTCGAGCCTTGACAACTTCCTGCTTAATGAAATTTACTGATCTTTCTCTCTCTCTCTCCCAACCCCACCCCAATCCCCGTTTCTCTCTCTTAATGATGTCCCTGGTTTCACAGATAGCATTTTGTTCTTGCAATAAGGTTGTGGTACAGATGAACATCCTTTAGTGAAAATAAACTGTTGTACAACTGCAGCAGCTTGCTGCCAAAGAAAACAGAAGTTACTTTAGAGAAAATTTGGGTAATGACTTTAATGAACAGCAACAAGCAGCTTTCCTATGATTTCTAAGAGGAGGAGTATGTCACGCAATTTCTAAGGAGAATAGCTTGCATTGCCCAATTACTCTGGGTCTACCCTAGTTCCTAGTCGCCAGTCAGATTTCTGCAGTTTTAACATCCAAATATGAAACCTCTTGACTAGTGAGAGACCAGTCCCTGTACAATAACAAAGAGGTGAAGGAGGGGTGCTAGGGAATTTGAGAATAAAGCATGAAATCTGTTAGAGGGGAACTTACCATGGCTTATCCTTTGGGTTAATCAACGATTCAACTTTGTAAGCCTTATTTTTATTACCTGTAAAAAAAAAAAAAAAGGTGATATTGCCCTGCCTACCTGAACTGCTTTTACTCACAACACTTCTGACACCAAATTTGTGGGATCTTTTTCCCCTGTCAATCAATTTTCCAACTTTCTAGACACCAACTGGGCATTCCACATTTGAATTCAATTTTGACACTAATTACCCAGAATTAGTGCAGACTCCACAGCCTAAGAACTCAGCCCCGCAGACTGTCCCAACTTCAGATGCCAGTCCCAACTCCCAGGGTGCTACCTGAACTTCTGACCAACCAGTTATAAATTGGAGATTTCCATGACCCCCTCCTCATGTTACATAATTTACTAGAACAGCTCATAGAACTCAAGAAAGCAGTTTACTTACTATTACTAATTTATTACAAAGAGTACGATTCAGTAACAGCCAAATGGAAGAGATACATAGGTCAAGGTACAGAGCTGCCAAGCCCTCTCCAGGTGTGCCCCCCTCCCAGCACCTCAGGATGTTCACCAACCTGGAAGTCTGAATCTAGTAGTTTGAAGGTTTTTATAGAGCTCAATCTCCAGGGCCCAGACCCTGCCTGGGGGTGGGTCTGAAAGTTTCAGCTCTTTAATCACTGTTTTTTCTGGTGGCTGGCCTGACCCTGAAGCTGTTCAAGGGCCCTACCCTAAGACATCTTATCAGCATAAATTCAGGTATGGTCAAACGGGGTCCTTATGAATAACAGGAGACACTCCTATTGCTCAGAAAATTTCAAGGGTTTTAGGAGCTCTATGCCAGGAATCAGGGACAAAGCCAAAATATATTTTTGTATCATACCACACTACTGTAGAGCATTATAGGGAATATTAAATAGGCATGCTACTGGAGAGCATTTTATAAATTCTGAAGTGACAGATGATACAAGTATTTTGATTATTTTCAATAATTTACTGCACTAGCACAGCAGCTTGCTTCATTATCAAGTTTACTGATTCTAATGAGCAAAAGGATTTGATTTTAATGGTTTTAATTTTTCTGATCTGATATTTATTTCCCCTACTCTCCCATCATCATTTAGGAGAAAACTCTTCCAAACATTATCCTTGAAATTTGGACATACTGATGTTGAAAGTAGTTGTAATGACCAAATCAATACGAGATAAATAATTATCAAAGAGCTTTATCAACCAATGGCCTGCAAAAGACCAACCACCTTCATGATCTTGATATCAGGGACTGATGATCCAATCACAGCACGTGATTAATACATTTGGTTATGAAGATATAAAAAATGTGAACGATTCTGCATCATCGTCTCACATTTCAGTGTGATGGAGAAAAGATAGCCACATAGCCAGACACTTTATCAAAAGTTCAGCTATTTGAAAACATTTGGGATATTTTTATTGATATGGCATTTGTTTGTTTTGTCTGTTTGTTGGTATGCACAGCCCCTTCTAGCTCCTGTACAAGATCTACAACAATTGTAGGAACCCAGTATAAGGTCATTTTCTTTCTGCCTCATTATAAACTTCCTAACATCTTTACCTGCCTTTTGTTTGTTTTTGTGTTCTTTTGTTTCTTTGAAAATCAGCATTCTGGAATTTTTTTCTTTTTTTCTTTTCTTTTTTTTTTTTTTTTGAAATCACAATTCTCATCTAAGGATTATAACAGTTTGGCAGTGCTTCATGTAACAGTTGTTCTGACTGAAAAACATTCATTTTAGCGAAATTCATTATTTCTTTTGAAATTACTTTTTATTTTTCCATTTTTTATTAAACTGACTAAGACCTTAATATAAATGTCTTGAAACAGGCACAGTTTACATTTGCTTACAATCTCCCATTGGATGAATTTCTGTACGAGTTTGTACTTTTCTCTGTTACTGAAAGTTGCCAGATGATCTGAGATAATTACAGCAGCCTGGATTCCACCTTCTCTCCCATCCTCTGACATTCCCCAGTACCCAGATGCCCTTTCCTGACTCACTGCTCCTCTCACTAGCCACGCTCATCTTCCTTTTATCTTGGTCCTTTATCACAGAAAGTCACATTTTCTAGATAATTTTTTTTTTTTTTTGAGAAGGAGAGACGTATTAATTTGCTGGCAAATGAGGAGGATGGAGACTCCTGTCTATAATGCCATCCTCCTAATAATAAGCAGAAATACAGAGCTTCTAAAGGAAGGCCATTCAGCTTCAGGCAACTACATAAACTACAGCTGATGATTCTGATGGTCCCATCTCCATAGTCCCATCTCCACCTAAGATACTCCAGTGACCTCCGCCCACCTGGGAGGCCCACCAGTACCTCCAGGACCTCCACCAGACACCATTTCGTCTGCTTGGTCTGGGAGGGTGGCAGTTCCACCCAGCCATCTCCTGTAGCACAAACAACAAAAGACATTACCTTGCCCCTCCCAGCCACTGGCCTGAGACAGGGATGCGGGTTTTAGTTCTCAAAAACCTGAGGATGTTTTAAAGAGACAGAAAATATTTTTGCTATTTTTTTCAGGTCGTCCTCTCTGCAACATATCCTCCATTGTCAATAGGTTTCCACTTTACATTTCCAAGGAAAAGCAGTGGCACACCCTGGAGATGTCTGCTTGGCCTTTTTTAGCCCTGGACTTCTCTGCTTGAACAAGCCCTGGACTGTAACTCCCCTGCCTGTGAGTGGATCAGCTCACACCACCTCCGTGGTGACGTGGCAAGGTCTAGTGGAAAGAGACAGGGACCAGGAGTCAGGAAATGCAAATTCTGATCCTCTTTCAACTGATCAGCTCTGGGACTAAGAATAAATCATTTATCCAGCTTGAGCTGCTGCCAGCTTACCTTTGAAATGAAAGATGGATTCTAAGGGCCCTTCCAACTCTTCCCTTGTAGAGACTAACTGCCAAGAGAAATTCTGTGTTCCAGAACAGTGTTCACCAAGGGCCCTGCTGAGAGTCCTGGCCTCTGTCTTTACTTGTCACGTCGGGATTATCTGAGTCATGAAGTCCACAAAGTTAAGGGTTGGAGCATTAACCTTCTGATCTAACTTAGCCTTAAGTGCCACTGATTTCCACAGTCTGACAGCTGTTTAGATCAAGAGAGACTGTTCTGAAATTCACAGAATTGTCAAACTTAGCCTGGATCAGATTCTGTAAAGACTATTTCAGCCAATTGTGATGAAGTCACCGAGAGAACTCCTAAATAGACCCAGGATGGTATAATTGTTTCAAATGCAAAATAAATGAAAATCTCTCCTTTAATGTAGAACTGGATTCTAAATTTTAAACTGGAGAAAGGTCATATTTTTAAATGATAGAATCCTTAAACAAAGAGGCAACACTGGATAGTAAAAGGGCACCGTTTATTAATGGTAAAAACAAATTGTGAGTTTGGAAAATATTCATTGTTCAAGAAATTTTCTGTTACTCACAAACATTAGAGGTGTTTCTGAAGATTATATGCTTTTAAATCTTCTAATTTGTGATTTAAAATCTCTCCCTGAACTTGTCATCCCTCATTTCTACTTCTCATCTCCAAAGAAATATGGATTGAATCTAGGTTCTCCAGCTATAGAATATTAAAACACCATAAAAGTTATTTTCTAAAAAGAGTCATGTAGCAGGAAATCTAAGATCTGTTCTGTCTTACATATTGATATGTCTGGATAAAAGAATGGGGTTACTATAAAGCCCAAATAACAGTGTTAACTCTAAGGACATAAGTGCAATCTTCTTCTTCATCAATGGCAGATACATTTTTCATTAAAAATGAATAGTCGAAGAAAAGTTTTAAATAGACTCAATCAGGCTTTAATCTACATCAATGGTTTTCAAGAATGTGCAATTTTGCCTCCTAGGAAACATTTGACAACATCTGGAAATATTTTTGGTTGTTACAACTTGGGTTTAGAGAGTAGGTTGTGCTACTGGCATCTACCAGGTAGAGGTAAAACATCCTATAATTCATAAGGAATTATCTGTTACTGTGCCAAGGGTCAAAATGTCTACAGTGATACTGTTGAGAAACCCTGATTTATGCCCATTGCTCATGACAGATGGTAGACTTCCAGATACTTGGAAAATGATTGAAAATGTGAGAGAATATCATCGTGTTAGAATGTTAAAGTCTGATGTGTCATGATGGTAATGTTTATAATAATCTCAGAGATAATTTTTACTCTTTATTTTTCTTTATACCTTTTCCAAATGAAGCTCCATAATAATTCCTCATGCTTCATGCCACCAAGATTCAACAGAAAAAGCTAATCATAGCACCTTTAGTTCTTGAAGTCCTAAAACAATTCAGATAAAATCAATTATATGCTAATGTTCCATTCAGAATCTGGGCCAGCTATCTTGTATCCCCAATCTTTGTTAATCTCATAATACATCTCAAAATACAAACTCTTCTAGTCAGCTATTCTCTTCAATAACCTCACCACAACATTCATCTGAATTTTATACCCAGCTGAAGTAATTCCCTTGGTTACCAACAGATATTTTTTAAGGGGAAAAACTTCATAAGTTAAGGAAGAAGAAAACTAACTTTGGGTTAATCACAAGACAATTAACATGGTTTTACAGGATAATTCTGGTACTGCTGTACATGTATAAGGGAATTTGAACAATTAAGTACAGGAAGACCTCATTTTATTGTACTTCACTTTATTGAGCTTCACCGATACTGTGTGTTTTTGTTTTTGTTGTTTTTACAAATGAAGGTTTTTGGCAACCCTGTGTCTAGTAAGTCTATCAGCACCATTTTTCCCATAGCATGTGCTCATTCATGTCTCTGTGTTACACTGCAATAATTCTTGCAGTATTACAAAGTTTTCTTTATTATTACATCTGTTACGGTGATCTGTGATCAGTGATCTTTGATGTTACAATTATAATTGTTTTTCTGCCCCACAAACTGTGTCCTTATAAGATAGCACATTTATTATTGTTATTATTATTTTTTTTTTGAGACAGAGTCTCACTTTGTTGCCCGGGCTAGAGTGAGTGCCGTGGCGTCAGCTTAGCTCACAGCAACCTCAAACTCCTGGGCTTAAGCGATCCTACTGCCTCAGCCTCCTGGGTAGCTGGGACTATAGGCATGCGCCACTATGCCTGGCTAATTTTTTCTATATATATTTTTAGTTGGCCGGATCATTTCTTTCTATTTTTAGTAGAGACAGGGTCTCGCTCTTGCTCAGGCTGGTCTCGAACTCCTGAGCTCAAACAATCCGCCTGCCTAGGCCTCCCAAGTGCTAGGATTACAGGTGTGAGCCACCGCGCCCGGCCTATTATTTATTAAATGTTGTGTGTGTTCTGACTGTTTCACTGACTGGCCATTCCCCCATCTCTCTCCTTCTCCTCAGCCTCCATGTTCCTTGAGCCATAGCAGTATTGAAATTAGGCCAATTAATAACCATATATTGTCCTTTAAATGTTCAAGTTAAAGGAAGAATCCCACATATCTCACTTTAAATCAGAAGCTAGAAATGATTAAGCTTAGTGAGGAAGGCATGTTGAAAGCTGAGATAGGCTGAAAACTAGGCCTCTTTTGCTAAACATTAACCAAGCTGTGAATGCAAAGGAAAAGTTCTTGAAGGACATTAAAAATGCTACTCCAGTGAATTCACAAATGATAAGAAAGCAAAACATTCTTATTGCTGATATGGAGAAAGTTTTAGTGGTCCAGATAGAAGATTAAACCAGCCACAACATTCCCTTAAGCCAGAGTCTAATCTAGAGGAAGAGCCTAACTCTCTTCAATTCTCTGAGGGCTGAGAGTGGTAAGGAAATTGCAGAAAAAAAGTTTAAGCTAGCAGACATCGGTTCATGAAGTTTAAGGAAAGAAGCCATCTCCATAATGAAACTGCAAGGTGAAGCAGCAAGTGTTGATGTAGAAGCTGCAGCAAGTTATCCAGAAGATCTAGTTAAGACTATTGATGAATTTGGCTACACTAGACAACAGATTCTCAACATAAACAAAACAGTCTTACATTGAATGAAGATGCCATCTAGGACTTTCATAGGTAGAGAAGAGAAGTCAATGCCTGGCTTCAAGGCCTCAAAGGCAGGCTGACTCTCTTGTTAGGGACTAAAGAAGCTGATGATTTTAAGTTGAAGTCAATGCTCATTTACCATTCTGAAAATGTTAAGGCCTTAAAAATTATGTTAAATCTACTCTACCTGTGCTCTCAAATGGAACAAAAAGCCTGGATGATAGAACATGTGCTTATAACATGGTTTGTTGAATACTTTAAGCCCCTGTTGAGACTTAATGCTCAGTAAAACAAGATCCTTTCAAAATATCACTGCTCATTGATAATGCACCCAGTCACCTAAGAGCTCTGATGGAGACGCACAGGTTTAATGTTTTTATGCCTGCTAACATGCCATACATTCTGTAGCCCATGGATCAAGAAGTAATTTCAACTTTTAGTTCTCATTATTTAAGAAATATATTTGATAAGGTTATAGCTGCCATAGATAGTGATTCCTCTCATGGATCTAAGCCAAGTAAATTGAAAATCTTTCTAGAAAAGATTCACCATTCTAGATGCCTTTAAGAACATCGTGATTCATAGGAGGAATCAAAATATCAACATTACCAGGAGTTTGAAAGAGATTGATGTCAACCCTGGTAAATGACTTTGAGGGGTTCGAGATTTCAGTGGAGGAAGTAACTGCAGTTGTGATGGAACTAAACAGAGAACTAGAATTAGAAGTTGGAGCCCAAGATGTGACTGAATTGCCACAATCTAATGATAAAATGTCAACAGATGAGGTGCTGCTTCTTATGGATGAACAATGAAAGTAGTTTCTTGAGTTGGAATGTACTCCTGGTGAAGATGCTGTGAACATTGTTGCAATGATAACAAAGCATTTATAATACTACATAAACTTAGATGATAAAGCAGCAGCCGAGTTTGAGAGGATTGATTCCAATTTTGAAAGAAGTCCTACTGTGGGTAAAATACTACATTGCATGCTACAGAGAAATCTTTTGTGGAAAAAAAAAAGAGTCGATCAATGCTGCAAACTTCATTGTTGTCTTACTTTAAGAAATCACCATAGCTACCCCAAACTTCAACAGCCGCCACCCTGATCAGTCAGCAGCCATCAACATCAAGGCAAGATCTTCCATCAGCAAAAAGATTACACATCAATTACAAAATGGCCTTTAGTCTATTTTTAGCAAAAAAGTATTTTAAATTAAGGTTTGCACAACTTTTTGTAGACATAATGCTATTGCACACTTAACAGACTACAGTGTAGTGTAAATATAACTTTTATATGTACTGGGAAACCAACACAATTTGTGTGACTCACTTTACTGCGATGGTCGGGAGCTGAAACCACAGTATCAAACTGAGACCTTTCTGTGCTTTGGTGGGAGATGGGGGGCGTCATTGTTGGAGAGTGATATTCCAGTCAAACAAAGGAGAAAGGACAGAATGAATCATTTGTTACTGGACTAGATTCAGATTTAGTATAAACTCATGTTTATCTTAATATAGACACAGACAGATAAAAAACAATTATAGATATGTGTATTTGTATGGATTATTATACATACATATGTTTCCTGTTTCTGTCCACTGAAAGTGACCAGACACCATGATACTTCATTAGAAATGAGCACATCCTGCATCCAGATCTTGGTTTTTAATGCCATTCTACAATAAAAGGAAACAAGATTCCTTGATGAAATAACTGATTCTAGCACTGGGGAAAAGAATATACAAGATAAGCCTAAAAAACCTGTATTTCCGAGAAGTAAAAATGCTCAAAAATAAAATGATGGGAGCATGTCAAACTGAAAGAGCTTGAAATGACCAGAGCTGGAACAATTGGAATAACAAAATTGATAAAGTAGTACTGGATTATGATTCAATGTATAAAATAAATATCTGTAAGCTTATACAAATATAAATAAATAACTGAATAAATAAAAAATGAGAGACAAGAGATAAATCTAATATATAGAAGAATCTCATATAATTTATGAGATACTCCTCTTCGAGGAAGTACAGTTTAAGCTCCCCCTTTCTCGTGTGGACGGTACTTAGTGAATTGCTTCCAGAGAGGAGAGGATGTAAGGTAGAGGGAGTGATTTTACAGCAGAACACCCTAGAAAACACAACCATAGCCAGAGGATGAACAAATAAATCTAAATTGAGTTACCTTCCACCAAATACCTGACTAATACCCTTCAAAACTGTCAAGGTCATCAAAAATAAGAAAAGTCTGACAAAATATCCCAGATCAGAACTGGCTAGAACACATAAAAACTAAATGGACTGTAGTATCTAGGATAGGATTATGGGACAGAAAAAGAACATTAGGGAAAAACTAGTGAAATCCAAATAAACTGTGGAGTTTAGTTGATAGCATTGGAATACTAGCTTCTCAGTTGTGACAAATGTACCATAGTAATGTAACATGTTAACAGTAAAGAAAAATTGGTGAATAGTATACTAAAACTCTATTATCTTTGCAAATTTTCTTTAAAGCTAACACTATTTTAAAAGAAAGTTTTATTTTAAAATATGTGGCAAAATTATCACAAACTGAGTCAGAAGACAACTATCATTAGGGGAAATATTACTTTTAACATGGATAACAGGTCTAGAGATAATATTTCTAACAATAATGAACTCTTAAATATGGAGGGGGGAAAAGATAGAACACCTAACAGAAGAATGAGCATAAGACAAGAACAGATACACACAGAGACACCCAGACACAGATGTGTCTGTAGGTGTGACTACTATGTGGTTCTGACATTGTGACTGTACATGGCATTGGAAGTGACCCCCACATGCTAACAAATAGGAGAGTGACTCAGTAAACTCTATAACACTGTGTGTCTATAAAGAAAAATGATGAAAAGAAAGAATGATAAAAGGAATGAGTAAGATATATATTAATATAAATTTTTACAGTTATGATTTCTGGGTTATAATTTTTACAGGAAAAAACAAAAGTACAAAAGAGCATCTATGGTATGCTAATTTTTATGTAACAGTGAAGGAAATATATATAAGAAAATTCAAGAAGAATAATGTAGAAATTAATGCAATTGACTCTAATGAATAGTGCTGAGTATTTGGATACATATAGGGGGAAAATGAATCCTGACTGTAAATCCACAGGCAAAAAAAATGAATCTGACATGGACCTTACACATTTCACAAAAATTAATTCAAAATATATCACAGACCTAAAGCCATACAACTCCTAAAAGATAACATAGGAGAAAATCTAGGTGACTTTAGGTTTAGAGATGACTTTTAAGATACAAACAATGAAAGCGTGATTTTTGAAAGAAAAAATTGATATGTTGGGCTTCATTAAAACTATAAATTTCTGCTCTGCAAAAGACACTGTGCAGTGAATGAAATGACAACCCATAGAATGGGAGAAATATCTCTCTGAAACATACACTTCGTAAAGGACTGGTCTCTAAAACACAAAAAGAACACTTTAACTTCAACAATAAGAAAATAAAAAATCTAATTTTTTTACAATAAACTAAGCATAAAATCTGAAGAGACATTGCATCAAAGAAGGTATACAGCATATGTCATTAGGAAATTAATGAGCTAGCACTACACACCTGTTAGCTACAATCCAAAACACTGACAACATGAAATGCTGGTGAGAACATGGAACAGCAAGAACTTTCGTTCATGGCTGGTTGAAATACAAAATGGTACAGCCACTTTGAAAGACAGTTTCTTACAAAACTAAACATATTCTTACCATATGATCTAGAAATTGTGATTTTTGTATTTAACCAAATGAATTGAAAACTTGTGTGGACAAAAATACCTGCACAGGAATGTTTATAGCAGCTTTATTCACAAGTGCCAAAATATGTAAGCAATCAAGATGTCCTTCACCAGGTGAATAGATAAACAAACTGTGCTACATCCACACAACTGAAGATTATTCAGTGATAGAACTCAACTATCAGGCTGCAGAAAGACCTGGAGGAAACTTGGATGCATGGTGCTAAGTGAAAGAAGCCAATGTGAAAAAGCTGTATGATTCCAACTGCAGTCATGTGCTGTACAGCAATGTTTCCATCAACAACAGACAGCATATACTATGGTGGTCTCATAAGATTATAATACAGTATTTTTACTGTACTTTGTCTATATTTAGATATATTGAGATACACAATTACCTACCATTGTGGCACAGTTGCCTACAGTATGCAGTACAGTAATGTGCTGTATAGGTTTGTACCCTAGGAGCAGTAGGCTATACTGTACAGCTTAGGTGTGTAGTAGGCCATACTGTCTAGCTTTGTGTAAGTGCACTCTATGATGCCTGCACAACACATTTCTCAGAATGTATCCCCATTGTTAAGCAAGACGTGACTGTATATGACCTTCTGGAGATGAAGGGATGAATAGGCGGGGTGCGGTAAATTTTTTGAGCAATGAAACTATCTTGTATGTGCTATTTTAATGGTGGATTCATGTACATTTGTCAAAATCCATGTAACGTACAAAACCAAGAGTGAACCCTAATGTAAACTATCGATCTTAGTTAATAGTATGGTATTAAGATAATTATTGCATTGTTGTAATACTGTATTGGCTCAGCAATTATAGCAAAACTACCACTCTAATGCCAGGTATTAGTAAGAGGGGCAAGAGGGAAGAGGTGAGAGTGTTTATGAGAACTTTGTGCTCTCTGTTCAGTTTTTCTCCAACTCCTGACCTCAAGCGATCCTCTTGCCTTGGCCTCCCAGAGTGCTAAGATTATAGGTGGGAGCCACCGCACCCAGCCACGGCTCAATTTTTCTATACACCTAAAATGGCTTTAAAACATAAAGTGTATTAATTTATTTAAAAATGCATCATGACCACTACTCATATCACACACATAAAAAAGTATTGTAATTTCCATGTGAATTTAGACTTAAAGGTAGAAGGTAAAATAAAATTGCTATAAAATAACACAAGTGAATATCTCCACAGCCTTAGAGTGGGGAAAGATTTCTGGAATAGGGACACACAAAACACTAACATAAAGGAAAATATTGATGAATTGAATTTAATTAAGAACTCTTGTTCATTACAATGTACCATTAAAAAGGGTTAGAATGCAATACAAAAAGTGAGAAAAAATATTTGCAATACATATATTGAACAAAAGATTCATAGTCAGTATCTAAAAGAATTCCTCCAGATTAATACAAAAAATAAAGATAATACAATAAATAAATGGACAAAATACTTAAGAACTTAAAAAGGAGTGGAGGTAATTTAAATGGTCAATAAACATATGGAAAAGTGCTCAATGAAATACCATTACGAACCCAAAAAAATTACTTAAAATGAGAAAGATGACAATGTAAAGTGCTGATGAGAACATGGAACAATTGCACTCTCATACTTCTGGTTTGTCATGTAAATTAGTAAAACCACTTGGAAAGCTGTTGGCAATATCAAGTAAATGAAGCTATGCATTCCCTATGATCCAGTAATTCCATTCCTAGATGTATATCTGATAGCAATGTATATATCTGTAATAGCCCAACACTAGAAATATACAAAACGTGCATTAACAGCAGAAAGAATATGTAAACTATGGTATATTATAAAATGCAATACCATATATTCCAGTTCAAAAAAGTGAGTGAAGTACTGTTACAAACAGAAATGAATCTTATGCAAGCATAATACTGAATGAAAGAAGCCACAATAAAATCATGTATACTCTATTTCTGTATTGTTATAATTACAAAATCTAGCAAAATTAATCTAATGCAAGCAAAGTTAAGACTCAGCTTACCCTTGAGGAGAGGTGGGGGTATATCTTGGAAGGGCAAATGGGGTTTCCTGGGGTGCTGGTTTGTTTCCTCATTGATTATACAGATTCATCCTCTTTGTAAATATTCATTGACTGTACAAGTATAATTTCTGTATGTGTTTATACATATATAATGTTATAATAAAGGGATATAAAAACATTAATATAAAATGGTATTAATTATTTTATTTTTGACAAGTATTTCTGTTGGTATTTAATTTAGTTTGGGCAATAAAATTGAATGTATTAGTTTACTTAGGTAACATTTACATACATGCTATTTCAGATAATTTTTTTCTGAAACTCTTCAAAATAAAATTTGCTTTGTATATGAAATAATAAAAAGGATATTCTATTTGGTAAATTTTAGTAGAATTATCTATTAGGTAAGATAACACAAAAGGCAAATAAAAAGGAGGAAAAAGTGTACATGCAAAAGGAGACAAGAATTTGAGAGGAAGACGAAAAACAAGAAAACCAGGAACCCAGCCATGCCCTCCTCCTCATTTTACTTTAAAGTTTATCAAACTAAACTAAATTTCTTAATATAGAAAATCAATTTGACTCAGTATGTCTTTAAATTTGCAAAGTTGATGCCCGCTTCGAATTTAGAAAGCAAATATGAATGAGGTCTCCTAGAACTCTGCTAATGTTATCTTCATGTTTTTCTTCCTATCCCTAAAGGGAGTAAAAAGGTCTTCCTGGGAAGTGAATCTTATTACTGGCTTATACATCTCTCTATTTTTCACAAAATCCAATTTATAACTATGGTAATCTGACAAATATTTAAATAGTTCTATTGGTGAAGATTACATTATGACAAAGTTATTTAACTCTGGTAGATGTGGCCTCTCCCAATTATTTTTTCTTAAGCTACTCCCAAACAACCTAATATGCTTGATACAGAGAGGAATGAAAATTCATCTTTCTCTTTCCCTTAATCTCTTTAATGTCTAAAGGTATTAAGAACATAATGGAAATTACACTGAAGGATTTTCAAAGACTTTAACAAAAAAGGGCTAAGTCATCCATGATTGATCAAAGAGAAAAAGTAGATTCTTTCCATTAAATCTTGAAAGACTAAAGTTTCAAATACACTATGTAAAAATTTTCTAAAGGTGTCACTATGTCATTGTTTTCTTGTTGAGGGAAACTAACGATGGCAACATTAATATAGTGTTATCTCTCTTACAATATAATGAAATAAATCCCCTCTCAAACCCTCAGTCTCAAATGTAGCAATTCTTCAGCATTAACATGCTAGTTAATATATTTATATTCTCCAAAAAAAAAAAATAAATGGCAGATAGCAGAAAGGTATATAGAGATGACATATTCTGCTTTATATTATTCATTAAGCTAAATAAATGCATATTTGTCTCACCTCAACTCACAGATTGCTTAAAAATCCCACCAAGTAATCTAAAATCTCTTTCCATGAGGTTTTGCCATTTGCAAAGAAAAATAGGACAGAAAGGATACGAGCTTTCCATCTTAAATCCCATCCAGATGGAGGCTGTGTGTCGGTATACTAGAGAGGCTTTGGTCCTCACTCACCATGCAGGTCTGTGGTCAGAATTCGTACTATCCAGTGAACAGCTACCTACAGTAGGAAGATGCCTGCAGGTTGCCAGATGCTAGCAAGAGAAGCAGCCTGTATCAGGATGAATGATGAAAGGAGCAGAGACAACATCACTCAGTATCTGATGACTGTAGCTCTCGGGGAAGGCTTAACAGATGTTATATCAGGTGGGTTCCTCCAGGACTACCATCTGTCACGGAAAAGGGCAGAAAAAAAATTACTCAACATCACACTGACACAAAGCATGGATTAAGAAATTGGCTTTATTGGGGAAAGTGAAAACTCACCAGGCCAAGGTCAGCAGAGATGTAAGCACACCACGATTCCTGGCCCCTATCCTCTCATCACCCCACAGAGGTGCACACCAGTCTGGGGCATCTGCTGGAAGCAGCTTGCATTTCTTCCTGGTGCAAGGACCCCTCCTCCTCTGGAGGTCTCCCTCCTTATATGCCAGGCCTGAGAGCAACCTTAGGAGTGGAGGAGTAGACCCTTATGGGAACTGCCATCTGGACTTGGCTGCCAGCTGTTTCGAGGATTGACTGAATGGCCAGCTGCCCGACTCCTGGAGACTTTGGGCCTGAGGGATATTACAGCATTCCCAGAAGAGAGCCACTCACCACCGCCCCAACCCGACAGGCTTTTTGTACAGCTAAACCGGTGACTTCCCAAGGTTGCATTGTCACTGTTCTTCTCACTCACCACAAAGAAGAGATTCCTTCTCTCAGTCTCTAGACTTGCTCTTTTTTCTTCACACCAAAATCCTTTATAATTTTGTCAGTTCATCAGTCCTCAATTTAATTATATTTATTTCCATCCACAGAGACACCTGCAGCTCAAAGTGATCTTGTGATCCAAAGGCCATCCTGTGAGTGGTGGCAGAATTAGAATCTAAATTTGAAGTCCCATTGGAATCACTAAAGATCTTATTACTTCAAAATGGTCACACGTGTGAGATTTAGCATGGATAGTATCATTGGCTGTGGCCATTCTACTCCATGCGTGAAGCACTCTGCTTTCCACGTTCACACGTCCACATTGGGATTTCAAGTAATCTTGCTCTTGAATCCATCTTTTCTCCCCACACCAGTCTTTATGCATCCAATAATCTCTCTGCATAGGTATTCATTTTTCTTTCTGTAAACATTTATGAAGTCACTGTTCCAGGCACTTTGCTAGCAGTAGGATACTCAGGGATGTATAGAATATGCTGTCTCCCCTCCAGGCATATCGAGTCTAAAGGAAGAGGGAAATGTGAATACATGCAGAGTTCAGAGTAAGTGGCTACAGGAACATTTTCTCTCCTACCCCACCTTCTTCTCTGTTTTGATTTGATTAAATAGATGTGAAAATAAATAAAATCAATACCCTTTCCTTTAAAATATAGAAAAAAAGAGGGAGAAGATTCTGTACAAGAAATCTGTTAGGTAGATAGCGAGGGATTCCGGGTTTCCTAGGAACGAAACTGGGTGTTGTTGCCCCCATCTTGGTCCTGCCCAATCCTAATCTCCCAATTGGCTGCCATGCCTGGGAAGGAGGGACTACCCTATGAATCTGCCAATCATAACTTAGCACACCAGCTGCAAAAGAATACAGAGTACTCTCTAGCCCATAGGCCAAGGAGCATAGGTACCATACAGTCCAGAAATTGAACTAGAACAACCCACATGCACAGTAAGACTCAGGTCATGCAGCTCCCCAACTGTCCAAAGTGGTTCTATGGTGATGTGTGAACCAAGGGGAGGTCCCTATCCAAGCTCTATAAAACAAGATGCAGATCACAGCCAGTCCCCTTCCTCTGTTCCATTTTTTGGCTCTCCCTTTGCGGTGACAATGGGTCAGTGGTCATCTGTGGTGTATGCACCATGCCCTGTAAACCTGTGTCTTGCTTTTGCCCTGTAATCCTATCTTTCTCTCCTCAATAAACCTCATTTTTGTGCTTACCTAACTTTGGTGCGTCTGGTCATTCTTCTACCATGAGTGCGCCAAGAACCCACATTTCGGACTAAACCCTTTCTATGTGACCCCAAATTATTTGTCTTCTCAATGTGCTGAAGTATTCTAACTCATGGTGTTAGGGTGGAGAGCTGGTGGAGAGCTGGTGGAGAGCTGGTGCACACGGGTTTGAGAAAAATTTCTCCAGACAAACATTAGAAGGAAGAAGTTTATTTTACTTTCCCAAGAGTGGGAAAGGGCCAAACACGAGAGAGAAAATGGAAAAGGTGTCAGCCTAGAAAATCAGCTACTCAGTCCTTTTATGTGGAAATGTCAAAAAGGAATGCAAGATAATTTATGGTTGTAGTCAAATTAACAGGGTGTTTTGAATTGCTGTATCCCCTCGCTCCTTCTGTTCCTCTCAACTGCAAGCAGATAATGGAATCTGCTGTGTGAAACTTCTGTATCCTTCCTTTTCCTTAGGATAAAGTGACCTTGCCCTCAAGATATGATTATGGGCTGGGTTCATGTCTGGAGGTTGTCCCCCATGCTGTCATCCAGGAACTTCTCAGGGACTACTCCAGGTTATAGAGACAGATGCTAAAAGGTAGTTTTAGTCAACAAGTCTAGCAACTGTAAAAAAAATTTACATTTCCTTTTTCTCTGCTGGGTTCCTTTGAGATGTTTGTGAAAACAGAGTCCTTGCAGGTTGCCTGTTAGCTAGGTGGAGAGGGAAGGAGAGAGCAGAGAGCTAATTTATTTTGCTCACAAGACCCACCATCCTTTCAATGGTTAAGTTTTTTAATCCCTTATTTATTGAACAAACCTTCATTGTCTATTTTGTGAATTAAATAGAGGTAAGCTCTAGCATCTGGCATTTTGATGGGCCTATCTTTGTAGTCAAATAAATCATAATTTTTAGTATTTGCACATGTGTTAGAGTTCCCAACAGATTAATGTTAACCCCATCTCTGAATCCCACACCAACCCTGGTCTAAGATTTTGTGGTCTGATGATGTGCTGAGCTTGCAATAATAGCTGTGAAGTCCTGGAGGGAGGAAGAGGTCTTCTCTCTTCTCTGATCCTAAGCTGGCAATCTTTTCATTCTGAGAATTTTGCCTGAGGATATTGTTAATGACTTTTGTGTTGAATGGAACAAAGCAAAATTTTCCAGACACTCCAAATAAAAGGATCCCACCCATATTTTGTACTTAAGATAGAAAAGTGTCCAATCCACACAAAAAGGATTTTTTTTCCTGGACTTTTCCTGAATCTGGGGGAAAATTTGAACTTTTTAGAAAAGAGACTTTGCCTGGGGAACTTCCACAAGAGGAAGTGACAGCCATCAAGTAACATGACTTGGGACCTATGGCAAATTATCTTGTGGGCAAATTATCTTGTGGTCAAATTCAGCTGGAGACAGCGAACCTACACTTGTTTCATCAAAAATCAATGTGCACAGAAATCCAGAGGGCCCTTCCTCCGTGTTAAATTCTTAGGACTGCCGCACACACAAAAGAGCAGGTATGTGGGACAGAGGGGGTTGGTGGTCCACCCAGCTTCCAACTCTGCTTGGGTTCTTCCTTCCCAGGCCCCTCCTTCAGGGGCTTTTCTGTTAACTCTCAGCTCCTGCAGCTCTTCTTTGGAAGCTGCTGGAGCCAGAGTCCAGAATCTGCAGGTAGCTGGAAATGTGAGAATTCACTTCCCAGAGATGGCCCTTAGACAGTGACTAGCGAGCTCAGATCCTCTGCCCCAAGCCAGGGTATCTCCAAGACCCAATTTATTATACCCCAGTTTTCCCCTCTGGTGTAGATGAAAACCAGCTCCTGAGGACTCTGCTTGAGCCTGCTCCCTGGCTGGGCTGCCTCTCCTTCCCTCTTCTGCTCTCACATTCCCTTACCAGTGTTCTCTCAGGGTCTGGAGAAATAATATTTTCCAGTAAAATTCATACTTACTATAAGTGTGGATCTTACCCAGAACATCTAAGTGTCCTTACATAGCTCAAATCACAAACCAATTATAACCCTTAAAATTAAGGAAAAATATTTTATTATAATGGTTTATGATACCACTGGAAAATTGATGTGCAGCAATTAGCAAAGACTCCTAGAAATCAATGCTGAATGGGAAAATCACGGGCTATGATCAGTGTGTGTTTAAAGCACCAAAGGGATGGCACCAAATCCCTTGGTCATGTTTCAGGAATGATGAGAGTGAGTGTATCTCTGCTGTATTTTGCTAACGAGATTATGGTCTATGCAATTCTCAGGAAAATATTGAGAACAAGAGTCATGAGAAATAGCCTTTGAGTTCTCTATTCAGTTGTGAAATTTTGTAAAACTATCAGACAGAATAGTTTCACTGCCCTAAAAATCCAATTTTTTCAGCTGTTCATCCTCTTACCCAAATCTCTAGCAACCATTGAATTGTTTACCATCTCTGTAGTTTTGCTCCTTCCAGAATACCATAGAGTTGTAATCATACAATATGTAGCCTTTTCCCTGGCTTCTTTCACTTAGTAATATGCATTTAACTTGCTGCTGTCTTTTCATGACTTTACAGCACATTTCTTTCTATTGCTGAATAATCGCTCATTGTGTAAATCTGTACTTTCTTTATGCATTCACCTATTGAAGGACGTCTTCATTGTTTCCAGTATTTCACAATTATAAGTACGGCTGCTATGAATGTTCATGTGCAAGTTTTTGCATTTGCATATATTTTTAACTAATTGGGATAAATACCAAAGAGCATGATTGCTACATAACATAGTGAGACTATCTTTAGGTTTGTGAGACGCTCTCAAACTAGCTTCCAAAATGGCTGTACCATTTTGCTTTAGTATCAGCAATGCATGAGTTCTTCTTGCTCTGCATCCTCACCAGCTTTGGTTTTGTCAATTATTTTGGATTGTAGCCATCCTAATTGGTTTGTAGTTGTATCTCATTTCAGTTGCAATTCCTTTAGGTCATATGATGAGCACCTTTTCATATGCTTGTTATCTGCTTATCTTTCTGTGAGATATTTCTTTAGATCTTTGGCCCATTTTTTAAAAATTGGGTTTTTTTTTTAATTTTTGATTTTAAGAATTCTTTGTATATTTTCTATACCATTCCATTATCAGATATATATTTTCAATTTTTTTCTCCCAAACTGTGGCTTGCCTTTTTATTCTCTTAGTGTGTCTTTTCAGAGCAGATGCTTTTAATTTTAATCTGTGTCGTTATATTTAACCTGGGTTTCTTGTAGATGACATAGAGATGGTTCTTGATTTTTTTATGCACTCTGTTAGTCTTTCGATTGTAATTGCATTATTTAGACCATTCACATTTAAAGTAATTATAAATATAGTTGGATTAATGCCTGCCATGTTTGTAACTTTTTCTATTTGCTACATTTGTACTTTGTTTTCTTTAACTCCTATTTTTGTGTTTTCTGATTTTAACTGAGCATTTTATATAATTTGATTTTCTCTCCTTTTATCAACATATCATTTTCACTTCTTCTTATTGTTTTAGTAGTTTCCTTAGAGTTTGCAATATACATTTACAACTAAGCTAAGTCTGTTTCAAATAATACTATACTTCTTCATGGGTCATGTAGGTACTCCACAGCACAACACTCCAAATTATCCCTCCCATCACTATAACATCACTTTTATTTATTTCACTTATCCATATGATATAATCACCCAATATATTGTTGCTATTATTACTTGAATAGTTATCTATTAAATCAACTATAAGAAAAATAAAATATTTAATTTTACCTTCATGTGTTACCTCTCTAATGTTCTTTCTTTATTTACTTAGATTCAAGTTTCCCACCTATATCATTCTCCTTCTCTGAAGAGCTTTTCTATATTCTTCAAGGCATATCTACTAGTGACAAATTCCTGCAGACTTTGTTTATCTGAGAAAGTTTTTATTATTCCTCACTGTTGAAGGATAATTTCAGTGGATACTGAATTCTAGTTTGGTGGGCTTTTTAAAAATTCAACACTTTAACTGTTTCACTCAACTCTTCTAGCTTTCATGGTTTCAGATGAGAAGTCTAATGTAATTCCTATCCTTGTTCCTATATAGGTAAGTTTTCTTTCTTCCCCATAACTTCTTTTAAGATTTTTCTCTTTGTCATTAGTTTTCTATGGTTTAAATATGATATTCTTGGTTGTAGAGTTTGTTGGTATGTATTCTGCCATATTTTCTCTGAGCTTCCTGGATCTGTGGTTGTCATTAATTTTGGAAAAGCCTGAGACACCTTTTCTTCAAATATTTCTTCTGCTCCTTTCTCTCTTTTTTTTTCCCCTAGTATTCTTATTATGCTTTCTTACATCATTTTGTAATTTTCCCACAGTTCTTGGATGTTCAGTTCTCTTTTTTTTCATTCTTTTTTCTCTTTGTCTTTCATTTTGGAACTTTATATTGACATTTCTTCAAGCTCTTTATTTTATTTTTTGCCACCTACGTTACTGATGGGTTCATCATAGGTATTCTTAATTTCTGTAACAATGTTTTTGATTTCTAGAATTTCTTATAATTATTTCTTAGGCTTTTCCCTTCTCTACTTATATTACATACTTAGCTATTTTATTTAGTTCATTTTTTTTTTGAGATGCACTCATTTGGTTTATTTGTTCTTTCTTATTTAATTCATTTTTATGTTTTCCTTGGGATTGAATTAATTACTTGTCTAACATTTATAAGAAATACTTAATTCATTTATTTCCATTCTTTCTTTTAAAAATATGAGTGTTTAAGGAGTATTTTTCTTCTGAATGTTGTTTTAGCTGAATTAATATGTATTTCAATAAGCAGCATTCTATTTAATTACCTAATTACCTTCTGGATATCCTGAAATTTTGCTTTTACTTTTTCTTTGACCAAATAGTTATTGAAGGGATTTAAAAACATTTTTATTAAGGAATTTTCTTTTTTTTCATTCTTTCTTTCTTTCTTTCATTTTTTTTTCTAGTTCTATGGCATTGTGATCAGAGAATGTTTTCTTTAGTATTTGAATTATTTGATTTTCATTGCAATTTTTTATGTGACAATTTAAGGACTTTGTGTATGTACATGCACATACATGCACGAGTGTGCATTGCTAATATAAAGTTGTTTGTTATGTTTTTAGTGGCCATAGTATTACATTCATTAATTAGGCCTGCCTTATAAATTATGGTATTCCTATGTTCTATACATTTTTAATATGAATTGGAAGAGGTGAATTGTCTTTATGCATATTGCTTTTTAATTCTTCTATAGTCATAGATATGGATATTAATAGAATAAAGTATCATCTAATGTTAGGTGAGATTATTCACAAGAAAATATATTCCCGTTCAAAGAATGAAAATCATAAATAATAAACTATACCACTAAGTCTAAATAGATGTCTCTTCTATATTAATGCCCCAGCCATGTAAATATACTATAACAAAGATGCTAATGTTTGTTAAACTTGTTGCCAAACCTATTGACAGGTCATCGCTACTATTTGATGTCACCAAGACCAACCAATTCATAACTCAATTGTTACATTCAGTCCTGTTATTTATATGAACCTAATTTATTCTCACAGTTGAGTCAAATGATTGAGAGCTAGAAGAGTTATTAATAGTCCTCTCGGAGTCTAACTAGTCTCATTCACAACCAAGGCCCCTAAGCCTGGGATAGCCTAAGGTCCTATAACTAAATAGTAGCATTTCCAGAACCGGCACGAAACCAATCCCTCCAGCCCAGTGCATTTCCATCATAACATGTGTTCTAGACAGGTCGAGAGTACCAGGCCCTTCTGAGCCTTGTCTCAGAAAATGAGCTCTACAAAGAGCTCCTACTGAGTGGGCAATAAATAATCTAATTCACTCCCTCTAACCATGGCTTACTGAATCAGTGACTGGTACATGCTGGACTGGGAAAATGAGCTTGGGGAAAACAGACTCTTTCTCAAGAACTTGAAGTAAGAGACACAGGGGAAGGTCAAGGATGAGCAGCGAACACTGGCCCTGGGTGCTCCAGTGCATCCAAATGCAAGATAAACAAACAGCAGAATCCTGATGGGTAGGTGCAAAGGAGAACAGGATTGAGACGAAATGGAAACAGAGATGAGAAAAACCATACTGAGCCAGAGAAGCCATGAGAGCAGCAGAGGAGGATGAAGGATGGATGTGTTATCAGAGTCTGAGTTCCAGACTTTCGCAAGGCCTGACTGTTCAGCTTTCCCTGGATTGTCCTAAGACTATTCTGAATACTTTCTATCACTCCCTCTCTGTCGAGTTGCCTTAAATGGATTGTTTTTTCTTGCAACGAAGTGGTTCCCATTACACTCCACATACTTTGCCCAAATAAACCAATAAAAGGCCTCTGCCACATTTCTAAGCCCTACTCCAGTAGAGCGAGGAGGGTACTAAGCCTTAAAAAACAATTTTTGCATTATTTTCTACTGTAGGATTTTAAAGCGACATCAAAAGTTTTTGAAGAAAGATACGAAAGGTGACATTCGAGGCATCTATTATTTATATTTCTATTAACCAGTCTTTTTTTATGTAAACATCTTGAAAATTCAGTCAGAATGATACCAGCATGACATCTTTCTTGTCCCTTCCTGGATATGCCTAACAGTGTAAATTCTGAACCAATTTTGTTTCAGCTTGAGTGTATCTTCTTAAAAAATTAAACCTACATGTTCATCATTTTCTACCATCTCCCACCTCACTGTATTTTTTTTTTCTTTTTTTCTCTCTCCTGGATGTTCCTTGCCAACTCACTGTATTTTTTTTTCCCCCTCCATTACCTAATACATTCTCTAGTAGTAGTTGGATATATGTAGATGATGACTTTAACTTAGGCTTCTGATGTATTCAGTAAATGATTTCTTTAATGTACTAGATATAAAAGTTAAAGCAGCTTCCTGGGAAATCTCATAGGTACGATAATGATCGGGCTCAATGGCTGGCTTCCATTCATTCCAATTCGTCTCAGCAAATGTCCAGTGAGCACTTGCTACACTGTCACAATAATAAGAACCTACACTGGTGTAGCATTTTTACGGTATAACCTATCATGATCTTCAAATAAGCCTCTGAAAGGACATATACTCCTGATTTCATTGACTAGGTCATAGTACCTCAGAGATATTAGAATACTCGCTCCACAGTACAGAAATAGAGAGTGACAAAATTAAGCCTTGAGCATGGGTCCACTGACTCTAAATTCCTAATAATTTCCGTGATCCCATGCTGTTTTCCAGTTGTCTACCTGTGTATAGTTGTGCATTGTATAATCTCAGTCCTTACAGAGAGACACACTAAGCAACTGAAGATCAGTGCAAGACAAAGCTCCATGGAGCCACTCAAAGAACATTTGTATATTAAGATTGTGCAACTGAGAGAAGAGAGAAATAACGGGATTGCACTTGACTCATGCCAAGCAAAAAGAAGAAAAAAATTTCAAAACAAAATTCAAGGTAAATGAGTCTTAGGATTGTCAAAAATATTATTTCACACACAGTAGGAAGATTCCTGAGTCTTTATCAATTTTAATCAGAATTCAGGTATTTTTATTTTTTCATTCAATAAATATTTAGTGAGTATCATGTGTCAGGAAATAAAATAGGCAATAACTTTCAATATATTTTGATTTTTATGCACATATTTATCTGTTTATGGATATCGTAGGGTAAACTGTTAAAAACTAGCTTAAAGAGCAGATGTTTCCTGGGCAGCTCTGCTCCATACTCAGAGTAATGCTGGGAGTTGGACTGACGCTGGGTTCTGCCATCTCCAACACGTTTGGTTCCAGGAATGCTCTGATCATTGCTGTTCTCCCATCTTGCTGGTGGAAGGAGAAAAAAAAAAGCATGTCTCACATAATATCCTCTCACTTTCTAGTGGAGATAAATTGAACATACGGCTATATTTTGCAGCAAGGGTGGGGGTTGGTAGAGTGGGAAATATAGTACTTACCTGGAAAAAAGTGAGAATAGATTTTGGTGAACAGAAAGAAGCCCCTACCACAGTGCATCTATCATATCAAGCATCCATAACATTGCCTTTGGATAAAAATATCTAGGTGAATATGCAAGCTTCTCTACCAACTAGGTGCATGATTTGAACAAGCTACTTAATTCCTCTGAATCTGTTTCTCATCTTTAAAATGGAAAAAATTGCATTCCTACTGTGCTAGATATTAATGTATTGCCTCTCAGTTAGAAAGTCACCCTTGAGTACCTGCTCTGATATTAACGAGCTGGACCTGAGCATTTTTTCCCTTACAACTAGCACAATGTGAAACTTTTGTCTGCAGGCAGTGTTTCAGGGACATTGTGGAGGAAGGGGGATTCTCTTCCTGTTTCTGGAATGCTGAGACTTTGCTCTTTCTTGAGCCTGTCACTCACAGCACTGAGCAGCATCCTGTGCTGCTCTGCCCCAACCATGGCCCAGAGCACACTGTTTCTGAGGGCCACACAGCTTTGGCTTCGGCGTGGTAATCACTTTACTTCAGCTATTGGTCATGGGTACTGGTGTAGACCAGTCTTTACATTGGTAGGCACCCCAACTCCCTCTGCATACCTTCTACTGCCTCAGCCCACCTGTGCCTTGAGGGTGTTTCCCACAGCTCTTGTCAGATGAAAACTGCATCAAAAATCACATGGCAATGTTGCCCTGACAGGACTTGCTCTGCACACCTGCTCACCAACCACACTCACCTGAGCCTTGGAGGGTAGCTTCCTTCTGCCCTGTAACTGTGGTCCAGCTCTGGCCTGGGCAACTCAGCAAACTTTTCTACTATACTTTGGGCTACAACCACATCTCATCAAATAAGATCTGCACCCCAGCCTTGAAGAAGATACCCCTTCCAAGTTTTTTCCCTTAGGCACCCACTTAGCCCTGTTACCCTTCAAAGTTCCTTTATATCTTTATCTTCCTATAATAGTCTTACAATTCTTTATATTAGACTTTTGTCTGTTCAAATTACTGTGTTGTTTCTGTCTTCTGATTGTACCCAAACTGGTGAAACTAACTTTTAATGAGTCTGTATTTAAGGAATTCATTCAATCTGAGCACTTACCACAATCTCAGATGTGTGGTAAGTTCTTGATAAGTATTAGCTCCACCTTTACCATCACCATCATTACAGTTTACAGTGTCAGTGTTATCTTCATCATCTTTAAGACCTGCAGAATTAGCATGTATTTCTTTATTCAAGGACTATCATCCATGGTTTAAATAAAAGTATGTTTTGAGAGCTACCTAAACTTTGAGTCCTGGATTTCTTATACCAAGCCCCTGTCCCTGCCCCATAGTCACTGTTGATATTGTGAAAATTGCCTTCAATCCCATTATCAGAGGAATTTATTTCTAATAGTCAGTGTGTGACCCAGGCAAACCAAATGACTTGTATTTCAATGTCTTTATTTTTTAAAAAAAGAACTATAAAGGCAGCTCTGCCTACCTGGACGGTTTGCTCTATAATAAAATGACTTAATCCTTTATGCAACAAAACTTAGTGTGTGAAGTGCTGTTCCTTTATGAAACTGTATTACTATGGTTGGAATGGTCCATTTAGAAAGAAATGTCCCCTGTAGCAAAAAGAGTTCCCATCATATCAGCTTTTTGATTAAAAGTCAGTATAATGGATTTTGGATGATTCACTTTTGAATACAAATCAGCTGTACCAAGTATCTTTTTTTTTTCTTGAAGGTTTTATCTTATCTTTCTGTGTATAAAAAAAAAAACTTATCAAACCTAAGCAAAAGTAGAAAAAATCATTCTGGATGTGATATACAGTGTTGGAATTCCTGTAAGTCCCATAGGGGGATTAACAGCTAAGATAATAAAATACTATGTTCCCTAGTACCTGTCTGAGTCCTTTTTGTGTTGCTATAACATAATACTACATACTGAGTAATTTATGAAGAAAAGAGATTTATTTACCTCATGGTTTTGGAGGCTGGGAAGTCCAAGAGCATGATGGCAGTATCTGACAAGGGTCATCTTATGGAGGAAGGCACCACAGAGTGAGAAAGCACACACATGAAAAAGACGGAAAAGAGGGGCTGAACTCACCTATAACTCATCTACTCTCATGATAATAGCATGAATCCATTCATGTGGGCAGAGCCCACCTCTTAAAGGTCCCACCTCTTAATACCATTACATTGGCAATTGAATTTCAACATAGGTTTTAGTGGGGACATTCAAACCATAGCATTGCACTCCTGGCCCCTCAAAACTCATATCCTTTCCACCGTGCAAAATACATCCATTTTACTCCAATAGCCTCAAAAGTCTAATGTCTTAACTTGTTTCAGCATCAACTCAAAAGTCCAAAGTCCAGAGTTTCATCTAAATCAGATAATGAGTGAAATTCAAAGCAAGATTTATCCTAAAGCAATTTCCCTCCAGCTGTATGAAATCAAACAAATTATCTATTCCAGAATACAATGGTGGGGCAGGCATAGGATCGGCATTCCCATTCTAAAATGAAGAGCTAGACAAGAAGAAATGATTAAGTAGTCTCTAGTAAGTACAAAACCCAAAAGGGAAAGCACCATTAAGTCTCAAGGCTGGAGAATAATCTTTGCTGATTCCATGTTCTACATTCTGAATGCACTAGGGTGAGTTTGGGCCCCCAAATCCTCCCAGCTTTGCTGAGCCCAGACCATGCAGCTCTTCCAGGCTCTTGTTGCATGCTGATAGTTCTACAATTATAGAGTCTCTGAAGTGGCCTTGCTCCCATGGCTTCACAAGGCATTGCCCTACTTGGGATTCTCTGTGGTGTCTGCACCCTGCAACTGGTTTCTTCCTGGACCCCCAGGCTATGTACAACATCTTTTGAAACCTAGTTGGAGGTACCCACGCCCCCATGACTCTTGCATTTTGCACACCTGCAGAATTAATACCATGCAGCCACAGAAAGTCTTACTGTTTGTACCTTCCATAGCAGCAAGTCCAGCTGCACTTGGGGCTGCTTGAGCCAGCGCTGGGGTGGCTGAGGAGTCCTGTGCTTCAATACAAGGAGCAGAGTCCCAGTACAGACCTGGGCCTAACCCCTGAAATGATTCTGCCCTCCTGCAGCTCTGGGCCTGTGATGGGAGGACAGCCTCAAAGATCTCTTAAATGCCTTCATAGTCTTCCTCCCATTGTCTTGATGAATAGCACCTGGCTTTCTTGTATCCATATTAATCTCTTTAGCAGACTGTCTGCTGGCCACATGCTTAGTATTCTCTCAAACACACTTTTTCCCTTCCACAGGGCCAGGCTGAAAATTTTCCAAATTCTTCCATTCTATTTCCCTCTTAATCATAAATTCTATCTTTAGGTCATAATTTTCCCTCACATCTCACTATATGCAGATAAAAGTAACCATGCAGCATGCTGAATTCTTTGCTGCTTAGATATTTCTTCCACTAGATAGCCTAGTTCATCACTCTTAAGTTGTGCCTTCCATAAAGCCCTAGGACACAGAAACAATTCAGCAAAGCCTTTGCTGCTTTATAATAAGGATGACCTTTACTCCAGTTTCCAATATTTTGTTCCTCATTTCTGTCTGAAACCTCATCAGAATGGCATTTACTGTCCATAGTTCTACCAGCATTCTGGTCATGATCGTTTAATCTTTCAGAAGATTCAGACATCTCTTACAGCTCTTCTCTATTTCTTAGTCCTCACCAGAATCACCCTTAATGCTTTGTTTACAGCTGTCTAGTGTTTTCTATCCTGCTCCTCAAAATTATTCCAGCCTCTACCCAATACCCAGTTCCAAAGTTGCTTTCCCACATTTTCAAGTATTTGTTAATACCAACAACTCTACTCTTGGTACCAATTTTCTGTATTAGTTGGTTTTTCTGCTGCTATATAGAATACTGGGCAATTTATGAAGAAAAAAGATATATTTGACTCACTTTATTTATTTGGAGGCTGGGAAGTCCAAGAGCATGGTGCAAGGGTCATTCCATGGCAGAAAGAATCACATAGTTAGGAAGTGCTCACATGAAACAGAGAACAAAATGGAGCCAAACTCCCGTGATAATTAACCAACTTCCAGGATAATAGCATTAATTCATTCATAAGAGCAGAGCCCTCACGATCTAACCATCTCTCTAGGGTGCCATTTTTTAATACAATTACATTGGTGATTAAATTTTGACATGAGTTTTGGTGGGGGCATTCAAACCACAGCAACATATGACAGGCAAAATCATAGCAAGCCATTCCAGGTGAACAAAAAGGATTGCTAGGTACCATAATTATTCAAAATGGAGATATTTGCTTCCACAGTATTCAGTGGAGTACAGCATAGTGTTCAAGCTGATTAAATCTTTAACGAGTATCCTATTGTCTTTTTTACTTCCTTTGTAAGTACAGCTCACACTGTAGAGTGGCTGCCTGCACCATTCAGCCCCACAAATAAATCTTGTTGTGTGCTTTATGTACTCACTAAGTAAATTAAGCATAATCTAGGTCATTATCATTAAGAAATATTTATTGATCATTCACTATATGCCGACTACCTTTTTTTTTTCTCTGAGGAAATATGATGTAGTTGAGGAAACAAGTGGCCCCACCCAATGAATCAGACACCACGGTAGTGACAACATATGAAATAGGAAGCCATATGTAAGGATGAAGAACAATGGGAGCTCATGTACACAAATATGAATATGAGCATTTAATGGAAGAGGTGAGTCAACTAATATTAACTTGATAATTGCCTCCAAAGGGGATTAGATCTTATGAAATCAAAGCCATTTATATTTATATGAATATTTTGATAGGTTTAGATATGTAAAAAGAAACCCAGAAGTGAATTTTTGGATAAAAGGTGAAAGGAATTGAATATTTGATCATATTGTCTAAGACGATTTAGAACATAGTGGGGGTAATTTAGTAGGAAGTTAATAAGGAGAGAAAATAGAAGTAAGAGAAGGGAGAGGACTAGGTGCTTGGGCACCTTAGAATATAAAGGTTCCAGTAGGCAGGAAAGATCTCTGATAATGGTTAGCCAAAGATTTTGAGAACTGAGAACTTTATAGGTCTCACATTGCTTTGGGTACACATTTTTGGTAGGATTATGTACAAATTGAGGAATTCTATATTTTACTTTAGGTCAAAATTGATGTGCTGCATGTTTTTAAAAAAAATCAAGAGAAAGAGAACACAAGAGAGAGAAACAGAAAACAAAAGTCTAATTATCTTGACTTTGGTGAGATGTCAGTGAAAATGGCAGAAACCAGGTGGCCAAAGGCAGTGATTGATTTATTAACAGTGCTGAAAGGAAACAAATGAAAAACCTGTCAACCAAGAATTCTTTGTCCCACAAAGCTATCTTACAAAAATGAAGAAATTAAGAAATCCCAGATAAACAATAACTGAGAGTTTATTGCTAACCAAACTTCCCTACAAGAAATATTAAAAGATGTCTTTTATCCCAAAATGAAAGTATAGTAGACAGTAACTTGAATACACATAAAGAAATGAAGAACATCAGCAAATATTATGACATAGGTAAATATAAAATACAATTAAATATATCTTTGTGACTCCATTTTTCCTATATGATTTAAAAGACAAATGCATAATGCAATAACTATAGGTCTAAGTTGATGAAAATGCATAATAAAGATATATTTTGTGACAATCAGTAGGGGAGGGAGACCAGATCTATATAAATACAATTTTTGTATGACATTGAAGTTAAGTTGATATGAACCCAGACAAAATTGGTATAAATTAAGATATTAACAGTTCTCCCCAGAGGAACTAAGTAATCCCCACTCAGATTATATGTGAAAAATATATAGTAAATGAAATGGCAAGGGAATTAAAACGGTTTACTAGAAAATATCTATTAAGCCAAAAAGCAGGAAATAACAGGTAATTGAGGAACAAAAAAGTCCATAAGATATAAGGAAAGAAATTGTAAAATGCCATATGTAAATCCTATCTTATCAGTAATTGCATTCAATGTAAATGAATGAAATGCTCCGTTTAAAAGACAGACTGGCAGAACAAATAAGAGATAAGCTCCAACTATATGCTGTAAAATATATAAAAGAGATACACTTTAGATTCAAATACACAAGTAGGTTAAAAATGAAAGGATGAGAAAAGATATACCATGCAAACTAATAAGTGTGAGCTTTTTGAATGCTGAAAATGTTCTGACAACGATGGTGGTTGCACAACCTTGTGAATTCGCTAAATGCCACTAAATTGTATACTGTGAAAGGGTGAATTTTATGGTATTAAAGTTAAAAATAAACAAATACATATGAATCTTGGTTCTTTATGATAACCTTTCCTTAGTGCAGCCCTCCCCAAGCCCAACTATATTTATTGCCCTGAGTTTCATGGATACTCTGCATCTTTTTAATGTTAATATATTTATTTTTACATAAAATAGCTTCAGAAAGTTCTCTTTTTATGATCTAATAATATGTAATTAAGAGAAGAATCACGGGACACAATTTAAGACTATTTGAGATGAGAGACTGAAGGTTTCAGTACTAGCAGAAAGTGATGGAGGTGTTTTGAGCAAGGGTCTATTGTGCCCAGAACAGTCCTAGGGGAAGATTGATCTGGCACTCGTGTGTGGCATGAATTAGAGGCATATCCTTCCTGCCCTTAAATTGCACTGGGAGCTATTTGTCAAGTACATTACTTTCCACAACTGCCATATGAAATTTTTCATCTTTAATAATCTCTGGAGATCTGAATATGACTGACAGAAGAACTGTCTACTTGTTTTGATAAAAGAAAATTTCTGTCTTTCTTCAAATAGGTTTTTGCCCGATAGGAAATTCTGTCATAGAATCACAGCATCAAAAGTTTTAGAGCAGGAAAGAATGGTTTAGCTCAAATAAACCTAGAGCAGACGAGGAAAGTTGGTGGTGGGGGGGGGGGAGTTTAAATTACTTCTACGGGGTTAAAATGAATGAATTCTTTAAGATTTGGCTTGGAAATAAAACTGTTAGAAACTTTATTTGTATATTCTCTGCCCACTTATTTCCTCCCTATTGTTATCATTCAATGATTTGGAATAATTTACCCTTAGTATTCAGTATGCTTATATTTTCTTTTGCATCTTGAAAATCTATATTTTTCTCTTCACAGATTGCAGTCTTTGAAATCAGATGCTGTATCTTTTACTCATTTATCATTCCATTCTTCACATTGTTTAAAATATCACTATGCATTCAGTTATCGTTCAGTGAATGCTGAATTAGTGAGTAAATGAAGGACCAAATTCCTTGGTCACTGGTTACAATTCAAGAAGATATAGTTCGCATGCCTATTCTAATGCCTTAATTTCATGAAAGATCTCATATAAGTGTCACATAGATTAGAGAGACAATAAAAACACTGGAGAATATTACATGCTTTCATACTTACAGTCATCACAAGGGGAGTTCTGAGGTTATATGTATATAGAAAATATTTTTTCTGAACAAAGTTAATCAGGTTTCCTTGCTGCAGCATGGCAGGGTTTCTCAGAGCTGCCACACACCACCATGTATTACAGAATTGTAAGAGTCATCTTTTCACTGAACACCTTCTGAAAGTAGTGTTATATGTAGCATATTTTTGGGAATATTTATCTACCTTTTAACTTTTATCTTAATTTCCAGATTTCTATCTCTGTGAAGCATGATGGTGGCAAATACATCTCTTTTCATCTTCTCTGATCCTCAATGATCTTATTTATTCATCTGGAAAGAGTAGAGCTTCTAATGAAGATGCCTTTGTTATTATCTGAACTCTTTCCCTTAATGGTATTGAGTGAAGTGTCAGCCTTTTAAATCAGTGGTTTCCACACTCTAATAAAGGGACCCAGGCTATTTTGTGATAAAGTTTTTATCCCTCAAGAAAGACCTTATAAAATAAATCTTAAAAATAAGCTGCATTTCTCATAAAGCTAAATCATTTAATTTAAGGAATTTTTACCCCGAGACCATGTTCTTTCTATTATAAACTGATGATGAGAATTCAGGAAAGGGTTTCTGTTTGTTTATTTGTTTGTTTGGGTGATTTTGTTTGTTTTTGCTTACCTAGTAAAACAAAAAGTTGGTAATCTGGATCAATGCCCTTGAAAGTTTTTTCAAAGCGTTACTAGTCTGGGATTTCTGGAAACCACTACAGTAGCTCTTGACTGGACATATACTTTAAAATATTTTCTATTTGAGTTTTTAGTTTTATAAAATGTTTCATACTTTTAAAATAAAAGTAATGGTGTTAAAATCTCAAGGAAAAAGTCTTCAGTTCAAATGATTGATTTTTTTT
>CM052437.1:71924760-71954674 GCA_028533085.1 Varecia variegata | reverse complement strand
TCCAAATTTCCCCTTCTTATACAGGCACCAGTCATATTGCATTAGGACCCACCCTAATGACCTCGCTGCAACTTGGTCACCTCTGCAAAAACCTTATCTCCACACTCTGGAGTAATGGGTGTTAGGGCTTCAACATATGAATGGGGAGGGGGAGACACAATTCAGCCCATAACCACCACCAGGACTCTAAACACTAGAGAAGCAATTCAGTGTTTTGACCAGACAGTGAGGAAACCAGGTACGCGGGTTCAAGATCCTGAAAGAAGGAACATCACAGCCGCTGGGGAAGGTCCTCGCAGGAGAAGGAACCCCACCTTGAGTTAGTGGAGACAGAAGCTCCATCTCAGGCTGTGGATTGATTGTGGGTGGTGGGGGGAGAACTCCAGGATCTAGCCCTGGGCTTCCTCTCAGTGTCCTCCTCAGCCTCAGAGGATTCCGTTCCCAGGTCCTGGAGAGCTGGAACAATCAAATGCCCAAACTCCATTTATAAAGAAGCTTCTGGTGACAAGAAGGCTCTTCTTGTCTCACTGAGAACAGCCTCAATAGCCATTGAGTGAGAAGTGCATGGGCAGAGGGCACTGGGAGCCCCCAGTGTGGCCACTGCAGTGGAAGGACAGCGAAGCCAAAAGCACTGGCTGTGACTAAGCACAGAGTGGTAGAACGAGCAGGAGGTGAGGCTGGAAGTGAGCGTGTAAGGGCTTCCAAGAAAAGCAACCCTGCTGCAGGAAGAGGGAGAGTGTGGGAGATGTGAAGTCTAAGTACTGTTCAGTGTGGAGCTGGAGTTCAGTATTGTTTTAATGTTTTATTATAATTATTCCTTTTTTTGTTACAGGTTCTGTAAATGATTTAATTTTTTTGTCCTCCTTCATTCAAAAATCTTAGATCACATTTAGTTGGGTCAAGTGATACCTGTATTTTTCCATTAGTCAGTGGGATGCTGTTTACTAAGTGGACACTTCATAGTTACTGAATATCATCATAAAACTGGGCTGGTAATTTTTTTAACCTAGAAAATATTTTATTTCAAACATATGTCATTTCATAAAGTTTTTTTTTCTTGTACAGAAGGAACATTGATTGCTTATATATTTTTTGTTTCCCTGGTGTGATTTGACTCAGGGAATTAAGGATTTTACAAGGAAACATAAAAAGTTATATTACAGAAGGAAATGATTTTTTTTTTCTTAATGTGGAAAATTTTACCTTTGGAATCTATTAATAAGTTTGTTTTATGTTGCTATAACTGAATACCATAGACTGGATAATTTATAGAGTAGAGGTTTATTTGGCTCACAGTGCCTGAGTCCAGGAAGTCTAGAGCGTGGCACCAGCGTCTGGTGAGGGCCTTCATACTGTGTCATGGCCAGGCAGGAGGCATCCCACAGAGAGACAGAGCAGGTGCACGTGTCTGCCCAGGTCTCTCTTCCTCTTCTTATGAAGCCGTCAGTCCCATCATGGGGGCCCCACATTGATGACCTTATCTGATCCTAATTACCTCCCAAAGGCCCCACCTCCAATCAGCACATGAATTTGGGGATTAAGTTTTCAACACATGAAATCTGGGGGGAGAAGTGAGTGGGTCAGTGAGTGAGTGAGTAGATCTGTCTCTCTTCACTCTCAGAGACAGACCTGTTTTATTCTACCATAAAGAGCTGCTCTTGTGAAACTGCTCCCTGCCTGAGGTTACTCCATCGTATTGGCCTTGCTGGTGACTTTTCCAAGAAAGAAGTCAGAGGACCAGGATAATAGTCTGGACTTGACACTTTGGTGTGTCTGGTCATTCTTTGGCCAAGAGCATACCAAGAACCAAGGGAAGACTCACACCCTGGTATCTTTGGTGCCAAAACCCAGGATTCTGACAGGAGGATCATTTGAGACCAGGAGTTTGAGGTTGCAGTGAACTACAATCATGCCACTGCCCTCATACCTGGGCAACAAAGGGATATCCTGTCTCCAAAAACAAAAAAACAAATCCCCCAACACACATAAGAATAAATACATTTAACACAGTTTTATTCCATTGTTTGAATTCATGTCTAGAACGAGTGTTGTAAAGATTTTCTGAATGAATAAAGGCCTGAGGGCCAGGTGCAAGAAAAAAAAAAAATTATCAAGCAGAGTCTAGTGGATGGAAAAACTATATATATATATATAAAAAATACATCTGGGGGACACATTCAAACCATAACAGTATCTTCATGAACAATTTTTTTTTAATCACTAGAAAGTAGGATTATAACCTTCCAATTTGGTTGAAGTTCTTTCTATGGCTCTGAGCTGGGGACATAGGCATTAAATTGCTAATATTAGTTATTACTATTTCTATCATATATTAATGCTGGCAACATATACCAACCAGTCCACTTGATGAGAAGGTAGAGATGCAATGACTCTAACATATTTTTATATATTGTGGAAAAATCTCACATATTCTACCTCCAATCATGTTTTATCATATCCAATTGTTATAAAGATACTGTTTGCTTAAAGCCAGTGAATGAGCTCCTGGAATACTGATTTTTAATATTGCCTCACCTTTTATGTGGCTGATTGAAGCTTCCCACATTTGAAATACTATTAACATTAACTCAATATTGCAATAAATAAATAAATAATTAGAGTGGGAGTTAAAACTAATGCATATACCTAGCAAGTTGGTAATGGTCTCCCACATCACTTATTCTTTCAAAGCTATATCTTTTCCTAAAATTTTTTGTATCCTTGGGTGGCCCCCAATGTCCTGTGCATGTTTCAGGGCATTTCTCCCCTCACCTTCAGGGAAACAAAATCAACCACCTTCCCTTACTCATCTGATAAAGCACCTACCTCCTGATAGGGCCCTACATAAACCCTTGGAGTGGTATCAGTCTCGATTGACTGAATGCTAAGCCCTGGAATCAGGTAGGGATTAAAAATTAAACATATTTTTAATTTTTTAAAAATTAAAATATTTTAAAATTGCTAAAGAAACACATGGATGCTGGCAAACAAATTGCCTCTGAGAAGAGCCTAGTCAGAACCAGAAAGTGGATCCCAAACTTAGCAGTGGGTTCTATTACCTAAAGCAGGAAGGAGGCAGAGGGACACCAGAAGAGGCTTCAATCTTCCATTTTCTTATTTACAAACATGAGAAACTGAGAATGATGCTGTCCCTGTTCTCTATTTAACATCAACAAGACACAGGCTTCTGCAAGCGGGATGTGGGTGAGGTGAATGCACAAGGCAAGGTCCCTAAAGACAAAGAGAGAGAGAAACATAAAAAATAATAGCAAGAAAGTGTTCAGCAAAACTTTTAATGCAGTGCTATGTCTGCCTGGAGATATTTTAAACATTTCTTCCCTTCCCAGCAATATTGACAAATGACGGTAAAGTTTCACTCCATCTACGGAATGGAGATTATATTAGCTGTCAGCTGCCTACCAAATAGGGACATTGAGAGGATTAATGAGGATATGGGTGCTACACTGATCGTTGCCATAGAAATGCATAGCTAAGTAGGGTGGTATAAAAGATGTGTCAAATGCAATATTTTTCAGCCCATGGCTGACAATAATGGGGAGACAGAACGTCTCTTTGCATTAAAGAATTCAATGAATTAACACATCCAGGGCTTCTGTATTGCTCTCCCACCCTGTGGGGTGAATGTGTGTGTGTGTGTGTGTGTGTGTGTGTGTGTGTGAGAGAGAGATAACTTTTAGCAGAACAGTCAGCCTGAATCTAAAAGGACGCTAGCAGAATTGATCCAGCCCAATAACTCAGTGGATTTTAGAGACCTCAGAGAACCTCAGAACTCAGCAAATAACTGCACTGTCAAGCATTCATCCCTGTCAACATGGCATCTTCATAAGCAACATGGTTTTTATTCTGCCTCTAGTTTTTCTGTTTTATAGGTGTGTAGGGTTTTTTTTCTTACCTATTTTCTTACCTACCTTATTCTATTGTTTTCTTTTCTTAAAAATAAACCAAAATACTCTCCTTTTGCATCAAATATCCATGTAAGTCCATTCTACACATCTATATCAAATCTTATGCCTATGATATCAAATCCTACTGGTTTTAAAAGAGGAGGTGTCAAACCAAACAAAGGAGAAGAATTTGCAAGTGGAAAAACGGCCACTACCCTGTCTCAGAACCTTGTGGCTCACAGTGTTCCCCCAAACCTGAATTTTAGGGATGTGCATAATTGGGGTGGTCCAGGGTGCCCAGAGGAAAGAGGAAAGGACCCAGCAGCAAGGGTGGTGCATGCTGAGCCTTCCCCAAAGAAAAAGCTAGGGCGAGTGAGCTCTGTCAGAACCTGCTGCTGGAATAGCAGTGAAGCTGGGAGGGACCTGCATTATTACATGCAACACGAAACAGCAGTAGCAGCATTTCATTGTGTGTGTGTGGGTGGGGCTGGGGTAGGTGCAGGTGCAGGTGCATGGATGTGTCAGACTGAGAACGCAGAAGCTGAGACCTGGCTATCAGCTACAACAGAGACGTGTCCTATCATGAGCAAGAAGAGCAAAATTGGGACTGCAGGGACCTTCTTTGGGACCGTAGATGAGCAAGGCTGCCAGCTGAAGACCCCTGAGGAGCCTGTGGGAAGGAATGAGCTTGCAGAGTTCCTCCCACGTAGTCAGAGAAAGCAGCCACACTAACAGCACATCTGGTGATGTGCAAATTAGAAAAAGATGATGCTGCCTCTCGAAATTTTACTCCCATTAGCTAAAAATTTCCTATAGTAAATGTCTTAGTCCGCTTAAGGCTGCTATAACAAAAACGTCATAAACTGGGTAGCTTATAAACAACAGAAACTTGTTTCTCACAGTTCTAGAGGCTGAGAAGTTCAAGATCAAGATGCCATTAGGAAACAGGAATTAGGATTAGGTACTAATCCTCCCCAAAGGCCCTGCCTCCTAATACCATTACCTTGGGGGTTAAGATTTCAATATGTGAATTTGGAGGGGACACAAACATTCAGACCATAGCAGGAAGTATACAAGTCTCTAACAATTGTGAAATGCCTTCACTCCCAGGAGTTGTGTGAGGCACAGCCTACAAGACCCCAAGTGGCCACCTAGAAGTCGTAGTTGCTGCTGCTGCTGTTCTTCAGACCTGGCTTCCATGGCAGGCCCTGATGGGACAGAGTCAATGTGCCAAGAACTAGACACCTGGCCCCATGGTGCAGCAGTTGTGGGTCTAGAACTGGTTATCAAAGTGGACCCTGCAATGCTGTGCTGGCCAGGGTCTCCATGGGCCCAAGTCAGCCCTTAGCAGGACCTGTCAGCCCACCCATATGGACATCTGAAGGTAGCGCTCAAGACTTAGGCTTTAAAGACCATGACCATAGAGGATGCATGAATGCTCTTGAATGCCTGTCTTGGAAAAAAAGGAGTTTGGAAAGCAATAAGCTAAGCATTTGTTTCAAGGATTTAGTAAAAGAATAGCCAAATAAACCCAAGGTAAGGTGAGAGGGGAATTAATAAAGAAGAATCTGATGCAATCAAGAAAAGTGAGTTTGCTGGGTCAACCAAGTATCCTATAGAAAGATAGGATACTTGCTCCTCTCTCTCTGTCTCTGTCTCTCTTTCTCTGTCTCTCTGAAGCACATACACGTGATCTCAGAAACACACACACACACACATACACACTCTCGTGTTCTGGAAACCTCTGTTCCTTGCTTATAGGTGAAAATTTGCGATCTCTGGGCTACTTCCCAAGGTTTAAATGTAGAAATAGAAATGCCCATAAATATTAATATCAATGAATTTTACAGACCAACTGCTTAAGCCTGTATCTATTTTTTCTAGCAGACGAAGGCTCATCATGGCTTTTGAGCCACTGCACACGGAAAGAGGAGAACACAGCACGTGCCAGACCCAGGCAGGCCAGCACAGGCGCACACCCTGACAGCACTTTAAGACTCTAATGAAGGCTGAAGCATTTTGCCATCTGGGCCGCGTGGGTGGTGTGCTTTAAGTCTGGTGCTCATGTTTCTGGAAACAGAAATAAAACCATCAGGTTGGCAGAGCTTTCCTCATGCTTTGTGTTTGAAAGGAAAAGAATAGATTACAGGAGACGATAACAAGACAATTTCTATGGGTTACTGCAATTCATCCTCCTATAATAACACATTGATTTTAATGTCTCCCTTCTACAAAGAACTTCTCGTATGTTTCTGAGAGTAAATGATACCCCAATATTCTTCAGTCAACCCAGGCAAAAAAAATAAAGTCCACTAAGTGGGAGAAAATCACTCAGACTGAACTGGCCTCATTTAGAGATGACTTAAGAGTCAAGAGAAGAAACATATACTGAAAAAAAATATTATGGGGGAATTACATTCATTTAATCAGGGTCCACATGGGCTGAGTCAGAACACAGTTCCCTGATTTGCATAAGTGTTTTTTTCCTCCCTGAGCCATAAGAAAGGACTGTTCCAATATCCAAGGAAGGTCTGTGAATTCAAACAAATCATCCTTGTGACCTATGGCCAATCCTTCAGACTCCCACAGATGTCTCCCTTTATGTGTATGGAAGGAAGAATCGTATCACTCAAGCTCAGATGTTCACTTGGGGGATTAACATTTAAAAAGCTCTTTTTATAAGAGTGATGCCATGCAAAGAAAAGTGGTTTATACACATAAGACAGCAGTTTATGAAAAAAGTCTCTGCTGTCAGAGACTCTCTAACAGGAAGGCTATCTGGATCCCAGCCCTGGTCTGCCACTGCTTAGCAACATGACCATAAATAACCCACACAAACACTCTGAGTCTCGATTTCTTCATCTATAGAGCAAAACATCTGTATCTAAGGAATTTACCTTGGCTAATTTACTATATCTCCATGACCAGTGCACACATATACATGTACATTTGATAGATAGACAGGGATATGAATATTACTTCCATATAGGTAGATAGATACTATCAATACATAGAAGACTCATGGTAGATAGATACACAGACAGGAGATGTAGATAGATAAATACAGAGAATATAGATATAGATGATTGATAGGTACACAAATAGGTATGATAGACAGATATAGTTGGGTTTTCCCCCAAAATAAAGAAATGTGAAATAAATAAATCCTTAACCTAAAGATTCTCCATTTTATTGAAAAATATTAAATATAGCAACAGATACAATAAAAACTATACTAAGCAAAAGCTTTTGCAGCTAATGTAAAATTGCCTAACTTGAGGTCATTTTAAAGAATTAAGGAAGCCTTAGTATGTGTTAAAAAATAAAATCTTTGAAGTACAGGATTGAATAAATGATGCACTAGAAGTCATACTTGATCTATAAATTATTTATAAATGAAAAATTTTAAGAGGTGGTTGATTAATCTTTAAATTTAGCGCATTTATTCACTCATTTATCTAGCAGATATTTATGCAGCTCCTACCATGTGCCAGGTGCTGTCCTGGGGATATCACAAGGATTTAAACAGAATAAGTCCATGCACTGATGGAGTCTGAAATCTCAGGGGAAAAAGACAATAAAAAAAATAAACATATAAACCTATATCAAATGGAGATACCAACTCTGAAGCTAAAGACAGTAAGGTAAGGGCACAACTAGATGTGGATGGTATAACTAGACAGCGTGGCTGTGTGGCTGTGGTTGTGCCAGTCCTTTGGTGCCCTGCACTCTCCTACACATCCCGAGGCCAGGTACTGGGAACACCTGCAGCTCTCTCTGCCTGAGCGTCTTTCTTTCCTGTAGGAGCATATAAGACCCTCTTGCAGGGGAGCCAAAGTGCTAGAGAGTTCATGCCCCTGGAAGCGGCCTTCACCCAAGCATGGCAGGGAGGTGGTAAGTAAATGCTCCGCCTTGTGCACCTGTAGGGCAGGACAGCTCTGAGGTGCGTTCTGCGCTCTAGCTGCCCACTCACTTGACAACACACCCTTTCTTGCCTTCCTTCTCTTCCCATTGCCCCTATAGAACCTACGTGGGCCCACCTTCCAAATAAAATTACTTGCGCTCTAATCTTTGTCCGAGAATCAGCTTCTGCAGAATCCAGAATGGAAGGCCTCTCTGACGAGAGACTTGAGTCAAGGGAGTGAGGCACGCAGACACCTGGGGTGCTCCCCGGCGGGCACTCTGCGGTGGCCCGTGTGCAAGGAAGGATGCCTGGAGCTGCACCAGACCTCGTGGGAAATACCAAGTGGACACTGGCTGGAGAGAGGAGGATACAAAACAAAAGGGAGACTGAGATGAGGATTACTTAGACGTTGGAAGGACAATAGAGGGAGAGACTAATTCACTTGTAAGGATCTGAGAAAGTTGTCCACATTGTATGACATTTCAAATGGACATTGAAGAACATTGACAGGATGGAAAGCTCTTTCTGGTAGAAGGATGTGAACAACGGCACAGAGAACGGAGCCTCCAGAACTTGTCCAAACAATAAGTGAACTGGAATAGAGAAAACGCTTGTTACAGTGCCTGCCCCAGCCTGGCTATAACTCCTTTCATTTTAGTTTACTAAGCCTGTTGAAGAGCCTGTATGAGGGCCACACTCATGAGCGAGGATGCACAGCAGAAACCATAAGTGGAAGAAAATAGAACACTTGTTTTAAAGAAGCATTTTTTCTAGGTAAACAGATACGCCATACATGCATGGAACACACAGAAAAGATACAAGGTCAGGTACACCAAGGATCTACCTACCTGGCATGGTCCTGTAGGGTCCGAGTGAAGGAGTCACATGGTGCACTGATACAGAAAAGGAGGTAAGTTATGAGCTGGTCATTGCTTCTAAACATGTACCCGTTTACTGATACGTTTGTGTTCTGTGTAGGGATCAGGAAGCTTGGGCAAGAAGCCTTGCTCCGCCACCTCCTGGGCATGACCTCAGTGGCGTTCACCTCTCTGTGTGTCATTTTCTCCTCTGTAAGTAGAGAGAATCACTCTAATGCAAGCACAGCATCTACACCACAATAGCCACTCAATGCGCGTTAACTACTATTCACTCTGCTTCCTCCCCTTTTTCTACTTGTTTTCCCTTCATTGCTACTACCAGAATGCCTCTTCTTTCCAGCAGATACATCTTAACTTTTAAGCAAAGCCCATTCTTGGCCTGCTGTTCAGAGCAGACCCACCTACTCATCTACCAGAAGGCTCTTCAACAAGTAAGCAATGAACATCCCTCTGTGAGATCGTAGCCGACTTCTTGGAGACACTCCTCTAATGACTATTCTTCTTTCTGCAATCTACTTTCTGCTAACTTCCTATAGCAGGTACACACATCCTCACTGGACATTCTAAAACACACATCAACTCAGCAAAAAGTGTGAAAGGAATTAACAGTGATCTTTTTTATCTGTAAAATGTAGATAATGATAGTGCATACTTCAGAGGACTGCTGAGAGAATTAAATGAATTAACATAGGTAATATTTCAAATATGCCTGGCCCATAGTGTTAGCTGTCATTATTAACTTTATTATTCACTCATTTTAAGCTTCAAACAATAATTTTATCCCATAACCAGCTGCTAATATTCACCTCCAATATCAAGATTATCAAATGGTTCTATTTACTTAAAAGTTGACACCGTAATTATAGAGGGAATGGTGCAGCAATGAAAAAACCCAAGTACACTATTAAATACACAGGTTCTAGATTGACAGGACAATTATCTTGTCCCCAAACGAACATTTTCTGCCAGTTATAAACCATCCTATCAATGTCCAATTTTTTCCATTCAATAGCTTTCATATTTCATCAAACTTTTTTGTGTTTCACGTGTTGTTGCATGATAAGCCTTTGTCAGTTAAAATAGATAACTACATGACACCCACATTCTCATTGTCATTAGTTGAGAAATTCAGTTGAAAACAGTTTTTCTGGAAGATTGCTCACTTTTAAGATTTTCAACACTTTAACATTCATGCGTCCTATAATTAGCAATATTTTAAAATCCACTGATGATTCTAAATGTTAAAATGAACATAAGGTTTGATACAAAAGCCAAAGCCTATAATTAAAGAGATAGGTCTGAAGTTTTTATACTCTTTGGAGAACCTCTTCATATTTCTGTCTAATCCACAGGGAGGGAAGTGTTAATATCCATCTAGTTAGAAAGCATATAACAAGATCCAAAGATAAAATAGTGATGTGTAGTGAATTCTGGTTTATCTATGGGAATTTCTAACCCAGAGCAATGTCCACCACTATCTAGAGCATTTCCCCCAATTCCTCCTGGATCTAAGCTGGGTTTATCTCAGTGACTATATTTTCAAGTTACTACTCAAACTAACAACTGCATTCAGGAAGGCTGACCAGCTATAAAAATAAAATATAAACAACATCCTGCTTTATTAGAAAGCTCTACAGAAATTACTTTGAGATTATGTATTCTATTAGATCTTTCATTTCATTGCTTTCTCCTTGGTTTTTAAATTAAAAATCTAACTGAAGGAGTAAAATATCTGTAGTGTATGCAGGTACCTAAAATAGGTTATTTTTGTTTACAGAAAAGAGATATTATAGAACAATCCTGGTGAGGATTTCTTTTTTTCAGGGGTGTGTGTGTGTGTGTGTGTGTGTGTGCATGTACCTATAAAAATTGTAAATGGAATCCATGCCCATTTTTAAATTAAAAATGATAGAAAAATATAAAGTAGAAAAAAGAAGTCCTCTTGTAATAGAAATGGCTTAAATGACCTGTGTGTTCTTTGTCCACCCTTCATTTAGTACCAGAACCCAACTGCACTTCAGTAGGACACCCTGAATTCCTGCTCAAGACCATCTTCCCTGGGTTCTCTTGTGCCTGGATGAGAGCATCCCACTAGAAGTGACATATACCAATTCCAGAGCACATTTTTGTAAGGAAACTGCTTAGCCCACCTTCCCACAGGTGCGTCAGGACCAGCTTTAAACAAGTGCAGAAGGACCACATTCTCAGGAATGATAGAGAAACGAGAGTTCCTGATGAGCTTTAAGAACACAGTCTCATACCAGCTCTAAACCACTGGCCTGCCTCCAAACTTGCTTGTTTGTTTGTTTAATTTCAGAATATTATGGGGGTGCAAATGTTTAGATTACACAGATTGCTTTTGCCCCACCCACGTGAGAACTACAAGCATGTCCATCCCCCAGACAGTGCGCACCACACACATTAGGTGTGAGTATTCCCATCCCCTCCTCCCCCCTCTCACCTGCCCAGCACCCGATGCATGTTACTACCATATGTGCACGTAAGTGTTGATCAATTAGTACCAATTTGATGGCGAGTACATGTGGTGCATGTTTTTCTATTCTTGTGATACTTCACTTAGTAGAATGGACTCCTGCTCCATTCAGGATAATACAAGAGGTGCTAGATCACCATTGTTTTTTGTGGCTGAGTAGCAATCCATGGTATACATATAACACATTTTATTAATCCACTCATGGATTGATGGGCACTTGGGTTGTTTCCACATCTTTTCAGTTGTGAATTGTGCTGCTGTAAACACTCACCAGCAGTGTATGAGTGTTCCTATCTCTCCGCATCCATGCCAACATTTGTTGTTTTGGGACTTTTTGATAAAAGCCATTTTCACTGGAGTTAAGTGATATTGTGGTTTTGATTTTCATTTCCCTGATGATGAGAGATGTTGAGCATTTTTTCATGTGTTTGTTGGTCATTAGTCTATCTTCTTTTGAAAAGTTTCTATTCATGTCCTTTGCCTACTTTTTAATGGGGTTGTTTGATTTTTTTCTTGTTGATTTTCCTGATTTCTATATAGATTCTAGTTATCAGCCTTTTATCAGATGTGTAGCATAAGAATATTTTCTCCCATTCTGTAGGTTGTCTGTTAGTTCTTATGATAGTTTCCTTGGCTGTGTAGAAACTTTTTGATTTGATCGAGTCCCAATTATTTATTTTTGTTATTGCTGTGATTGCCTTTGGAGTTTTCTTCATAAATTATTTCCCTAGGCTGATGTCTATAAGAGTTTCTCCAACATTTTCTTCTAGAATTCTTATAGTTTCATGCCTTAGGTTTTAAATCTGCTATCCACCATGAGTTAATTTTTGTGAAAAGTGAGAGGTGCTGATCCTGTTTCAGTCTTCTACATGTGGCTATCCAATTTTCCAAGCACCATTTATTGAATAAGGATTCTTTTCTCCAATGTATGTTTTTGTCTGCTTTGTCAAAAATTAGATGGCTATATGAGCATGGTTTTATATCTGGGTTGTCAGTTCTGTTCTGTTGGTCTATGTCTCTGTTCTTGTGCCAGTATCATGCTGTTTTGGTTACTGTAGCCTTATAGTATAGCTTGAAGTCTGGTAAACTGATGCCTCACAATTTGTTTTTTGCTTAAGATTGCTTTTCTATATGGGGTCTTCTCTGATTCCATGTGAAACATAGATTATTTTTTCTAGATTTGTGAAAAAATGATGTTGGTATTTTAATAGGGATTGCATTGAATCTGTAGATCACTTTGGGTAATATAGACATTTTAACAATGTTGATTCTGCTGATCCATGACTATTATATGAGAAACAAATACCCTCCTGTTTTGGTTGAGCCACTATATTGGTGTCTTTGTTGTAGCAGTTTAGTCTGTTCTCTGACTTATACATCATGCTACGTCCTACTATCCTAAAATGACCACATCTATGCTTTTGGCATTATACTATCCAGTTGATATTTTAAAGACCTTTTAAAAATATAGTTGAGATATGACTCTCTGTCTACATAGTTTTGCATTATTTTTGTTAATTTGACATTTTATTTAATGTGTGTTCCACATCATTAACAAATCATGCTCTTCATCAATCTCATAGATCATCATTATAATTACATTATTCATTGTCCTTATAAGGGCAATATTCATTGTAATTTTAAGGATATTGATTAATGCTATATAATAATATTATATGACATAAATGTGAAACTATTTTCTAAAAATATATTCCAAGAGGAAGAGAAGAAACATCAATCCTTTTATATCACAATTGCTCTATTTCTAATTCATCTTTTTCTTGGCCAGAGTATCAATCAATTTTTCAACCAAGATTATGAATAATAACTGAATCTATATTTCACCAAAGAAGATTTCTCATTATTTTCCCAGATAGTGATGAGCTTGCCTGGGTACAAATTCTTGCATCACCACTTTGTTGCCCAAAAATTCTATTGTGTCATTTTTTTTTCATTTTCTCTTATAATTTAGTATAACAAAGTAAATATCTGAGATCATGCATATTTCTTAGAAATAACCTGTTTCTTTTTATTCTGTTTTGTTTTCTTCCTGCCAGGATACTTGCATAACTCTTTTTACTTTGAATTAAACTTGAGTTTCTCATTTTTTTTGTTTGAAATATAATTAACATTTTGAATCAACATATTCAAATACTTTTAAAGCTCAAGATAGTTTCTACTTTTATCTACTTGACTATGACATCTTCTGTAATTTTAGATTGAAGCTCTGTTCTGTGTCTATCAACTTCTCCCTCAACATTTTTCTTTCTTTCTCTATTCTTTCAATCTCTCTCTTTATCTCCTTCCTTCCCTGTCTTTCTCCTTCTCTTTCTCTCTCTCTTTATATCATAGATTTTTGCAAGTCTGGCATTTGAGAGGACCTTAGCTGAGGTTGGCCAGGGTTTCAGTCATCTGAAGGTTTAACCAGAATGGAGGATCCACTTCCAAAATGACTGTTGGCAGAAGTTCCCAGTTCCTGGCTGGCTGTTGACAGAAGGCCTAAATTCCTCATCATGTGGACTTCTCCATGGGGCTGCTGAGTGCCCTTATGATATAGCAACTGGCTTTTCCCAGAGTAAGAGATTTAGGAGAGATAGTGAGTAGGAAACAGCAATGTCTTTCATGGCCTAGTCTCAGAAGTCACAAACCATGACCTCTGCTATATTTTCTTCACTATAAATGAGTCATTAAGTCCAGCTCATATTCAAATTTGACCATCAGAAGAACCAGGAGCCACTCCAAACTGGGTTTTCCCTGGGATAGTCAGGGAAATTAAGCTGCACCTCTTAAAGGGAGAAGTATCAAAGGACTTATGGATATATTTTGAAACCACTACAGTGAGTTATCAAACTGTTTTTTAAAATTTTTTAATCCCACAGTTGAAAAATTGTAGGGGTCTCAATTGTAATTTTAATGTGCATTTCCTTATGTGTGAGGGTGACCATCTTTTCTTAAAAGAACTATTTGTATTTTATTTCTGTAACTTTCTGCCCATGGCCATTGTTGATTTTTCTGTTGGGGTTTGATCTTTATGAATATGCATCAAAAATATTTTTTAGATAGATGTTATCTTTTAGAACAATTTTAGGTTAACAGAAAATTTGAGAAGATAGTATAAAGAGTACCCATATACTCCCTCACCCAAGATCCCCAATTATACATCTCTTATATTAGTATGGTACATTTGTTATGATGAATGAGCCAATACTGGTACATTATTCTTAATTAATATTTATTCTTTATTCACAAAAGTTTTTGCTTAATGTCATTTTCTGTTCCAGGATTATGTCCAGAAAATCACTTTACATTTACTTGACTGCTTAGTCTCTTTAGTGAATTCTTATAATTTTATGTTGCCCTGACATCTATTTTGAATACAAGTTTAATTTTCTCATATCAGAAGCAGGGCTCAGTTATCTTAGACATAATTTCCAGTTTTAAACCACACCCCAATGGTTCAAGCCTATGGCCAGAGATAAAAACTTAGAGGAATCTCTCCTGTCTCGGAAACTGGACTCCCTGCTTTTCCCATCACTACCTTTAAAGTGGACCATTCTGGCATTTGCCCACAAACTTCAAGTGGCCCACACTCTGTCTTCTCTTATATACTGCTAGCTGCCCCACATATGCTCTCTCTCTGCCTGACTCTCCATTTCTGTCTCTCATGACCCAAAGGCAGAGAGGATGGCCCTTCCAACTCATCATTTCCTCCTTGCCTAGGATCTGTAAATAAAGATCTTTGAACTTGTTATCTATTGTGGTGGTGTATTGAATTTGACCATCAGAAGAACCAGGAGCCAGTCTAAACTGGGTTTTCCCTGGGATAGTCAGGAGAACAAAAGGTTGGGCTCCCAGAGCCAGAGCAATGGTCAAACAGGCATAAACTGGACACAGGTCAGATGTGAGCCACAGGGGTATCTGTCAATATAAACAAGATTCCCATGTGATAGACCCCCGGGTCATGGGTTGGACAAGCAGGCATTAGGCTGTTTGCCAGGTGTCGCATGAAAGGAAAACTGTACACAGCCATGCCCAGCTCCCCTTCACCTCCTGTTCTGGCAGGGGGGCTGGATGCTCTGCTACTAGAACCCCAATTTAACTGTGGGTGTTCAAAACATAGTCTTCTTGGCTGTGAAAGTTTTTCTTACTTTTCTAGTTTTTGATGACCTTGACAGTTTTGAGGAGGACTGGTCAAGTATTTTGAAGGAGACCCTCTCTGTTGGAATTTGTCTGATATTTTTCTCATGATTAGAGTGGGATTATAGTTTTTTGGGAAGGAGACCACAAAGGCAAAGTGTCATTTTTACCACATCATATCAAGGTACAATCAATATAACTTATCACTGTTGATATTGACCTTGATAGACAATCTGGCTGAGCCAGTCAAATTTCTCCACTGAGAAGTTACTCAGTAGAGTTATACTGCAAAGATCCCCCTTCCAATGCTGTGTGCTTTAGAAGAAAGCCACTATACACAGGCCACACACAAGAAGTGGGGATTTATGCTCCCTTTCCTTCAGGGTAGAGTATATTTGTAAGGAATTTGGAGTTCTTCTTTCCACAAGGGAGACTTGCCTGTTTCCCCTTATTTATTTATTTATTTAATCATTTCTGTTTTATCAGAATGAAATCATGGGTATTATTTCATACTTTGGGTTATAATTCAATAATATTTTATTTTTTAAATTTTCTTTCTTTCTTTCTTTCTTTTTTTTTTTTTTTTCCTCAAATTGTTTCAGCTTTGGCCATCGGGAGCTCTTTAAGTTGATTCCTGTGTGCCTTTGACACAGATTCATCAGTGTAGGTTTTTTGGGGGAGGAGAGAAAGCACTCAGCTGACACTGCAGGATGCTCCTGGATCATCTTGTATACTTTCTGCCCAGTCCTAGAATCAGCCATTTCTCCAAGAAGCTGTTGGACAATGGTATCAAAATCCAAGATCTGAGCACTTAAATGTGCTCGTTGCTATTGTGATATGATTTATTTTAGTCCTCTCAGCTGACAGAGTAAATAAATATATGTGTATCTACACATATCACAAATATTTCTGTATGCAGCTATCTGTGCGTGTATTAAGCTGAACATGAGTTTATACTGTTGTCTCTGACTCTAATCTGTTACCACATGGTTCATTCTAGCCTTCTCCAATTGCTTATCTGTAAACTTCCCACTCCAGCAAGGAGAAACCTGGCTCCCACCATCTGGCATCCATTTACTTAATTGCCCAATTCTGATATACATGCATAGCGATGTTGGGATTGCTAACTCGTACACCTGTGGGAAACAGCAAGATGAACTGAAATATAGTTGCCTTTAATCTTACAGACACCACGTATTTTCAATGTTACTTAGGTCAATGCCTTTTCCCCTATATCCTTCTGTCAGGATATTTCATACATTTTTAATACAATTAAAATATCTTGTCACAGTCTGCAATCCTCACTTTTCAAATGATTTTTCTTACTTTGCATAAATTAAGTCATTCTTTGTTTTGTAAAGTTCTATGGAGTTTGAAAAAATGCACAGTGTCATGTGTCCACCATTACGGTATCATACAAAATAGTTTCACAGCCCTAAAAATCTTTTGTGCTTCAACTGTTCAATCCTCACGATTTCCACTCAAACCTGGAAACCATTGTTCTTTTTATTATCTCCATAGTTTTGCCTTTTCTAGAACATCATATAATTGGAATCATACACTATGAAGTATTTTCAGACAAACTACTCTTACTTATTTTGCATTTAAGTCCCACTCATGTCTTCTTGAGGCTTTGTAGCTTATTTCTTTTTATTACTGAATAGAATTCTATTGTATGGGAGTGCCACAGTATGGAAGCCATCATGATTGCTTCCTTTTTTTTTTTTTTTGATGATTATGAATAAAACTGTGATAAACATTTGCATAGAGGTTTTTCTGTGGATTTACTAAGTTGGGTAAATACACACAAGTGAAATTGCTGGGTTGCATGGTAAGGCTATGTTTAACTTTTTAAGAAATGGCTAATCTGTATTCTATCGGGGACGTACCATTATCTCTCTTTCTGTACCTGCCATTGAGAGACTTCATAGCATTGTTCTTCATGTCAGTGGTTCAATTTTCCGTGGCATTATTTGTGTTCTTTACTGTAACCAATGTGAACTTAATCTACTATTTCACTTTTTAGTTTACATTCAGTCCTTCTTTTCCTTTATAATATTCTTCTATAAATTTTTTGTAGTCTCTTCTCTCTATGATGTTCTCATCCTATTTCATTAAGGCCATTTATTAATATGTTTGCTTTCTATTCAAGGTTCTAAATAGCATTCCAAAGTCTTCTCCTGTTAACCATGATAAATTGTTTTAAGATATCTAAGCTTCATTTAAGTCACCAAAATGATAATTTTTCTATTTTTTTAACTGAATGGGCAAAGATTTGTGAGGTATTAGTGTTTTTTAACAAACAAAATGCTTAATTTTCTTTGGCCAAACTTTCTGTATCTATAGCTGGATGGCAAGGAGATATGTCTAGTTTTGAGGCCAATTTTTAGTGTTAGTCCTGCAATTTACAAACATAAGCCAGTTGAAATTAGAGGATCTTCTCTGAAGTGCACTATGGGTTCTCTCACACTTTACACGGAGTTTTTCAAACTATACGGTGATAAATATGTATTGCTAACAGGGTTCCTCATTGTATCCCAAACTATGCTTTGTATTTTGAAATTCTACCTCCCCCAAATCAGCATCCTACCACTGGTATCCCAGGGTTCTAACATAGTTGTTTTCTTGAATTGTGTTCTCTGAATATAGGAAGTAAGTCAGTGTGGTGAGCTCTGAGGGTAAATAGACGTATTATAAGAAATTGTCTCACATGACTATGGAGGTCTGTAGTGAGCAAGCTGGAAATTCAGTAGAGCTGATTATGTAAATTCCAGTCCAAGTGAAGGAGAAGACTGGGGCCCCAGCTCAAGCACGCAGGTTAAAAAGTTCTCTGATACTTTGTTTGTTGTTGCTGTTCCATCTAGGTCTTCAATTGACATGATGAGGCCCACCCACATCAGAGAGGGCAATCTGCTTTACCTAGTCTGCTGATTCAAATGTCAATCTCATTCCCAAGCACCCTCAAAGACATACCTAGAATAAGGTCTGACCAAATGTCTGGGCATTGCATGGCCCAATCAAGTCCATATATAAAATTGACTATCACAGGAAGATGGTTGAGCACCAGACCTTGCTTAAGTATTTACATTTGTTTATAAAGTAGACAATAGGGACATTTTGCTGAAGGTAGTAACACCATCTGACCTGTTAGGGAAACAACAACAATAGCAACAAATAGCTCTCTGGATATATTTGCACATGGTTCCAATAAGAATAGTCTTTATAGCATCATTTCTAATGCCAAATATTTTAAACTATATAAATGTTCCTTAAAAGAAAACAGTTATATATTTTAGATTATGGTATATCCACATAATAAAATATTGCATAACCAGGAAAAAACAAGTAAGATATTTAAACTGACATGGAATTATCTCTTGCAAAACATTGTGTAGCTCATGCTACCATTCATGTTGAAAGAAAATAGGGGAATAATGCTTTTACTTACATATGCACATCCTCTGGCAGGACACAGAAGAAGGGACACTTGTTGCCTCCTGGAAATAGAACAGAGTGATTGGGGAACATAGAAACTTTGCTATGAAGCCCTCTGCAACTTTTAAATTTGGCAATATGTGAATATAATCAAAATCTAATTTTTTTACATTAATCAACATTATCTTACACATAGAAAATCCTATAAGCCACCAAAAACTGTTAGAACTAATAAACAAATGCAGTAAATTTGCAGAACACATAATCAACATACAAAAATCAGTAGCATTTCTATATGCCAATAACAAACTGTTTTAAAATGAAATCAAGAAAACAACCCCATTTACAATAGCTACAAAAAATAAGATACCTAGAAATAAATTTAACGAAGGAGATGAAAGAACTACACACTGAAAACAAGAAAACATTTTTTAAAAAAATTGAAGAAATAAATGGACATATATCCTGTGTTCATGTATTAAAAGATTTCTTGTTATGAAAATGTCCATACTTCCCAAAGTAACCTACATATTTAATGCAATTTCTGCCAAAATACCAATGTCATTCTTCACAGAAATAGAAAAAAAATAGCCAAACCAATATTGAGCAAAAATAACAAAGCTGGAGGAATCATAGTATCTAATTTCAAATTCTAGTACAAAGTTATAGTAACCAAAACAGCTTGGTACTATCATAAAAACAGACAGACCAATAAAACAGAATAGAGAGGACAGGAGTAAGTCCATGCATCTACAGTCAACTGATTTTTCACAAAGTGGCCAAGATCACACTTTGAGGAAAGGCCAATCTGTTCTACATGTTGTGCTGGGAAAACTGGATACCCAAATGCTGAAGAATGAAACTAGATACCCATCTCTCACCATGTACAAAAATCAACTCAAAACGGATTAAACACTTAAATGTAAGACCAAAAAATATGAAACTAATAGAAGAAAACATAAGGGAAGTGCTTCATGACATTGGTCCAGGCAAGGATTTTTTGGCTAAGACCTCAAAAGCACCCAGGCATGTTTCTCAAAAAGCACTGGCCCTGGGACCAAAGAACAGGCATGCTCAGCCCACTACTGTCACCACTTGGGCCTGAAAACTGGCCTACATCTCACCCTGGTTGCCATCAAACCCTCACCATGGCCTCCACTAATGACTGCACTGTAAGTCACAGAGGAAATCAGATACCACTGACATTGTGTACTGCTGAAGAAATCACACAGAGATCACAATACTACAGGCACCCAAAATCCCCTACCCAACCAACAACATATAAACATCTTTAGGAAAAAATTCTTCCCTTCGAAAGTAATTTTAAAAAAATTAGAAGAAGTGACTGTTACACGAGATGAACAGTTAGTAATACCAATGTCAGAACACAGGAAACATGAAAAACCAAAGAAATATGACACCATCAAAAGAGCACAATAGTTCTCCTGCAACAGATCCCTATCAAAAATAAACTCATGAAATGTCAGATGAAGGATTCAAAATACTGATTTTAAAGGAGCTAAGTGGGATACAAGTGATGTCTGAAAAATAATACAAAAAAATCTGAAAATAAAATTAGGATATGAATGACAAATTTACCAAAGAGATTGATATTTTTAAAAATAACCAAATGGAAATTCAGAAACTAAAGAATTCATGAAGGAAATACAAAATATATTTGAAAGCTTTAACAATAGACTAGATCAGGCAGAAGAAAGAATCTCAAAAACTGGAAGACAAGTCTTTTGAAATAACTCAGCCAGATAAAAATTTTTAAATAGAATAAAAAATATGAGAAAACCCTTTGTGACATTTGGGAATAAAGAGACCGAATCTATGAATTAATGGTATGCCCAAGGATAAAGAGACAAAAAAAGAAAGGAATAAAAGACATATTTAGAGAAATAATAGACGAAAAATTCCCAACTCCACCAAGAGATTTAGACATTCAGATACAGGAGTCTCAACAATCCCCAAACAGATGCAATGCAAATAGGTCTTCTCCATGGCACTGTGTAAACTCAAAGATAAAGAGCAAATCCTAAAAATAAGAGAAAGTATCTAATAATTAATAAAAGAAATCCTGTCAAATTAACAGCAGACTTATCAACAGAAACCTAACAGGCCAGTAGAGAATGAGATGATACAAAGTGCCAAAAGAAAAATACTATCCAAGAATATAATTTCCTGCAAAATTATTCTTCATAAATGAAGAATAAATAAAGTACTTCTCAGACAAGCGAATGCTGAAGGAATTTATTACCAATACATCATCCCTAAAAGAAATGATCAAGGGAGTCCTAAACCTGGAAGCAAAAGGACTTTTATCATGATGGAAACACACAAAAGTATAAAACTAAACAAGCAGAAAACTATTAACAATATTATAGCAACAGAGCCTCATATATTGATAATAATCTTGAACATAAATGGATTAAATTATTGATTTAAAAGGTATAGAATGGCTGGCTGGATAATATATATATATATACATATATACATATATATATATGATTCAACTATATGTTGATATAAGAAATTCACCTTACCATTAAAGACACATATAGACTGGAATGAAAAGCGATGGAAAACAATATTCCATGCAAATGGAAACCACAAAGGAGCAGAAATATAAATCAAACAAAGCAGACTTTAAGTCAAAAACAGTAAAAAAGACAAAGAATGTCATTATATAATGATAAAAAGATCAATTGATCAAAAGAATATAAAAATTCTAAATATATATGCACCCAACACTGGAACACCCAGATTCATAAAGCAAATATGACTAGATATAAAGAGAGAGATAGACTTCAATACAGTAATAGCAGGGGACTTTAACACCCCACTGCCAGCATTAAATATATCTTTTAGACAGAAAATCAACAAAGAAACATTAGATTGAAACTGCACTTAAGACCAAGTGGACCTACACATATTTACAGAACATTCTATCCAACAGCTAAAGAGGGTACATTGCACGATGGATATTCTTCAGGATAAATTATATATTAAGTCAGAAAACAAGTCCCAACAAATTTTAAACAATCAAAATCAAATCAAGAATCTCCTCAGATAATAATGGAATAAAACTAGAAATCAATACCAGGAAGAAGTCTGGAAATACAAATACATGGAAATTAAACCATGTTCCTGAATGACCCCTGAGTAAAGAAAAAAATTAGGATGAAAATAAAAAAATTTCTTAAAACAAAGAAAAGTGGAAACACAACATACCAAACCCGTGGGTTACAGAAAAAGCAGTGCTAAGAAAGAAGTTTGTAGCAATAAAAGCCCACGTCAGAAAAGCAGAAAAATTTACAAATTAATAAGCTAACAATGCACCTAAACAAAGTAGAAAAGCAAGAGCAAATCAAATACTAAATTAGCAGAAGAAAATAAAGAATATTGATCAGAGCACAACTAAATGAAATAGAAACTAAAAAACATACAAAGAATCAATGAAAAGTTAGTTTTTTGAAAAGATAAACAAAACTTGATAAACTGCTTGCTAGACTAACAAAGAAGAGAGTACACCCCAATGAACAAAATCAGAAATGAAAAAGGAGACATTACAACTGATACCACATAAATACAAAAGATTGTCAGAGAATATTATGAATAATTATATGCTCACAAACTGGAAAATATAGAGGAAGTTTAAAAATTCCTGGAAACATACAATATACCAATACTGAAACAGGAAGAAATAGAAAACCTGAACAGACCAATGATAAGTAGTGAGATTGAGTCAGTAATAAAATGTCTCTCAACAAGGAAAATCCCAAGACCAAATGGATTCACAGCCACATTCTACTAAATGTACAAAGAACTAATACTAATCCTCCTGAAACTATTCCAAAAAATCAAAGAGGAGGGAACTCTCCTATGAGGGCCAGCATCACCTTGATATCAAAACCAGACAAAGACACATGAAAAAAAGAAAACTACAGGCCAATATTCCTAATGAACATAGACATAAGCATCCTCAATAAAATACTAGCAAACTGATCCAATAGCATATCAAAATGATAACACACCACAGTCAAGTGGGATTTATATCTACTCACAAGGATGCAAGGATGGCTCAACATATGTAAATCAATAAAGGTGATATATCACATTGACATAATTAAGGACAAAAGACATATGATCATCTCAATAGACAAAGGAAAAGCATTTGATATCATTCAACATCCCTTCGTGATAAAAAAACCTCTCAGCAAACTAAGCATAGAAGAAATATACCTCAAAATAATAAAGGCCATATGCAAAAAACCCATAGTTAGCATCATACTGAATGGGGAACAGTTGAAAGTCTTTCCTCTAAGAACTGGAAAAAGACAAAGATGCCCACTTTCACCACTCCTATTCAACATAGTACTGGAAGTCCTGGCCAGAACAATCAGGTAAGAGAAAGAAATAAAAGTCATGCAAATTGAGAAAGAGGAAGTCAAACTGTCCCTCTTTGCTAATGGTATGATGTTATATCTAGAAAAACCTAAAGACTCCACTAAAAAAAAAAAAAAAAAAACCTGTTAAATTTGATAAGGGGATGAAACTGGAAACCATTATTATAAGTGAAGGATCTCAGGAATGGAAAAACAAATACCACATGTACTCACTTACAAGGGGGGGCTAAACGATGAGTGTACATGGTCACACAGAGTTGTATAATGGACTTTGGAGACCCAGGCAGGGGAGGATAGAAGGGAGGTGAAGGATCAAAAAGTACATATTACATGCAATGTGCACTATTTAGGTGAGGGCACAACAAAAGCCCTGATTTCACTGCTACAAAATTCATCCATGTAACAGAAAACCACTTGTAGAAATTAAAAAAAAAAAAAAAAAGAAAGAAAAGAAAACAGCAAATATCTCAGAACATATTCCTGGTAAAGTCAACATTTTCTAAACAGAAATGATATGTTCAGTTAAAGACCCTCATTTTATTTCACAAGTGATCCCAGCTTCCCCATCCTTCCCTGTACAAACAAGGACTTTGGGTAAAACCCTACTAAGTTCATCAATAATCTCCTGCACGGGCCTATGGCAAATCTGGGGTCTAACGGGTGAGGACCAGATATATTTAAAATTCTTTACTTGGGGAGACTTTCATTTTAGATGAATTGTGTGAATTGCTTACCACCAGAACATATTCATATATTGCTTGTGTAATTAAAAATGAATAATTAAAATCTTTGATGAAAAACTAAAAATAAACCACATATTTATAGCCAACTTACCTTCAACAAAGCCAACAAGAACTTACACTGGTGAAAGGACACCCTCTTCAATAAATGATACTGGGAAAATTGGATAGCCACATGCAGAAGAGTGAACCTAGACTCCTATATCTCATCATACACAAAAATCAAGTCAAAATGGATGAAAGATTTGAGTGTAAGACCTGAAACTATAAAAATGCCAGAAGAAAACCTAAGGAAAACTCTCCTGGACATTGGTCTAGGCAAATAATTTATGACTAAGTCCTCAAAAGCACATGCAGCAAAAGCAAAAAGAGACAAATGGGACTTAATTAAGCTAAAAGCTTCTGTACAGCAAAAGAATAATCAACAGAGCAAAGAGACAACCTGTTGAATGAAATAAAATATTTGCAAACTATTCATCCAGCAGGGAACTAGTATCCATAGCATAAAAAGAACTCAAACTTCTCAACAGGAATAAAATAAATAATCCTATAAAAAGTGGGCAAATGACATGAATAGACATTTTTCAAAAGGAGACATAAAAATGTCCAGCAAGAATATGAAAAAATGCTCAACATCACTAACCATCAGAGAAATGCAAATCAAAACCACAATGACATGTCATCTTACCTCAGTCAGAATAGCTATTATTAAACAGACAAAAAAAAAAAAACAAAAAAAACACAGATGTTAGTGAAGATGTAGAAGAAAGGGAACTCTGACAGGAATGTAAACTAGTACAACCACTATGGAAAAAAGTACGGAGATTTCTCAAATAACTAAAAATATAATTACCATTCAATCTAGAAACTCACTATTATGTATCTACCCCCCTCAAAAAGAAATAAATATATCCAAGGGATATCTGCATTCACATGTTTATTGCAGCACTATTCACAATAGCAAAGATATGGGATCAACCTAAATGCATGGATAAAGAAAATGTGGTATTAAATATATATGCACAATGGAATACTATTCAGCAATAAAAAAGAATGAAACAATGTCATTTGCAGCAACGTGGATGGAACTAGAGGTCATTATCTTAAATAAAATAATCCAGGTACAAAGAGACAAATATCACATGTTCTCGGTTACATGTGGAAGCTAAAAAAATTGATCACGTGGAGGTAGAGAGTGGAAAGATAGATAATAGAGACTAAGTGTCCATCCACCAATGAGTGGATAAATAAAATGTGTACACACACACACCATGGAGTACTACTCAACCATAAGAATGAATGAAATCCTGTTTTTTGCAGCACACAGATGGAACTGGAAGCCATTATCCTAAATGAAGGATATAGAAAAATAAAGGCAGTATGCTCTCGCTTATGAGCAGGAGCTAAGCTATGGCTACACAAGGATACACAGAGTGGTATAATGGACGTTGGAGGCTCAAAAGGGAAAGTGAGGGATGAAAAATTACCTATTGGATACAATGTGAACGATCTGGGTGATGAATACACTAAAAGTCCAGACTCCATCACTATACAATATATACATATAACAGAATTCAACTTGTACTCCCTAAATCTCTTGAAACAAAAAATAAAATAAAATTTTACAAAAAGAATTATCATGTGATCTAGCAACCCCACTATTGGGTATCTATACAAAGGAAATAAAATCAGTGTGTTGAAGATGTATCTGCACTCTCATGCTTATTGCAATGCTATTCACAGTAGCCAAGATACGACTTAAAGCTAAGTGTTCATCAACTGATAAATGGATTAAGAAAACATGGTATATACACACAAAGGAATACTATTCAATCATAAAAATAATGACATTCTGTCATTCACAACATGGATGAACCTTGAGGACATCATGCTAAGTGAAATAAGCGAGACACAGAAAGACGAATACTACATGATTTTAGTTATACGCAGAATCTAAAAGTTGATCTCATAGAAGTGAAGGGTAGAATGGTGTTTACCAGAAAATGGGGAGGGTAGGAGTTAAGGAGGATGGAGAGAGGTTGGTCAATGGGTACAAAGTTACAGTTAGATAGGAGGAATAAGTTCTGGTAGTGTATTTCACAGTAGGGTGACTATAGTTAGCAATAATGTATGTTTCACGATAATTAGAAAAGAGGATTTTGAATGTTTTAACTATAAAGAAATGATATATGTTTGAAGTGATGGATTTTCTAATTACCCTGATTTGATCATTATGCAATATATACATGTATTAAAACATTACACTCTTCTCCATGAAGATGTGCAATTATTATGTGTCAATTAAAAATAAAATGTTAAAAATAATTCGAATAGCTGAATTAAACTTTTACGGAGAAGCAATTAGACCTCAACAGCGTCTTTATATTGCTTTTGAATATATTTGATTAATAGTGTACATTATTTCTTATATCATGTTTAATGCAAACCACTTGAAGTAATTCTCTCTTCATTTTATATTTTCAATAAACAAAGCCAAAAATATTTAAAAAATAAAAATAAGATAAAGTAACAACAAAATTGGAATCAATGAGATGGACTGTGAGAAGAATGAAAGATTGGGGGTAGCCCACTTTCTCCAAGGCATGGCCCAAGACCACCCTCCAAGGAGTTTTCCTTGACTGGTCCAGCCCTGCCCTGCCCTTGTCATCGCACCCACCTCTGCTTTCATTGCTCATGTAACACTAAATGTGGGGGACTTTTGAGTGTCAGGAATTCTTTTCCTTCCTATGTCATCAAATGGAGAGTAATATTTATAAGGGTAGGGACCACTTTCTCAACCTCTTTTGATGCCCAGCACTGAGCAAAGGAATATACATATAGTAGGATCTCTAAAATTATTTTTTGATAAAAATAAAGCTTTTGTGACTTAACTATAAACAATGTATATTCTTTCCATAAAATGCTTCAAAACGCTGACATTATTTTATAGTTGTTCTATATTTGTATAGCCTTTTAAAACCCCATAAACTCGAAACATACCTTATAGTTTTTAAATGTAGATTATAAAAGGAATAGAAATATAAACAGAATGATTTTAAAATAGCAAACATTGCAGTAGAGCACAAATCTGAATAAATAGTGCATTCTAGTTTTAAAATTTTCTTAGAAAGGGAAGGCAAAAACCTGGCCAACACAATCTAAAGTTTTTCACATGTATCACAAACTTCAAATGTCAATCAAAACCTTATCTGAAAGCTTATTACTGGTATTTTAAGCCATTTTCATAAATAGCTTTCTGTTAAAATATTAACTTCATTTCTCTGTTTCCCTTCTGTTTCTCAGCAAGGTAAATTCTCAAATTCTCAGTTGAAATATAATTTCATTTTTCCAGCCAATTTACGTAAAACATCCAGGGTCGTCTGTCCATATAGTTTGCAAGAAGGGGAAGGAAGAATATACAGAAATAAGGAACAATAAATTATTTTTAAGTAAAAACATTTGGAAATTATATATTTTTAATTAAGTTTGCAAGTTACTTTGAAACTCAGGGGACACATTCACCTAATTTGAAACAGGTTTTTTTTTCTCACATTTTCTAAAAAATTCACACATCATTGGTTATAATTTTGAATTTACAAATTTAAATTTTTGTTTCTGAAAATAGGAAATTGAAAGCCCTTTCTGAGGCAATGGTGAATTAAGAATGAGAGCTCATATTTCAGCAGACAAGCCAAGGACACTGGGGTAGAAGTCAATAATTCCCAAAATTTAAATTAAGTTGAGAAACTGGTTCATGATTTTGAACTTCCACAACCCCAGCAGAAAATCGCACAATATCATTAATCATGCAGGGAGCTCTCTGGTGAAAATAGAGATTTAGCTCCTCTTAATTTTTCAAGAGAAAGGCAAACAGATTTCTCTAAACCCCTTCTGGTAAGGACTTCCAACAAAGTTTTTGCACACACGAAAAGAGAGAACAAGTACAGACAATTGCCAAGGCCCTCTTGTCTTGCATGTCACTGCATGGCAGACCCATGGGTGGAGAATGTTTACATGGTGAGTCTCAACCAGGGTACGAGTTAGAATCACCTGGAAGGCTTTATAAAGCATAGTTGGCTGAGAGTCTCTGGATGCAGAAGAGAAAACTGAAGCTTTAGAGAACTTCAGCACACTGGTAAGAACGCCCAGCTAGCAAACAGCTAGCAACTCTGTGTTTCTGCCCAGCTCAGGCAGCGGCTGGAGCTCTATCTGGTAACTATGTGGCAGACAATTTTCATTTAGAATCAGATTAAGAATCATATGTTTCTTGACACTGGTGAATTCAATTGATATATTTTCTGCTAGTGATTAAGATCTTTAAATACTGGCTCTCAAGATCATGTGATCACTTATTTTTCTTGGAAAATTCAAAGATGGAAGGTTGAGAGAGGCATGAAAAAGAAAGATCCTTATTTGAAAGGATTGTCCTCGCTATTAAGTCTTTAAATGGAGTGTTCTGGCAACCTTTATTGAACCGGTAAAATGTGTTTTTTAGCTAGCACAGGGTCAGTTTTAGAAAATATCCATTGAGTCCTCTTCTTATCAAGGAGCTTTAACTGAGGGACTAGAGCATGCACCCACTGTAGAATGCAGATCACTTACAGTGTAAGTAGTAGCTCACTGTACAGTGTACCATGTAATTCACATACAGTGTAAGGTGTAGACCACTGTGTTTGTGATGTGGAGACCCCACAACTACACGGTTTAAGGAGAAGATCACTGCAGTGAAGGGAGTAGATTACTGTGCGGTGTAGGACATCAGCAGAATACAGTGTAGGGAATAGATCACTATGTAGATTACAGCAGACCACTGTGCAGTGTAGGGAGCAGTTCACTGTGTCATAGGGTGTGCACCACCGTGCACCGTGCAGTGCAGTGTGCATCACTGTGCAGATTATATCACCATGCACTGCAGAAAGTATATCACTGTGCGTGATGGAGTGTAGATCACCATGCAATGTAAGGAGCAGATCACCGTGTCATAGGATTAATACCACTGTGCAATGTGTAGTGTGCATCACTGTGAAGTGCAGAGAGTAGATAGCTGTGCAGTGCAGGGTATAGATGACCGTGCAGTGTAGGGAGTAGATCATGGTGCAGTACAGAGTGCAGATCATTGTGTAATGCAGGGTGTAGATCCCTGTATGGTGTGGGGTATAGATCTTTGGACAGTATAATATATAAGTTACTGTGTGGTACAGCGTGTAGATCATCATGCAGTGCAGGGTGCAGAGACTATGCAGTGTAGTGCACGTCACTATGCAGTGTCGGGAGAGTTTTATCTGAGTTTGAGTTACCACTTTGTGCATAATGGTCAGATGCTTCCAGATGCTTGCTAGAGGAGAGGAGAGGAGGATTCCTGGGGAACGTGTGGACCGGGGCTGTGTATTGCATGGAGGGAGGGCAATCCAGGGTACGGCAATGCAAAGTCTGTGCTAGGCTCGGTTGGGTAAGTGATGAAGTTAGAAGTGTGTTTCCCTCAATGAGTGGTCAAGAAACCATGCATGTCAGCTTCACTTGGGAATCTTCACTTAAGAAGCAAATTTTTGAGCCTTGTCCAGCTGAAAAAGAGTTGCTGGGGATATGCATTTTAGTCAATCATTCCAGGTGACTCTCAATGGCACTAAGGTTTGCAACTGCTGGTGAAATGATTCAGCAATGTGTGCAGGTCAGGGGAGGTCAGTAGGAAGTTGTAATGCTCATTCCTATGCACTTGGTCATAATCAGGACTGCTCATGAGCCCAGGAGGGTGGAGAAGAGTAGAAATACATCCTGCCTGAACACGGACACTAGGATGCCAGCAAATAAAAGCAAGGCATGGTGAGAGAGTCTGAAGATGATTGCCATGCCAAATTAGGGATGTCATCCAGGCCTTCTCCCATCTCATTGTCCTGTTTTCCCTGGGGAATGTGGGTGGGTGGCCTGGTGCATGGTCTGAGAATGAGTCCTTCTCTGAGCTGGCAGCAGGACAGTGGGCCTTGCTACTGATGGAGCACAGACAAGGAATGT
>CM052437.1:71888117-71924260 GCA_028533085.1 Varecia variegata | reverse complement strand
GTGAGTGTGACTTGGGGGAGAGATGCAAGGCCAAAGCAAGTTGGGATTAGAAGCAGTCCTGGGGCAGCTGTTCCAACCCCAGCATTGTCCTGGGGAATGACAGTTTCGGTTAGGGAGCCAAGAGAGTTTCCAGCCAAGCTTCAAGGCCAAACTGGTCTTTTTGGGTTAAACTGAGAAGGTGGGCAGATCCTAGGTCCAGCATCCTCCACGCAGGCTGTAACATTGTCAGTGCAGTAGACACGCAGCCCTGTTATACTTTCCTTAAGGGACACATTGTTCACTATCACCAAAATGGGCTGGTGAGCCTCCCTCAGACACGAACACCTTCTGAAATGTGGCATCTTCTCTTTCTTGTAATGTGGAAGGGGACAACAAAAGAAAGAATTCTTCCTGCGATCCTAAAACCAAGCTCCAAACAAGTTCTTAATATTCACAGTGAAGAGGTTTTGCATTCAACTAGGCATCTAGGATGGGATTTCATTTCCAAAGCCAACACTTAACTGCTGTATATGATTAGAAGATGAGTTCCTCTTCCTGCAGAGCTAACAAGAACAGCAAGTGGACTTGCCACCCTTGAGATTGGGATTCTGTGTTAGCCACCCAAGTCCTCCTGCTGCTGTGGTTCTCCCCATCTTGAGCTGGGACGTCACCCAATTGTGAGTTCTGTCTGACTGCTCACGCCTAAGCCAGGTCTAGGAGAAACCTGCCAGGGTAGCACGGTTGACTCTCCAAATAATCAGCTACCTCCTACCACCTCACGTCTTAGGAGCTGAAGTTTGTCTTCAATGCAAGAGGAGGACTTTAAAGTCACCAGATGCTAATTGGTAGGGTTCTATTAAAAAGATAAATCTATGATCTGCCTGCAGACCCTTGCTCGAGTTTGTTTATCTCACTATTCTTGGTAACATCTTTTGCTATTTAAGGACAGGAGGCCCCATGACACAACTCAGAGCAATCACTCAGGAACTCTGCTGGGTACTTGGCATCTGCAGAGGAGTTTAGCACAATAATAGTCGGTCCAGCAGTTCTAAATACCAAGCAGGGGATACTCAAAAGGAAGCCATCTACTGTCATCAGGAGTCACCAGTTATGTCTCACCAGGAGCTATTAGGTCATTAAATATGAAATGTCTGATTTCGAATCAAAACTGTCTTTACTGTATCTAAACAAGAAGCAGTACAATTAATCAAAGTATGCACCTAAACTATAGACACATTTTGCCATCTTAACAGTAGCTTGTTTATACCAGCAGCAAAGAAGCCTGAATAGCAAGTGGAAATAAAATTGCAAAAAGTCTTTTCCACAGCTTGTTGAGAATTGAATATTTTTCCTTGCAAGAAGTGGTCCAAAGCCTGGAAGAAGTGGTAGTCAGTTGGTGCAAGGTCTGGTGAATATGGTGGATGACAGAGTTTCCAAGTCCAGCCTCTGTAGTTTGAGCAGCGTTGTTTGTGTGACATGTGGTCGAGTGTTGTCTTACAAGAGGATTGACCTGTCTCTATTGACCAATCTCGGCTGCTTAATTGCAAACATCCTCATCATTTCATCCAGTTGGTTGCAGTAGACACCCACTGTAATCAATTGACCAGGTTTCATGAAGCTGTAGTGGATAATACCAGCGCTGGACCACCAGACACTACTAGCTTTTTTTGATGAATATTCGGTTTTGGACCATGTTTTGGCACTTCATCTTTATCCAACCATTGTGCTGAATGCTTGCAATTGTCAAAAAGAATCCATTTTTTACCACATGTAACAATATGGTGTAGAAATTGTTTGCCTTTATGTCGTGACAGCAAAAAAAGGCAAGCTTCAAGACGATTTCTCTGCTGACACTCATTTAATTCATGCAAAACCCATCTATCCAGCTTCTTTACCTTGCTGATTTGTTTCAAATGGTCCAATATTGGTGAAATAATAACATCAAACCTTGCTGCTAATTCACACGTAGGTTGAGATGGATTTGCTTCCACTACAGCTTTCAGCTCATCATTATTCACCTTGGTCTCAGGTCGCCCACATGGCTCATTTTCAAGACTAAAATCACCAGAATGGAATTTCTCAAATCATGGACGTACTGTGTGTTCATTAGTCACATCCTTCCCAAACACTTCATTGATATTCCAAGCTGTCTGGGCTGCATGTTTTCCATAATGGAACTTATATTTGAAAATAACATGAATTTTTGACTTAGCCATGGGTTCACAAAAATTGCTCTTAAAAAAATTTGAAAGATAATCACAAGTCACAATGTGCATTTGGAAGACTGAGGATGTACCTTCACAATAAAATAAAACAAGAAGTGTCAAAGTGAAAGATTAGAGATATCAACTGTCAAACTTTAGTACTTAAGGAAATTGGACATTTCATACTTAATAACCTAATATTTGGTATAAGCTTAAGTCATCCCTTCTTTCTTTTTTTTCATTTTTTTTTATTTTGGTTAAAAAATATATAACAAAATTTACCATTTTAACCATTGTTAAGTGGACAGTTCAGAAGTATTAAGTATATTCACATTATTGTGCAACCAATCTTCAGAAAATTTTCATTTTGCAAAATTAAAATTCTGTACCCATTAAACAATAGATTCCCAATTCCTCCCAGTCCCTGGCAAACCCCATTCTACTTTCTGTCTCTATGAATTTGACTACTCTGGGTGCCGCATATAAATGGCGTCATACAGTATTTGTCTTTTTGTGACTGGCTTATTTCGCTTAGCATACTGTCCTCAAGGCTTATCCACGTGGTAACTTTTATGTCAGAATTTCCTTCCTATTTAAAGCTGAGTAATGTTCCATTATATGGATGTACTACATTTTGTTTGTCCACGTATCTGTCTGTGAACACATAGATTGCTTCTTGGCTACTGTGAATAGTGCTGTTATGAATGTGGACATGGAAATATCTCTTCAAGATCCTGCTTTCCTTTTTTCTTCTGGATTTGTATCTAGAAGTGGAATTGCTGGATCATATGATTGTTATGTTATTTTTAACTTTTTGAGAAACTGCCATACTGTTTTCCATATGGCCACACTATTTTACATTCTTGCCAGGAGCACACGAGTGTTCTAGTTTCATCACATCCTCACCGATACCTGTTATTTTCTGGGTCTTGTTGTTCTGTTTTGTTTTGATAGTAGCCATCCAAATGATTGTGAGGTGATGGCTCATTGTGGCTTTGATTTGCATTTCCCACTTTACTAGTAATATTGAATATCTTTTCATATGCTTTTTGGCCATTTGCATATCATCCTTGGGGAAAGAAATGTCTATTTAAGTCCTTTTCCCATTTTTGAATTAGATTACTTGGGTTTGTTGTTGTTGTTGTTGAGTGCCCCTTCCTTCTTATGAATATGGTTTTGAATGTTTCTGTTGCATAATAGGAAAGCAAAGCTTGAGAGGTTTTAATGCAAACATCACTAAGGATATTTCTGAATCAGAATTGTATATAATCCTAATAATTATTATCTTTACAACTGCAAAAATCAAATAAATCACTCTCCCTTAATTTATTGTCACCGAAATTTTCACAGGAGCAGAAGTGAACACATGTGCATGTCTGCTGAGGTCAGGCCTCCTGCAGTAAAACTTCAGTTTGGTTGTTGTTTGGGGCCATTTGCTAGTTCACTGCTTCTCCCTCCAGCTCCTCAGCTTTGACCTACCTACTTCTCTTTTCCAACTCCCATTACCTACTCTCCCACTGGGGTTCTCTGAACCCCAAGTTTATGCCTACAGACTAGAATCACATTCTTCAGGTCTCCCCCCAAAACATCCCCTTGAAACAAACATAAATCATTTTATGTTTTAGGGAAGTTTCTTGAATTTTAATACAAGATAATATTCTTGAGTAAGCAAAACTGAGAGTGTAAGACTGAGCTTATTTCACAAAACCTTACACAGTAAGAGAGAACCCCAGCCCCCAACATGGGCATGCTTAGATCTGAATTCTTGATGCTCCCTGCTTAGGTACCTTTCCATGGTATAGAAAATTTTATGATATGTGTGGTAAACTTAACTAACTTTCTCTGCTCTGGTTCTGGTTGGCAATTTTACAAGGTGGTGAGACACCAATCAGTGCATCACTAAGAAGGGATCTTCACATAATCCTCTCTGTCCCAGGCAGCACCACCCTCCACACTGCAGAAAACCTGCTGTTGGATTCATTTCTAAACAGTATTGAGAGCTGACTCTGTGTCAGACTCCGTACTAAGTGCTGGAGATTCAAAAGGGATTATATCTTAGTGGGTACCTTCTTGGTAACAAAGGTGATGACTTTCTGGTCCCCAAAGAGAATTTTTACCTTTAGAATTCCCTAAACTGATTTTTCAATTATTTCTGGAAGTCTACATGGCTCTGACCCTTGAAATCCTCCCTTTTCTTTACCTTGGTTTGTTCTCTCCTGTGCAGCTTTCCTGTAGGTGGATCTTAGCTTTCCCTCAATATTTGTAAATTGCTACTTGGATTTTATTTTACAGTAATTTATGTGGCATCTTGGGATTCTGACTACTTTAAACAACTTTCACAAGTAGCTGTAATACTCTTCTCTTCTTATTGCAAAGCTCTCTCTTTTTAGGGGCTCCCACTAAGTTCCTATTTCAGGTCTGAGGGGGCTCTCAGCACTCAGTTCATTACAGGAGCAGAAATAGTAGATGTCATCTGAGTGCAGTGAAAAAGTACGGACTTCTCAGCTCAGCTTGCCAATTCCACACACCTCTGTGTTTGCATGGACTCATCTCTCCACCTCATCTCTGCTGTTCAGTCATCTAGACTTATCCTCAGAGGTTGATGGAGACAGGATATAATAGACCAGCAGTTAAAAAGAGAGACAGAAAGAGAGAGAGAGAGAGAGAGAGAGAGAGAAATAATATCAACATGGAAGATTAATTCTCCAAAACATTTTCTACTCATCCTGAAGAATGTACTATTATCCATAAACCAAGCAAGGAGAGCTGTAAGACTCCATCCCACCAGTGATTGAAACATAAAAATAATGACCAAATTTCATTTACAGATGATGTTTAATTCTAAAGAAAATAGCTAGACATTATTCACTTCCCCTGGCAATAAAGTACTACATTTTAAGATAATGCGTAAAAATTTTAGAATCTTTAACAGGAAAGTTTCTGGACACTGGAATGTTACAAAATCTCCAACACAGGTTAGGGTTCTCAGTTATTTAGAGATGGTTTAAATGTAGTTCTGTCAAGGAATAGATTGATTTACTACTTAAAATTCTATATAATATATGCTAACTAGTTTACAGCCATTGGATTCCATTCACTTGACTCCTTGATTTTGCACTGCTGGGGTTTTAGGAATGGATTTTTTTAATTGCTTAATAGAGCTCAATATTTTCTTCCCATTCGGACAGGTTACCTGGCCAAAGGTCATGTTTACAGCCATGCTCAAGATTAAGCTGACTTAATGACAATTACTCTTTTACTACTGGGGGCACTGACCTGGAGCAGAGGTATAAATGACTGAGAAATCTTAGCATGAAACATCTTAGTAGTAACCAGGTACCTCTGGGGGAAAAGGGAAGGAGTACTGTGTCCTTAATATTCTGTTGATGTAGGTTCCAGCATGAAGGAATTACTGCAGACGCAGACGTGGCTGCTTCTGGGCTGGTGGGTCTGGGGCAGTTTTGAAAACGGATGGACAGCTCTGTAGAGTGCGGCCCCTGATTAATGGCTCTTGTTTAGTTTTTGTCTCTTCAGAATTGTTTATTTATTTGTTGTTTATTTATTTGTTGTTAATTGTTTATTATTTCTTATATACTGATTTGGTATATGTGTCCAATTGCCTTTACTTATTACTATTACATATAGGTGTATGTATATGTAATTGTATCTATTTTTTCCCTAATTGACAATAACAAGGAAGGCAACACTATCTATTGTCTTCACCATAACTGTACAGAAAAATTTAGCATGCCATTTTCTCCCATTCCTCTGCCTCTCCTGACAGTTCTCTTGTTTCCTCACTATCATCTTGAATTTTAGGCCCAAATTATTATATGATACTGTGTGATTAAAAATGTTAACCCATAATAAACCCTTAATAAATGGCATTATTACTGATATTAAATTATGATATTCCCATTCAAAAATGTTTTTTATATTTGCACAATTTTCTAACAACGAATATTTCAAATATTTATAATTTACTATTTATTTAACTGGCTTCTTTTGTTCCTACTTTCCCCTACTGTATTTTCCTGCTCTTTAATTAGTTCATAATTACTACAGTTGTCTGAAATATACATTTTTTTTCAGGAAGTGCTCATTGATGGTATATTTTACGCACTCTCCAATAGGAAAGACTATTTTTCCATTTTATTTTCACATGAATAACAACTTGTCAATCTGCACTTAAATAAATAGATCAATTCAAAATGGTATGTACACTTTATAGTACCAAAGAAAGTGAATCTTAGGCCAGCCTGTTCAATCAATGTTGGATAATCAGGGATTTTTTTTTAAATTTCTTTTATTGATTTTTTTGTCTTAAAATTAAAAAATTCTCAGGTTGGAAATTGTTACCATTTTATTCATGTTAATTGGTGCTTTGTGAGCCTTTGTGCTCTATACATTATAAGGAAAAATTTTCTCCTATTAATTTGACAGTTCTATAAAATTTTAAACTGTATTCTCAGGACCTGTGTGTCTCATCTGTTCTCTCATTTTCTCTCTTTCTCTCTCTTTCTCTTTCTTTAAATTCCTTTATGTACTTTAAATTCTCAAAATTTGTCTTAGAAGTAATTGCCTAATACTTTTGGTGGAGAATTTATTGTTTTTAATTTCACCTAAACTCTGATCTCAAATTTTTCCCCTCAAAATGAATGTTTCTTCAATTTTCTTGGTGGGAGGACTAATCACCAATTATTAAATTTCTTTTTTAGAGTAAATCTATTTCAGGGAATTATTTACTCTGAGTCTCTGGAATGTTGCCCTTGTTTGAATGGCTATATCTTCTCATGTGTATAATGATTATTATCTGTTTCCTTTATCTTAATATGAAGATCTATGAATGTCTATAATATTTTATAATCAAGCAAGAATTGAGATAGAGTGTGTCAGCAATTGGTTGGTTGAGCTCTGCTGGTCCAAATGAAGTAGGAGAGACCTAGGAGCCTGTTTTCGGCTCACTGTGACTGACAAACTAGGGAGAGCATCCCTGCATGAGAATTTCACTTCTAGTTGAATCCGCTGCAGTATCTATTGTTGTCACCTTTATTTCTCCTTTGGTCTCCTTTACAGGAGGTAAACTCACAAAGAAAAAAGAATCACATTGATTATCAGAGAAGTTCTTGCCAAAAGTGAGCCCCTATAGGTAATTTTAGAAGAACTTAGGAAGTTTTTATGCCAAATAGTCCTTCTCACCCCCTTTGATGGGTTGAATTGTGTCCCCTGCAAAAACATATGTTGAAGTCCTAAGCCCTGGAAACCATGAGTCTGTCATTATTTAGAAATAGGGACTTTGTAGATGGAATCAAGTTAAGATGAGGTCATACCGAATTGGGGTGGGCCTAATCCAATGACCAGTATGTCCTTTTAAGTAGAGGAAAATTTGGACATAGAGAAATGCTATGTAAAGATATTGGAGTGATGCATCTACAAGCCAGGCAATGCCAAGAATTGCCAGCAACCAATAGTAACTAGGAGAAGAAAGGAGGGATTGCTTTCTAGAAACTTCAGAGGGAACATGGCCTGCCAACACCTTGTTTTTAGAGTTCTAGCTTCCATAACTGTGAAAAAATAAACTTCTGTGGTTTTTAAGTCACTGAGTTTGTTCTTGCTCTCCCTTGAATCACTTGCCTGGGGAAAGCCAGCCACCATGCCGTGAGGCCGCATTTCACAGTTTCTCACAGCAACTGACTGAGGCCTGTCAGCAGCCACTTGAGTGAGCTCAAAACTGGATGCTCTGCCACATGAAAGCCTTCAGATGAGACCACAGCCAGGCCAACAGCTTGACTGCAATCTCATGAAAAACATTGAACCAATTCAGCTATGCCACACCTAAGTTACTGACCCATAGAAGCAATGTGATAACAAATGTTTCTTGTTTAAATCCTTAACTTTTGGGGTAATTTGACATGAAGCAATATATGATTAGTATATCTAGGCCCATCACTATGACTATCTTCATCATCTGTCTATTTTTATGACACAGCTTTGGAGTAAAGGTAATAAGCATTTGAGTCTTTCATTCCTTCATTCCTTCATTTTCTCTGTTTTGTCCTGGTCATTATACTCATTATTGTATCTATAGCAGTTATCAAGTTTGAACTTTTATGGTGCTTAGAAACAAGTTATTTCATTTTCTATAAAACTTAAGAGGCACTTCTGCCAAAGAGAAGGAAATGGGCAAATAAGGAAAGGAAGGAACCTGATGTTGAGTGCCAACTGCGCTAAGTACCATTCTAGGCATTTTCCCATACTGCATTCAATTAATATAACAACTCTTTGAAATTTATAAAAAAGTATTATCCTTTCTTTATATATAAGGAAGCTGAGGCTTATAAAATTGTAGTTCTTTGTGCAAATTTCTGCAGCTAATAAGTGGTAAGTCGAGTCAGGTCTGTCTTACTTATTTCTGTATCACCCATTTGCAGAAGTGCTACTAAATTTAAATCCTACATTTTTGCTAATAATGTGAATGCTAACTAGCATTTTTTGAGCATGTTCTTTGCAATAAACATTGAATCAGAATTTTTATACATTATTTCACTAATAGATTACTTTTTTAAAACTCCAGCATGGCGAGGCAGAGATAAGGGAAATCATGTAGTATGTAGAAATAATTCTAGCAAAACGTGCCTATGCCAAGTTAGAAAATATTTTCAGAAAGGACAGTGCAGTCAAATTCCATTTATTCACGTATAATATAAATGTGTTATAAACTTAGCAATTCATTAAAATAAAAATAACCTGAAGAATGACCTACATTACACAGTACCATGGGAGTCAAGAGGAATTTATTAAGCAAAACCAAAGCCGCAACATTCTTCATGTTATATAATTTAAAAAAAAAATCTGTCTTTGAGATGGTAGAGAGGAAGTGAGTTTGATGAGAATTATATGCATTTCCCCAGCTCTTGCTTTCATAAACATGAGTTTCCATGGGGCTCATGTGCCCATATGCATGGTTTTGATTGCTTCTTTGAACTTTTCTGCATTTTCTACCATGAGCACTTACATTTATAATCATAGAAAATAGAACTTAAAAGAAAAAAAATGGAATAATATAGTTCTATGTTTTATTTTATTTTTCCATTGCCAAAAGTTCTAGTAAAAATGTGCCCACAAACAGTGAGTCTTGTGACGGGTCATTCCACACTGCCTTCTGAGTTGCCATAGTTCATTGATTCTATGATGAGCACCTTTCCACACTTTATCATTTCTCCATTTGGAATGTATATTATAATAAATATCATGTCATAGTTAAATTGCCAGCATTTATTTTCTTTCTCAGTGGTGCATTAAGTAATGATATGTCTTACAATTGACTGCATCTTAGAACTAATGTGAGACAGTATATATTTGAGAAACTTGCACCATATTTACTATCTTTTAGAAGAATTTCTCACAACTATGGACCCTGGTGACTATTTACTGCCTACTCCAACCAGCATGGAATTGGCCAACAGCTAACCAGGGGGTAGGCCCATGAAAAAGCTAATCCAAAAGTTGTATGGTCTTGCTCAAAATAATGAACTAGAGAAATCATAATCTCTTTTGTGTTAAGAGAGCTAGTATTTAGCTGGTATGCATCATTATGTACATACCATTCGCTTAGGAATAGTGCCCATTCTGACTGTGGTGCCTATAACTGCTAGTTGTGGAATATTTAGAATAATATCCTTTGTATGGTGCTGGATATTGTCTGTTGCATTGTTTATCTATTTTCTTCCCACTTGGATGTCCTTTTTCCCTATAAGTCTTTTCTAATTGTCCCTGCCCCTTTGTAGTGGTGGCAGCTAACATTGCAGCAGTCAGACTCCATGTTCCACTACCTAATCATGAGTTGCAGGACTGAGGGGCCACACAACTCAAGCAACAGTCACCTGCAGTGTCCAGAGCTCTGAGTGACCTAGTGGCAGTCCTCTCCTATCTGCAGATAAGGTTCTTCTGATGATTTTGTGAGCACATATTTTTTGTATGGAATACCTTTCTGCTTGGAACACCTGGAATAGTGTATTAGTATTTTTTGGCTGTTTTAACAAATTATTACAAACTTGGTGGCTTAAAACAAAATGTATTCACTTACAGTTCTCAAGGGCAGAAGTCAAAAATCAAGGTACTGGGAAGGCTGTGCATCCTTGATAGGACCTAGGAGAGAATCAATTCCTTGCCTCTTCCAGTTTCTGCAATGTACCCCATCCCTTGGCTTGTGGCCACATCCTTGCAATCTCTGCCTCTGTCTGCACATCACCTTCTCCTCTGTGTGTGTGTGTCAAATCTCTCTCCGCCTCTCTCTTATACAGACACTTGTGATGGCACTAGGGCCCACCCCTGTAATCCAAGATGATCTCCTAATCTAGAGATTTTTAATTTAATTATATCTGCAAAGATCCTCTCTCCAAATAAGGTAATATTAACAGATGCTGGGTATTGGGATATGGACATATTTTTGGGAGCTATCACTAGGCTACCACAAGTAATCTCTGTTTTCTGAACTGAATTCTGTTAACATTTGTATTAGTTTCCTAGGGCTGCTATAAACCGGGTGGCTTAAAACCAACCACAGAAATTTATTCTCTCAAATTATAAAGGCTCAAAGTTCAAGATCGAGGTATCAGCAGGGTCATGTTTTCACCAAAGGCTCTAGAAAACAATCCTTCCTTGACTTTTCTAGCTTCTGCCAGTCACTAGCAATCTTTGCTATCCCTTGGCTTGTGGCAGCATAACTCAAATCTCTGCTTCCGTCTTCACATGGTTACCTTCCCTCTGCATGTCTGTGCCCAAATTTCCCTCTTTTATAGGACATCAGGCATTGGGTTAGGGCCCACCCTAATCCAGTATGACCTCATTTTGACTCCTTTACATCTTCAAAGACCTTATCCATAAATAAGGTCACATTCACAGGTACAAGTGGACATGAATTTTGGGGGGACATCATTCAACCCAGTACAGAATTATAAAAACACAAGTGGCCTTGGGAGTTGGGGCAAACATTATATCCCACAGCAAAAGGATAAGCAGTAAAATCTATGTAGAAATAAGAAAAGAATAGTCTTTGTCCCACTCAATTATCATGGATCTTTGGTTGCAGTTTCTTTCACATCTTTTAAGTCTTGTGAGAATCTGAGACACTTGGACCACCGGGACTCAGATGCTGGCTTTGCCACTGACCAGCTGTGTGAGCTCGGTCAAGTTATCAATCTGATCATGACTCAGCTGCTCCATCTCTAAAATGGGTTTAACAGTGCCTGCCTCATGGGACTGTGCACACGGCAGGCACTGCTGTCATGTAACAGGTGTGCGGTAAATAATAGCAGTTACCATTGTTGTTATCTTGTTCTTGCTTTAAAATTACTTAATTTGGTCTTTCTTTCTTATGATAAAAGAAACCTTGATAGAGATTGCCAACCCCTCTAGTCCTTTCACAGGCAAATAATTCAACATTCTGAAATATAAATTATGCTCACTTTATCAGTGTATAATATCCTTAGATTTTTATGCTGTAAGTAGCAAAGGGTGCTCTGTGTGTGTATGTGTGAATGTGCCTCTGGGTCTGTTTATTTTAGGTGAAATCTCCGCACGTGCCCATGGGAGCTCTGGAAGTTACCAGAAGGCATGTGAGTCAGCTAAGATCCGCCAGCAATGAAAGGAGCTTGGGAGATTGGAGACACAGAGCTTACATATCATGTGCCACCAAATAGTTAATCAATATCTAATACTTATATAACTCCTTTTCTTCCAAAAGAATACAGCTTTCTTGTCTCTATTGGAGATGTTGGTTAGATAACATGATTTCAGCACTCTCACACTGATTTTAGCCACAACTTGGTTAAAAATTTTAAAAGTGTAATGAATTCCATCTCTGTAAATCATGACGATAAAAAGGCATATTTCCTTGAGATCGTCTTCAAGAATTTGGCAAAAACAAATAGGATTTGTGGGGTTAAATCCTTCCCCCACCACTTTGTTTTTGACAGCTAGACGCGGTGGCGTCCTTCGCTGCACCCACTGTTCACGCCTGGAGAACACCCTCGTGTGCGGCACTTGCATGGGCTCCCTGGAAACTCCGGCAGGCTGTGCAGCCACATTTGCTCAGCTGAAAGAAGATGAGAGAAACTTTTAAGAGCCGAGGCAGCTATTTTTTCTGGCTGAATTAGGACCATTTACTGAGACTAACAGTGTACTCTACCCTCTAAAGTAGTCCTTCTCTATTTGACCTTCGGAAGTAACTAGAAGATAGTATATCAGTATTTTAAGAACTTCAGAATCTTTACAACATTCCTTCTCATCTTTGAACAATAGCCTTGCCAAGCCCCTTCTGAATACAAGTGGAGTTTTTTGGTAGTTTTTGTTTTTTAGGTACAAATAAGATTTTTAAAACTTGTAAAGTCTAGCAAAAAAAAAAACTCTTACAGAGAATATCTTAAAATCGCCTCCCCCTCTCCATAGAAATGTGAGACTCCACGGACGTGACAGCAGCAGCTCTTCACCAGCGTCACCAGGAGAATCACGAGTCTGGGATGTAACCAAAAAAGTCTTTGGTTTGCACCCTCATCCGGACGCCCTGGGATGCCAATCCTGGTGACTCTCTGAGTCACATTCACGTAGAGGGAACAGACCACAAAATGCCACCACATCTGACTCATTCCAGAAAAGCAAGAAACTCATGATTAACAGGATACAATCCTCCCCAAGGTGAACGCTCTTTGGCCACAACTAACTCCAGAGATGTCTGAGAACTTCCCTTCCACTTGCCTGGTAATTACGGTTTTTGTAACCTTGTGTCCAGATAAATGCCACGTGTCACACATCCCTTCTTGCCTTGGTCTTTGCCCTAAGATGGAAGCCTGTCTGCCATGTTATCCGCCAATGACTCATCTTCCACCCTACAGGATACCAGTGTCCCCTACAAACCCAAATTCCTCTCTCTAGGCCACACACCCCTCCCAGGCTCTCCAGTGCCGCATGTTCTTCCTCCGTCTTTCCTTATGGTATCTTCTAGGACAGTGCTTGGGATTTCTTTACACTAGAGTCTTCATTACACATTAAATACTGGTTACATGAAGAAGCACTGATCAGCCTCTTCCTGGGGAAAGGAGGTATTCCTTTGAGACCCATGCAATTTCATATCCCTCTGCATCTCTTTTCATGTGTCCTTTTATCATCTCCCATTCCCTGAAGATTGGACCCAACGTCTGCAATCTTTCTCTGTGTCCCCAGTGCTGCCCTGGATAGAGTGATATCTGTGCCCACAAGGAAACTCCACCCAACACACTGACCTCCCAGGTTCTTGAATCCTCCATCTTCAATGATCTTGTCAACTCAAGTTTAAAAACAACCTCCCCATCCTCTCCGCCAGGGTTGAGAGGACAGTGCCGCAAGAAAAGGAATGAAAGTCTCCTTGTCTTGTGACTCGGAGTGAAGAACTCCCATGGCCAGGCTCCCTCTGTCTTTCACATAGATCTAGTGCCGTGATGCAAATTAACCCCTAGTGCTCATCTGTGAAATTCCAGAATTCCTGAGGGAAGCAGGCAAAATGACTCTAGTCTGCAGCTGGGCATTAATATCTATCTATATATTTAGTTTATTCCAAATTTGTCAGAAGAGGAGGAATAGGAAGTAACTGGGAGGGGAGCAGAGTGTAGCCACTTGATGTCAGACAGCATCATTTAGTAGCTGGAAACAGGATTTAGAGCTCAACAGACTGGGGTTGGGGGCAAAGCCCAGTGATAAAAACCCCACCCAGGTGCACATCTGTATAATTTTTTAAAAGTTACTTAAGTTTCTGATATTCAGACCTATTCGTGTAAGATGGAGACAGTGAGACATCCCTCTGGAAGTTATGGGATAAATGAAATATGTGTAAAGCACTTCACCTTACCTGGAACCCAGGATGCCTTCCAGAATGATAAGGTTGATGATGAGGACGATGATGACAGTGTTCAGACCTTGGAAAGGTCTGGGGCTTAGTAATCTCTGTAACAGACTAGGATGCCAATCTTGTCTTTGCTCCTATTTACTCGAATGAGTTACCTTCTTTGGCTGTCCTATTCATCCTATTTAAAATAGGGATGGTACTGCCTCCTCTGGAGATGTGTGTGGATGGAATGAAATGAACAATGCAGTATTACGCATGGCACAGTGTGAGCTCAATAGCCGCCCCACCTTCCACAGGCGTCCCAGGCCATCCCCTCCCAGCTCCCCCCGGCCACACACACACACACACACACACACACAGCTCTTACACTTAGGACTGACAGGGAATGTGTGGTTGTTTATGAGCCAACATAAATAAGTAAATACATTTGCCCGGATGCAAGAGAGGCACTATGTGAGCTGCCGCAGTTTGAGTGATTCTATTTATGTTCATCTATTTCTCAATTGTCACACAGGCCTCGTCTACCACTCCACACTTTTAAGTCCTTAAATGAAGGGACTCCATAATTATTTTGTTCTCACATCAAGAATCACACTACCAGTCAGTTGTGGGCTTTTAATAATTACATCCTTATGGATTGCATCTTGAATGCAGATGTATAGCTTTTGTGTGATAAACGTATTTCTGAAAAGTTGCATGCAATTTCTCATGTCAAATCAAACCATGTTTTATACGTACTTTAGTAGTCACTATATAAATAAATACTGTCACATTGTTTTAGAATGTCAGAAATCATCCATTTACTTAAACATAAGTTTAAGTAATAATACCTCTAATACCAGATTTTTACATTTGAGTTTTCCTTAAAGTGATGTTTCACTATATTGCATATTATTATCTTGCAGCTGGGGTAAGATGTTCTTTACATAAGAATTGGAAACGGCTTTTCCTACAGAGAGCAACGGCTTCCTGAGAGCATAAAGAACATGAAGAACTCAGCACAAAAGCCACCTTAGCTTCTATTGACTTAGGATTTATCTGCCTGCTGATCCATTTGCTGATCTCTTCCATCTTTGTAATTATTAATGCTATGCAGATATGCAAATATCAACCCATGCTGTTTGTTTATTCAAGCAGTCAAAATAAGTATAATGGGAAAACTGCAATATTTAAATTTTGTTCATTTTCTTTAACAGAGCTCATTTCAAATTTTAACCATCACCAAGAGTAAAAGGGTAAAAATGACAGCAGGCTTGGGATTTGATTAATTTCACTTTATGGCTTAAATTAAGAATTAATCTATTTCTCTCTTGATAAATATGCAGAGAAGATTATGAAATGACAGTTGATTTTCTCATGTCTTTAAATCAACCTATTTTCTTATTATTTTTTGAATGAGGTGCTGAAGGGGCTTGAATTTTCAATCTTCATTCCCATTGTTAACTCACTTATCAAAAAAAAAAAGAAAGTATAAATCATGAATTTCAATTTCTTATTTATTAAGTGCTCATCCCTGTGCTGTCAGCTACTCGATATTAGTTATTTGTGCCCCTTTCAGATACTTGCATGACCATAACAGTTTTAAGTTTTCCCATCTAAAACTACGTAGTCGTTAATCAGTTGTCAACTCCCACCTATTACAGCAACCCTTTAATAGCCATCTTAGCCTGGCAAAATTATACAATAGATGGTCTTCATTTTCCTTCAATTCAAAATTCTCTGTCTTAGCTTTCCAGTTCATCTTTCTTTATATTTTTTATATTAAAGAGTACAGTAGGAATTAAGGATGGTTTGACTATTTCATACAACATACGGTGGTTGTGTGCAATGTGCCTAACTGGCCCAAAGCAATTCATGGTAAAATTTCTCCTTCTTCTCCACCCTCAACAAGAATTGTGCAATCCCTACAATATTCTACATACTGGGCAGACAGAGATTAATAAGAAATGATTCTGGCTTTCAAGATTAGTCTCAATTTTATGAGCTAGATCTACAAAAATAGCTGTACAATATGATAAACCCTAAAGCCAATGTGTGCCTGAAATATTAAGAAGGCACTAAGGAAAAACAATTAATTGAAATGTTACTTCAAAGTAACATTTGACCTGGATCTTAAAGGGCGTATAGGGAATTTGTCAAATGGGAAGGTTTAGGAAAAGGCATCAAACTATCTGTGGTATTAAAAAACCAAAACAGCTGGAAAGGTAGATTTATCAAGTGGAAACTGAGGCCTCTTATGAACCAAGATTTGGAATCAATCACCTTAAGAGCAGGGATATAAATACTATTGAATTCCAATTTTCTTTGGGTTTGCAGCATGTCCGCACATCAACAAGGGATTAAAAGTGATTGTCTCTCTTATAAACCTAAGTGAAATATGAATCATAGATTACCTGGGTTCTTGAAAATTGACATTTTATACAGAATTGTGGACATTCACAAAAATCAAGTTGTTTGTTTTCAAGAACTGAACCGCCAAGTTTTTTGTCTGCATTTCCTGGTGCCTTTTAGCCATTGGTAATGTCAGTCAGCCACGCCCACGATGCTACTGTAACGTTCTACATTTAAGATAGAAAAGTTGTAGGGAAAAACTCAAAGGAATACTCTTCAGCTGTGTTATTTATATGAAGGTGACAGGATAGCCAATATGTTGTAAAAATGAATAAATATCCACAAATAAATCCATGTGCTTGAACAGTGAGCCACGTGCTATAGTCTTGAATCGATAGACTAGTTTGAGAAGAAAGTAATGAAAATAGTAACAATATTAACAGGTAATGTTTATATAGACCTTGTCCCTTGCCAAGTGCTGTGCTGAGTGATTTACTTGGATAATTCATCCTCACAATCTATATGGGAAGGTCTATAGTTACTACTCTTCAGTTTACTAATGAGAAAGTGAAAACCAATAGGTGAGTCAAAATTCAAGCCAAACACTCTGACTCCAGGGTCCAAGCTATAAACCCATGACATAATTCAACTGCTTCATATGAGATAAATGGTAGTGATTCTAGTACACTGTAAGTTTAATATGAATTAACAAAATAATGTAGCCACAAAAAAGAGCAAATGTAACCACAGATCATATTTAATAAAACTACTAATAATAAATGCAGATCTAGAAGACTTGGTTAATTGAGTTTGGGCTAATCCCAGTCTTCTCTGTGTGAGTAAGATCAAATTTAAAGTACTCAAATTCTTAGCATCACATTGTACAAAGTGGAGTCTACCAAGGGTGCTAGTGTCCTCTAGCTCCCTAGGATACTGCCCATTACAGGTAGGGTATAGCCCACCTTGCCTGAACACTACTCCACATGGACCAGTTGTATCCTGAGTCGGTTGTGAATATTCCCAAGTGAGCACCAATGCTCCAGGTGGAATCTTCAGGCACCTGTCATTAATCTTCAGACACCTGTATTCCTTGGTCACTGCAGGAAATAGAAGTTCATGCCTTCCTGTGTCTGGCCACCTCATTTTGGATTCCCATGTTCACCCTGCCTTGTAGGTCCTCTTCTGTGTCCCATTCCCTCACAATAAGGACCCTCCCCCCACATTCCGAATGAACTATCTCTACGTGCTTCCAAGTCTCTGTGCCATAGTAGCTGAGCACTGCATTAGAGTCTCTCACCTCCATCTCTTACCCAAATAGATTTCTAATTGGTGAAATTTCAGCCATGCTCCCAAAGAAGAAGGATCATTTTCTGATATTCTGGACTCAGCTTCTCTAAAGGTGCCAATCTTGCTTTTCATAGCTTCCTCTCTCCCTCTCTCTCTTTCTCTCTCTCTCCCCCTCTCTTTTAGAGAACAAATTGTATAAAAAAAAAAAGAACCTCAAGGTTTTTATAACTGTTAACTCACAGCACCCCATTCATATTACCTATGGTGCAGAAATCACATTTAGTTTCCCCAGGCTTTACTGTTCAACACCGGAGCATCCCAAGCTAGAGGGGTGCAGAGGAAGTAGGAAGGCAGGTGAGACAAAGGGGGTAAGAAGGAGGTCAAGGCTTTTGGTGGGACACTTGGACTGTGAGGGCCCCCATTGTGGGTCTTCAGTACCCAGCCAACAACTAGAATCTAAGATTATTGAATCTTTGGTAGGTTAAAGACAGCAAAACTCTATCCATTTTTAACTCTATTCTATGTTAAAAATATTTTAAGTATTTTATATTAGTAAATTATATTTCTTTCATAAATTAAAAAATTCAAAAGTATACAGAGTAAAAAAGTGTAAGTTTCTCTTCACAACCCATCACCAACACAATTACCTCCACAGAGAAATAGTGCTGTACGGCTGAAATCTCCAGCTATAGCAAACATTAACCACAGCTGTTTAAAATATATTGTGTGTCTTCCAGATCTATTTTCTATACATTAATATATGTATATTTGTATATCCACAATGTATGGAATTGTTTAAAATTGGAATGCATCATTCTGCAACCCAGAAAGAATGTCTGACCAAAAGATACATACTCTTTTAGAAGAGACAATTTCTTGTTGAAATACCACCAGAATGGAGCTTCTATTTATGTATGCAAAACATAAACTCTTCCTAAAATGGTTATGAAATTTCAAATATTTAAAAATGTTTTGAAGATGGGTTTTGGTTTTTAATAAAATGGAAATGAATTAACTTTGAAATAAAAATAATGTTGTAGGAGGACTTTATGTTTCTGGTCTGGCCTATAAGGAGCTTGGGAGTCATCACCTCCATCCTCACTGCAAGACAAAGGCTGAACAAACTGAAATCAACAACTATCCTTAGCTCCATCAGAGGACTGAAGTCACAAGGCAAACGACCGGCCTCCAAATTGGTGAGAGGACAGGCAGATGTAGAGAATCACAACTTAGCAGAGCAGACACGTCTGCGGGGACTAGTACTGGGGTACTGCAGGGTAGGAAAACTTGGAGGCTTGGTGCTGACAAGTTTGAGAGTTTAAAATTCCAGGGGGGAAGTTTTAGGGGGTCCCCAAAATTTTGTGAGTTGTATCTCTGGGAGCCCTACCAGGTTTTCACATGAAGATAAGAGAAAAATTCCCTCATGCTTCCAGCAAGAGGAGTGGAAAAGCAGTAATTTTCAAGGACACTCAGAGCATTTTGTCATTAATAGGACTTGTAATCAAAGGAAACTACTTAGCCAGACCATCCGACTGGGGTTTCACAAGAGCCTAACCCACATGGCAGAAGGGAAATACCCAGCCCAGCTCAACCCCTCTAGCCTTTCTGGTATACATGAGGGGGTGGGTTGAGGGGACAAACCTGAGAAGCACATGTGAAGCTCACTGCGCAGGACACAGGCTTATTAAAAGACTGAGATCTAACCATGAAAATACAGAAGACTTCCCCTGCCTCCACACCTTACCACCACCTCAACAGGGCTCCTGAATTACAGAGTATACAACCAAAGAACTGAGTGTCTCAGGCCTTGTTTTAGAAGCTCTAGAAAAATGCAACAAAAACAGAGGAGACAAAAACAAGGACACAAGGGGAAATTTTAGCCTCTGTAATCTATAGCGATAGCAAACATTAACCACAGCCCAACCCCAAGGCAGAGACACATAAAACATCACACTAAGGTCTTAGGTACCTCAGTTCCTTTTACACAGCACATCATGGCTGGCAATTACAAGGCATATCGGCCAATTCCAAGGTGTATCAAAAGGCAAAGAACACAGTCTGGGGAGAACAGTCACCACAGCCAGAGGCATATATGGCAGAGATACTGGGAAAATCAGACTGAGAATTTAAAACAACTATGCTTAATAGGCTATAAGCTCTGACGTAAAAAGTGGAAAACATTCAAGAACAGATGGGTGATGTAAGCAGAGAGATGAAAACTTTAAGAAAGAATCAAAAGGACATGCTAGAAAACAAACCGCTACACAGAAATGAAGAACACCTTTGATGGGCTCATCAGTAGACTGGACACAGCCACAGGAAAAAAATTAGTGAGCCTGAAGAAATGTTAATTAAAGCTTCTAAAACTGAGATGCAAAGATAAAAAAGAATGGAAAAGATGAAATAGAATATCCAAGAACTGTGGGACAATTATGAAGGTACAAGATACACAGAACAAATGTACCACACTAACACAAGATGCTAATAACAGGAAAAATGTGGGAAGGTGGTGCATATGGTAACTCGCTGTACTTTCCACTGAATTTTTCTGTAGACCTAAAACTGCTCAAAATATAAAACCTACTGATTAAAAATGAAACTAGAGAAAATGATTAGAAAATGTCAGATGCAAATAAATATAAACCATAAGTGGAATGATTTATTGACTGAAACAATAGCAATGAGAATCTGCATAACATTACTCTGAGCCTAATATCTCAAGAAGACAATAAATAAGCAAGGACATAGAAGAGTCTGAATCCTATCATTAATAACAAATATTTATTGGACACATTTTGACACTTATATCCTAGAAATATGAATAAGCATTCTTTCCAATTATTTATAGAACATTTATACAATTCATGTACCAGACTACAAAGATAATTTTAGTAAGTTGCCCAAGTTATAATGTTATAGGCTATTTTAGTGAATTAAAATGCAAGAAAACTAGAAATTTATAACAAATACTTAAATTCCCAAATTCCAATCACTTATAAATCTTAAAATATACGTTATCTCTCTTAAACAACTGGTTTAAAGAGAAAATATGTAATTGCATACTCTTCTGATATTAATATAGAGTGCCAACAAACCTATACTCTAAGGAATATTCATAGTAATACAGGCTTTGCCTTCCCTGCCTGGCCAACAAACAAGAGTTCCCAGAATACAACTACATAAATGAGTAGAAATATATCAAAATATTTACAGAAATAGTTTTTAGTTAAGAATTGAAATATAATATTTTGGAATAGGATAAAACAATGTGTGCTTTCATTTATTACAGTAAATAGCTACTTATCTATTGTGAAGGATAAAAATGAAGATTCTCATATGAAAATGAAATTAAGGTCCAGCTAGCTACATCCATTAAGAATAATTTTATTATGAGATGATACCAGTTGAAACTTCAACACACATATTGTTGTTACTTCCTTTCTCTCGCTGATAAACTGGTAGCCACATGCCTTAGAGAGCCTCCAGTGGTCTTTGATGCACTTGGGCCTGTGTTATGGTGGATCAGTGGTGCTGGGGTGGGGAGAACCAGCCTGAAGCAATAGATCATATTGCAGATGTAGAACTTTCACCAGGCTATTCATTGGAGCCCAAAGACAAAAGGAAGAAAGCATGGTAGAGGGTTCTCAGCCCATCCACACTAGAGGGAGAACCTAGGCTTTCGCAGGAAAATTAGACATTTCCACTTCCACTGCAACACCTCACCTCCACCACCTGCTTTCTCTCCAATACTGCCTGTGACAAGCAATCAAAAACAGCTGGAAAGCAGAAGCAGGTCTGAGAGAACAGCTTGCATCCTTTGGATGGAAATTGAGATAAAGGAAGAGGAGATAACACACGAGGCAGGGCACACCATGAAGACGGTGAAGTACACTAGAGAAAATGAGGTGGAAATGTAGCCTCACATAAGTTTACACATGACCCTGGAGAGTCCAGTTTCTCACGGCTGGCCACCTCTTTGGATGGACTACTGAGATGATGGCTTCTCCCTAGCAGAAGGGTTGTCACTCTTCCAAATATTTGACATGGGAAGAAAGTACAATCAAAGGGAGTTTCAATGGCTTGATGTCGGGGAGACCAGCTCTACTCGTGAGAAATGCAAAGACCCTCCAGGGTGAAGGATTGGCAGATTGGAAAGAGAAGTGATGAGATGCAGAATCGCAAGAGCGGAGGAGCTGGCATCTTGCCTCCCAGAGCCATTTCCCATTTTCTTTTTCCATTTTCTTTGGGTCTAGTCCCAGCAAATCCTTCTGCCAGATAAAGTGCTGGAGTAGAGAAAGCAGCATTTCAGTGGCATTATTGAAAAATGCTCTTTCCTATGGCCAAAACTGAGACAGAAATGCCAAGACTTTTATACCCGAAGAACTGACTGAGAGCCAAACATGTGCTGGATTTGCTTGGTAGGAAGGTTGGTGAAGGGAAGAGAAAGAAAATGCATAAATATGAAATGACACTAGACAAAAGCTCTTACGAGGCAAAATTTGCAATAGTAAGTATACTTCTTATTACCCAGGAGAACCTTCAGAAAAGATAAGCTGCTTAGATTTTAAGCAAAAAGATTAACGTAGTCCAACTGGCATTTCCCCTGAGACCCTAGATGTCCTGTTTTCTTCTCTGCAACAGCTGTCCCTGACCACAAAGGCCCAGTGACTAAGAGAAGTGAGAACATAGAGGCTTCTTGTCAGGGTTCACTTGTGTCTTTGGCCTCTTCTAATTTTTTTGGCCTGTAATGTATTTAGGACTCATTTGTAATTAGCCAGGCAAAGGGAATAAAAAGCAGAGCTTTAGAAAGGGAACCAAACTGATTAGCATGTCTTGACTGGGGTTTTGAAACACCCCCAGAGAGTCCTCAGCCACTTAAGGGATAGTTTAAATGCTGAGTGCAAAACCAGTGAAAATTCACTTTAATTTTAAAGAAAAACATATACCTAATATCACTTTAATGCTTGGTGGAGGGGAAGAAGATCTGGTGGAATCACCAAGTAACAACACAATCTCCTTGTAAGTGATAGCTGCTGGGCTGTTCTAAAACGCAGTTAGATTGCAATAATTTATTGGGAAATACAGAAATCACTATAATGAGGGCATGGGAATAGAAACAAGTATGATCTGCTGAGCTACAAACTAAAGCTACTGTTTCTTTAAAACAAAATAGCATGTAAATAATGTTTCTGGACAATTTCAATAATGTTTTCTCCTCTGTCCAACTCCTTCTTGGTGGTTTTCCCTCTTGGTTTGTATAGACATGATCCTTCTGATTAAGTATGTGGCTACCTTCGGAGAGGAGAGGAAGATTTTTGACAATACTTGCTCACATCAACTCCAGGTGGAAAAAGCCTTGGAGGTAATATGGAAGTGACATTTAGGTTCTCCCAAAAAAACCCATCAACCTGGACCAAGAGGACAAATGCCACCTGTATGCAAAGCACAGCCACCAGCTCCAAACCAGTAATGAGAAGGAATGTGACTTCTCAACTTTCCCTGGTCAGAAGAATTAGCATGTCTCCAGAAGTTCCCTCCCAGGAAAAGCAAGCAAAAACAAGGCATTGCAAAGATAATCCATTAGGAACTTGCCATATGTGTCTCTCTAAAGCGTCCCCAAAGCAAATGGAACAAAATGTGATATGCAGCTACTTCAACTGTCAACATCCTTCCCTCCTCTCTGTAGCTTTCTCTCCTTTAATCTGCCTTTCTGTGATGGATCTGGCATCATCTCCTTCATCAGTGTTCTGTGGTCTCTGGAGTGAGGACCAGATTAGGGAGAAGGAAAGAATTGCTGAGCAAAATGTAATTCTAGATAGGAGGCTCATAGAGAGTGAGGCCAATCCTACAGATTTGCAACTATAGACTCACTCACCACGCCAGGCTTGTCGCTTATGAATTGCTTCATTATACTAAACACCACACTGAGGCACAGGATGGTCTTAATTCGAAGTAAAAGATTTTTCATTGCATTAGTGTTGACAAAACAGTGATAGTTTATAGAGTTAAAATATTAGTATCATTTATTCTGGAATCTCATTAAAAGGCAGGTACAATGAGAATTGGAACCAGGAAAGTGGCTGGGGAGATGGAGAAAAGAACATAGGAGAATTTGGGGTTGAACAGCTTTTAAAGTGACTGATAACTAAGTACAAGAAATGCCGTTGTTAGACGGAAGGAGAAAAGGAGACGCACAGATCAATTTCCCCTCGATGGTGCTGAGGACTTTTGTGAGGAGCCACTCTATTCCATGCTGTTGCAGGCTCAGAGCCCCCAGTCACAGTGACGGCTGAGAGAGACTCTCGACCCCACTGCAGGACTTTAGAAGGGAGGGTCTTCCACCCTGCCCTGGTGCTGCCCTCACCATCTCCTCACCACCTCCCTTACTAGTTGTGCTTGCTTTCTTTTCTTTTTTCTTTTATTTTATTTCAGAGTATCGCAGATCACGGAGGTACAAACGTTTTGGTTACAAGTGAAGTATCACAAGAATGGAAAAACGAACGCCACATGTACCCGCCACTAAATTGGAACTGAACTAGTTGTGCTTTCTATCTCTGCCCTGCAGCCTCACTCCTCACGATTGCCAATTTGACCCACTGTAAGTGCACATTTGCCAAGTTGACACAGATGACCTTGCCGGACTGACAAAGATTCCAGGTTTTACCTGAGCAATATGCTCATCCTGACCCTTTTCTGTGCTCACTGCTTAGAAAGAAAGCCAGACAGAAAGAAGACATAGCCTTTGGGAAATGGGGACAGGTACACCTGGGTGTGCGAGGCCAGAACAGTGGTTCTCAAAGTGTGGTCCCTGGACCAGCAGCGCCAGTGTCACAGGGGAGCTCGTTAGGAAGGTAGATTCTCAGGCTTCACCTGAGACCTGTGGAATCAGACATTCTGGGCTGGAGCACAGCAATCTGTGGTGTAATAACCCCTCCAGCTCACCTTTGAGAACTGGTTTAGAAAACCTCTTACAGGAAGCCACACATCCCTGACTCTCCTTAACATGCGCTTCCTCTATTCTCTGCTGGAAAATCTCCTCTGGCCTCTAAAAATTCAGCTCAAGTTTCAACTCTGAATTCTTTTCTAATTCTCTGCCTTTTGGTGCCCCCAGGGTGACCTTCTATGACAGTTTTAAGAAGAAATTTAAAAGCCCATGTTTTCCTGCCTGGATGATCCTCAGTGTCACCACCAAAACCTACAAGATTGCTTATTTTTAAGACTTGGATAGATCTGAAAAATAAAACAGAACCTATAAAATACGAGCAATTATCTCATATCTTCTTTTCACCGTGATTGGAGTTGACATTGTCAAGCCACAGGATAAAAGAGAGGTAAAACAGAGTGGATAAGAAAAAGGTAGATAAAGGAACAGGTAAGAGGAAGACCTTTTGTCACTTGACAGGTTATATTATGGAGGAGCATTTACAAAGAACTGCTCCCGCAATCAAAGTTAACTGTGGACTGAGCTGTCTCGAGGGGGAATAAGCTGATCCTCGCCAGGGTGTCCTGAGTGTGGGCAGGGGGTGATAAGTATGAATCAGCACTGGACATAGAAACCAATCAACTGGAGGAAATTGCTTGTGTTAAGAAACATTATACTTGGATATAGGATCAGTGGAAGCCTCCATTGTGGATTAGTGACATCTGCTTTGAGCGTAAGTGGTAGGTACACAGGTGTGTAGTTGACTCAACTTGGTCAGTGATGATAAAGATGTACTTATGCAGCATGGGGTAGAATTTTTTTTTTGTTATTATTTTTATTTCTGCATATTATGGGAGTACAAAAGTTTAGGTTACATATATTGCCCTTCCTCCACCCCAAGTCAGAGCTTCAAGCGTGTCCATCCCCGAGACAGTGTGAATCGCACTCATTATGTATGTATACACCCATCCCCTCCCCCACACACATCTGCCTGACACCCAATTAATATTATTCCTAAATGTGCTCTTAGGTGATGATCAGTGAAACCAATTTGATGGTGAGTACATGTGGTGCTTATTTTTCCATTCTTGGGATATTTCACTTAGTAGAATGGGTTCCAGCTCTATCCAGGAAAATACAAGCAGTGCTATATCACCGTTGTTTCTTATAGCTGAGTAGTACTCCAAAGCAAGGGGTAGGATTATGTTAAACGTTCTTCTAGAAATGTAAATTCCATGCATCTGTGATTAAAACCAAAGATTTTTAGATCGAAGTCATCCTGGAAATATGAGATCCTGTGTTATTGTTCCATTTTTAGCATTACTGATAATGACAAGCCTCTGGGGATGAAGATCTGTGTCGGGGAGGAATGGTGTAAGCCAAGGGTGGGGTGGGCAGGCCAGATGCAGGGCATGACTGCCAGGTTGTAAATCAGTATTTAACACCCCGACGTACCTCACCAGGCTACTCACTAACGAACAATCACAAAACACTCGGTGAATATAAATAATTAACAGGAAAGTAATTAGAGGTCTTTAAAAAAAAGCAATCTATCTTGATTAGTGTAAAAGAGTTCAAATGAATGGTTCTCTACAAGACCAAATAATCATTGTTTCCAACATTGCCACTTTTAGTGCAGTGTTTTCTCTAATTTATAAGCCTTGAGAGGATTAGAGAGTTAGGATGACTACTTTGCGCTAACAATATCTTGGGCAGGTATTCTATTTAAAAAAAAATTCCCTTTCAACTCATTTTCCCTTTCTGAGGGGAGTAAAGGTGTGGAGGTGCTTAGATTGGGGGTGGGCGGACAAGTATAATTCTGTCTTAGAGGAAGTTGTAAAATGGAAACTTTCTAGAATGTGATCTGAGGCTCCAAGAACCATGTCGGTTGATTTGGAAGGTTATTTCCTGAGCTGAATTTAAAGCTATTCACACAGTGGTTCCCAGGCTTTAAGTTCCAAAAACCATCATTTGATATTTATAGATCCCAGAATCCCACGTGTCAGGACAACCCCTGACCCATCTCAACACCCAAGCCTTCTTCCTTGATAACAGATCAGGCCATTTTTGAGTATCATTATCTCCTTAATGCAATACTGTTAAAACATTCTTTGCCATAAATCACCTGTAATCAGTGGCAAGAAATCTTTTAAGCTGTCATTCAAATGCATGCACCTGTATTCTGCCGTTATTTGATACATCTTGCGAATTATCCAGCCTGGTGTCATAATAAAAGGAACAGCTTAATTTCAGCAGAAATGGGTACAAGTAAGTACTAGAAGAAAATTCTCTTTAGAAACCAACATTCTTCTCTCAGAAAGAAATAGAGAGAGAGACATTCAATAAATTTTGTGCAAGGCTTTGAACTTTAATCTCAGTTCTCTCATCTATAAAATCGAAAAATAGTATGGATGCCATGGAGTAGTTATGAGGATTTAATGAGAAAAAATAGAAAGAATTCAGAGCTCCATCTGCCACAATGCAAGCACTCAATAAATATTAGTCACCCCCCTTCTCTGCCTTCCATTTCTAAGGTGCTGGCCATGGTCCCCCACCTAGCAGCTCGACCCCCACATAATCCTTGGTGGAGAGTATAAAGCAATGAAGATCGATGCTGAGGCTCACCACAAAGTCCCTCTCAATGCAAGGCCACTGCTGGCCTCAGCTTTCAAGCCTCCTCACCTGATTTCTACCTGGGTATCCAGATACTCTCTCCACTTTCTAGCTCAACTCTGATAACCACATTCCTGATTAGGATATCAAAGTTCCAGCTCCAGGAGTGAGAACGCCCTCTAGTTGGGACATTGGCCCTTCATTCTCTTATCCATTTCACCATCATCCCTCCTTTCTAGAGTCTAGTTCTGGAAATTTCCCAGGGGTGGGGTGGTGGTACTTGCTGTCCACCTCCTTGATGCAAGACACTCACCTACATTTCTAAATATGACTGCTCCCTTGTGTTTCTTGGCACTATTCTACCGTTCCATGAAGATGACTCCGCTGTACCTGCTGGATGACCTGATGCCAACTGCCTGTCTAGACTGGACCTGCTGTCTGACCAGGCTCTAAGAAATGGACTGGACTTATTCCTAGAAACTAACACTGCGTTTGTCTCTTAAGTGATTGCCTCACTAACTCAGACAAGACTGGGAACAGCTTTTTCTAGCCTGGCCTAGTTCATCAAATTCAATCATGGCTTACATGAATATACCAGGCAAACATATTCATGTCTTCACCAAATGCTTATTAAGCACCTACTACATGGCTGGCACTTTTCAGGGACTGCAGATAAAGCAGTGAGCAGAATAAGATTGTGGCCACCATGGAGCTTCCCTTCCAGCAGGCAAGAAGGACATTAGCCAGGTGTGGTGGGTATGTGCCATTAGCCCTTCCAGCCAACTCTCCACCCTCTGTCCCCATTCTGTGCCCGTGGATGCTGACTCACTGGACTGCTTCTGCAGGTCCCTTTGCCCCCAGCTGCCAGTGACTTGGCCAATGGGAAGCACAGCTCCTGTAGTCAGATAGACTTCTCCTACAGCCATGGCTTTCTGTGGGTGCTGGTGACCGCCCCCTCCCTAGCCCCTTTAGGCCCAGCTGTGGTGGTGCCAGGTCTGTCTTTCTTCGTCATTCCATGGTCTCCCTTAACACTGCCCATACCTTGTAAATAGTTTCTTATTAAACTCTACTCCTTTGAACATGCCCTCTGTGTACTGCTGGGACCCTGACTGCTACACCAAATGAAGAAATGTATAATATTATGTCAGGCAGTGGTGAATATTGTGAACAAAGGCAAAGCAGAGCAGAGTAGACATAAGGATAGGAAGGGTGCTTTTAGATTCAGAGTGGTCTGCAAAGAGCTATCATAGTAGGTGACATTTGAACAAAGACATAAGTGACTTGAAGTAGGATTGCAGATGAAATATAGAAGACACAGTTAAACTTGAATTTCAGGTGAATGATGAATAATTCTTGCAGTATAAGTATGTCTCAAATATTGCATGAAACATACTTATTTTTTAAAAAGTGTATGTATATATAAAAATTATTATTTGTCTGAAATTCAAATCTAAGTGGATGTTCTGTATTTTTATTTGTAAAATCTTGAAACTCTAATTTGTAGACAATGAATATCTGGAGAAAAACATTCTAGGTAGAGCAAATACCAAGTACAGAGGCCTGAGGACATGGATCCATACTGAATGAATTCAAGGACGATCAAGAAACAACATGCCCAGTGTCCTAGCTATTCTACACTGTGGGTGGAGTGTAGAGTATTACTGGAGAGAGGAGGGAGCTGGTGTATGACCCCAGTTCCTTTTCCTCTGGCCTGTGCTTTTCTCCCATCCCGATTTGCCAACTCAGTTTCTTGTGTTAACTGTAGTTATAGAGCAAAGGAAGGCAGAGGAAGAAATCAAGATGCCATACCCCTCAATGCAGCAATCAGAAATGACCCTGAAAATTACTTGAAAGTAGCCAACATAGTTTTGTGAACAAATATCAGATCTTATGCAAATCATGTGCAAATTGCCTTGATGCTCTTCTAACTCGTGTAGCTGGGTATCGTTCCTGGAAAGCCCTAGGAGAGCTATGCTATTTGCTGTCTCCTGCTGGTGGGTGAATTGCCAGTCAGACAGAGGCACTGTCCGTACAAACCCATAGAAGAGAAAAACTCTCCGTTAAAGAATGGGTCCATAGCCTCCTCCCTGGCCCAGAACTTGCCTCATGCGGGATGGTGGGTCTCATGCATGCCCACTCATTCTATTCATCAAAAAACCTTAGCCAAGGAGGTATCATTATCCAACTTAAACAGAAAGAACACTGCCTTGCCCAAGGCATCAAGGGAAGGGACTGATTCCAGGAAGACGCAAACTGGTAGTTTGACTCAAGGTACTCCACGGATTGGCAGTTTAGAATAAATGTTCTGTCTGTGAGCTCTGTGCAAACACTTCAAAGATGGGTTCAAAATCAGACATTTGCTGCAAGATTTTCTTAAATGTGTATGTGCATGCATGTATGTGTGTTGTTTAAATGAATAAAATAAAATATATAGGATAAGAAAAAAACCAAATTACATTAAAATAATTTTACTAAAATAATTTTTAAAACACATTGGTATTCATGCGCCTCATTATTAATGCATTAAATGAGATATAGCAGAGGGCCAATTAACTGCTGTGATTTTAAAGTGATGATGAATGTAAACGGTATTTTGAGATATCTGCAACTATAATGTGATATAAAATTACCTCTGATTTCTAGCAGTGAAAAAGTCACAGTTATCATACTATTACTGTGATCTGTTGCCCACATTTGTAATTGTAATATGCATTTGTCAAAATGCATTAAACTGTACTTTTAAAATCGTTGCCCCTTTTTTTGTAAATTACCTACTTTTTTTTAACAAGTAGAGTGTTCAGAACTCAACAATGTTTATAATTCTTCTTTGTCTTTTCTCCATTAAAGTAATATACTACCTTAAAAATTATCCTTTTAGATTTTCTGAAAGTCACCTTTCACAATTAAAATATCTGAACCCTTACAGTTGCAGAAGATGACAGAAAAATAGGAATTGGATTTAGAGAATAAAAGTTTCAATTTTATGCTGACTTCACTCTTATTGTATATTTTTTGATAACTTGAATCTTGTTTTATATTCTTCTTAAACATTAATAAATTCAATAATAAGCTCATAAAACACTAAAGTTTTGTCTGAGCATTCGCCATATTCCAGGGACTCACGTTATTTTGCACAATTTATTGATCAATACCTAATTGTGACAATAGCAACATTAATCATAGTAATTATTTTTCTGGAATACCTCTTCTGTCCTGGGTATCATGCTCAACTTGTGGAAGTCATTATATTTCACTCAGCATGACATCATCATTTTCCTATCAAGTCTCTTCTGTGCTTTTCTCATTAGACAGAGATATCAAAGTTAAATTGCTTGGTGCTAATGAATCTGAAAGCCCAAATGCTGACCTAAAATAATGTGGAAGTTCATTATAAGTGAACACTCAGATGATTCACAGTAACATGCTTAAAAATAAGATCTATCTAAAAAGCGGATCTTAAAATGTATTGCTTAATTTTCTTTTTTCTTGAGGTATAATTTATAAACTAAAATGCACCCTTAAGTTTGAACAAATGTTTACTATTATGTAACCACCACTACAGTCAATATTTAAATTCTCATTACACCAGAAAGTTTCCCTGTTTTCCCATTGAGGTCAGTCTTCTCCCCCTACTCCCAATCCCTGCAACCCCTAATCTGGTTTCTGTCCCAGCAGCTTTTCCTTTTCTGGAAGGTCATATAATGGAATCATTCAGTCCATAGTATTTGTCCAGGTTAACTAACTCAGCATAATGCTTTTGAGATCCATACACATCATTGCATGTATCTATCATATCGTCCATAGTCTGTTCCTTTTTTGTTTGTTTGTTTTAGGTACATATATTACATAGTTCACTCACAAGTTAAAGGACATTTGAGTTGCTGCCTTTTTTATTACTTTGAATAAAATGGCTATGAACATTTACATACAGTCTTTGTACTGACATATGTTTTCATTTACCCAAGCACTGCAAGTATGATAATTACATACGCTTTTTTACTCTAACGCTGATCCTGATTCCTGCTCAAGGGGAGGGGCAAAAAGTAGGGAAGCATCACACCTGCCCGTCTTGGTTTCTAATAACCATTATCCAATAAAAAGAGTCCGAGCTTCTTGGGGAAATAACTAATTCTAAGACGGAGCAGAAAATATATAAAATGAGCCTGGAGTATCTTGTAGTGTTAGAAAGTAAGGAAGTGCTCAAAACACATATACATACAGAGCTACAGGGGTAGAACAAATGGACATAAAATCAACTTAGCTCCCAATGCTCAAAGCTGGAATAATTTGAGCAGCAAAATAAATAGAGTAGTAGTGGATGATAGTCTAAAGTATAAAATAAATATTCATAAGCCCATACTGATATAAATAATTGAATGAATTAATAAGTGGGGGGAAATAGATCTTCCATCCAGAAGAATTCTGAATATTAATAATTTATGTAAACACTCTGCCCTCAAAGAGGTGAAGCATAATTCCCCACCCTTAAGTGTGAGTTGCCCCAGTGACTTTCTTGTAAACAGTGCTGTATAAAAAGAGAGAGAAAAATAAAAACTTTCAGTGAAGAGACTGGACAAGCACTACCTCAGCCAGTGGTCAAGGTCAATGTCAACAGTGAGAAGTCAGGTTGATAGTGTGTACCCTTGATATCATGTGATGAGAATGGCACTCTGTGGTCTTCCAAGAGAAAATCGTAATCCCGCTCTAATGATGAGAAAAACATCAGACAAATCTCAATTGAGGGACATTACACAAAATACCTGACCAGTGCACTTCAAAACTGTCAAGGTCATCATGAATAAGGAAAGTCTGACGAACTACCTAAGTCTACAATAGCCAAAGGAGATATGAAGAGTTAGTAATAATGCATCAATATTGGTTTTCTAATTATAGAAAATGTATCACACTAAGGTAAGATGTTTAATAGGGGAAAATGGGCGTGGGGTATATGGAAACTCTGTACTATCTTCACAATTTTTCTGTCAATCTAAAATAGAAGTGTACTTAAAAAATAGGGAAGGAAAGAGAGTAGTTGCATCCTTAAGTACCTCTTTCCCAATGTATTTTTATCACCTAAGTGCAAGTATAAACTTAAGCACTCAAAAACAGTGATGTCAGAATCAATTCCCTCTATGGAAGCACTGGTCTCAATTTGTTTCAAGTAAAACTGGAACACAGTAGGGGACAAATGTTTGTTGAATGAGTTAACTTCTTGAGTGTCTAGTGCACTGGTCCCCACATGCAAATCACATTATTCAAGGTTGATAGGTCCTCAAAGTGATCAGCACAGTCCCTTACCTTAGGGAGCCTATGTCCCAAAATCACAGTGTGCAACAAGGTTTTACACTGAATTTAAGAAATTTCCTAAATGGTATTTCAGACAATAAGGTTGCATTCAAAACCCGAAGATATTAATGTTGACTGAGTTTGTTGGGAAAGTATCATTCAAGGACCTATGACCTGACAGAGGTCTTAAGACGTGAGAAAATTTGGAAAACTGGAGAAAGTAAGAATATCCCCTGACATGAAAGACAGACTTGAAAATAAGCAAGGAATAAGTATGCTCTTGGCTTATTCAAGAAGCAGGAAATAACACCTAAGGCTCATGTTAGGTGAGTAAGATAAAAGAGTGAACCAGTCTAAACTTGATACAAATTAACAGTTTAGAAGTGTTATTTGTGTTGAACAGAGAAGCAAGAAGAGACATAGGATGCGGAGACTGCTGGGAGGGAGCTGGGGAGAGAAGGTAGGAACACAAAGGAAGAAGTCGGCTCAATTTGACAGACGGCTGTGCACCTGATGACGGAGATCATCGTGATCTGGAGCTGGATTGGAGATGGCAGATGACAGATAGCAGTAGATGTGATATATGCTTCAAATATATATATTTCACGAGCAGAATGTCCATTACATTATCCAATTTGTGTAGTCATTGACTAACTCATTTAAAGCAGATTATGTCTGAAATAAAAAAAATATATGATGGATTATGACTGTGGAGTAGGGTAATGAGTTCAGTTTGATTCCCTGGCAAATCTCAGGAAATTTAGCAATGGCTTAAGGAAGAGGATCTTAGAAACAATTTTGAGCATCTATGAGTCATCCATTTTTTCCTAGAAGCCTCCTAAATAAATACTATGAAAAGTGTAACAAAGAGACCTTCACTCTCTTCTCTTTGATTCATGTTCTAAGGTGTATTAAATTCATGTGAATTACAATGACTCAAAAATATGTCTTCCTTGAAAGTGATTAAGGCTACCAGGTAGCAGTGTGAAATGAGTTTGTCATGGTGTTTAGCTTGTTCAATAAAAAGTGAATGAGAGAGACATGACCCAGATCTTCTCAAGGTTTGTGACTGAGCTTGTCCATGTGCTACCATGGTTCTCTCACCTTTTGTGGAATTTAATCTGGTTTTTCTGTCCATAGTATCACCTTCTCTTTTCTTATTCGAATTTTCCCCAAAATTCACCACCAAGGTGGACTCAAAGTCGAGGCTTACATTGCCAGGCCTTGAAGATTTCCTTACACAGACATAGAGAATGAGCAACTTTGGGACTATCATCTGTGACCTTACCAATTCAAGGACAAAGCTGCACAAATGTACAATGAGAAGCTATTTTTAGGCCTTTTTCCTTGAAAATAGTGTCATCTTATGCAGCAACTAAATCAAAGATTGATTATTAGTTAAGCAAGAAATCTGAATTAGAATAAGCTAAAACATATGTACATGTCAATAAATTAACAAATCTATAATTAAGTAAAACATTTTCCATGAACAGTTAAGAATTTATATATCTAAGGTGAATATTGTTTATTTTAGTGGGAAGGATTCATAAGAGTCTATTTCCCTAAAGTTATAGTAACTGCACTTCCAAGAATAACATTCCATATATCAAAAAGGAATAGAGGAATAGTAACATTTTACAACCGATGAAAATTTTATAAAATACAAAAATTGAGAATATTTGAATCAGCTATGTAAAGCATAAAGCATTGCCGTGCAGAGAGATGGAAAAGGCTGAATGTCTCTGGAACAGAGTAGTGATTCTCACTTCATGTGGGTATCTGAATCCCTGGAGGACTTTATGAATCACAGATGGCTGCACTCCATTCCAGAGAGTCTGATTCAGGTGGTCTGTGCCCTTCTAACATGTTCCCCTCTCAAGTGGTATAGTAACAATCGGTCACTTGGTCAGGGCATCAATTTCTTCTAGAGTGTTTATTAAAACATAGATTGTTGGTCCCATCCACATAATTTTGACTCAGTAGAGCTGAGGGTGAAACCCAACAATTTGTATTTTTAACAAGTTCCCATGTGCTGCTGGTCTGGAAATCACACACTGAGAATTACTGCTTCAAATCAAACAGCCTGCTTCAAATTCCCAACCAGCCTTTTTTTGATTGTGTGACCCCAGGCAAATTACTTAACATCTCTAAGTCTTAATTTCTTTATTGTAAAATTAAAAAAAAAATAATAGTATCTAATCCCTTAAGGTTGATATGACCATCAAGTGCGCTAAAATAGGGGCCAGCAAACTAGAGCTCACAGACCACATCTGACCCACTGCCTGTTTTTGTGCAAACTCAAGCTAGGAATAATTTGTACATTTTTAATGGGCTGTTTACACAAAGGAGGAGGAGGAGAAAGAAATAGGAGGAGAAAAAGAGAATGGGGAAGGAGAAGGTAAAATAAAAAAGGAAAAGGATGAAAGAGGAGGAAGAACAGAAGCAGCAGCAGCAGCAGAGTCTGAATGTGACCTGCAAAGCCAAAAATATTTACTCTTTGGGATTGATAGAAAACATTTGCTAGCCCCTTGGTAAGCAAAAAATCACGTAAAAGTGTAAAACATCCATAATCTTGCTAGCATTCAATGAAAGTTAGTTGTCTTTCCAATGAATCCCCTTTTACTTAATTAAGTCTCTGCTTCTTCCAAAGAGAGCAGCTACAGACTATCTTTTCTGAAGAACACACAGAAGGCCTTCAAGACAGCCGACTACAGGCATCTGACACTTGCCCCCTCCACAAAAAAGAACCAAAGTAGTAAGTAGATAATCACACTTCAAATAGATCATCTAAGTGAGAAGAGGCTGGTGACAGGAAACCCCTAAGGCAAGAAAGAAGAGGGAAGTGAGGCAGCCTGCTCAGCCAGGGTTGGCTGTGAGCCCAAAGAGGCTTCTCAATGGGGGAAAGGGTAAGTGACAGACCTCCAATGGGCCACATTCCCACCACAGACTCATGCAGTCCTAGCCACAAAAGAGCCCCTCAACCCTCACAGGTCCTGAGACTAAAATAAGGAGCTGTGTTAGTTGGAGACCACAGAACAGCATTGCTCCAGAAAAGGAGCTCATGCTGGATCCCTCACACTCCTGAGTCCTAAGCAGCTGCATCGGGGTGCATTTGAGAGCCCATCCCCCACCAGGCTGCATCCTGCCCTGGGCCCCAACAGTCCCTGCATCTCCACATTCCCAGAGGCCCCTGGCATCCCCTACCCTCAGCCACTAGGGCTGAAGCACCAGCCATGTCACATTACAAATGCCCTGAGGACAGGGCAACTAGGGGGCCAGTAATGGATTCCAATGAAAAAGAAATTTATGAAATGCCAGAAAAAGGGCTCAAAATAATGATATTAAAGAAGATCAATGAGATACAAGAAAACACAGATAAACAATACAAAGAAATCAGGAAAAAAATTAAGATATGAATGAGAAATTTACAGAAGACATAGATATCATAAAAAAGTGCCAAACAGAAATCCTGGAACTGAGGAATGCATCAAATTAAATTAAATTAAAAAATGCATTTGAGCGCTTCACCAATAGACTAGATCAAGCAGAAGAAAGAATTTCAGACCTTGAAGATAGGTCTTTTAAAATAACCCAGTCAGACAAAAATTTTAAAATAAGAAGAAAAAGAAATGCTTCTGAAGGA